>CM040129.1:200721004-201363332 GCA_022559845.1 Amorphophallus konjac
GTTTGACCCTACCAAACGTCAAAATTTGAAAAAATATTCAACATGAAACTTGTAGATTTTTGAATTCTCTATCTAACGGGCTTAATATTAATCATATTCTGACATTCCTATAAAAAGTTATACATTATTAAAGTAAGATAACTATTTAATTTACTTAATAAGGTTCGTTAAATAATATCGTTCAAGATATTAGATTTTAATTAAGGTAACATAAAATTTATATGGACTAACTATAAAATATTTAACTATCTTTAGGTTTCAAACGAATTCGGGTGTTACAAATCTCTCCCTCTTAAATAAATTTCGTCCTCGAAATTTAAAAAAAAACTACTCAATACGTACCGAATAGCTGTGGATATTTCTTCTTCATATCATCTTCCATCTCCCAAGTGGCTTCTTCTGTTGAGGTACTTTTCCACAATGCCTTCACCAATGGAATTATCTTCGTTCTCAGCACTTGTTCTTTCCTATCGAGAATGCGAACTGGCTTCTCCTCATATGTAAGATCTGGCTGAATTTCCAACTGCTCATGCTCTATAATGTGCGATGAGTCTGGCATGTATTTTCTTAACATGGACACATGGAATACATCATGAACTCCTGACAATGATGGTGGTAAAGTCAGCTGATATGTTGTAATATCTCGGACCTTTCGGATCCTTCTTCGTGGGTCTCGGATCTAGTTTTCGGAGCGTCCGGCTTTGTTGTGTCCGAAATTTCGTTTCGGACATCTTTCGTGTTCGGATCGGCGTGATCCGGAGTCATTTCGGAGGCCCGGAGGCGTTCCGCGGCTTTTCCGTGCGTGTTTTCCGATTCCCGGCGCGAGATTCGGCTTTTCTTCGGAAGCTCGCTGCGGGTGAACTGGACGGTTCACCAGGGCACGAGTGGTACCGTTGCGATCGGTGCGTTCCGAGGATTCCGAAAATGTATTTTTCTATTTTTTGGTATTTTTCCGAAAATTCGGATTTTCTATATAGCCCTAATTCTTATTCTTATTCTTTTTCTTTTCTTTCCTCTTTCTATTTCTTCTTCTTCTTTCTCCTTCCTTCCCCAACCGTGACCGCACTCCTCTCTCTCCCTCTCTCCCATTCGGGCGCGGCGGACCCCTCTCCGGCTACGGACGGCAGCGGGGTGACTGCGCGGACGCGTGGGTGGCGGCGAGGCGAGCTCGTGGGCGTGCGGCAAGCGTGGGAAGCGTGGGGAGTTCGTGAAGCTTAAAGCGTTCTTCGCGATCCGTGGTTGATTCGGCGGAGCATTCGCTCCATTGAGGTAGGGTGACGTTCCTTAGCCTCTTGTCGTTCAATTCCGGTGATTTGTAGGCCGCGGGGAGGCCGAGAGGGGACCGTTTGAGTATTTTGGGGTTTTTCCATGATTTGGGGAGAGCTCGCCCGATCTATGGATTTGATGCTTGGATTCGTGTTTTGGTGGCCTAGAATCATGCTAGGGGACTCCAGGGGTCTTCCCCTTTGATTTCCCCCTCTCCGGTAGAGGCATGGGGGCGCGGTTGGAATTTTTGGGCGTTTCTATACCGTTTTCGGGCGCGGACTGAGAACGCGCTATACTCCAGTAGCGCGTTCTTGAGTGTCGCGCTGCCCCGACGGGGCGCGTTCATCGGAGAAGATGAACAGTAGGGCGTTCGTGTCGCGCTATGGAGTCCTAGCGCGATCTTCCATGTCGCGCTAGGGGACCCTAGCGCGTTCTTCCTTGTCGCGCTAGGTATCCCTAGCGCGATCTTTTCCGTTGTCGGGTGTTCCCCTTGGGCCGTGTGTGTGTCCTGGCCACCCCGTGGAGTTCCGTGACCATGTCTTCGGGCGTCCGGAGATTTCGGTTGCCTTGGTCATGTGTTTGGCCATGGGCAGTGTGTCCGTTCTTCTTTGACTGTGGTCACCGTGCGATGGTGATGGTACGTGGGATGGTCCTCGTACTTCGTCAGTTTCGGGCGTTGTTTTCCGTTGACTTGAGAGTCTACTCCTTCAGTGACCCTCCACTAGTCGTAGCCCACCAGTACGAGGTGCTGGTCTCACCTGGGGGTGGTGTACGGGCACCCACCTTTCGAGACAGTTTGTGGACCGGTTACCGTAGGCCTCTCGTCTTAGCCAGAGTCGGGCTGCGGGGGAAAACCGGTCAGAGGGCCAGACCTAGGACGCGTGGTCTGTGTGTGCACACGTGGTTGGGGACAGTGGACGCACGTCGACGGGCGTGACCCCAGCTAGTCGCTTGTCGTGGTTACTTGTTCGGTGTCTGCGCCTCGGGTAGGACCTACCACGTCAGGCGGTTCACCTCCGGTGCGGTGTAAGACGTCAGGGGACGCTACCGGCTGTGCTTCTAGTGGGTGGTACTCCTGTCGAGTACGGAGTGACAGACTGTCAGTCGAGTGTTTCCGACCTTCGAGTTTTACCGGTTCGACCTTTGAGCTTTGGTCTTCTTACCGTGGCACGTGTGTCGGTTTACGTGCCGTAGGGTCTTGTCTTGTAGAGTACAAAGCTTTCCCTTTCGAGGTACTTTTCTACCGCTAGTGTAGTGGTTTCTCGTTTTACGAGGTAGGGTTCGAGTGATCCCTACTGAGTCTTGTTCCGAGACTCATTCCCTGCGTGTTTTCACCGTGTTTCAGGTGAGGCGTCACCTTCGGGGAGCGCGTCAGGAGCGCAGCGTGGTGCGGGTGCCCAGAGGTAGTGCCAGAGGTCAGAGCCGGGGGATGCCCCGTGTAGCTGTACTTTCTTTCTTGTCTCCGTACTAGTTGTGGACTGCTGTCGTGGTTATTGTTATTGTGGGCCATGTAAAATGTTAATTTATTTCCTGCTTAATATTATAACTGTTTAATTTCTGTAATTATTTGTGATACTTGTGTAGTCTCCACACCATCCTTTTAACCCTTCCGAGCCTTCGGTTCGTGGGTGGCGGTGCGAGTCTCGGGTTATCGGGCCTTCCCGGTAATCGGATTCTCGGGTCGTTACAGCTGGTATCAGAGCACGGTTGTGGAATTACACGAGAATCATAGGTGATTGTAGTGGTCCACTAGTCCACAGCAATGATGTACAGGTGACGCTGGCATTGGGCATCGTGTGTTTGTTTTGACCTTGCCATTTTCGTGTTTTCTGTCTTTTACTTCAGGAGCGAGTATGGCGCCGAGGAGGAGTTCTCGCTCTCAGCAGGGGCAGTCGGCTGGAGGTCAGGAGATCCAGCAGGGGGTCCAGAGGGACCAGGAGGAGCTTAGCAGAGCGCCACCGGGAGCTACCGAGGCTGCGGATGCTGCGAGAGCTCCGGGGGCCGAGGATTTCTTCCGTGGCATGTATCAGCTCATGTCTCAGCAGTTCGGCGGAGAGGCTGGTGAGGGCTCGTCAGCTAGGGGTGGGCCAGGCCGAGCAGTGAGGGACTTCATGCAGTTCCATCCACCTTACTTTAGCGGCCAGGCAGACCCTGATGCGGCTCGTGATTGGCTCGATGAGATGGAGCGGGTGTTCAGTTCTGCGAAGAGTGCTGTCGAGGACAGAGTGGTGTTGGCCTACAACCAGTTGCAGGGTACGGCTCGGAGATGGTGGTCTTCCGGGTGGAAGACGTCCTTTCAGCTTCGTCCACTTGAGCAGATCGAGTGGGATGACTTTGTCGGTGCTTTCGATCCTACGTACTGTCCAGATATTGTTGCTACGCAGCGGATGCGGGAGTTTCTGGAGCTGGTGCAGGGTGACATGTCCGTGTTGCAGTACAGGGCCCGATTTATCGAGCTGGGTCGGTATGCACCTCACATCATGGAGCATGAGAGGGTGAGGACCACGCAGTTTGTACAGGGCTTGAGGCTGGAGTTGAGGCACCATTTGATCGCGAATGGGGCCACTGATCTAGAGACAGCATCTCATGTTGCGGTTTCCTTGGAGATGGATATGCAGAGGACTCGAGGACCGGTCAGCCAGGGGCAGTCCTTGTCAGGTCGCAGCCAGCAGTCGGCTACCCAGCAGCAGGGTTTCTTCGAGCATGCGTCAGGTGGTTCAGGAGTACCGGCATCGGTAGCTTCGGTGACAGGATCTGCGTCCTTTGGCTCGAAGGTCAAGAAGTTCTTGAAGAAGAGTTCCGTAAGAAGCACAAGGATCAGGGGCAGGCTTCATCGGGCAGTGTACAGCAGCCGTTTCCTTTGCAGCGTCAGGGATCAGGTGGGTGGATCGCGAGGACCTTGTCCACGGTGTGGTGAGACCCACCCAGGCAGGCAGTGCACGGCGCCGATCATCTGTTTTCGGTGTGACCAGCCAGGGCACATGGCGCGTGACTGTCCTCAGAGGCCGCCGCAGCAGCAGGTTCCCCAGCAGCAGCAGCAGCAGCAGGGACAGTATCCGCCGCTACCCAGGTCAGCTAGTGTGGGAGGCAGGCAGAGGGCTCGTGGCCAGATCACGCACTTGACCAGGGCAGAGGCAGTGCGTCGCAGCTCGTGGAAGGTACCGTTCAGATTTTGGGTTGTGCGGCTCGGGTTTTGTTTGATTCTGGCGCGTCTCATTCGTTTATTTCGGAGGATTTCGCGTCGAGCGTCGAGGAGCCGGTGACCCAGTTGTCCTGTGATTTGGCAGTGGAGTTGCCTTCGGGTGATTTTATGATCACTCTGTATTGCTTCGATCAGGTTCCGGTTTGGATCGATGGGCGGAGTATGCCAGGCAGGTTGTATGCGTTGCAGCTTCGGGATTACGATGTGATTTAGGCATGGATTGGCTCGAGACTCATGGAGCGGTGGTGTCAAGCGGACCTTCTATTTCCAAGGTATCCGTTCCACCTCTTCTCGATTCCTTATCTCTGCTATCCGAGCCCGTCGATTGCTTGATTCAGGTTGTCAGGGTTTTCTCGCGTCAGTGGTTGTGTCTGACCGGATGGAGTCAGATGTCGAGGACATTACGGTGGTGTGCGAGTTTCTCGATGTTTTTCCGAGGAGTTGCCTGGATTACCTCCCCAGCGGGAGATCGATTTCGTGATCGAGGTTGTGCCTGGTACGGGACCTTTGGCAAAGGCTCCCTACCGTATGGCCCCCGCTGAGTTGAGGGAGTTGAGGGCGCAGTTGCAGGAACTGTTGGCCAAGGAGTATATTCGTCCTAGCTTTTCCCCTTGGGGTGCGTCCGTGTTGTTTGTGAAGAAGAAGGACGGTAGTCTGCGGCTGTGCATTGACTATCGGCAGCTGAATGAAGTGACCATTAAGAACAAGTATCCGTTGCCGCGGATTGATGATTTGTTCGACCAGCTGTAGTCTGCGCGAGTGTTCTCGCGGATTGATTTGCGGTCCGGTTACTATCAGCTGAGAATTCGCGAGTCCGATGTGGAGAAGACTGCATTCAGTACGAGGTACGGGCATTATGAGTTTCTGGTGATGCCGTTTGGGCTCACCAATGCCCCTGCAGCCTTCATGGACTTGATGCAGAGGGTGTTTCATCCGTATTTGGACCAGTTCGTGGTCATCTTCGTGGACGACATCCTTGTTTATTCGCAGTCTGGTGAGGAGCACGCGTACCATTTGGGTGTGGTGCTGCAGACGTTGCGAGGTCACCAGTTGTATGCGAAGCTCAGCAAGTGCGAGTTTTGGCTCAGCGAGGTGCACTTTCTGGGGCATGTGATTTCTGGTGATGGTATTTCCGTGGATCCCGCCAAGGTCGAGGCTGTGATGCAATGGCCGAGGCCGAGGTCGGTGACGGAGATCCGGAGTTTCTTGGGGCTTGCGGGTTATTATCGTCGGTTTATCCAGGATTTTTCCCGCATTGCGACCCCGATGACTAGGCTCACGCGGAAGGATATACCTTTCGTTTGGTCCGAGGAGTGTGAGCAGAGCTTCAGGGAACTGAAGAGATTACTCACCTCGGCTCCGGTGTTGGTTTTACCTTCTGGATCGGGAGGTTTCGTGGTGTGTACAGATGCTTCCGGCGTTGGACTGGGTGCTGTTTTGATGCAGCATGGTAGAGTGGTGGCTTATGCATCTCGGCAGCTAAAGCCCCACGAGGAGAACTACCCCACCCATGACCTTGAGTTGGCGGCGGTGATCTTCGCGCTGAAGATCTGGAGGCATTATCTGTACGGTGAGAAGTTCGAGGTGTTCACTGACCATTAGAGTTTGAGGTATGTGTTCTCGCAGAGAGATCTGAACCTCAGATAAAGGCGTTGGATGGAGTTCATGAAGGACTATGACTTCACCCTGTCTTATCAGCCGGGCAGGATGAATGTCGTTGCTGATGCCTTGAGTCGGAAGGTTGCGGTCAGTGCCTTGATGTTGAGGAAGTGGAGGCTCTCGGAGCAAGTGCCCGAGGTATCTTTCAGGCTCAAGATTCCCCAGGAGCCAGGGTTGGCAGTGCTTGCGAGTCTGAATGTCACTCCTGCTATCCGTCGTCAGGTGACAGAGGCTCAGCATGCGGACCCTGAGTTACCCCGGATTCTGGCGATGGCTGACGTGGAGCTTGGCGAGGACGGTGCTGCGAGGTTTCGTGGCAGGCGGTACGTCCCAGCGGAGGAGCAGATTCGTCGTACGATGTTACGCGAGGCTCATGGGAGCAGGTACACTGTGCACCCAGGTGCGATGAAGATGTATCGGAACTTGCGGAGGCAGTTCTGGTGGCCTGGCATGAAAAGAGATGTCGCAGAGTTTGTGGCCAAGTGCCTGATCTGTCAGCAGGTGAAGGCGGAGCATCAGCGACCAGGAGGTACTCTCCAGCCCTTGGATGTTCCTGCTTGGAAGTGGGACCATGTGACCACGGATTTTGTGGTGGGATTACCGAGGACCCCGAGTGGTTGCTGGTGGATCGGCTGACGAAGGTGACGCGGTTGTTACCGGTCAAGGTCAGCTGGAGTGTGTCTAAGTTGGCTCGTCTTTATGTGGAGCGGATCATTCCGTTGCATGGGGTTCCCATTTCGATCGTGTCGGATCGGGATCCGCGCTTCACTTCTAGATTCTGGAGGAGTTTCCAGCGAGCTCTTGGTACAGAGTTGGCTTTTAGCTCGGCGTATCATCCTCAGTCAGATGGTCAGTCTGAGAGGATCATTCAGACTTTGGAGGACATGCTGAGATCCTGCTGCCTGGAGTGGCAGGGGAGTTGGATTCATCACCTACCGTTGGTGGAGTTTGCCTATAACAACAGCTATCATTCGAGCATCGGCATGGCTCCTTATGAGGCTTTGTACGGGCGTCCTTGTCGGACTCCACTTGATTGGTTTGAGGTGGGTGAGCGTGTTTTGACGGGACCGGAGTTGGTGCAGCAATGTGTGGATGTTGTGCACCTGGTTCGTCAGAACATGTTGGCGGCCCAGAGTCGGCAAAAGAGCTATGCTGACCGTAGGAGGCAGCCCCTCGAGTTCGCCGTGGGCAATCATGTGTTCTTGAGAGTTTCTCCGATGAAGGGGGTGATGCATTTTGGACAGGCGTGGGAAGCTGAGTCCCCGCAAAATTGGTCCTTTCGCGATTGTGGAGCGCATCGGTGAGGTTGCTTACCGGTTGCAGTTACCCCCTGAGTTGGCGTCGGTGCATGACGTGTTCCACGTCTCGATGTTGCGGAAGTATATGCCGATGACTCTCATGTGCTCGAGTTTTCGGTTTGGCCTGAGGTGACTCCAGATCTTTCTCTCCCAGAGTTTCCGATCCGCGTGGAGGATAGGCGAGAGCAGCGCCTGCGGAACAAGGTCATTCCCTTGGTAAAGGTCGTGTGGCAGCGACACTCTGGTGGTGAGGCTTCTTGGGAACGTGAGGACGAGATGCGTCAGCAGTTCCCGTATCTGTTTGAGTGAGTCTTCCTCTTCTTTCCCCTTTGGTTGTTCTCAATTTCGAGGACGAAATTCCTTAAGGGGGGAGGGCTGTAATATCCCGGACCTTTCGGATCCTTCTTCGTGGGTCCCGGATCTGGTTTTCAGAGCGTCCGGCTCTGTTATGTCTGAAATTTCATTTCGGACATCTTTCGTGTTCGGATCGGCGCGATCCGGAGTCGTTTCGGAGGCCCGGAGGCGTTCCGCGGTTTTTCCGCGCGTGTTTTCCGATTCCCGGAGCGGGATTCGGCTTTTTCTTCGGAAGCTCGCTGCGGGTGAACCAGGCGGTTCACCCGGGCACGAGTGGTACCGTTGCGATCGGTGCGTTCCGAGGATTCCGGAAATGTATTTTTCTATTTTTTGGTATTTTTTCAAAAATTCAGATTTTCTATATAGCCCTAATTCTTTTTCTTTTTCTTTTCCTCTTTCTCTTTCTTCTTCTTCTTTCTCCTTCCTTCCCCAACCGTGACCGCACTCCTCTCTCTCCCTCTCTCCCATTCGGGCGCGGCGGACCCCTCTCCGGCTACGGACGGCGGCGGGGTGACGGCGCGAACGCGTGGGTGGCGGCAAGGCGAGCTCGTGGGCGTGCGGCAAGCGTGGGAAGCGTGGGGAGTTCGTGAAGCTTAAAGTGTTCTTCGCGATATGTGGTTGATTCGGCGGAGCATTCGCTCCATTGAGGTAGGGTGACGTTCCTTAGCCTCTTGCCGTTCAATTCCGGTGATTTGTAGGCCGCGGGGAGGCCGAGAGGGGACCGTTTGAGCATTTTGGGGTTTTTCCATGATTTGGGGAGAGCTCGCCCGATCTATGGATTTGATGCTTGGATTCGTGTTTTGGTGGCCTAGAATCATGCTAGGGGTCCCCAGGGGTCTTCCCCTTTGATTTCCCCCTCTCCGGTAGAGGCATGGGGGCGCGGTTGGAATTTTTGGGCCTTTCTACCGTTTTCGGGCGCGGACTGAGAACGCGCTATACTCCAGTAGCGCGTTCTTGAGTGTCGCGCTGCCCCGACGGGGCGCGTTCATCGGAGAAGATAAATAGTAGGGGCGGTTCGTGTCGCGCTATGGAGTCCTAGCGCGATCTTCCATGTCGCGCTAGGGGACCCTAGCGCGTTCTTCCTTGTCGCGCTAGGTATCCCTAGCACGATCTTTTCCGTTGTCGGGTGTTCCCCTTGGGCCGTGTGTGTGTCCTGGCCACCCCGTGGAGTTCCGTGACCGTGTCTTCAGGCGTCCGGAGATTTCGGTTGCCTTGGTCATGTGTTTGGCCATGGGCAGTGTGTCCGTTCTTCTTTGACTGTGGTCACCGTGCGATGGTGATGGTACGTGGGATGGTCCTCGTACTTCGTCAGTTTCAGGCGTTATTTTCCGTTGACTTGAGAGTCTACTCCTTCAGTGACCCTCCACTAGTCGTAGCCCACCAGTACGAGGTGCTGGTCTCACCTGGGGGTGGTGTACGGGCACCCACCTTTCGAGACGATTTGTGGTCCGATTACCGTAGGCCTCTCGTCTTAGCCAGAGTCCGGCTGCGGGGGAAAACCGGTCAGAGGGCCAGACCTAGGACGCGTGGTCTGTGTGTGCACACGTGGTTGGGGACAGTGGACGCACGTCGACGGGCGTGACCCCAGCTAGTCACTTGTCGTGGTTACTTGTTCGGTGTCTGCGCCTCGGGTAGGACCTACCACGTCAGGCGGTTCACCTGCGGTGCGGTGTAAGACGTCAGGGGACGCTACCGGCTGTGCTTCTAGTGGGTGGTACTCCTGTCGAGTACGGAGTGACAGATTATCAGTCGAGTGTTTCCGACCTTCGGGTTTTACCGATTCGACCTTTGAGCTTTGGTCTTCTTACCGTGGCACGTGTGTCGGTTTGCGTGCCGTAGGGTCTTGTCTTGTAGAGTACAAGGCTTTCCCTTTCGAGGTACTTTTCTACCGCTAGTGTAGTGGTTTCTCATTTTACGAGGTAGGGTTCGAGTGATCCCTACTGAGTCTTGTTCCGAGACTCATTCCCTGCGTGTTTTCACCGTGTTTCAGGTGAGGCGCCACCTTCGGGGAGCGCGTCAGGAGCGCAGCGTGGTGCGGGTGCCCAGAGGTAGTGCCAGAGGTCAGAGCCGGGGGATGTCCCGTGTAGCTGTACTTTCTTTTCTTGTCTCCGTACTAGTTGTGGACTGCTGTCGTGGTTATTGTTATTGTGAGCCATGTAAAATGTTAATTTATTTCCTGCTTAATATTATAACTATTTAATTTCTGTAATTATTTGTGATACTTGTGTAGTCTCCACACCATCCTTTTAACCCTTCCGAGCCTTCGGGTTCGTGGGTGGCGGTGCGAGTCTCGGGTTATCGGGCCTTCCCGGTAATCGGATTCTTGGGTCGTTACATATGTCACCTCTCCAATCCTTCTTAAGATTTCAAATGGTCCAACATACCTTGTGTGAACGCGTCACGTGACCGACATAGAGAGAGAGATGGGGTTTCTCCCTCTCTTAGTGAAAGAGAAAAAAATGATGAAATGAAACGCGTGCGAAAAGGGGGGTGAAATAGAAAAAAGTGGAGGGTACGGTACGACCTGAAAGGACACTCTGTAGGGGAACGCGGAGAACCTAGACTTATCGAACTCCGGTACGTGGCAGTGATGGGGATCCGAAGACCCTCTCGTGCAAACTAAACTCCTTTCCCAGTAGGCGTGGCCTACCGTTCCGTGTGTAGTTTTTTATATACCGAGTGCGAACCTGGGCCTCTACGTAGTAGAAGTTGACGGACACAAAGACACACGTTGACTCGGAATTTAGAACGTCATATCACTCCTCACATAATAATAATAACATGAATATTAACAGTAAACAGACCACCGCAGGATATTGATCCGTGCGGGGTTTTAACAACAATATAACAAAGTGCATAAAGGAAGTGCGGAAAATAAATGACCACGGTGAAATGACTCACCACGACCGATTATAGTACAAACAGACCCGGGATTAGCTATCCGCAGGTATTATGGACATAAAGTAAAATTTACTACAAACACTGGTGTGATCGCCAGGGACCGAGGGTCCCGAACTGGTTGATCGTTTCGCCTTTGACGCGGGGTTGCGTGGGTTCCTTCTTCCTCTTCGTTCGGCCGGCCGAAGAAGAGGGCTTTCAATTGGTTACCCTGCAATATGAACAAACGCAGAAAACTAAGTCAGAAAAGTGATATGGTAACAATTCATGAGAAAAAACACTAATGGCTGGATAACAGAATATGCTACACAATCAAATGATAAAAATGACAAACAAAGCCGATGATGGCGGTGCAAGCGCGGGGGCAAGCGAACGGTGGGACGAAACGGCTTCCACGTGTACGGGAACACGCGGGAATGCTAACGCAACCGAAGGCTGACTTTTCTTTCCAAACCTGCCAATACCTGGCAAACTAACATAAATAACGAAGACATTTACACATACATAAATACACACAGATACAAGTGTTCAATCATTTGCGCATAAACACACACACACACACACACACACACACACACATATATATATATATATATCTAGTAACATACACATGCATATATTTACAGATAAACACACATATAAATATAAGTATATAATATATATAAACTATATCTAATATATATATGTATGTATGAATATAATATATATATATATATTATATATACTTACTCTTCTCACTCATAGATATATAATATGTATATATAATATACATGCTATATATACGTTTATGCATGCATGAAAGTGTAAGGCGACAGTGGAACTATGTACATGTGTGTGTGTGTTGAGTGAAACTGTGTGGACTGATTAAACTATATGAATGGGCACAGCCATAAGCTGTTAATGTGCATGAAGGTGGCTGTATACATGTGATGATAGTGTGTGAATGGGCACAGCTATATGCTGTGTGTGCATGAATAAAAAGGGAAGGATTGGGAGAATAGAGAACGTGAGAGCGATTGAGAGGGAAAGGGTGAGAAAGAGATAAAAATAATAAAAAAGAGAGAGATAAAGGGAGAGAGATAGAGTGGGAGGTGAATAAAAAAAATAAAAAAAAAGGAGAGGGGGGTCGAGAGAGAGGAGAGAGAGATCGGGTAAGGGGGGAAGAGAGGGATGCAGAGAGATGAGTGGGGAGAGAACGCAAAAAAAAAATATAAAAATAAAAAGAGAGAGTGAGAGAGATCGGGAGTGAGTGAGAGAGAGAGAGAGAAAGAGGCGGATGGGGGAAAGAGAGAGAGAGCATGATAGGGAGAGAGAGGGAACGCAAGAGAGAGAGGGAGAGAAATGGATGGGGGGAGAGAGAAAGAGACCGCGGGAGAGAGAGGGAGAGGGAACGAGAGAGAGAGAGAGAACCGAGAGGGAGAGAGAGAGAGAGAGACAGGAGATCGCGGCGAGAGGGGGAGGCCGGTGGTGGGCGTCCGGTGGCGACGGCGGACGGCAACCGGCCGACCGGCGGCAGGAAGAGACGCGGCGGGGGGAAGAGAAGAAGTGGAGAAAGAGAGAGGGTGAGGTCGCCGCGGGGGGAGAGAACCGGCAGGGAGAGAAGTTGCAGAGGGGGAGAGAGAGAGAAATGAGAGAGATAGAGGAAGAGGAGGAGAGAGAAACGAGAGAAGACGGGAGGTGGAGGAGGAGGGGGGGTCTGCCGTGGGCGTCCGGAGGGCGTGCAGGGGTGGTCCGCAGCGGCTGGTGCGGTGGTGGACGATGGTAAGGAGGCCGGTGGTGACGTCGAGGGGGTGTTGCCGGCGATGGAAGAACGATGACGGCGACCAGGGGCTTGTGGCAGTGGATCTGCGCGATGGACGCGGCTGGAGGTGCCGGCAGTTGACGTCGCATGCAGGGAGGAGATGGCGAGGGCGGCGATGGCAGCAGTGTGGGATGGTGGCGTGGACGCTCGCGAGCGGTGGCACGGCTGAGGCGACGAACGCGGTAACGGAGGTCGAGCAGACGTCGTCTGGTGGTGGTGCTGCAGTCGACGTGGACGACGATGACGGGTGCGGCGGTGTGGAGGTGGGGGCCTTCAGTGATGCTGGCGCGAGGTGGCCGGTGGCGGTACAAGGTGGTACAACAAGGTAGCAGGGAGGCGATGTGCATACGGGTTAGATGAGAGGGGAGGCGGAGGTGCAGGCGGCTCACGAAGGGGAGATGCGGTGGAGATGGAGGCAGAGGAAGAGAGTGGGTGAGTGGAGAGGAGGCTGACAGAGGAGGTGTCGAGATGGAGGGGGTGGCTGTAGAGGAGAGAAAGAGAGAGAGGGAGGGGAGAGGGTGGAGGTGGATGTGGGTTGTGTGGGAAGTGGAGAGGGACGTGAGGGGGAGTTCGCGTGGGTTCCCCCTGCCGGGAGAATAAAACAAACGAAAGGAGAGACGTGAGAGGGGGGAAGATTCCTCATGTCTGGTGACTAGGCGTACAAGAGAGAGGGAGACAGCTGAGAGAAGAGATAAGGTGAGAGGGAAAGTGACGTGAGAGACAAGAATTATAGGGAGACCAGATCCGGAAGATTAGGGGGATAAGTGGTCATTATGATTTTATTTAAGATGATCAAGAGTCTTTATTTTTTTTTCGTTTGTTTAAGCAGCTCACTAAAATAAAACTAAGTATATATATACATATATACAACGATGTATATGTATATGTATATTTATATTATATATTACACATATATGTATACAACCTTATATATATATATTTTTATAACCATACTATATATTTATTTCATATATTATACACATATACAAACCTATGTGTATTTACAACCTTATTTTGTATATTTATTTTTTTTAACCTTTTCTCAATTTTTTTTAGATTTTTTTTGTATTTTTACATGAAAACTCAAAAAATACTAATCACTCACCTAAGTCAATCGTATAAACCACTCTGGGACATCACAGTGTAATATGAGATTTACTCATAGAAATGTTAAAAATGGCGTGTCTACACCTTGCACTGAGTTTACCTTTCTTGCCAAATCTCATTACTCCCTTAGTAGGTGAAACCTTTAGAAATACGTGATCTCCGACAGTAAATTGTAGATCTCTCCTTCTTTGATCAGCATAGCTTTTCTGCCTACTCTGAGCTGTAAGTAATCTTTTTCTTATCAACTCAACCCTTTCTACACAATCCTGTACAATCTGTGGCCCAATCAATCTCCGCTCACCAACCTCATCCCAACAAATAGGTGACCTACACGGTCTACCATATAATGCTTTGTATGGTGCCATTCCTATGCTTGCATGATGGCTGTTGTTATATGCAAATTCAATTAAGGCTAAATGTTCATCCCAACTGCCTTTCCAATCTAAACTGCACGCCCTCAACATATCTTCTAATGTTTGAATGGTTCTTTCTGATTGTCCATCTATTTGAGGGTGAAACGCTGAACTAAATTTCAATTGTGTTCCCAATGCTATCTGTAAACTCTTCCAAAATTTTACTGTAAATCTTGGATCCCTATCTGAAATAATAGACACAGGCACACCATGAAGTCTCACAATCTCTCTAATATACAAATTGGCTAAATCCTCTAATGATTGTGTCTTTGTGATTGCCAGAAAATGGGCTGACTTAGTAAGCCTGTCAACAATTACCCAAATAGAATCATGTTTTCTCCTAGTCATTGGTAATCCCATCACAAAATCCATAGTGATATGCTCCCATTTCCACTGTGAAATTTCCATCAACTGTAATGGTCCTGCTGGTCTTTGATGCTCTGCTTTTACTTGTTGACAAGTAAGACATTTACTGACAAAGTCTGCTATATCTTTCTTCATGCCAATCCACCAGAACTCTCTTTTCATATTTTTGTACATTTTGGTACTGCCTGGGTGAATAGAATATTGTGATTTATGTGCCTCAGTTAATAGGTCTTTCTTTATTTCTTTGTTTCGAGGTACACACAATCTTCCCTGAAACCTGATTGCCCCGTCTACACTTTGAGTAAATCTCGGTGTGCCAATCAATTTTTGTAACTGCTGATCATTCAGTTATACTTGCATAATTTGCTCAACTATTGCAGACTGAATAGTTAGTTGGGCCAGAAATAAGTTTCTTTCTTTACATATCGGAGAATACTCCACTACATCAGATGTCATTCTCCAAATTTGGCGTAATTGGATTGCCATTAGCATCTTCCTGCTGAGTGCATCTGCTATCACATTTGCTTTTCCTGGGTGGTAATTCAAGGTGAAATCATAATCCTTCAAAAATTCAATCCACCGTCTTTGCCTTAAATTTAATTCTTTCTAAGAGAAAATATATTTTAAACTCTGATGGTCTGTAAACACTTCAAATTACTTACCATACAAATAATGTCGCCAAATTTTTAGAGCATGAACCACGGCCGCCAACTCTAAATCGTGTGTTGGATAATTCACCTCATGATTCTTTAGTTGTCTAGATACATAAGCTACTACTTTGCCATTTTGCATCAGGACACATCCTAATCCTTTTCTAAAGGCATCTGTATATATCACAAACCCTCCTGACCCACAAGGTAAAGTAAGCACTGGGGCTGTAGTTAACCTTGTTTTTAATTCTTGAAAGCTCAATTCACATTTATCTGACCATTCAAAAGGAATTACTTTCCTAGTCAATTTGGTCATAGGAGCTGCAATAGAAGAAAAACCTTCAATAAATCGACGATAGTAACCCGCAAGACCCAAAAAGCTCCTAATCTCACTGACATTCTTCGGTCTTTCCCAATGCAAAACTGCGTCAACCTTAGCTGGATCAACAGACACTCCATCACCAGAAATGATATGCCATAAGAATTGAACCTTATCCAACCAGAATTCACATTTACTGAATTTCGCATAGAGTTGATATTTCGTTAAAGTTTCTAACACAATTCTCAAATGTTCTTGATGTGTTTCAACAGTAGGAGAATAGATCAACACATCATCAATAAACACCACTACAAATGTATCCAGATATGGTTGAAAAACTATGTTCATCAAATCCATAAATGCTACTGGTGCATTGTGTGAGCGACGTCACGCGGTTCGGAGAAGAGCTGGATGCGGGGAAGAGGAAGAGGCGGAGAGCGCGCGGGCTCCTTCTTTTTTGTTTGTTTTGTTTGCTGCAACACAGAAATGAGAGGAAAGAGAGAAGGGGCCACCACGGGAGATTGCTCCGGCGGGGCGAGCGGGACAAGTATGATATAGCAAAATATGGGGATTAAACGGCCATAGCGGGAAGTGACTCGCCGCGACCTCGGGGGGACGGGAATGATGCAAAAATTAAATAACAAGAATTGAAACGGCCATTGGGGAAGTTACTCGCCGCGGCCTCGAGAATATGAACAGAATATAACAGGATATAGAGAAAATATGAGAACAGAAATTTAAACGGCCATTGGGGAAGTGACTCGCCGCGGCCTCGATGATATGAGCAGAATATAACAGAATATAAAGAGAATATAAGAACGGAAATTTAAACGGCCATTGGGGATGTGACTCGCCGCGGCCTCGATGATATAAGCAGAATATAACAAAGCATAAAGAGATTTATAGGAATAGAAAATTAAACGGCCATTGGGGAAGTGACTCGCCGCGGCCTCGATGATATAAGCAGAATATATAACAAAATATAAAGAGAATATAGGAAACAGAAATTTAAACGGCCATTGGGGAAGTGACTCGCCGCGGCCTCGATGATAAGATGTGATCGCCAGGGGCCAAAAGACCCCAAAATAAGAAGGTGATCGCGCCTACCTCAAGAGCGGGAGATGGCGGGTTGCTTCTTCCTCTCCTTCCGGCCGGCCGACGGAGAGGGCTTTCCTCGGGTACCCTTGCAAGACAACGACAAATAAATGACAAGTGGATTAGAAAGATGGAGGTGTAGTATTCGAATCCTTGCGATAAAAATAACGAAATGATGGCAAGACCCACACCTGGTTGGTGTTATCTTTTAAACCCCTCTCGGACTCGAGTAGGAGGAAAATGAGATGATGGATGTAAGAAGTATAAGAGAAGAGGCCCCCTTGTGAAGGGGGATAGATGATGCAATATGATGAATGTAAAGGACTATGGAGAAAAAGGGGAAGAAAAGGCTTATTGGATGAGCCGAGGGTGAAATCCGGCGGAGCTCCGGCAGCGTGGGGACGACGTGGAAGCGCGGTGGATGAAGACGACCTTCCTCTCGCGAGCGTGAGCACCCGAGAAGCCGGCAGAACCTCCACCTACAAAAGAACCCACGGGTTAGAAAAATGACTCCGTAGCCTCTGGGCTGCGGCAGCCTATCGGATCACTGCTTCGCTCTCCTAGAACTGAGGGGGTGGGCCTCTATTTATAGAGCTCCGGAAGGTGGAGGCGTCCAGGACCCTGGACACCTCCATCAGGGCCGAAATAATATTTTATTCTATTTTTATTGATTTTTTTAGAATACTTTTATGGGGGCGTCCAGGGTCCCGGACGCCTCTAACAGGTCCACCGAAAACCAACGACGGCCGCACGCGGTTTGGCACAACGCGTGGTTTTGTGAGCGGCGCCTCGTGATTCAGAAATGGGCGCGTCCAGTCAGCTGGACGTCTCTAAATTTGGCTTTTTTCACACACGACAAACCGTCGTTCGGTGGCCGGCGCCCGTGAGTGAGTTAATGGAGGCGTCCAGGGGCCTGGACGCCTCCAAAAGTTTATTATTTTTTTATTATTTTTGTCTTTTATGCCAAGGCTGGCATTTTATATATTTTTTTTTACATGTTTTTATGGAGGCGTCCAGGGGCCTGGACGCCTCCATTGATATATACATTTTTTTTAATTTTTTTTATTTTTATATGCCAACTGGCAATATATATATTTTTTTATATTTTCTTTTTATGGAGGCGTCCAAATGCCTGGACGCCTCCATTAATTTATTATTTTTTTTTATTATTTATTTAATTTTGGGCCCTGAAGAAAAAAATAAAATAAATCAAAATCATGGGGGCGTCCAGGGGCCTGGACGCCCCCATTAAGACCCACCCGGGTCCTTGGATCAGGCGTCGGCGGCCGCCTGGCAGACCCCCTTCTTGATTCCGGAACCTCTTGATGCGTTCGACTGGTGTTGATGCCGTTCGAATGCCGTGACGGGACGATTCCGGATGCCGAAAAGGGCGGAAGAAGACTCAGGAAAAGGAAGCACTCGAGCGATTCGAAATGCGTAGGCCATCGCGGGGCGTCGTATAGTAATATGAGACTTTCTTATGAGACGTCAAGAATGGCGTGTCTACAGCTGCCCCGCCTTGGCGTCTGCTTTGCAAGGGAGCGACACGTAGTGGAATGGTATCGAAGTGGACTGAAATGAAGTGGGAGCGGACTGATAAGTTGATGCCAAGGTGTGATGAGACACGCTTGTGACGTTACTGTTTGGAATCTTTCCTGAAGTTTCAATGAGGCGACCTTGAAGGAGGTCTTTCAAATATTGACGATCGCTTGGACGGAGATCAAATAAGGGAGGGTGAGATGTGCACTCAGGCACGAAACAAAAGAAGACCAACTTCTCGGTGTGGAAGTACCTGGGTCATAAACCGGAGGTTTCACCTTTGGGGAGCGGTTACCAGCCAATGTGGAAGTGCTGCGGCCAAGGTGGGTCAAAAATGTAAAGGAATATCTGAGGGTCTGTCCAAACAAGGGTCTCCTTTGGAAGAGCAGCGTAGGGCTGTCTCAAAGAAACTCAGTATTTCATTCAGAGTGGAATATCTCATATTTGTAGGAATTGAAACACAACGGCTTTCACAATCGAATCGCTTGAATGATCTTCCGCAATAAATCAAAGTCCTATATGAATGCATGCTGGGTTTAAAGAAAAATTTAAAACAAACAAAAATAGAAAATAGCCAAGGATAATATTGTCAACTTGTGAAGAACGGGTCAGGATACCGACCCGGTGAGCTGATACTGGGCTGGGGCCCGTTTATCCGCGCACCAACTCACTGAATGGAACCGTCGTCCCCATTCTATCACAGATTGACGGCCTATCCGTACAACCCAAACTCTTCCGGGATCATCACCGTTTTTGTTGAAGGGGAACTCAAATCCCAGATTCGTTCGGGCCGCAAGGTCCTTGACATGCTCTAGTAGCGTAGGTATCGTATACTATGATGCATGACATGGTGGGACCAACCAATGAAAGGTGGGACAGGAGATAGGACAAAGACGTCCGTTAGTAAAACCTGCACAGGCCAGCAAAGGTTAGCAACATCAAAAGGTAGCAGAATCGCACCACAGTTCGAAGGAGATCCAGACAAAATCTTGACAATGACCACTGATGTGACATGTTTTGTCCTGTAGCACCCTTCCCTTCCTATAAGAACTCCCCTTAGGCTAGTTCATTCAAATGCACCAAGGTGGGTTTTGGAAGCTCAGGAGAGGAAGGAGAGGAGAATCTAGAGATCTTCAGGATGGAAGGAGAGTCTTCCCGCGTTATGAAGAGGAGCAAGCCTAGCAGCGAGATTAGGCGACTTTCCGACCTCGAGGGTCATCTGAGTGGGACGATCATGTCGCATATGGTAAGCCGACTCTTTTCAAATTTCTGTACGTGAACCTTCTTCTTACTTCCTTCATTTCTTCGTCTTTCCAGCCATATCCACTCTTTCCAGGCCCGAGGAAGTTTTCCAAGCTGCCATGGCTTTCAAAGCTGACTTCCAATATCTCCATTGGCATGAGGGCCGTACTCTCGAAGTGGCATCTGCAAGGGCTCCTTATTCACGCCAAGCATTACGAGAAGATTCGTATGGACTGGGCGGCTATGGGCGCGCTAGTGGAGGTCTGGCATCCCCAGACCCACACTTTTGTCTTCCCGACCTTCGAGGTGACCATCCTCCTCGAGGAGGTGGAACTTCTGCTTGGTTTGAAGAAATTCAAGAGCGACGGGAAGGTGAAGGCTATGCGGATGCTGACACGGGGTACTTCTGAAAGCGTCCTTGGAAGCTTCATGCCGCCCGATGCAGCTAGAAAGGTCCGTACTCAGAAGGGGATCGATCTCCAAAAGCTTGCGGAGTGGGTCATGAACGCCCTGAGAGGGTCACCAGACGATGACTATTTGGAGGGAATCATGAAGGGGTTCACCATTTGTCTGGCGGGTGCTCTCTTGTTCCCTTATACCGACAACATGGTGGAGGAAGACCAACTGGGTGCTATCTGCGGGATCTGGCGTGGAAAGAGGGTGGGACCCGCCGTCCTCGCCTATCTTTACAGCGGTCTTACTGCCTCGAGCCTGGGTAAGCCTCCATTTGGTTGTGCACTTGTCTTAAATTGCTGGCTGGATTTGCATTTCAAATTCGACCACCGCGAGGGAATGCCAACCGCTTCGAAGCTCTTCCAACAAAGCCCGCTTCACCATATAGCCGACGTGTTAGGCTTTGGTGGTACTGTAGTGAACCGCGTTCCGTGGCTGAAGAAACGTGAAGACTGGCGGTCTCACTTCCGCACCGTGACACAAGGCTTCTTCACTTGCGCACCGACATGTTTGCTTTCGCTTGATCTCCTCATGAGGCCTTCTCCCGAAGTTGATCTTCAACTGATCGGCGCGACCGAGTTTGTTCTTTACAACGCGCATCGGTGCTGCCTCCAGATTGGCATCCCACGCCATTCGTTCCCGCCACCGACTGACATTGTTCCTTTGAAGAAAAGGGAGTTGGGCACTGAAGCGGACGCGAAGGAAGCGAAGGCCATTAAAGCTCCCTGGAAGACAAGTGTTGCGGGAAAGGCTTAGCGCACGTGGTGGAGGAATACGAGCCGTGGAGGGCTTATGTAACCGAACTGGGGAAGTTAAGGCCTAAAGCGCCCAAGCCCCTGATGTAGTTCACTCTGTTTTTTCTGATGGAATAAAATCTGGCATGGATGTTTCGGAACCCCGTCCCCTTAATTATTATCTTTTTTATGGTTTTCCTTTTTCTTTGTATATATATATATATATATTTTTATTTTGTTTGGATTAAGTGCGTATTCTAACCCCCCCTTTTATTTATATATATATATTTTTTTTCGAAATTCTTATTGTGGGGGCGTCCAGGAGCATGGACGCCCCTATCTTTGATTTTTTTATTATTATTATTATTATTATTATTTTATTTTTTGTTTTTTTTTTTTTTGGGGCGTCCAGAGATGTGGACGCCCCTAAATTTTTATTTTATATTTTTTTAATTTTTTCTTGTAGGGGCGTCCAGACGCTTGGACGCCCCTAAAATTTTGAATTTTGAGAAAAAAAAAAATAAAATAAAAAAGGTGGGGGCGTCCAGGCGCCTGGACGCCCCAAATAAGATGGTTTCTATATATAAGGGCTGCCCCCCCCCCCTTTTGCTCATTTACTGTTCATCTAACGACCCAGTCACCCAGACGACCTATTCTTAGTCCCCATGGAGCGAGGAGGATCGAGCCAGTTTCCAGGGAAGCGAAAACGACTTGCTCGTCGTGCGAGGAGGTTGAGGGATGATGCCGAGGAGGCTGCAGCAGAGGAAATTGCTGCGGAGGAGGGGATGGAGGTGCCTCTCCTGGCCGCGGAGGCTGCTGCGGATGCTGGTGACGCGGGAGATGACGATCACGACCCGGTAAGTACCTCGGAATCCTCACTCTGTGGTTCAATAGGCTAAAATGGGTGTGCGAAAGGCTGTGAGAGAGAGGCGGGTAGTGAGAGAAGGAAGCGTCCAGGGACCTGGACGCCTCCATGTTTTCTTTTGCTTTTTTTAATTTTTTTTTTAATTTTCGTAAATAATAAAATAAATTTAAAAAATAGGGAGGCGTCCAAGGCCTAGGACGCCTCCATAATTATATATATATTATATATATATTTTTTTATTTTTGTTTTTTAGATTTTTTTTTTTTGAAAAAGGAATAAAGAATATAGGAAGGAGGCGTCCAGGGGTCTGGACGCCTCCAAAAATATATATATGTATTATTTTTTTTTTAAAAAAAAATAAAATAGTATATACAGTGTTATTGTTGATTACTGTTCATGATGCTGATGTGTTCTTTGTTGGTTTTGTGGTTTGCAGGGCGTGATGAAGGGCCGGATCAGCTGGTCCTTGGTGGTGGCAGCATACCGTGGGCTGCCGGATTTCCAGAGGGCGCGTGTGGACGCCATGGGCTTTGGAGCTTTCCTTAGGATCGAGCCCTTCCGGCTCGACCTTCCTCTTATCCAGGCACTGAGGGAGCGGTGGCACGCACCGAGCCGGGCATTTCTGATGCCCTGGGGGCACATGGTGCCGTCACTGGAGGACGTGGCTCGGATCACCGGGCTACGAGTTGACGGAGAGGCAGTCAGCGGGGTCACCTACCCCGACTACCGAGAGAGTGCCCTCGACCTGCTGTGGTTAGAGACGAGCGTGACTGATAGAGACAGCAGGGTAGTCGGCCGAGTGGAGATCATGGAGGCGCTCGGATTCGTCGACCCGCGTCAGCGGGTTAGCGAGACTGGAGCGGAGTTCTTGGCTCGACTGGAGGGGGATGCTCGTGCAGCTTTCACCCAGGATCCGAGCGAGAGGGAGCTGGTGGATCTAGACCTTCGGAGGTTTCTTTTCTTCTTCCTGGGCCGCCTTCTGCTGGGGACGAAGGGGGATGGCATCCACTGCCGTTTCCTCGGGCTCTTGGCGGATCTGGACAGAGTGGGGCACTATGCGTGGGGAGCGGCTTTGCTTGCCCATCTGATTGCCGATCTCTCCCAGACTTCGGAGAAGGAGACGACAGTCAGCGGCTTCGCACCTTTCCTCCAGGTAAACATTTTATTTATGCATTCCCACAGTTAAATATGTAATTATTGTACTAATGATGTATGATGGATGCAGGTGTGGAGCTATTACTATTTCCCGATGGGGAGGGCTAGGCATGGGAACAGGAGGGCCGTGCCTCTGGCGCGGCAGTGGAGGCCGGTCGTGGTTGCAGCACCCCACGGCTACCAGCTGGCGTCACTTCGTCGAGAGCTGAGCGAGTATCCCGAGGCCATGGTATGATGCGCATGATTTTTTTGTGTTTATGCATGTGACTGAATGGTAACTAACATGATGTATGTATGGTGATGCAGGTGGTGTGGAGGCCCTACTTGGGCATGGGCGATGCTGGCCAGCCCTGGGTTGTAGCGGGTCTTCCTCGCTTCAGGCGGGACGTGTGGGTCCATTGCCTGAACGAGATTGAGCCGCTGCGGCTTAGACTGGTCATGAGGACGTTGGGGCTGGCCCAGGAGTGGGTAGACGTAGATGCGCCGGCCCGCATTGGGCGGAAGACCAAGGGGAAGGCGAAGATCGTGGACTGGCGTACGCGCTTCCCAGCACAGTACCAGGACTGGCAGCAGGGCGGGGTCCCAGTAGTGTCCCACGTACAGGATAGCACAGACTACATGAGACGGTACCGAGCTACGTACGGGGACCGCCTCTCCTTGGGTGGTATGGCAGGGGTAAGTGAAATGAAACTGCTCCACTTTTCTATATGTATGCATGGGATACTAACTTATGTGTAATGCAGGATGCTCGTGATACCATGATTGCCGACCTGCGGGCCCAGTTGGCGGACGCCAGGCGACAGTTGGTGGCCATCCGACAGGAGTTGGAGATCCTGGTGAGTTTATGCAATGCATTTTTTGTGACCTGGATTTTTGATGCTTAGCCTTTGACTGACGTTTGCCCCGTGTTTCAGCGGGCCCACCAGACAGCGGCAGCCGCGATGGCTGGTGGAGCGGGTTCCAGTTCGCGGGGCCCTCCTCCGGAGGTTTCTGCCCTCCAAGAGCAGCTGGCGTACGCGGTGGCTCGGGCTGAGGAGGCCGAGCGTGACCGCGAGGCTCGAGTGAGTGCTTGCTTGGCCGCGACCCTTTTCCAGCTACTTTCCTTCTATCACTGTTCTCTTACGGTGCATGCGTGTCTTGACAGGTGGCCGAGATCCGAGAGGCCCTGGCGCGTGCTGTTCGTGCTGAGCAGGAGCGCGATGCCCGGGTGGCAGAGCGTGACGTCCGGATTGCGGAGCTAGAGGAGGAGCGGCGACGGGAGGCTGAGGAGCTTCCTCGCGACGTAGTGGATCTGCGGATCGCCCTCGAGCTGTCGAGGAGAGAGGCGATGAGGGAGAGAGAGGAGAGGGAGAGGGATAGGGAGATCGTGGAGAGAGAGAGGGAGAGGGATAGAGAGAGAGAGAGGGAGGAGCGACAGCGGGATCAGACCGAGAGGAGGGCTCTAGAGGCCCAGCTGCTGGAGCTCCGATTGAGTCTTGGCACGGCGGAGGGGAGGCTTCGGGAGAGCGAGGAGCGGTACCAGAGGGCGAAGGAACGCGGGGCGCGACTTCGTCAGTCTGGTTCTTTTTCCATGGGCAGCTACCTGGTTTCTTCGGCCGAGGAGCGTCGTCGCGCCTTCGAGGCTGGAGTGCCACCGCAGGGCGAGGCGAGCACGGCTTCTCAGGGTTCACAGAGGTCGCGGAGGCCCCCTAGGGATCTCCGTCAGAGGAGGGAGGAAGGAGATGACCAGGAGGGTGACGGTGAGAGTTAGAGAGTTGCTTGTACGTCACCCTTCTCACTGTATGATGTACTTTCGGCTATTATATGAAATGGAAATGGCTTTTTTTGTGTTGTGTGTACTTTTCTCTCTCCCACACTTTCTTTTTTTTGCACTGAGTTGTCCCTTGAGGCACGCTCCGCGAGACCTTGCCCTGAACAGCGGGGAACTATGTTTTGCACGGGGGGATTTTGTTTCCTTTCCCCCCTTTTGGGCGCGTCCAGGCGCGAGGACGCGTCTTAATCCTTGATTTTAAATTTAAAGCGACGGGTGGTCCTTTCTTCTCCCGTGCCTTACCCGCAAACGAGCCCGCCTCCCGCCGAAACGCGCTTGCCCCTTTTTCGTCTTCCTCCTCTTTTGATCGATGGAGTTCGGTGGGCCCGACCGTGGTGAAGGTGGAGAGGGACGAGGAAATCCTCGCCCAAGGAGGGACGCGCCCGATCACGGAACGGCGTCCATGGAGGAGGAAGGGCCGCTTCGGGCCCCCGAGGGACCCGAGGGGCCCGATGGCGTGGGAGGAGGTGAACACGGTCCGGTAGGTCCTCCGATCTCTTCCTCTTTTAATTCATTTTGGGTTTTGAAGCGAGCCGGGCGAGGAGGAAAGGGTTCGGAGAGTGTTGCACTCAAATGATGGACGCGTCCTAGACAGGGGACGCGTTCCTTTTAACTGATATGGGACCCCTTTCTTGGTGCAGGACATGGCAAGGACCCTGGGCCTGGCCGATGAGTGGGCGAGTGCAGACGAGCCGAGCCGCGTCAGGAGGGAGAGTCGCGGCAAGGCGAGGCTCGAGGACTGGCCCGTACGTCTCCCTGGACAGCAAGGGGGTGTACTGGTACAGGACAGTGCCGACTTCCTGCGGCGGCAGAGAGAGAGTTACGCGGGGCTTCCCCAAGCTGGGGACACGCGTGGCATCGGCGGCTCGCGCGCCCAGCTGTCAGAGACTAGGCGGCAACTGGCCGTCGCTCAACATGAGCTGTCGCTCCTGGTAAGTTACGTGCCGCCCTTTTAACTTCAGATTTCGGAGTTTCACTGACGGCCGTTGTTTATTTTGTTCCAGCGTGCCCAGCAGACAGCGACGGTGGGAGCGGCTGGCGGATCTTCTAGCTCCTCGGCCCCTTTTCTCGAGATTGCTTCCCTCCGGGAGCAACTTGCCGGTGCGGTGGCCCGTGCGACCCGGGCGGAAGAGGAGCGTGACGCCTGGGTGGCGACTGTAGCGGAGCTGCGGCACCGTGGTGAGGAGAGACCTTCTCCAGACATCCTGGAGTTAAGGGTTCTTCTGCAGATGATGAGGAGAGAGGTAGAGAGAGAGAAGCCGAGAGAAGGTCCGAGCGACAGCGGGATCTGACCGAGAGGAGGGCCTTGGAGGCCCAAGTGAGGGAGCTCCAGCTGGGCCTTCAGGCCGTCGTGCAGAGGCTAGGAGGGATGGAGACGCGCTACGAGAGAGCGCGAGAGTTCGGGGAGCGACTCCGCCAGTCCGGTCGCTTTGCCGCCAGTGGCTTCTTCGCCACGCCAGGGGAGGAGCAGCGAGTCACTGCTGCGGAGCAGGCGCCCAGAGGCGAGGCAGGTGCTACTGTACGGGGATCCCGGAGGCTTCTGAGGGACCCTCACCTCGGGGGAGAGGAGGAGAGTGCCCGGAGAGATGAGTGATGGTGAGGATTGGCGGGCTAGTGGACCCGTCACCTCTTTATGTTTATGATGTTTTTGACAGCTTATGTAGAATTATGAATGGAGTGATTTGATTTTCTGATGCTTGTTTGTCCTCTTGTGCGTTCCTTCTTCCCTACACTTCTTCTCCTTTGCACTGTTCCCATGTGACGGATCTGTCGAGACTCCGCCTCGAGCGGAGAATCACGTCTTATTGTGACCATTTTCCACGGGAATCTGCCGTCGAAGTCAATACTGACGGCCCTAGTTCCTTTTCCCGGATGTTGTGCCAAATTTTGCGGGCGTCCTCCAAAACATGATAGGGTATCCCTAGACAACATAGGGGCTATTCGTCCTATTCTTCGTCCAGTCAATCACCCTGTGCGAGCGGTGAAGCGACACATGGGGCCGCTTGGTCGGTGTCTTATTGCGAGGGCTATCATCGACAGGTGATGGAGGCAATCTTGGCCCGCACTCCTTCCATTTCTATAAATTCGTGTCCCTTTTATCTTCCCAGGTATATCGAGGAATAACTCGAGGAGCACAAGTTCTTACGGGAGAGGAGGAGTTCAAAATTCCGAGAGTTGAATGGAGGGCGAATCTTCCCACTCCTCGAAGAGAAGCAGGTCCAGTGGTAGTAGTTCCAGGAGGCTTTCAGACCTTGAAGGGCACTTCAGCGAAAGGGCCCAATCACAACTCGTAAGCCAAGTTTTCTTGCCCTTTTCTCATTTTTTCTTCCTTTCTTCTGACCAAACCTCACCCCCATTCCTTGTATGTGTAGGTTGTGATGAAATCACAAATCTTATGGGAGTTGGTAGTAGCAGCGTACAGGGGCCTCCCAGATTTTCAGAAGGCGAGGCTAGACGTGATGGGATTTGGTACCTTCCTTCGGATCGAGCCGATCAAGCCCGACCTGTTCTGATCCAAGCCTTGTGTGAGAGATGGGACCCAGTGAGCCGGGCATTCCTGATGCCCTGGGGGCACATGGTGCCCAGCTTGGAGGATGTGGTCCGGATCACAAGCCTGAAGGTAGAGGGCGAGGCAGTGACCGGAGTCACTTACGCGGACTACAGAGAAGGTGCCCAGAAGTTACTGGGTCTGGACCTGGATGGTCGGAAAAATAGGTCGGTAGCTAGGGCGTCCCTCATGGATGCATTAGGGCTCACCGACACTCGTCGGCGGGATGATGAATCCTCAGAAGAGTTCATGGAAAGGATAGAAATAGGATGCCGCGCCGTGTATTGCACAGATTTCGGCAACTGGGAAAGATGTAACATAGATTTGAGGAGATTTCTCCTCTTCCTTTTGGGGAGATTGGTACTGAGCTCGAAAGGGGATGGTATCCAATGTTGCTTCCTGGAGCTGCTGTCAGACCTTGAAAGAGTAGGGTATTATGCCTGGGGAGCCGCCATGCTGGCACACTTGTTTGCAGGCCTATTCCAAGAAACGGATCGTGAGACGACTGTGAGTGGTTTCACACCATTTATCCAGGTATTTTTGTGGTTTTGCTCGTTTTGTATATATATATATTTTTTTTGTGTTTTTGCATGGTACTGATGACCTGCGCCGAGCAGTTATGGAGCTATTATTACCTCCCCATGGGGAGAGCTCGACATTGGCGACCTGCGATGGTGCCGCTAGCCAGGCGGTGGGAACCCATCATGAGTGCGGCACCCCTAACCTACCAACTGATGGTGCTGAGGCGAGAGCTACAGGAGTTCCCTGCAGCGATGGTAAACTGGAGACCCTACTCAGACATGGTCGATGCCGACCAGCCGTGGGTTCTAGCAAGTCGTGCCCGGTTCGGACGTGAACTGTGGATGCACTGCCTGAATGAAATCGAGCCGCTCCGGCTACGATTGGTTATGAGAACCTTAGGACTGGCTCAGGAATGGGTGGATACGGCTGCGCCACCTCGTGTCGGGAGAAAGACGCGAGGACCGGCGACCTGCATTGACTGGCGCGTGCGGTTCCCTGAACAGTACGAAGACTGGCAACGGGGTGGCACGATTGTAGAATCACAGGCGCGGGACAGCGAAGACTATTTGCGTCTATATAGGACAAAGTACGCAGAACGGTTCCAACCCCGGGGACTTGTGGAGGTAGGTTTCCCCTTTTCTCTTCTCTTCTTTCTCTTTTCCTTGGTTTTCTGGTGAAAATGCTGACTTGTAAGGCCGCAGGATGTCCGGGATGCCATGATCGCGAATTTACGAACTCGCTTGGCAGAGATGGAACAACAGTTGGGCGATACCCGCGGAGCTACGAGCGCCTTGGTAGGTGTACAGTACGTTCCTAGTTAAAACCTCAGATTCCAGATGTTGGCTGCTAATTCACATGGTCGCAGCATGCCCAGATTGGCGCAGCCTCCCCAGCGATGGGAGTAGGTGGTTCCTCTTCCAGCTTGTGGATTCCCACCTCAGAACTTGACTCGCTTCATGAGCAACTTGCTCACGCCACGCAGCGTGCTGCGGAGGCAGAAGGAATGCTCCGTATACAGGTAAAAGTTTCAGCGTTGAGTTCTCTTTGTTTACGCCTTATCGTGTATCTGAGATGGTTCACTCGGCAGGAAAAGGAGACGGAAGAAGCGCTTGCCCAAGCTGTGCATAAGGAGGCTAGGATAGCAGAACTGGAGAGGAAACTGCGGCGTCATCCTGATGACGACTCATCCAGGGATGCTATGGAACTGAGGATCACTCTCCAGTTAGAGAGGGAAGACCGTGAGAGAGAACGGACAGAGAGAGAAAGAGACGCAGAGAGAGAAAGAGCCAGCAGATTGACTGAAAGGGAGGAACGAAGGGCCATGGAGGCCCAACTATTCGAACTCCGAATCAGCCTTGGTCTTGCTGAACAGTGGCTGAGAGAAGGTGAGGAGCGCTACCGAAGAGCACGAGAGCGTGGCTTTCGTGTTGGTAGCTTCTCTGCTGCTTCCGCGGATCAATGCCGGGATGTGGGAATAGGAAGAGGAGTACAGAGCGGCAGGAGTACCGCTTTTCGTAGTTGGGTAGCACCTTTGAGAGTGTTTTGCCCGGAGAGTAGTGGGACGAGTAATGCAGAGAGAGAGGGCGGAACTTGATGTAAATTTTTTTGGTTTTTTTTTGGAATAAAACACAAGGTTTGGTTTGTTTGTTTTTCACCTTTGCTTCAGTTACCTGAATCCCTGCACATATCACTGAAACAAACAAATCAGAATTTCTGTTCTGACTTGGCCCCTTGCTCAATAAGCAAATGGTCACTGTGACTGTCCTTGATAACTGGTCAAGGGGCCAAGCCTTTATTTAACGAAGGCAAGGGAAAGATGCGGTGATGATAAATGCGACAGGCAAGCACACGAATGCAAGCGATATTAAAATGAGATGATGCACGTAAATGCAATCATGCAAAATTGATTTGTTTTCTTTTTTATATTTGACATTTTTTTGTTTTATCATAAAAAGATTTTTTTGTTTGCAAATATGTACATTTCTCTTTTCTATTTTTTTTGCTTTTATCATTTCAATTTTTTTATTGCTAACGCCCGGCAAGCACCCAAATGGCACCTAACCTACGTGAGACAGGGGTTTCTTACTAACCTCCCAGGTATCCTAAGTGCACATCTAGGTTGATTTGGGCCTCTAGACCCCTCGAATGACGATCCCGCCGGCTAAGACTTACCCTGATGACAATACCGTCATGCCATGCTTAGGCTCCCAGTTGCTTCCGACCACAGGGATTCACCCAAAAGGTGTTTGAGGTAGATGATTTGCCCGACCCGGGTCTGTTTCCTCACAACTCTAGATGGTATAAGATGGAACACCCTGGAACCCTAACGACCAACCGCGCGACGCTGACCCGGAATCAGACGCCGTCGCACCCATAGGTGACGCGCTTGCATTGGCCTAAGCCCGAGGTTAAACAAGAAGACATCAAGGTGGTAAACAGGGGTCTTGACCAGCCAGAAACACAGAGACTCCTTCGCAGCGATAGCTTTTGCTTTTCAAAGTAGGCAACCAAAAATGTGTATATTAAAATAAGGTCGCAGACCCTGGGCAGTTTTCACCTTTCAGAAACTCCATCGAACCTTCATCTTTAGAGGGAGAAGGAAGAGCGTAGGGGATAAACCTCCTGAGAGGACCGGCAAAGCCGTTAACCCGGCGAGCGAATAAGGGCCCATTAACTCTTTCCTTTCGGACAACTTCGGACCAAATCTCGAGCATTTACATTCCACGGCCCCCTTTGTGGATTCAGACTTTTGCTTTGAGGGGTTCCGTTTATCGTACCAGGCACGGTCACGACCAGGCTTTTCTCTTGATTTTGATTTTGTATTTCTTTCTGTGAGGGAGATGTTTGACGTTTGTGGGCTCCCTTTTCGTATGCCTGCGGGGACACTGCCCTCTTCTCGTGCTCTGATCGGTGCTCGAGGAAATGGATCCTACTCTTGCCCTTGGGGTTTGAGTTTCGGTTTCTCATGCTCAGCGTTTTAAGGGCGCCGACTGTCTCATTTGGTCGAAGAGAAAAGAATAAAGATTACAGCTTCCGGAGATCTTCTAGGTGTGGCCCTACCGTAGGTGATGCTACCAACTTTTTTTGAATAAAATACATAAGTGAACACATGTTAGCTTCCTTCGAGCGAGCATAGGCCGACGTGGCCGGACAGGGATCTCCACGGTTCTGGCAAACCAAGACCCGGTGCCTACCAAGCCTTAATGGGCCCTATCCTAACATGAAGCTAGATGCAGGGACTTAACTACATGGTGCCTGCCAGGCATCGGCATTTTGAATTTTTCATATTTTTAGTGGTTTTCAATATTTCCTTGTTTTTGATGTTTTTTATCTTTTCATTTTTTTTTGTTTTGTGCTAAGGGTAGTATTTCTTAAGATAAAGCCCATTCCAAGGGTGGGATAACTCGGTCCCTTCGGCGTTGACTAGCTTGTAGGCGTTGCCAGGGTACACGGCTTGAATTACAAATGGTCCTTCCCAATTGGGTTGGAGCTTAGAACGCGGCCCTCCAGGTTTGACAAAAATTCTTTTTACGACCATCTCACCGACTTTGAATTTTCTCTCAACGACTTTCTTTTGGTAAAAGCGAGCGAGTCTATTTTGATACACACGCGCGTGTTCGGCGGCGGCCAGCCGCTTCTCATCCAAGAGTTCCAACTGGGCGAGGAGTGAATTACGACGATCGTCGAGGGGAAATTCCTCATCCAATTGTACCCTGAGAGAAGGGATCAGAGTCTCGTACGGGACTACCGCTTCCATACCATAAGTGAGGGCAAATGGAGTCTGCCCGGTGGGGGTACGGATTGAAGTGCGATAGGCCCATAGGGCTTCGATAAGCTTTTCTGGCCAGTCTGAAAACTTACTAGACTCGCAGGTTTTTTTGATGATTTTGAGCAATGTTTTATTGGTGGCCTCCGCTTGGCCGTTACCTTGTGGGTAATAAGGCGATGAATGATGCAATGCAATTGCGTACCTTTTGCAGAGGTCCTGTAGGTCCTGAGAAATGAATTGTGGCCCATTGTCGGTGACGATCGTGCTTGGGACGCCGAATCTGGCGAGAATGTTCTTCATGATGAACTTGCAGACTGTTGACGCCTTGATTTCCGCGTAAGCTTCGGCTTCGGCCCATTTGGTGAAGTATTCCGTCGCAGTAAGGATGAAAGATTTCTGCTTGGTGAGGGAATTGGGATCACCTAGGGGACCAATGATGTCGAATGCCCACATGGAGAAAGGCCATGGGGAGGATATTGGATGAAGTGAGGAAGATGGTGAATGGATTTTATCGGCGTGAAGTTGACACTTGACACACCTACGGACATAGACAGCACAATCCTCTTCCATAGTGGGCCAATAAAAGCCTTGACGAATGATCTTCTTGGCGAGCATCTGACTATTCACGTGGCCACCGCACACACCCGAGTGCGTCTCTCTACACATTTCCAAACCTCATCGTCATCAAGACATCTTAACAGAATACCAGTAAGGCTCCTCCTATAGAGTAGACCTCCGATCAATGTGTATTTCTGAGCCACCCTTCTTATGGCTTTCTTGTCCTCTGTGGTGGCCCCTTCAGGATAAGACTGATTTTGGCAATATTTGACAATTTCATAGAACCATGGTTTCTCTTCATCAGCCAGTTCTTCTTCGGCCTCTGCCAACATGATTTCCCTCTTCTCAAGGATATCTTCCTGCAGGATCTTCCTTGCTATCCTGTCTTTGATGTTTACGTAGGAAGCATCATCGACTGCAGGGGCGTGAAGTTTGTAGATGGAAATGGACTTAAACCATCTTCCTAGAGGGAACCTTATGGATGATGCCAATGAGGCGAGGGCATCGGCGAGAATATTCTGATGACGAGGGATATGAACAAAGATCAGTTTTGTGAACAGCTTGGCAAAGGCAGCAGTGAGTTCTTGGTATGGCTTGAGTTTGGGATCGCGAGTGCGATACTTAGTGAGTACCTGACGAAGGATGAGCTGACTGTCACCTACAACTCGCAACTCAGTGATACGTAAAGAATGAGCGAGTCCTAGGCCAGCTAGAAGGGCTTCATATTCGGCTATATTGTTGGTAACTGGAAATTTGAGCTGGTACGCCAATGGGAATGTGAGGCCTTCCGGTGACAGGAGGGCGACGCCGATTCCTTTCCCTTGAGAATTCAGAGCTCCATCAAAATATAGTGTCCACATTGGCTCATCTGATTGGTTGATGGACATTAGTTCCTCATCTGGAAACTCTGATTGGACGGGGTCGAACTTGGGAAGAGGATGGTGAGCGAGATGCTCGGCTATGGCATAGCCTTTAATCGCCTTTTGCTGGATGTAGGTGATGTCGAACTGAGAGAGAAAACTTTGCCAGCGTGCTAGCCTATCCGTAAGGACGGCTTTCTCCAGAAGGAATTTGATAGGATTCATCCGAGCAATCAAGTGGACTTCGTGAGCCAAGAAGTAGTGCTTCAATTTCTGCACTACCCAAACGAGGGCAGCACAAGTTTTCTCCATGCCGGTGTACTTCTGCTCACAGGGATTGAGAAGTTTGGACAAGTAATAGGTTGCCCGTTCCTTGCCTTCTTCATCAGCTTGTGCGAGGACGGCTCCCACGGAGTCATCCAAGACTGAGACGTAAAGGATCAGAGGTTTTTCTGGTTTGGGTGGAATGAGAACGGGTGGACTAGCCAGATATTCCTTCAACCCTTCAAAAGCTTTCTGACATTTAGAATTCCAGTGGAATTCTACTCCTGGCTTGGTCAACTCGTAGAGAGGTCTACACCTTTGTGAATGTTGAGACACAAACCGACGAATAAACTGTAACCTCCCGATTAAACCTCGGACTTCCCTCAAATTCTTGGGAGGCGGCATATCCCTGATAGCCTTGGCTTTGTCGGGATCAATCTCGATCCCTCTTTTACTCACAATGAACCCCAACAATTTACCTGATGACACACCAAACACACACTTTTTCGGGTTCATTTTCAATTGGAACTCTCTGGACCTTTGCAAGACCTTAGCCAAAACTTCTGGATGTTCCATCCTGGTCCTTGATTTTACCAATAAGTCATCCACATACACTTCCAGATATATGTGCATCATGTCATGAAATATGGCCATCATCGCTCTTTGGTAAGTAGCTCCAGCATTCTTTAACCCAAACGGCATGACCACGTAACAATATGTTCCCCAAGGGGTAGTGAATGACGTCTTTTCCTGATCCTCTTCTGCCAAACGAATTTGATTGTATCCTGAAAATCCATCCATGAAGGAGAGGGTTTCAAAACCTGCCGTGTTATCAATCAACACATCAATGTGAGGTAAGGGAAAATCATCCTTTGGACACGCGCGGTTAAGGTCCCGGAAGTCAATGCAAATCCTGACTTTCCCATCTTTCTTCATGACCGGGACAATGTTCGCCACCCATTGAGGATAAAGAACGACTCTAATGAACCTGGCTTTGTGGAGCTTATCGACCTCTTCTTTCATTTTCAAAGCCATCTGAGGGTGGAAACGCCTTAACCTTTGTTTTACCGAGATGGACCCTGGTTTTAGGGTTAAACGGTGTTCGACCAAGGTTGAATCCAAACCCGGCATATCCTCGTAGCTCCATGCAAACGTGTCCTTATATTCCTTGAGAACCTCAATTAATGCCTCTTCTTCAGAGGGTGGTAGGTTGTCACTTATGAGGATGATCCTAGGGTCTTCCTCAGTTCCCAAGTTGACTTCCTTGGTGGATTCTTCTACGGCGGTTGACGGCTCGTCGAATCTCCTCATTCCACTAGCGTATGCGCCCGCCACATCCTCATATTCTTCACCCTCATCTTCAGTGGGGCATTCTTCATTCGTGATCTCGTAGACTCCATACCCTTCATCAGATGCACAGTCGCCCTCGCATTCTATTTCGGGTAGCTGGATGGGATTTTCTAACAACTGGGGGATGGCAAGAAGGGCCTGACACCTGGCGGCCAAATCCAGAAGGAATCGACGAGGGATCTGCCTACCCTTGGATTTCTTCCTAGGTACTACCCTTGGCCTGTCATTCCTAGATTGACTGACAATATTTACAGAAGAGGAGGAAGACGAAGAGGATGGTGTAGAATGTACAGGAGAAGACCCCTCAGAGGAGGGGTAGAAAAGGTCGCTCATCGGACCTTGGACGGGTGGTCCGCAAGGCGGTACGCACCCGTGGGAGATGTAGGAGGTTTCCTCAACGAAGATGTGTTGTTGGAGAGTTTGAAAATTGACGTTTTTTTTTTCGTTTTCATTTTTAATGACAAAGCAGTGAAGAGAGATTGGAGGAGAGAGGAAAGTGGTTATGGCTAGAGGATTGTGGGGCTCGTAGAGCAGATCATGGTTGAAGACCTGGCGCGGGTTGAAAAGCCCGCGCAGGTATGTAAGCAAAGAAGGGGACCTGGGAAGATCATCAGACAATCGTCTGGCCCAGGAAGAAAATATCAGCAAAGGCTGAGACGAGTGGATGGAGAGGATGGCGGCTAATGAGCCGTCGATGGCAATGTTGAGGACGGATGAAGATCCGTCGATGACAGAGTCCTTCTGGCGAGGACGAGGATAGTTTGGAACCTTGGCAAGAGTGGCAATGTTCTCTGGTATCTCGGAGATCAATGGTGGTCCTTCAAGCCGTGGGGACGAGAACATCCTTTCCAGTGCAACAGAAATGTCCCGTATGTCGAACCATTTATCCCACTCGCATTCCGGATCTTTGATCTTGCCTCTTTTGGTGATCCTCGGACATTTTTCAGCAAAATATACAGCATGTGATTCCCCATATGCTTCTCGTGGGTGATCTCCTATCTGAACAACGGGCCCTCTGTTGAAGTGGTTTGATAGAGTCCATGTGAGGGGCTTCCAATCTGCCTTGAACGGTCCTTTGAAGCCTAGGCCAAACCTACGGTTCGGCCTAATTTCTTTTGGCGGCTTGAGCATACCCTGTAACTGTGCGCCCAGACCTTTTCCTTGTTGGTAGCCGATGTTCCTCATAATCTCCCAACCTTTGGAGTGAAGAGGGAGACATGATGTTGTGGTTGCCCTGACCGGCTCCTTTGGTGCTAGTGGAATGCGAGATGGATCACGTACATCCAGCAGTGACAATATGGGCCGATGAGACGGCCAAACAGATGGCAGAGAGGTGTTGATAGCATCCACTGTGTGAAGGACAGGTGTACTGACCACTTTAATAATTCTCCCATTGTAAGGAAACTTCAGGCATTGATGGTTGGTGGAAGGCACAGCGTCCATGGCTTCGATGTAAGGTCGACCCAGTATAGCCTTGAATGTGGGGTCCATGTCGAGGACATGGAATTCCGTGGGAATTGACATGGGGCCTAGTTCTGCCTTCAGAATAATCATCCCCTGCGGCGGCCTTTTGCTATTGTCATAGGCCGTGACCGTGATCGAGGAAGGTCTTATTTGTTCCTCGTCGATCCCACATAACTGAAGAGTGCTCATGGAGATCACATTTATGGACGCACCCGTGTCCACAAGACACGGGTTTATGGATACCCCATTAATTTTTATTGAAATGCACAGTGCATATTTCCGAGCCTCCTTGGGAGCGAGCTCGTAGTTGTGGAACATGATGGCCGGTTGTGTGTCTGTTGGGGTCAGGACGGTTGAAATCTTCTCCACGGGGAGGTCTTCATTAACCATGACTTTTTGAAGATATTCCATCAAGGCCGCCTGGTGGGATGTGGATCTCTGAAGAAGCTCCAGGATGGAGATCCGAGCAGGCGTCTTGTCCAGGTGTTTCAATAGATCATACTGTGTTCCAGGGATAGCTTTTTCTGGTTGTTCTCCATCATCCTTCTCTGGCTGAGATTGCTCGGGATTCTGACTGTTGTGGGGGAAAACCCTGTGGAAAATCCTTCCACTCCGGAGCACCATTGCCTGTGGCTTTTGTACCTCTGTGGGGGTAGCAGTGGGTTTTAACAGGGGTTTGAGGGGTAGTAGTGGAGGAATGGTTGATGAAGCAGGGGTGATGACGGGAGCAGGGATTCTGATGAGGGGTTTGTTAGGTGGAGGCATGGTGGAGGTAGAGGGGATATCACGCGGATTATGAAGGATAAGGGGTTTGGAAGGTGGAGGTGGAGGTAAGGTTTGAAACGGGTAAAGGTTTTGAGGCGGACGGTGGGTGATGAGTGGTTTTGAAGGCATTAGTGGTGATGTGGTGGAGAAAGACGGGGTTATGTATGGTGTACGGATGATAAGGGGTTTAGAAGGCGTAGGGGTAAATGTGGTAGAGGTGGATGGTAAAGTGGGGGAGTGGGGGAAGGTGAGAGGGTGTGAAGGCGTAGTAGAAAGTGTCGGTTGATAGGAGGTTGGGGTGCGGATGAGAGGGCGTAACGGTAGTGGAAATGGCGAAGGCGATACCGATGCGGGTTGATGAGAGAGAGGTGCTACCCGGGCAAGGTGAGGGGGTTGCATGACGATAGGGTTGGAGGTATAAAGAATGGAGGTACTTTCCTGGTGCCACACCTGCTCTCTCCCGACTTCCGGGAAGGAGGAGATGGGGTTAACCTGATGATTGGGCTGTTGGTGCTCCGGTAGTGGATTCTGATTATGCCCATGTCGGGCTGTTGTTGTGGGGCCTGCTGAGGCTGCTGTTGTTGTTGTGGTTGCTGCTGCTGCTGCTGTTGTAACTGCTGCTGTGGCCTCTGAGGAGGTCTCCTAGCCTTGAGAGCTGCGACGTACCGTCTCATCTCATCCCAATCTATTTGATGTTCATCGTTCATATCATGTATGTAATCTTTGAAATGGAAGCAGTAATCTACTGTGTGTCCCGGCTGCCTGTGGTAAACACAGTATTTGGAGGTATCAACATTGGGAGGCCACATGAGCCTTTCTCTGGGTAAGGCGAGTTGGTTTGATGCCATGAGGGCATTAAAAATGTCTGTTAAAGTTTCTGGCAATGGTGGATAGTAGGCTCTCTTGGGACCGAGCGGCCTCCTTTGTTGCTGTTGGGGACCATAGTTCCCTGGAGGTGGAACTTGGTTGTACTGAAGCGGTGGTTGTTGTTGCTGAGGTTGTGGTTGTTGTTGCTGGGGTTGGCGTAATGGAGGCATATTATCCTGGGGTGGATTATTTTGGGGTGGAGGACGGAGAGGGAAAGGACCTGGTTGAAGGGGTAGTCGGGGCATTTGTGGAGGCCTTGGGTTGACCTGCATAGTTGGCATTGTTGACCGCACTGACTTGCTCATTTGTCACGACCCCTTCTGTGGCTCCGCCCGGGACACCAGCGCCTGTCTTTCTGACCACTTTGGGCTTCGGCGACTCAAACATATTCATGATGGGGGAGTCTTTTAGTTGGGTTTGGATGTACCGGGCCCTTTCGTAGAGTTCCTCCATTGTAGTCAGTTTATTCATGGCCAGGACATGTCTGAACTGTGGGGTTGCATTAGACACAATCATTTTCACTTGTTCGGGCTCGGAGAGGGTATCCCTTATTCTCTCCGCCAGAGACCTCCATCTATCAGCATATCGGACAAAATCCTCGTCGGGTTTCATCTTTTCGGCCACTAGGTCGGTAATGGAGAGTGAGGGACCGACCCTATCCCTATATTTCTGCAAGAACCTTCTCTGAACTACTTCAAAATTCTCGGCCTCGCGGGGCTCCAGAGAATAGAACCACTCAAGCGCGGGACCATCCAATGATCTCCGAAAGAGGTACGCCAGGGACCTCTGATCATTTTGCCAGTAGGAGGACTCATACATGAAGTCCTTGAGGTGAATGAAGGGGTTGCCGGTACCGTTGTATCTGCGGTACGTGGGCATTTCGGAAGGAGGAAGATGAATGACGGGGAGGATTGGCAAAGCAACCTCCGGGGTGGCTTTCACGTCCACCATCTTTCTCAGATTTTGAAACTGTTCATCCATGCGATTGAACCTATTGAGGAGCGATTGGGCGAGCTCCTCTGGGGGTGAAGGTGGCACTTGCCATTGGGGGAGAAACTGTCTCCCGGAGACTTGAGGGGGAAACCCGGAATGAGAGGGAACTGTCGGACCCCGACAGTTGGTCCTGGCTGAAACGGTGTGTGAGGAACACCGGGAGTTTGAGATTGTGACGGGAATTGGAATGAGGGAGGTTGTTGGCTCGCTTGTCCTTGAAGCGAGGGAGACTGGGTGGCTTGCGCCAATGAAGGAGATGGAATGGCCTGCACGGACTCGTGGAGAGGTGCGATAGCCGGAGTTGACTCCTGGGGCGTGGGGGAAACAGATTTCCCCTTTAGAATGGCCTGGAAGGCCCGGAGCTGTTCAGAGGTAAGCTCCGTGTTGGCGAGGACGCCCAGTAAGGAAGTGATATCCTGTGGCGGGGACGTGTCCCCGGCAGTAACATGCACCTCATGCGAGGGGTCATGAGAAGGACCCGAGTCCATAGCATAGACTCGCGGGTCGGCTGTCAAACCACGACTAGGGTGGTTCTCCTCAGAAGACTCGTGAGACATGCTCACAGTTTTCCCAGAACGCAAAAACATACACTAGCAAGTAGGTAGCAGAGATTATCAAACAAGTGGATGCTTTTACGTCCTTTTTTGTGTTTTGATTTTGATGATTTTTTTTTGTATTTTTAGCGAGATCCGAAGTTCACACAAAATGGGGACCCTAGTTTGTTTTTGTTTCACCGCCGTGTCAGCTAGGGTCTCTCGTCTCACCACGAACGAAATGACTAACTCCGGGGAACTTCAATGGTACAACCAGCCCAGTGAACGAAGAGGAGATTCTTCGATGTCGGGGACTTACGGAGGTCCCAGTGTAGGAGATTCTAGTCCGTTGAGAGGAATTCCCAAACGGAGAGTCCTTCCTTCACCGGGAAAGGGTGATCCTCAAAAAATGAAAAAAAGATAGAAAGGAGGAATGGATGTATGCAATGGAATGCTGACAGATATATGGAGTGGGAAAACAACAAAAATAACAGACGTATAATAACAAACAACCAAACAACTGACAGTGCTGCCGTGAGCACAACGGGGGCGCGCGCGGGCGCCAAGATGGAGGGGCACGGAGGGTGCCGAACTTGCAAGGGTAGCCGAGAGGAAGCAGTAGAAGTCCCACCGTGATCGCCAATCTGTGAGCGACGTCACGCGGTTCGGAGAAGAGCTGGATGCGGGGAAGAGGAAGAGGCGGAGAGCGCGCGGGCTCCTTCTTTTTTGTTTGTTTTGTTTGCTGCAACACAGAAATGAGAGGAAAGAGAGAAGGGGCCACCACGGGAGATTGCTCCGGCGGGGCGAGCGGGACAAGTATGATATAGCAAAATATGGGGATTAAACGGCCATAGCGGGAAGTGACTCGCCGCGACCTCGGGGGGACGGGAATGATGCAAAAATTAAATAACAAGAATTGAAACGGCCATTGGGGAAGTTACTCGCCGCGGCCTCGAGAATATGAACAGAATATAACAGATATAGAGAAAATATGAGAACAGAAATTTAAACGGCCATTGGGGAAGTGACTCGCCGCGGCCTCGATGATATGAGCAGAATATAACAGAATATAAAGAGAATATAAGAACGGAAATTTAAACGGCCATTGGGGATGTGACTCGCCGCGGCCTCGATGATATAAGCAGAATATAACAAAGCATAAAGAGATTTATAGGAATAGAAAATTAAACGGCCATTGGGGAAGTGACTCGCCGCGGCCTCGATGATATAAGCAGAATATATAACAAAATATAAAGAGAATATAGGAAACAGAAATTTAAACGGCCATTGGGGAAGTGACTCGCCGCGGCCTCGATGATAAGATGTGATCGCCAGGGGCCAAAAGACCCCAAAATAAGAAGGTGATCGCGCCTACCTCAAGAGCGGGAGATGGCGGGTTGCTTCTTCCTCTCCTTCCGGCCGGCCGACGGAGAGGGCTTTCCTCGGGTACCCTTGCAAGACAACGACAAATAAATGACAAGTGGATTAGAAAGATGGAGGTGTAGTATTCGAATCCTTGCGATAAAAATAACGAAATGATGGCAAGACACACACCTGGTTGGTGTTATCTTTTAAACCCCTCTCGGACTCGAGTAGGAGGAAAATGAGATGATGGATGTAAGAAGTATAAGAGAAGAGGCCCCCTTGTGAAGGGGGATAGATGATGCAATATGATGAATGTAAAGGACTATGGAGAAAAAGGGGAAGAAAAGGCTTATTGGATGAGCCGAGGGTGAAATCCGGCGGAGCTCCGGCAGCGTGGGGACGACGTGGAAGCGCGGTGGATGAAGACGACCTTCCTCTCGCGAGCGTGAGCACCCGAGAAGCCGGCAGAACCTCCACCTACAAAAGAACCCACGGGTTAGAAAAATGACTCCGTAGCCTCTGGGCTGCGGCAGCCTATCGGATCACTGCTTAGCTCTCCTAGAACTGAGGGGGTGGGCCTCTATTTATAGAGCTCCGGAAGGTGGAGGCGTCCAGGACCCTGGACACCTCCATCAGGGCCGAAATAATATTTTATTCTATTTTTATTGATTTTTTTAGAATACTTTTATGGGGGCGTCCAGGGTCCCGGACGCCTCTAACAGGTCCACCGAAAACCGACGACGGCCGCACGCGGTTTGGCACAACGCGTGGTTTTGTGAGCGGCGCCTCGTGATTCAGAAATGGGCGCGTCCAGTCAGCTGGACGTCTCTAAATTTGGCTTTTTTCACACACGACAAACCGTCGTTCGGTGGCCGGCGCCCGTGAGTGAGTTAATGGAGGCGTCCAGGGGCCTGGACGCCTCCAAAAGTTTATTATTTTTTTATTATTTTTGTCTTTTATGCCAAGGCTGGCATTTTATATATTTTTTTTACATGTTTTTATGGAGGCGTCCAGGGGCCTGGACGCCTCCATTGATATATACATTTTTTTTAATTTTTTTATTTTTATATGCCAACTGGCAATATATATATTTTTTTATATTTTCTTTTTATGGAGGCGTCCAAATGCCTGGACGCCTCCATTAATTTATTATTTTTTTTTATTATTTATTTAATTTTGGGCCCTGAAGAAAAAAATAAAATAAATCAAAATCATGGGGGCGTCCACGGGCCTGGACGCCCCCATTAAGACCCACCCGGGTCCTTGGATCAGGCGTCGGCGGCCGCCTGGCAGACCCCCTTCTTGATTCCGGAACCTCTTGATGCGTTCGACTGGTGTTGATGCCGTTCGAATGCCGTGACGGGACGATTCCGGATGCCGAAAAGGGCGGAAGAAGACTCAGGAAAAGGAAGCACTCGAGCGATTCGAAATGCGTAGGCCATCGCGGGGCGTCGTATAGTAATATGAGACTTTCTTATGAGACGTCAAGAATGGCGTGTCTACACATTGGTTAACCCAAATGGCATAACCAAAAATTCATAATGCTCATATCGTGTTCTGAAAGCAGTTTTTGAGATATCTTCTTCTCTTATCCTTAGTTGATGGTATCCAGATCTGAGATCAATCTTTGAAAATAGTGTGGCAGTTCGTAGCTGATCAAATAAATCATCAATCCTTGGCAAAGGGTACTGATGCGGGACGAGACACGGACACGACAAGCTCGCGATCGTCCCTTGATGAGGGAAGCGTCGGACGTGCACGGTTGAGAAACCGGCAAGAGCTAGGGTGGTCGGCTCGCACTTTCGTGCCCGGATCGGGTCACGGGACGGTCTCGCTCACTCTCTCGCAGCAGCGGTGATATAAATAGAAAGCGAGCTAATTACCCTATCATGCTCTCTAGCAGTGGCATAAGTAAGTATATATGAAAATTAAGCAAAATGCCAAGTAAGGGAGCGAATGCGATACCTCCACGCGCTCGACGTGGGGACGACGGGCCCGGCCGAACTCGTGCTCCCGGGACAGTTAATACATGAATATTACAGCAATGGAAATATGTCCACTCCACGTAGGGAGGTAAAGGGCGACACAACGGGGCCCGGGAGGACCGATTTCGGGTTGATGGGCGGCTTTCCGCGTAGCTTCGGCAGCACCCGAACTAGTGACGGTGGGGCCCACGTGCTGTCCGGAGGGGCCGTGTGGGACCCGGTGGCACCACTGTGGTGGGGAAACTTATGGAAGCGATCCCCGGGCTGGCGGCACGCTGGGACGTCACCCGGAGGTCGGGCGGTTCCGATCGGCACCCGTCGGGTTTGCTGTCCACGGACTGGTGGTGGCTGTTTTGCTGCGCGCGCTCCGACGAGACTGGCGCGGTTGGAAAGCTAGCTTGAAGTTCTTCAACCTAGGCCTAAAGATCTGGCCTGGATCTGCTCGGATCTTGACTTATGGAATTTTCAATCTCCTGTTGTACAGTAACCGAAGACTCAGACCTGCAGAGAACTTGACTGTGGATGGCCTTTGACTGTGAGGTAGACGTTCGAATCTGGGGTTGTATTTTTCAGAAAAGTTGTGGAAAATTGAGCTGGGAAGACGGAAAAATTGGTTTGGATCCGTTTAGATGTGTCTATGATTTTATGTGATTTGTTTACTGGACGAAGGTTGGATCTGGGATCAGGGGGACAGAACTGTAGCTGGGACTGAGAATGATTTTTAGAAAATATGAAATGGATGAACCAAAAATTGATAAAAATTGTGGATGAAGGGGTGGATGGGTGTAACCTCCAGTAAAATTGGACGAACCAAAATAAATCAAAAAGTGGACCTAAGACATGAAACTCACGGCTACTGTCACTGTAGACAGTGACAGAACAGATCTGAGATTGAGAGTTGAATGAAATGGTAAAGATATGAAACGGTGGCTTTTGAACCTGGATTTTTTTTTGGAGAATGGACTAGAAGATAGGAACCAACCCTCAAAATTTCAAATCCATCTGAGCTCGTGGCTGGCTTCAGGAATTCACGAACTGCACCTCTATCCAGTAGGATAGAAAACCGAAGACGATCCCGTGGCGGCTCGAAGGCGGCACGAACGGCGGCGGCGGCGGCACAGATGATCACCGGAGGTTGAGAGGGGATGATAGAAAAGGGATGCACTCTAGATCTGGGGGTTTGAGGAGAGGAAATCAGGGGGAGAGAGGAACAAGGGCACACCCTTCAATGGCTCAAGCCAATTTTATAAATTTTTCTTCATTAATCTCTAATGACACTATACATAGGCTTATATAGAAAATAGCAAGGGATGGGGGGCTGATAATTTCGTGGGAAATATGTCATTTTCATTCCCCATGTGGTCAAAACTCAAAAAAAATAAATTACATATGAATGGAGCACTCCTTTGACTAGGTAGGTAAGGTAGGTGGCCTACCTTTGAAATTTTAACCCCTTTATCTCCCATGTGGTCAATTAGCATTCAAACCTTCTAGATGGCCACCTAGGATGGTTGACCAGCCCCACATGGATGAGGTGGACCAATGGGGAAGGGGAGGGGGCCCCCTAACTGGACCTACTACACATTTGCACAAAACCCACACAATCCAAGGGAATGACGCATTGGCTTACAAAGCCGTACAATTGCACTTATACTTTCCCATGGATATAAAAATAAACTAAAGGACACAAATGCAAAATAAAATGTACATGCTCAGCGTCGATTCCCATCAGGTACTTATTCTTAATGGTCACTTGATTCAATTTCCTATAGTCAATACATAATCTAAGTGACCCATCTTTCTTTCTAACAAACAGAACAGGAGCACCCCAAGGTGACACACTTGGTCAAATAAACCCCTTATCTAGTAGTTCTTGCAATTGTTTCTTCAACTCTGTCAATTCGGCTGGTGCCATTCTGTAGGGAGGAATAGAAATGGGTAAAGTACCCGGTGGGAGTTCAATAGTGAACTCTACCTCTCGGTGTGGTGGCAAACCCGGAAGTTCATCAAGAAACACATCTGGAAATTCTCTGACAACATCAATATCTGAGGTGGTTTTCTTATTTTCATTAGAAGGAATAGCCACTATACTAGCCAAATAACCTTGACATCCACTTCTAAGCAATTTCAAAGCTTTAAGTGCTGAAACTAGTGTTTTACTAGAACGGTGCCTTGGACATTGATAGGGAAATGTCTGCTCCCCAGGTTTTTGAAAAATTACTTTCTTTCCATGACAATCTAGAAGGGCAAAATTTATATCTAACCAATCCATTCCCAAGATGACATCAAAATCATTCATTTCCAGCAGATACACACATGCTGGCATAATCCTCCCCCGAATCACCACATCAATGCTAGGAATTACAGAAGTCGTTCTAGCTATCTCCCCAGTTGGTGTGTTAATGGACATCTCATCAGTGTTCACAATTTGTTTATCTTTCAATAATTCAACAAATCTCAGAGAAATAAAGGAATATGTAGCACCCGGATCAAATAAAACTTTTGCATGCATATCATCGATAAGAAGAATACCTTCAATTAGTGCATATACTCTGGCTTGAACTCTCCGCTGCTGTTGTGGTTGCTGATCTTGTCTTGGCCTTGTGGGACAATCCCTTATCATATGCCCTGTCTGACCACATGAAAAACATTTACCTGCAGCCCGCCAACATTCATTACCTCTATGCTGCATCCCGCACTGTTGACAAGCTGACATATTATCTCTCCTAACTGGTTGAACTCTCTCTGGAAAAGTCATCTTTGGCTTCTTATCTTTCCTCACAATTGAACCAAGATTATCCCTTTTTGCATTATCCCTTTGTCTTTCCACTAAGAATTCCTCATACCCAGTTTCTGCAATAAAAGCAGTCCTCAAAGTTGCTGCCATAGTCTGAGGCTCAAGGATTGCAACTCTAGTTCTAATGTTACTTCTCAAACCTCTAACAAATTTCTTCACCCTTCTAAGCTCATCTGAACAAATATGAGGGGCATACTTTTCCAATTCAGTAAATTTTACTTCATAATCGGCAACTGACATACCTCCTTGAGTCAAATTTAAAAATTCAACTTCTTTCCTATCTTTAAAATGCTGAGGGAGAAATTTTGCATGGAAGATATCAAGAAATTCGTTCCAGCTAATCTCAATCTCTCTATCTCTAAAAGTGGTTCTAAGTGCAGACCTCCACCACTCGTCCGCACGGTCCTTCAACATAAATGTAGCTAATATCATATTATCCTGCTCTGCACATCTAATGACGTGAAAATCTTCTCAATTTCTCTCACCCAGTTTTCCACAATCTCCGGGTGACTCTCCCCCTTAAAAGAAGGAGGACTCATATGTCTGAATTTCTCCATCAGGGTAGCGCCTGCTGCCCTATTCGGTTGTTCTTGCATACGGTTTTGTATTTGAGCTTGCATCATTGCATAAGTTTGGGCCTGTAATTGCATAGTCTGCACTAACCCTTGAAAAGCTTGTGTGAACCCTCCTAAATCTGGCACACCTTGAATAGGTAACTCACCTTGCCCACCGGGAGCAAGCTCACCATGAATTATTTCCCCGACAACTCCTTGTGATGTCCCATTTGAGGGCGCAGACTCCTCGAGAGAAGTATTAACCTCAACCCTATCACTCCCAACCATCTCTTGCGAGGGAGAACTAATCCGAATTAGTATGATTCTAGGTTTGATATCAAATTCTAAAATAAATTCCTATGATCTTATGGTATGGTATATAAACTCAGATGGCTGTAAATAATTTCAAGCCTCACAACTTTGCTCTGATACCACTCTCTGTGGCGCCCCCTTCCCGCGATCTCGTATCGTGTCCGGGGACGTCACAGCGGATGTACGGAAGTGTTGTGGGTCGAATATTTACAAGGCGCTAAAGACCAAACCATCACATATTCCAAAAGAAACATAACCATACAATTTTCATAAGATAAAACACTCATAATTTACATCGTATAGAGAGTACTACATATCTCTACTCAAAAGTCATATTTACATTCATTATTCAAAAGAAAATTAAATCTATTTATTCTACGCAGCGGAATCTGAATCCAAATTAAACCCAGGATCAACTTCCGACCTACTGTCCGAAGGAGTCAAGACGCACACTGGTCAATTTTCTGAAATGGTTAGGCAACAGAAATGAGTCCACAGATTCAGTAGGCATTAAAACCAATCACATGCTTATCATATACTAAACTGTGCAAATCCATGATAAAGTTAATCACAATTTCAATAGATCGTACATATACTATGAATGCGAAGTAAATATAATAGAGTAAAGTAATTATCATATTTATAAGTAAATGCGTATAACAAATCTTATCTGACTTATATATAAATGGCATAATACATATTTTAGCTAAATCAGAGCTTATACAGATGAACTTATTTTCAGATCATATCAAAATCATATATCAAATCTGAGCTTCATATTATTTGGCAGCATATATTGGACAGGCATCCCGTCACTGAAAGCAGTAGCAAACACATACCTAGGCATCCATACGTCGACATAAAGATAAATGGTCTAAACGCTAGAGCCTGTCGGCCTTGATCAGCCACGCAGGATCGGGAGTTAATACTCCACCATTCCCCAGATAATTTTCTTATTCTGGGTTCCAGATTTTTCAGAAGTCCGTTTGTCCTCGGAAATGGGCCTAATCTCGTAGCGAAAGCTAACTACGGTTTGTCGCCCCACACCTCCTTAAAGTGACACAGTCTATATGCTTAATCAAATTTTTATTCTTATTATGATGCTTATTACATAGTCGTCTCAATACTTAAAACTTGTCATTGAACCTTACAAAATAACTGGATCGTATTTTAATATTATTAACTAAATATATATAACATTCGAAAGGATTAGAGTAGAGAGAGAGTAGAGAGAGAAAATAGAGGGAGAAAGTAGAAAGAGATTAGAGAGAAATTAGAGAGAGATTAGAGAAAAAATAATATTTCTATAGAATGATGACTTAAATAAATAACTGGTTCTAAATATAGATCATTGGGTTAAATAAATCAATGACTTAAATTACATTTTAAACAAATTCAAATCAAAGAAATGTAAATAACAAATAACATGCACTCGGTTTATCATGTCTACCTTTAGAATAGACTTCCGAATTGACTTTAGTATCTCACCCGAGCTCACGTAAAAGTCCTTGCGTAGGAAAAGATGATTTTTTCGTTCCAGATACGTGAAGAAGGGCGAAATTATCCAAATAAGTTTCAAATCCTCCGTCCAAACGTTTATTAATTATTTATATTATTCTGATGCTGTATTATCTTCTCTTCTCCGTTTATTAATAAGAGAAAGAGTGGGAAGAGAGATGAGAGAGAAAGTAGAGAGAGTAGAGAAAGAAGTAAAGAGAGAGTAGAGAAAGAAGTAGAGAGAGATATTTAAAGAGAGAAAGTAGAGAGAGAAAGTAGAGAGAGAAGATAGAGAGGGAAAGTGAAGAGAGAGTAGATAGAGATATTTAAAGAGAAAAAGTAGAGAAAAAATAGAGAGAGAATTTAGAGAGAGAAAATGGAGAGAGAAAGTAGAGAGAGAATATAGAGAGAGAAAGTGAAGAGAGAGAGTAGAGAAAGAAGTAGAGAGAAAGATATTTAAAGAGAAAAAGTAGAGAGAAATTTTAGATTGAGAAAGTAGAGAGAGAAAATAGAGAGAGAAAGTAAAAAGAGTAGAGAGAGTAGAGAGAGAGTAAAAGAAAGAGAAAATAAAAATAGAAAGAGAGAAAGAGAGATGGGAGAGAGAGAGAGTGTGTGTGTGTGTGTGTGAGAGAGAGAGAGTGATGGGGACATCCCTTGTCCCTCCACATTTTCTGAAGCTCGGACTGATCGTCGGTATACGCCATTATGTTCCTCAAGTGTTTGTGAGTCGAGTCATGTAATTTTCTTATTTTTATTTGAGTCTTAATCATGTGATTTTCCCTTTATTTGAGTCATGTACCTAGGTTAGTAGGTTATCGACCAATGTCCTAAGTCATTGTGTTGTTTAGATAGGCTATTGGGCCCATCTCATTGGGCTAGGCCCATGGACACCCCCTTCCCTTCGGTTATTAGTCATTGTGTCTTTTGTTAGGGTCCTTTGTGAAAAAGTCATGTGCCTATAAATAGGCCACCCCACTCCTCATATGTAACAACTTTTGGATGAATATTGAATAGCATTTCCACCTCCTCTAATCCCTCTCATTATCTCTCCATTCTCTCTCCTCCTCTCTCTAAATTTCGAAATTCACTCTCTCTCCTCCCCCTCTCAACCACTTCCAACCCCCACCTACCTCCATTAACTCCCCACAACTTCCCACAACCCCTCTTTAATCCTCACATAGTCCCAAGGAAGTTCCACCACTCCAAGCCCCACCACCCAACTACCACCTACCCTACACCATTTCCTAAGCTCCCTTCCTCTCCCCAAGGTTGAAGGGGCTCTTCCCTAAGTCTAAATTCGAATTTCCCTCTCCCTAGGGCTGTGCCCTTCCATCTCCCCACCTCCTTAATCACCCTAGGTCGAAATTCCCTTCCTCCCTACAGCCAAGTTCGCCCCCCACCTCCTCTCTCACTCACCCTCTCTCTAGTGCACACCCACCCCCCCATCTCCACATCTAGCTATTCCAGCCCCCTCTCCCCATCTATCCCTGCCACTCCAGACCCCTTGAAGCCCTAGCCACGTTCTTACCATATTCCCCAGCCATCAGCCAACCTCCCTCTTGCTTAGTTGCCTCTCTCCTACACCATTTGCCACCACCAAGTTGCAGCTCCATTAGCAGTTCGCAGGCAGCAAGATCGAGTCCTGGAAGCAGCTTCATCTCCAACACTTCCCCTCATCTTCTGGTGACATGGCATACACCGTTGGAAAGGTCGTCTAAGGAGCTTTCTAGGCGAGGTGGTTTCGTCGACATCCGAGGTCGGAGCTGTCCGCAGGAGCCGATCTCCCTCGACTGCGCAGAAGACCCCAGGCAGAGAACCAGAGCGAGAGTGGAAGCTCGGCCACGGCGAACCTTTTGGGATTCAGATCAAGTGTTCTTCAGAAAAATTCTTCCCTCTCAAGTCCTATTTCATCCTCAAGAAGCAGAGCTGCATTTGGACATCGGAATCTCAAGTTACGACTTTTCTACTCCAAGTGATCAGGTCAGTTTTCAGGAGCCAGAACCGACACCCCTCTACTCATCTGATCGTCCTGGTCTTCTCCGACATCTTCCGACTACGCTGTTGGCGCCGACGGAAATAAGACTCGACCACGGTTCCAACGGTTCAGGTCTCGTCTCAATCAGAGCTTGGTAGTGAGCGTGGCACCCTCTGCAACCAGCCACATTGTTATGCACCAGACAGAGGCAGAACCAATCAGTCCGGTTCCAGACTCTGCCCCGGCCAGCAACGACTGTACCAAGCTCAGCAAAAATTCAGAGATCATCCTTGGTCCATTGGCAAGCTTTTGGCGCAAGTCTCATCAAGTTCTGAGCTCTGTGGAATTTGTGGCGGCATCATCACCGCACCCCTGTCCAGCCATTCTGAAGATTGGCAGAACCGGCATCAATCCGAACGTCGAGTTTTCTTCATAATTCCCCACCCGCTTTGCCGGCTGAAGGCCCCTCCCTGCGTGGAGGTAGTTTTTACTATAATTCACATAATCCCCACCCCTAGATCCCCCCCCCCCTTGCATGGGGTGTAGTTCATGCCATTATTAAGTCGCAAGTTTGAAGCTTCAATCGACGCGGCGTGCGGGTGCATACCCTCGCCTCCCCGCTCGCCCCCATCTCCGGCCGGAGTCGGCGTCTTCACGCCGGCTAGATGAGCCTCGGACCCTCTCTTGACTGGTTTAATCACTTGCTTAGCTTAGTATTATTGCTATTGCTTCGTCAGACGGAGAGTGAGAGCTCGGCCCAAATTGCTAGTACCGTGAGTGACCACCGCAGGCAAGTTGAGAGTGAATCCACTTAACCCACACCCTTGGTGTGTTGGCCGCCCATGATTTGGGCATCCTATGCCCATTTGGGGTTCTTCCCAAGCTAGCCAACCATTGGAGCCTAAAGGTCCCGCCTCGGACCCTCTCCAACATCGCCTAGTCGCCATCGGGTACTAGTGTGCGCCATACGGGTGAGCTCGCTAGTGTGAGTCCGCTGCTCAAACTTGAATACTTGCAAAATAGGTCCAAGGTTGGTTTTACATCAGAGAGAGAGAGAGAGAGAATGAGAAAGAGGGATGGGGGGAGGGGGTGTTACGTGTGGAGAGGGGAGAGGGGGAGTGATGGAGTGGGAGAGAAAGAGGGGGGTATTTATAGGGGGATGGGAGGAGAAGATAAGAAGGATGGGAGGAAGAGGAGGTGATGATAAGGAGAAGGAGGGAGATAAGGATGGAGGGGGATGACGTGGAGGGGGGGGGGAGATATTTTGGGTGGGGGGGGGAATACATGGGGAGGTATTACGTAAGGGAGGGTTAAGTGATTTTATTTTTTTATAAGAAATGGATTTTTATATGAAAACCCACTAAAAGTTTATCAATAACAAAATCTCAAAGTATTAATTCATTCTATCATATATTTGACATACCAAACGTCAAAATTTGAAAAAGTGTTCAACATAAAATTTGTAGATTTTTGAATTCTCTATCCAACGGGCCTAATATTAATCATATTCTGACATTCCTATAAAAAGTTATACATTATTAAAGTAAGATAACTATTTAATTTACTTAATAAGGTTCGTTAAATAATATCATTCAAGATATTAGACTTTAATTAAGGTAACATAAAATTTATATGGACTAACTATAAAATATTTAACTATCTTTAGGTTTCGAACGAATTCAGGTGTTACAATAGCGGAACGAGACGGCATCTCATAATCTAAGAGATTAAGATGATAGATCTTACGGAGTGACATCTTGGGATGTCGAAAACCCGAAGAAGAATATACGATCATCTTCGTGGAACGGGAATACGAAGTTTCCTCCCCCTTCTGCAAAGCCGGCACTCCTTAGGAAGAGAAGATGGCAATGAGGGCTCTTCTTCACTCTCTTCACGGATGGCAGCAGGGCAGGGACCAAGTTCCCTTATGTGTATGCATAATGGGTTTTCCCCATTAGAAGACCCTCTTTTAGATATGCCCCATGGCATATGAATTATTGGAATAGAGATAAGATTAGGGAGACAGTGGGTGTGTGTGTGAGGCTGTGCACTTGAGCACATCCCTCTCCCTTTCCCAAAAGTGGGCCACCCACTCCACATGGCTCTGTCAACATTCTCCCACTTGGCTCACGATGTTAATATATATATGTGTAGAAAATAAAATAGTTTTGAAAATAGGCCAGTGGTGAATTAAAACTTTTTCTTTATGCGCGTAATTAAATTTAAAAATTCAGAATACAAATGAGCTTAACTCCCAGCACAAATTGTATACTCCATCTCCAATAAGTGGACTTTATTCTTTAACCCAGTGAACATAATGGAAAAGGACTATGGCGGTCACATTCTATTACTTTAAATGATTACTTCCATAATCACGCTCCTACTATTTCATCTGAACTAAAGATCCTTATGTGGTATGAACCACAAAAATAATCTGTATGAATAGACCATACTCTATGTCTATTCCTTGATCCGAAAGGAGGAGAAAATGAATGACTGATTTATTATCACTTTACAAAATACATCACAACTCATTCATGTGCAGACCCATGTTCTTTACATGTTCTTGATACAACACAAGTGCTAGCCCCTTTGTCATGGGATCTGCTATCATATGACCAGTGCCAATGTGATGAAGTGATACATTACCCATCTGGATTCTATCCCTAAAAGCATAATATTTGACATCTATATGCTTTGACCTTTTAGATGTCTTTCTTTGAGTTGTAAAATGTACTGCTGATAAACTATCACTAAACATCTTTAGTTATTTGGATATAAAATCTACCACTCGAAGATCTGCAATGAATTTTCTCACCTAGATGGCATGTGATGTTGCATCATAGCATGCAATATATTCAGCCTGCATTGTGGAGGATGATGTAAGCCCCTGTTTTGCACTCATCCAGGAAACTGCTCCTCCAGCTAGCATAAAGATGTATCCTGATGTCGATTTGCGATCATCAAGGCATCCAGCAAAGTCTGCATCTGAATATCCAGTGACTTCTAGAATATCTGTGTACATGTATGTCAACCTATAATCCTTTGTCCCTTGTAAATACCTCATTACTTTCTTAGCAGCCTTCCAGTGCTCCATGCCAGGATCACTTTGGTATCTACCAAGTAACCCTTCTGGAAATGCAATGTCATTACTTTCTTAGCAGCCTTCCAGTGCTCCATGCTAGGATCACTTTGGTAACTACCAAGTAACCCTACTGGAAATGCAATGTCAGGACATGTACATGTTTGAGCGTACATCAGGTTACCAACTACCGAGGCATAAGGTATTTTCTTCATTTCATCCTTTTCCAACTCATTTTGTGGTGATTGCATTTTACTGAGTTTGTCACCTTTCTGTATTGGAGCAATACTAGGTTTGCAATTACTCATTCCAAATCTTTCTAGCACCTTTGAGATGTAGGCCTTCTGAGACAATCCAAGTGTTCTCTTGGATCTATCCCTATGAATCTCTATGCCTAAAACATATGAGGCTTCACCCATATCCTTCATCTCAAACCTTTGGTGTAGAAAATTTCTGGTTTGATGCAATAGCCCCAAATCATTACTAGCAAGTAGAATATCGTCGACATAGAATACCAAGAATATAAACTTACTCCCACTGACCTTTTGGTATACACATTGATCAACAATGTTTTCTTTGAAACCAAAGGTTAGAATTACCTCATTAAATTTGAGATACCATTGTCGGGAGGCTTGTTTAAGTCCATATATCGACTTCCTTAGTCTACACACCATATGCTCCTTTCCAGACTCAGGGAACCCATCAGGTTGGTCCATATAAACCTCCTCTTCTAGATCTCCATTCAGAAAAGCTGTTCTCACATCCATTTGATGTAGCTCTAAGTCAAAATGAGCTACTAAAGCCATTATAATCTGGAAAGAGTCTTTTTGTGAAACTGGAGAAAAGGTCTCCGTGAAGTCGATGCCTTCCCGTTGCGTATATCCTTTTGCAACAAGTCAGACTTTATATCTTTCGATATTACCTTTGGAGTCCCTTTTGATCTTAAACACCCATCTGCACCCTACGGGTTTGACTCCATGAGGTAACTCTACAAGATCCCAAACTGCATTCTGTTGCATAGATGATAATTCTTCCTTCATGGCATCTAACCACTTAGTAGACTATTGACATTTAATGGCTTGTGAAAATGTTATGGGGTCCTCCAAGTTACATTGCTCACTAAGGTATAACTGATAATCAGTGTACCTATTAGGTAGCCTGCGAACTCTATCCCCTTCTTAAACCATGCTCATCTTCCTCGTATGGGATTTGAACTTGCTCTTGTTCTTGATGAGCATGTTCAAGAGGTGCATTTGCTTCTACAGTAGGTACCAGTTCTCTAGGTTCATTGTCCACTACCATGGGTACTTGATGTAGTGGAATCAGCGGGATAGGTAAAGATATTACCGATGACTGAGTGGTGGATGATTCTGCTTCCTCGAATACAATGTCTCGAGGCTCCACACTCCCACTGTTAGAATCATTTTCAATGAACCTAGCAATATCAGTTTCTACTATTCTAGTCGGAAGAGAAGGACAGTAAAATCTATATCCTCTTGACCTTTCAGGATAGCCTATAAAATAGGCGCTTACTGTCCTTGCGTCTAACTTCCTTTCATGTGGGTTGTAAATTCTAGCTTCTGTCTGACACCCCCAAGTATGAAAATGACTTAAACTAGGTTTCCTTCCTGTCCACAACTCAAATGGTGTCTTTGGGACAGACTTTGAAGGTACTCTGTTTAAGATGTACACTGCAGTTTTTAAAGCTTCACCCCACAAGAAAAGAGGAAGAGACGTACTGTATATCATACTACGAACCATATCTATGAGAGTTCTATTCCTCCTCTCAGCCACACCATTCTGACTTGGCCTTCCCGGCATAGAATATTGAGCTAATATTCCACAGTCTTAGAGGAATCTCCCAAATGATCCTGGTACCCGACCAGTCTCAGTGTGTTTACCAAAGTACTCACCCCCTCTATCTGATCTAACCACTTTTATTTTCTTTCCATGGCTATTCTCCACATCTGCTTTATAAATCTTAAATGCATCAAATGCATTTGATTTCTCAAATAAAAGGTAGATATAACCATAACGTGAGTGGTCATCAGTAAAGGTAATGAAATACTTTTCTCCACCTATACTTGGAGGAAATGGACCACAAATATCTGTATGGATCAATTCCAAAACATCACTACTTCTTGTGGCAGTTTTCTTATAGGTCCTTGTTTGATTTCCCTTTATGCAACTCACACATATCTCAGAATTAGAAAGATCAAGGGTTAGAAGTAATCCTTCCCTCATTAGCCTTCTCATCCCTTCTTCTGAGATATGCCCTAATCTTTTATGCCACAAGTCACATGATGTTTCCTTTATCTTTCCACGTTTAATCCCTTTATTTCTGTGCTCAGTTAGATGGGCTTTATTTTTATTTGAGCACAAGCAATATAGCCCATCTATTAAAATCCCAAATCCAACTAGCCTCGAATCATGATGTAGACTGAATCCAGAATTATTGAAATAGAAAGTAAAACCAACATTACTAAGTCTGGATATAGATATCAAATTCCTAGAAAATCTAGGAATATAGAAAACATCATGCAGATCTAAAACAAAGCTAGTGTCTAAGATAACTCGATAGGTTCCTACAGCTTCAACACGTGAACGCACTCTGTTTTCGGTCACTATATAGCGTTCACTTTCAGTTGACAGCCTGCTGGATAGGAAGCCCTACACAGAATTAACTACGTGAACAGTTGCACCAGAATCTATCCACCACAAATAATGAGGAACAGTAGTTCTATTTAATACTTCACAAACAAGAATCAAAGGATTACCTTTCTTGGCCAACCATTTCTGGTATTTAGCACATGCTTTCTTTATATGCCCCTTCTTCTTACAGAAGAAACACCTCAGCACTTTTCCTTGATTGCCTTCTGTATTACCAGATTGTTTCTTTATGGCCTTCTTGTTCTTCTTGAAGTTAGTACGCTTGCCTGAAAACTTTCCCCTCTTATTAGCTACAAAATTCACTATTTCAACATTATCCTGCCTAAGCCTATTCTCCTCTTGCACACACATGGTCAGTAGTTCATTTATTGACCTATTTTCCTTATGTGTATTGTAGGAGATTTTGAAGGCACTGAATTGGGTAGGAAGTGAATTCAAAATGAAGTGGACCAGAAACGAATCCGGAATGGTCACTTCTAGTGAATTTAATTGCGCAGCTATATTCCTCATTTCCATAATGTGTTCCCGAATAGATCCAGAACCCTTGTACTTCATGGAGGAAAGCTTGTTCATAAGGGTACTAGCGAGAGCCTTATTTGAGGTGACAAATTGTTCTTCAATGCATGTGAGATATTTTGTTGCCGTATCACATTCGGGAATTGAGCCCCGAATATTCTTTGGTAAATTTACCTTTAATAGCAGGAGTGCATGTCGATTAGAACGCTCCCACTTCTCACTAAGTAATCTGTCATCAACCGTACTCTCCTCCGTGAGAGGAGCATGCTTCTCTACCCTTAATGAAATGTCCATATCCATCCAACCAAGGGTAATTAAGATTTGATCCTTCCACTCAGTAAAGTTTGACCCATCTAAACTAGGGATGTTGAAATTCATCATTCCAGGGACTACAGTTGAAAAAAATATAAAAAGATACTCTAATTAGTCATGCCATAAAAGAACATCACATATACTCAATTCAGTCATTTCATTTTCAACTTGATGTTAAGCGGCTAAGTAGTGTAACATTACATGACCCCTCCTTTGGGAGTGAACCATGCAACCACAATTATGCCAACACTTAACCACATAACGTGTGATCATATAATGCAACATCATATAGCCCCTCTTTTAGGAGTGAGTCATATAATTACAAATAGATCCACACATTTTTCTTAAAAATGAGTGACCAAATAGCGCAACATCATATAGACTCTTCCTTTGGGGTGAGCTACATGACCGCAATTAGGTCTATACTCATTTAATAAGATTAGTGATTTACATAGCCAAGTTCAAGGAACCTAGTATCTTTGGGTGCCAAGGGAATCCAAGATACTTAGCTACATGAAGCACTATCCTACTCTAATTTTAAGTCTAAAAGCACAGCAATCCTCCTTTGGGAGTGATCTAAATGCTTATAGATTTAAAATTGCAATTGTATTATTTCTATATATGCATGATATCGCATGGTATAAAACTATAAATTCAAAAAAGAATATAACTCAAATATATTCTACGTGCAAATTAATATAATCAAAATACGATTAAGCATTAAAATGTGATCATCTTTCAATCAAAGGGGTCCTTAACCGGATAGCCAGTGTCATTAGCACATCATCATTCATCCACACACAAATAATGCATAATGTCCAAAGTCCATATTACAGTCCGTTTATACAAAATAATATTTACAACTTGGGAACTCATTTGGCCTCTTAAATTACATGAAGGATGAATTTTTTTAAAAAATAATAATAAATGATGGCTCCTCGTACTTCATACTCCTTTAAAAAAGGATGATCCTGCAAGTAAAATTGACACTGGCTACCCCTTTGATCGACCACAAGCACGTTCATACAATATCATACCACAATATGTCCATATATGTGTGAGCGACGTCACGCGGTTCGGGGAAGAGCGGAGAAGACGCGGAGCGCGCGGGCTCCTCTTTTCTTTTTGTTTGGTGTTTGTTTGCTGCAACACAGAAATAAGAGAAGAGAGAGAAGGGGCCACCACGGGAGATTGCTTCGGCGGGGCGAGAGGGACAAGTGTGATATAGCAAGATATGGGGGTTAAACGGCCATAGCGGGAAGTGACTCACCACGGCCTCGGGGGGACGGGAATGGTGCAGAAATTAAATAACAAGAATTGAAACGGCCATTGGGGAAGTGACTCGCCGCGGCCTCGAGAATATGAGCAGATGATAAGATGACAGAATATAAAGAGAATACAAAGAGCGGGAATTTAAACGGCCATTGGGGAAGTGACTCGCCGCGGCCTCGAGAACATAAACAGATAAGAATATAACGCATAAGAACGTGAATTTAAACGGCCATTGGGGGAGTGACTCGCCGCGGCCTCGAGAATATGAGCAGAATATAACAGAATATAAAGAGAATATAAGAACGAAAATTTAAACGGCCATTGGGGAAGTGACTCGCCGCGACCTCGAAAACAAGATGTGATCGTCAGGGGCCGAAAGACCCCAAAATAAGAAAGTGATCGCGCCTACCTCAAGAGCGGGAGATGGCGGGTTGCTTCTTCCTCTCCCTCCGGCCGGCCGACGGAGAGGGCTTTCCTCGGCTACCCTTGCAAAACAACGACAAACAAATGACAAGTGGATTAGAAAGATGGAGGTGTAGTATTCAAATCCTTGCGATAAAAATAATGAAATGATGGCAAGACACACACCTGGTTGGTGTTATCTTTTAAACCCCTCTCGGACTCGAGTAGGAGGGAAATGAGATGATGGATGTAAGAAGTGTATAAGAAAAGGCGCCCTTATGAAGGGGGATAGGGGATGCAAGATGATGAATGCAAAAGAACTACGAAGAAAAGGAAAGAATTAGCTTATTGGATGTGCCGACGGTGAAATCCGGCGGAGCTCCGGCAGCGTGGGGACGACGTGGAAGCGCGGTGGATGAAGACGACCTTCCTCTCGCGAGCGTGAGCACCCGAGAAGCCGGCAGAACCTCAACCTACAAAAGAACCCACGGGTTAGAAAATGACTCCGTAGCCTCTGGGCTCCGGCAGCCTATCGGATCACTTCGAAGCTCCTCCAGAACTGAGGGGGTGGGCCTCTATTTATAGGGCTCCGGAGGGTGGAGGCGTCCAGGACCCTGTACACCTCCATCAGGGCCGAACTAATATTTTATCGTATTTTTATTTATTTTTTTAGAATACTTTTGTGGAGGCGTCCAGGGCACCGGACGCCTCAAACAGGTCCACCGAAAACCGACGACGGCCCCCACGCGGTTTGGCACAACGCGTGGTTTCGTGAGCGGCGCCTCGTGATTCAGAAATGGGCGCGTCCAGCGGCCTGGACGTCTTCAAAATTTAGATTTTTTCACACACGACAAACCGTCGTTCGGTGGCCGGCGCCCGTGAAGGAGTTGATGGAGACGTCTAGGGGCCTGGACGCCTCCAAAATATATTATATATTTTTATTTTATCTTTTTATGCTAGGGCTGGCATTTTTGATTTTTTTTATATTTTTTTATATGGAGGCGTCCATTGTCCTGGACGCCTCCATTAATATATATATATATATTTATATATATATTTTTTTGTTTTTTATGCCAACTGGCATTTTACACCCATTTTTTATTTTTGTTTTTTTATGGAGGCGTCCAGGGGCCTGGACGCCTCCATTAATATATATATTTTTTATTTGGTTTTGGGCCCTGAGAAAATAATAAAATAAATTAAAAAGATGGGGGCGTCCAGGGGCCTGGACGCCCCCATTAAGACCCACCCGGGTCCTCAATCGGCGGCCGCCCGGCAGACACCTTCTTGGTTCCGGAAACTCTTGATGCGTCTGACTGGTGTTGATGCCGTCCGAATGCCGTGACGAGACGATTCTGGATGTCGAAAAGGTAGAAGAAGACCCAAGAAAAGGAAGTACTCAAGTGATTCGAAATGCGTAAGCCGTCGCGGGGCGTCGTATAGTAATATGAGACTTTCTCAGGAGACGTCAAGAATGGCGTGTCTACAGCTGCCTCGCCTTGGCGTCTGCTTTGCAAGGGAGCGACACGTAATGGAATGGTATCGAAGTGGAGTGAAATGAAGTGGGAGTGGACTGATAAGTTGATGCCAAGGTGTGATGAGACACGCTTTTGACGTTACTGTTTGGAATCTTTCCTGAAGTTTCAATGAGGCGACCTTGAAGAAGGTCTTTCAAATATTGACGATTGCTTGGACGAAGATCAAATAAGGGAGGGTGAGATGTGCGCTCAGGCACGAAAAGGAGACCAACTTCTCGGTGTGGAAGTACCTGAGTCATAAACCGGAGGTTTCACCTTTGGGGAGCGGTTACCAGCCAATGTGGAAGTGCTGCGGCCAAGGTGGGTCAAACAAGGTCAAAAGTAAAGGAATATCTGAGGGTCTGTCCAAACAAGGGTCTCCTTTGGAAGAGCAACGTAGGGCCGTTTCAAGGAAACTCAGTATTTTGTTCAGAGTGGAATATCTCATATTTGTAGGGATTGAAGCACAACGGCCTCGCAATCGAATCACTTGAATGATTTTCCACAATAAATCAAAATCCTATATGAATGCATGCTGGGTTAAAATAAAAATTTAAAACAAACTAAAATAGAAAATAGCCAAGGATAATATTGTCAACTTGTTAAGAACGGGTCAGGATATCGATCCGGTGAGCCGCCACTGGGCTGGGGCCCGTTTATCCGCGCACCAACTCACTGAATGGAACCGTCGTCCCCATGCTACCACAAGTTAACGGCCTATCCGTACAACCCAAATTCTCCCGGGATCATCATCGTTTTTGTTGAAGGGGAACTCAAATCCCAGATTCGTTCGGGCCGCAAGGTCCTTGACATGTTCTAGTAGCGTAGGTATCATATACTACGATGCATGACATGGTGGGACCAACCATTGAAAGGTGGGACAGGAGATAGGACAAAGATGTCCGTTAGTAAAACCTGCACAGGCCAGCATGGATCAATAACATCAAAAAGTAGCAGATTTATAACAGAATCACACCACAATGGAAAGGAAATCTAGCCAAAATCCTGACACTGACTGCTGATGTGACATGTTCCGTCCTGTAGCGATCTTCCCTTCCTATAAGAACTCCCCTTAGGCTAGTTCATTCAAATGCACCAAGGTGGGTTTTGGAAGCTCAGGAGAGGAAGGAGAGGAGAATCTAGAGATTTCAGGATGGAAGGAGAGTCTTCCCGCGTTATGAAGAGGAGCAGGCCTAGCAGCGAGATCAGGCGACTCTCCGACCTCGAGGGTCATCTGAGTGGGACGATCTTGTCGCATATGGTAAGCTGATTCATTTCAAATTTTCCATGTGAACCTTCTTCTTACTTCCTTCATTTCTTCTTTCTTTCCTCTTCCAGCCATATCCACTCTTCCCAGGCCCGAGGAAGTTTTCCAAACTGCCATGGCTTTCAAAGCTAACTTCCAATATCTCCATTGGCATGAGGGCCATACTCTCGAAGTGGCATCTGCAGGGGCTCCTTATTCACGCCAAGCATTACGAGAAGATTCATATGGACTGGGCGGCTATGGGCGCACTAGTGGAGATCTGGCATCCCCAGACCCACACTTTTATCTTCCCGACCTTCGAGGTTACCATCCTCCTCGAGGAGGTGGAACTTCTGCTCGGATTGAAGAAATTCAAGAGTGACGGGAAGGTGAAGGCTATGCGTATGCTGATACGGGGGACTTCTGAAAGTGTCCTTGGAAGCTTCATGTCGCCCGACGCAGCCCGAAAGGTCCGTACTCAAAAGGGGATCGACCTCCAAAAGCTCGCGGAGTGGGTCATGGACGCCCTGAGAGTGTAATGCCCCGGATTTTTCGGATCCTCGTTCGTGGGTCCCGAATCTGGTTTTTCGGAGTGTCCAGCTCCGTTGTGTCTGAAATTTCGTTTCGGACGTCTTTCGTGTTCGGATCGGCGCGATCCGGAGTCGTTTCGGAGGCCCGGAGGCGTTCCGCGGCTTTTTTCCTCGTGTGTTTTCCGATTCCCGGCGTGGGTTTCGGCTTTCCCTTCGGAACCTCGTTGCGGGTGAACCGGGCCGTTCACCAGGGCACGAGTGGTACCGTTGCGATCGGTGCGTTCCGAGGATCGCGAGGGTGTGATTTTCTATTTTTCTGAATTTTTCCGAAATTTCGGGTTTTTCTATATATAAGCCTTTTCTCTCTCCCCCTCTCATTTCTCTTTTCTCCCCCTCTCTCTTCTCACGCTCTCTCCTCTCTCCCTCTCTCTCCGGCGGCCGACGGGGCGGAGTACGGGCGAGGTGGGGACGGCGCGGGCGAGGCACGGGCGAGGATGGATGAGGATCGAGGCGGTGGAGGTGCGTGGAAGCTCGGCCGTGAGTTCGTGGAACGGCGAGGCTTCAACGGCGTTTTCTTCGTGGATCGGCGTCCACGGTGCGCGTAATCTTCGGTGGAGGTAGGGTGATGGACCCTCAGCCCGTGTACTTCCTTTCCCGCGAGTTTCGTAGGCTGTGGTGAGCCGAGCGGGCTAAACGGGGCGTTTTGGGCAAAATGCATGTTTTTGGGGTGTGAGCCGGATCTCCCGTTTTATGGTGTTTTTGGGCGATCCAGGGGTTTAGATGCATGCCTAGGGGCTTGGGGAAGGTTTCCCCTTTTGTTTCCCCTTCACCTGGGGGTGAACGGGGCGTGGCATGGCTTTTCCCGCGGTTTCCACCGTTTCCGGGTGCGGACTGAGAACGCGCTATACTCCAGTAGCGCGTTCTTGAAGGTCGCGCTGCCCCGATAGGGCGTGTTCATCGGAGAAGATGAACAGTAAGGCGGTTCTTGTCGCGCTATGGGGTCCTAGCGCGTTCTGCCCTGTCGCGCTAGGGGTCCCTAGCGCATTCTGCCTTGTCGCGCTAGGTGATCCTAGCGCGATCTGTGCAGTCGCGCTATAGGGATATAGCGCGATCTGTCGTGTCGCGCTATAGGTGCATAGCGCGTTCTGGTTGAACGCGCTATGGACCTACAGCGCGTTCTTGGAGGGACCAGCCGGGCTGCCCGGGGCGGGCGGTCTGCGGCTGATCGTTCTCCCCTTAGGCCGTGTGTGCCTTGGACACCCAGTGGAGTTCCGTGACCGTGTTTTGGGGTGTCTGGAGGTTCCGTTTACCTCGTTTTGCGTGCCCGTGCGCTTAAGGGTCCGTGTGACCTTTTAGCGTCCGTTCGCATTGTGTTGGTCTCCGGTCGACCCGGTTGTGACCTAGTGGTCGACCTTTGGCCTTGTGAATATCCCGGACACCCCATGGGTTCTGTATCGGTGTTTTTGGGGTGTCGGGAGGGACCGTGTTGCCTCGATTAGCGTGCCCATAAGTGTGGTGGGTCCGGGTGACCCCACGTGTTCCAGGCTTTCGTGTTACGCTTGATCGAGTCACCGTGTGTCGGTGTGTGTGCGGTGGGGTCTCCCCCGCATATCGTGGGTTCCTTCGGAAGGCGATTCCCGTGTGGGCCATGTGCTTGGCCTTGGACTGCGAGTCCAGTTGTCCGGCCTGGGGCTGGAGGTTTCCCGCTTGCTTCAAGATGGGAAATCATCGTGGCGGCTTGTGTGCTGCCTTGGGAATCGTACTTCTGTGTTTTCCGTGTGGCCCGTGTGAGTGGCCTTTGTCCCTTGCGTTCCCTTCTCGAGGGAGTGGTCTTGGCGACTCGTGAGTTGTCTCGGTACTTGTGCTACCGTGGTTTTAGACCTAGAGATTGGACTAGATTGACGGCTTTGTGCTGTTGCGTGCAACGGTCTTGACCCCGAGTCTTGTGACTCAAGGACCGTTGGGTGTAGTGCGTCTGGTGGACTGTCCAGAGTCCAGTGGCTTAGTGCCACTTGAGGTTTCTTGACCCTAGTGCACGGTGCGTGCGTGGCCGTGGACTGTGAGTCCTGTGTCTTCTCCGACTGTGGTCACCGTGTGACGGGGCCGGTACGTGGGGTGTTCCCCGTACGTCGTCGGATTCGGACGTTGTTTTCCGTTGAGTTGAGAGTCTACTCCTTCAGTGACCCTCCACTAGTCGTAGCCTACCAGTACGCGTGTGCTGGTCGCACCAGGGAGTGGTGTACGGGCCGACCTTTAGAGACGGTTTGTGGACCGGTTACCGTTGGGCCCCACGTCTTGCAGCCAGAGTCCGGCTGAGGGGAAAACCGGTCAGAGGGCCAGACCAGGGACGCGTGGTCTGTGTGTGCACACGTGGTTGGGGACTGTGGACGCACGTCGATGGGCGTGACCCCAGCTAGTCACTTGTTTGTGGTTACTTGTACGGTGTTCGCGCCTCGGGTAGGACCTACCACGTCAGGCAGTTCACCTGCGGTGCGGTATAAGACGTCAGGGGACGCTACCGACTGTGCTTCTCGTGGGCGGTACTCCTGTCGAGTTGGGAGTGACAGACTACCCGTTTCTGTGTCTTTGACCTTCGGGTTTTTGGTCGTGTTGACCGGTGAGTTCTGTTGTTTCATCTTGGCGCGTGTGTCGGTTCTTGCGCCGTGAGATTAGTGCTAGTGGCTTTACCGAGGTTGGGTCTTGTTGTGCGGTACCTAGGGGTGGGCACGGTTTGGTTTGGTTTGGTTTGAAGAGAATTTTTTTCAAACCAAACCGAACCGAATTAAGGCTTCAACCCGAACCAAACCAAATCAAACTAGTTTGAAACCAAACCAAACCAAACCGAATTAATTCGGTTTGGTTCGGTTTGGTTCGGTTTGAACCATATTCATCTCCCATTTTATAAATTAGATTGGATTCAAACAACATTAGAGAAAGGTAGGGTAAAATAATTTCTACCAAATAAAGTAAATATAAAAAAAATAACATATAAAGTTGTAAGTTGTAAGAACAAGCTCCATAATATTTTCACATAAGAAATTAAGAAGTTCGGTTACAGTAAAATAGAAGGTGATTTGAAACCTATTTCATAAAATTGGAAACCTCATTAGAATGGTGAGAATTGGACTTTTTAAATTCGAATTTATAGTTACGTATACATTTATATTAATTTGATAAAAATATTCTTAAATTCGGGTTATTCGGTTCGGTTTGATTTTGTTCGGTTTCTTGAACTTCAAAACCAAACCAAACCAAATTTTTTAATACGGTTCGGTTTGAACCCAAACCAAAATTTTTTAAATTTCAACCCAAACCAAACCGAACCAAATCGTTCGGTTCGGTTTGGTTTTCGGGTTGAACCCGAATAATGCTCACCCCTAGCGGTACCCGCGATCGGATGGTCGGGGTTGCACCTTGGACAGCGTGTCCAGGTCGGCTGTGTCCGGGGGACAGGCTTCTACGGCGTGGTTGCCGTGTGTTCTTACTTCGGTAGGTGGTACTAGCGTGGTTCGGTAGCTTCGACTGCGTGGTCGAGGTGTACCTTCCGGTACAGTAGGAGTAGCTGTAGTGCCGAGTTTTTGACCGGCCACCGGTTTGCTGTTCCTGCTGTAGTTGTAGCTCTCCTTTCCACTACCGCCGTTGTTTCCGGTTGGGGTTCCGCGGGATCCCTGCTGAGTCTCTGTTTTGGAGACTCATTCCCTGCTTTTCAGGTGTTGCGGTTCTTCCTCGTCGTTCGAGGGTGCGGAGCTGAGGTTCTCAGTTGCCAGCTTACCGGGCCGAGTGTTCACTTGGCATGTGGTACGTTTTACTGCTTTAGACTGTACTTTTTGTTGGACTGGACTCTGTTGTAGTTGTTTATTTATTTCTGTTATTTGTTGAGTTGTCCTACTTTATTTCCTATTTCTTTGTGCCTCCACACTCCTTTTAGCCCTTCCGAGCCCTCCCGGCTCGTGGGCGGCGGTGCGAGTCTCGGGTTATCGGGCCTTCCCGGTAATCGGATTCTCGGGTCGTCACAGAGAGGGTCACTAGACGATGACTATTTGGAGGGAATCATGAAGGGGTTCACTATCTGTCTGGCGGGTGCTCTCTTGTTTCCTCATACCGACAACATAGTGGAGGAGGATCAACTAAGTGCCATTCGCGGGATCTGGAGTGGAAAGAGGGTGGGACCCGCCGTCCTTGCCTATCTTTACAGCGGCCTTACTGCCTCGAGCATAGGTAAGCCTCCTTTTGGTTGCGCACTTGTCTTAAATTGCTGGCTTGATTTGCACTTCAAATTCGACCACCGCGAGGGAATGCCAACTGCTTCGAAGCTCTTCCAACAAAGCCCGCTTCACCACATAGCCGACGTGTTAGGCTTCGGTGGTACTGTAGTGAACCGCGTTCCGTGGCTGAAGAAACGTGAAGACTGGCGGTCTCACTTCCGCACCGTGACACAAGGCTTCTTTACTTGCGCACCGGCATATTTGCTTTCGCTAGATCTCCTCATGAGGCCTTCTCCCGAAGTTGATCTTCAACTGATCGGCGCGACCGAGTTCGTCCTTTATAATACGCATCGGTGCTGCCTCCAGATTGGCATCCCACGCCATTCGTTCCCGCCACCGACTGGCATCGTTCCTTTGAAGAAAAGGGAGTTGGGCACTGAAGCGGACGCGAAGGAAGCGAAGGCCATTAAAGCTCGTTGGAAGACAAGTGTTGCGGGAAAGGCCTTAGCGCACGTGGTGGAAGAATGCGAGCCGTGGAGGGCTTATGTAACCGAACTGGGGAAGTTAAGGCCTAAGGCGCCTAAGCCCCTGATGTAGTTCACTCTGCTTTCTGATGGAATAAAATCTGGCATTGATGTTTTGGGACCCCCGTCCACTTAATTATTATTATCTTTTTTTGTGGTTTTTCTTTTTCTTTGTGTTTTTTCTTTTGTTTGGATTATATACATACTCTTATCTTTTTTACTTTTATTATATATATATACTTTTTTTTGAAAATTTTTTATTATGGGGGCGTCCAGGGGACTGGACGCCCCTAATTTATATTTTGATTTTTTGTTTTGGGGGCGTCCAAGGTCTTGGACGCCCCTATGTTTTATTTTTTTGGTTTTTTTTGGTTTTTTTGTTTTGGGGGCGTACAGGGGCCTGGACGCCCCTATGTTTTATTTTTTTTATTTTTTTAGTTTTTTTGTTTTGGGGGCGTCCAGGCGCCTGGACGCCCCAAATTTTTTGAATTTTGAAAAAAAAATAAAAAAGATGGGGGCGTCCAGGCGCCTAGACGCCTCAAAGAGGCTGGATTCTATATATATGGGGGAGCCTCCCCCCCTTTGCTTAATTACTGTTCATTCAAACCGCCCAGTCAATCCAGACGACCCATTCTTCATCCCAATGGAGCGAGGAGGATCGAGCCAGGGTCCACAGAAGCGGAAACGACGGGCTCGTCGTCCGAGGAGGCTGAGGGATGATGCCGAGGAGGCTGCTGCGGCGGAGGAGATTGCCGCGGGTGAGGAGGCTCTTCCTTTGGCCTTGGAGGCTGCAGTGGACGCTGGCGACGCGGCAGAGGACGAGCATGATCCGGTAAGCCCCTTAGACCTCCATTCTATTGGTTCACTGGGTTAAAAAGGCGGACGAGAGGCTGTGTGAAGAACGCCGGGTGTGAGGGAAGGAGGCGTCCAGGGGCCTGGACGCCTCCACATTTTCTTTTTTGTTCCTTTTTTTAATTTATTTATTTTTTTGTAAATAATAATAAAATAAAAAAAGAATTAAAAAAAAGGAGGCGTCCAGGCCATGGGACGCCTCCATGATAATATATATATATATATATTTTTATTTATTTTTGTTTTTGTTTTTTGGGTTTTTTTTAAAATATTCCAAAAAAAAACAAAAAAAAATTTTAAAAAAATAAAAATAAAATAAGATAAATAAGTAGTATATACAATGTTATTGTTTAGTATTATTCATGATGCTGATGTATTTTTTATTGGTTTTGTGGTGTGCAGGGTGTGATGAAAGGACGGATCAGCTGGTCCCTAGTGGTGGCAGCATACCGTGGGCTGCCGGACTTCCAGAGGGCGCGTGTGGACGCCATGGGCTTTAGAGCTTTCCTTAGGATCGAGCCCTTCCGGCTCGACCTTCCTCTTATCCAGGCATTGAGGGAGCGGTGGCACGCGCCGAGCCGGGCGTTTCTGATGCCTTGGGGGCACATGGTGCCGACACTCGAGGACGTGGCTCGGATCACCGGGCTACGGGTTGACGGAGAGGCGGTGAGCGGGGTCACCTACCCCGACTACCGAGAGAGTGCCCTGGACCTGCTGTGGTTAGAGACGAGCGTGACTGATAGAGACAGCATGGTAGTTGGCCGAGTGGAGATCATGGAGGCGCTCGGATTCGTTGACCCGCGCCAGCGGGTTAGCGAGACTGGAGCGGAGTTTCTGGCACGATTGGAGGGAGATGCCCGTGCAGCTTTTACCCAGGACCCGAGCGAGAGGGAGCTGGTGGATCTAGACCTTCGGAGGTTTCTTTTCTTCTTCCTGGGCCGCCTTCTGCTGGGGACGAAGGGGGATGGCATCCACTGCCGTTTCCTCGGGATCTTGGCGGATCTGGACAGAGTGGGACACTACGCGTGGGGAGCGGCTCTGCTTGCCCATTTGATTGCTGATCTCTCCCAGACTTCGGAGAAGGAGACGACAATCAGCGGCTTCGCACCTTTTCTCCAGGTAAACATTTTATTTATGCATTCCCACAGTTAAATATGCAATTATTGTACTAATGATGTATGATGGATGCAGGTGTGGAGCTATTACTATTTCCCGATGGGGAGGGCTAGGCATGGGAACAGGAGGGCCGTGCCTCTGGCGCGGCGGTGGAGGCCGGTCGTGGTTGCAGCACCCCACGGCTACCAGCTGGCGTTGCTTCGTCGGGAGCTGAGCGAGTATCCCGAGGCCATGGTATGATGCGTATGATTTTTTTGTGTTTATGCATGTGACTGAATGGTAACTAACATGATGTATGTATGGTGATGCAGGTGGTGTGGAGACCCTACCTGGGCATGGGCGACGCTGGCCAGCCTTGGGTTGTAGCGGGTCTTCCTCGTTTCAGGCGGGACGTGTGGGTCCATTGCCTGAACGAGATCGAGCCGCTTCGGCTGAGGCTGGTTATGAGGACGTTGGGGCTGGCCCAGGAGTGGGTTGATGTAGAAGAGCCGGCCCGCATTGGGCGGAAGACCAAGGGGAAGGCGAAGGTTGTAGACTGGCGTACGCGCTTCCCAGCACAGTACCAGGACTGACAGTAGGGCGGGGTCCCAGTGGTGTCCCATGTACAGGACAGTACTGATTACCTGAGACGGTACCGGGCTACGTATGGGGACCGCCTCTTCCTTGGTGGTATGGCAGGGGTAAGTGAAATGAGAATGCTTCACTCTTTTATATGTATATGCATGTGGTACTAACTTACGTGCAATGCAGGATGCTCGTGATACCATGATCGCCGACCTGCGGGCCCAGTTGGCGGACGCCAGGCGACAGTTGGTGGCCATCCGACAGGAGTTGGAGATCCTGGTGAGTTTATGTGATGCATTTTTTTGCGACCTGGATTTTTGATGCTTAGCCTTTGACTGACGTTTGCTCTGTGTTTCAGCGGGCCCACCAGATAGCGGCAGCCGGGATGGCTGGTGGAGCGGGTTCCAGTTCGCGGGGCCCTCCTCCGGAGGTTTCTGCCCTCCAGGAGCAGCTGGCGTATGCGGTGGCTCGGCCTGAGGAGGCCGAGCGTGACCGCGAGGCTCGAGTGAGCGTTTGCCTGACCTCGACTCTCCTTCTAGCTGCCCTCCTTCTATCACTGTTCTCTTACGGTGCATGCGTGCTTTGACAGGTGGCCGAGATCCGAGAGGCCCTGGCGCGTGCTGTTCGTGCCGAGCAGGAGCGCGACGCTCGGGTGGCGGAGCGTGACGCCCGGATTGCGGAGCGTGACACCCGGATTGTGGAGCTGGAGGAGGAGCATCGACGGGAGGCTGAGGAGCTCCCTCGTGACGTGCTGGATCTGCGGATCGCCCTCGAGCTGTCGAGGAGGGAGGCGATGAGAGAGAGAGAGGAGAGGGAGAGAGAGAGGGAGGAGCGACAGCGGGATCAGACCGAGAGGAGGGCTCTGGAGGCCCAGCTGCTGGAGCTCCGACTGAGTCTCGGCACGGCGGAGGGGAGGCTTCGGGAGAGCGAGGAGCGGTACCAGAGGGCGAAGGAACGCGGGGCGCGACTTCGTCAGTCTGGTTCTTTTTCCATGGGCAGCTATCTGGTCTCTTCGGCCGAGGAGCGTCGTCGCGCCTTCGAGGCTGGAGTGCCACCGCAGGGCGAGGCGAGCACGGCTTCTCAGGGTTCGCAGAGGCCCCCTAGGGATCCCCGGCAGAGGAGGGAGGAGAGAGATGACCAGGAGGGTGATGGTGAGAGTTAGAGAGTTGCTTGTACACGTCACCCTTCTCACTGTATGATGTACTTTCGGCTATTATATGAAATGAAAATGGCTTTCTTGTGTTGTGTGTACTTTTCTCTCTCCCACACTTTCTTCTTTGCACTGAGTTGTCCTTCGAGGCACGCTCCACGAGACCTTGCCCTGAACAGCGGGGAACTACGCTTTGCACGGGGGGATTCTGTTTCCTTTCTCCTCCTTTTGGGCGCGTCCAGGCGCGAGGACGCGTCTTAGTCCTTGAATTCAAATTTAAAGCGTCGGGTGGCCTTTCTTCTCCCGTGCCTTACCCGCAAACGAGCCCGCCTTCCGCCGAAACTCGCTTGCCCCTTTTTCGTCTTCCTCCTCTTTTGATCGATGGAGTTCGGTGGGCCCGATCATGGTGAAGGTGGAGAGGGACGAGGAACTCCTCGCCCGAGGAGGGACGCGCCCGAGCACGGAACGGCGTCCATGGAGGAGGAAGGGCCGCTTCGGGCCCCCGAGGGACCCGAGGGGCCCGATGGCGCGGGAGGAGGTGAACACGGCTCGGTGAGTGCTTGGTTTCCCCCCTCTTTGATCCATTTTGAGTTTTGAAGCAAGCCGTGCGAAGGGGGAAAGGGTTCGGCTAGTGTCGCACTTAAATGATGGACGCGTCCTAAACAGGGGACGCGTTATTTTTGACTGATGTGGGACCCCTTTCTTGGTGCAGGACATGGCAAGGACCCTGGGCCTGGCCGATGAGTGGGCGAGTGTGGACGAGCCGAGCCGCGTCAGGAGGGAGAGTCGCGGCAAGGCGAGGCTCGAGGACTGGCCCGTACGTCTCCCTGGACAGCAAGGGGGTGTACTGGTGCAGGACAGTGCCGACTTCCTGCGGCGGCAGAGAGAGAGTTACGCGGGGCTTCCTCAAGCTGGGGACACGCGTGGCATCGGCGGCCCGCGCGCCCAACTGTCAGAGACTAGGCGACAGCTGGCCGTCGCTCAACATGAGCTGTCGCTCCTGGTAAGTTACGTGCCGCACTTTTAACTTCAGATTTTGGAGTTTCACTGACGGCCGTTGTTTATTTTATTCCAGCGTGCCCAGCAGACAGCGACGGTGGGAGTGGCTGGCGGATCTTCCAGCTCCTCGGCCCCTTTTCTCGAGATTGCCTCCCTCCGGGAGCAACTTACCGGTGCGGTGGCCCGCGCGACCCGGGCGGAAGAGGAGCGTGACGCCTGGGTGGCGACTGTAGCGGAGCTGCGGCATCGTGGTGAGGAGAGACCTTCTCCAGACATCCTGGAGTTAAGGGTTCTTCTGCAGATGATGAGGAGAGAGGCAGAGAGAGAGAAAGCCGAGAGAAGGTCCGAGCGACAGCGGGATCTGACCGAGAGGAGGGCCTTGGAGGCCCAAGTGAGGGAGCTCCAGCTGGGCCTTCAGGCCGTCGTGCAGAGGCTAGGAGGGATGGAGACGCGCTACGAGAGAGCGCGAGAGTTCGGGGAGCGACTTCACCAGTCCGGTCGCTTTGCCGCCAGTGGCTTCTTCGCCACGCCAGGGGAGGAGCAGCGAGTCACTGCTGCGGAGTAGGCGCCCAGAGGCGAGGCGGGTGCTACTGCACGGGGATCCCGGAGGCTTCTAAGGGACCCTCACCTCGGGGGAGAGGAGGAGAGTGCCCAGAGAGATGAGTGATGGTGAGGATTGGTGAGCTAGTGGACCCGCCACCTCTCTATGATTGTAGTGTTTGTGACAGCTTATGTAGAATTATGAATGGAGTGATTTGATTTTCTGCTGTTTATTTGTTCTTTTGTGCGTTCCTTCTTCCCTACACTTCTTCTCCTTTGCACTGTTCCCATGTGATGGGTCTGCCGAGACTCCGCCCCGAGCGGAGAATCGCGTCTTGTTGTGACCATTTTCCACGGGAATCTGCCGTCGAAGTCAATAATGACGGCCCTAGCCCCTTTCCCGAACGTTGTGTCAAATTTTGCGGACGGCCTCCAAATCATGATAGGGTATCTCTAGACAACATAGGGGGCTAGTCGTCATATTCTTCGTCCAGTCAATCACCCTGTGCGAGCGGTGAAGCGACACATGGGACCGCTTGGCAGGTGCCTTATTGCGAGGGCTATCATTGATAGGTGATGGAGGTAATCTTGGCCCGCACTCCTTCCATTTCTATAAATTCTTGTCCCTTTTATCTTCCCAGGTATATCGAGGACTAACTCGAGGAGCACAAGTTCTCACGGGAGAGGAGGAGTTCAAAATTCTGAGAGTTGGATGGAGAGCGAATCTTCCCATTCCTCGAAGAGAAGCAGGTCCAGTGGTAGTAGTTCCAGGAGGCTTTTAGACCTTGAAGGGCACTTCAGCGAAAGGGCCCAATCACAACTCGTAAGCCATGTTTTCTTGCCCTTTTTTCATTCTTTCTTCCTTTCTTCTGACCAAACCTCACCCCCATTCCTTGTATGTGTAGGTTGTGATGAAATCACAAATCTTATGGGAGTTGGTAGTAGCAGCGTACAGGGGCCTCCCAGATTTTCAGAAGGCGAGGCTAGACGTGATGGGATTTGGTACCTTACTTCGGATCGAGCCGATCCGGCTCGACCTGGTCCTGATCCAAGCCTTGTGTGAGAGATGGGACCCAGTGAGTCGGACATTCCTGATGCCCTGGGGGCACATGGTGCCCAGCTTGGAGGATGTGGTCCGGATCACAAGCCTGAAGGTAGAGGGCGAGGCAGTGACCGGAGTCACTTACGCGGACTACAGAGAAGGTGCCCAGAAGTTACTGGGTTTGGACCTAGATGGTCGGAAAAACAGGTCGGTAGCTAGGGCGTCCCTCATGGATGCATTAGGGCTCACCGACACTCGTCGGCGGGACGATGAATCCTCAGAAGAGTTCATGGAAAGGATGGAAATAGGATGCCGTGCCGTGTACTGCACAGATTTCGGCGACTGGGAAAGATGCAACATAGATTTGATGAGATTTCTCCTCTTCCTTTTGGGGAGATTGGTACTGAGCTCGAAAGGGGACGGTATCCAATGTTGCTTCCTGGAGCTGCTGTCAGACCTTGAAAGAGTAGGGTATTATGCCTGGGGAGCCGCCATGCTGGCACACTTGTTTGCAAGCCTATTCCAAGAAACGGATCGTGAGATGACTGTGAGTGGTTTCACACCATTCATCCAGGTATTTTTTTGGTTTTACTTGTTTTGTATTTTTTTGTATTTTTGCAAAGTACTGATGACCTGTGCCGAGCAGCTATGGAGCTATTATTACCTCCCTATGGGGAGAGCTCGGCATTGGCGACCCGTGGTGGTGGCGTTAGCCAGGTGGTGGGAGCCCATCATGAGTGCGGCACCCCTAACCTACCAACTGATGGTGCTAAGGCGGGAGCTACAGGAGTTCCCTGCAGCGATGGTAAACTGGAGGCCATACTCAGACATGGTCGATGCCGACCAGCCGTGGGTTCTAGCAAGTCGTGCCCGGTTCGGACGGGAACTGTGGATGCACTGCCTGAATGAAATCGAGCCGCTTCGACTACGATTGGTTATGAGAACTTTAGGACTGGCTCAAGAATGAGTGGATTCAGCTGCGCCACCTCGAGTCGGGAGAAAGACGCGGGGACCGGCGACCTGCATTGACTGGCGCGTGCGATTCCCCGAACAGTATGAGGACTGGCAACGGGGTGGCACGATTGTAGAATCACAGGCGCGGGATAGCGAGGACTACTTGCGTCTATATAGGACAAAGTACGCAGAACGGTTCCAACCCCGGGGACTTGTGGAGGTAGGTTTCCCCTTTTCTCTTTTCTTCTTTTTCTGGTGAAAATGCTGACTTGTAAGGCTGCAGGATGTCCGGGATGCCATGATAGCGAATTTACGAACTCGCTTGGCAGAGATGGAACAACAGTTGGGCGATGCCCGCGGAGCTACGAGCGCCTTGGTAGGTGTACAGTACGTTCCTAATTAAAACCCCAGATTCCAGATGTTGGCTGCTAATTCACGCGGTCGTAGCATGCCCAGATTGGCGCGGCTTCCCCAGCGATGGGAGTGGGTGGTGCCTCTTCCAGCTTGTGGATTCCCACCTCAGAACTTGACTCGCTTCATGAGCAACTTGCTCACGCCACGCAGCGTGCTGCGGAGGCATAAGGGATGCTCTCTATACAGGTAAGAGTCTCAGTGTTGAGTTCTCCTTGTTTATGCCTTATCGTGTATCTGAGATGGTACACTTGGCAGGAAAAGGAGACGGAAGAAGCGCTTGGCCAAGCTGCGCAAAAGGAGGCTAGGATAGCAGAACTGGAGAGGGAACTGCGGCGTCATCCTGATGATGACTCCTCTAGGGATGCTGTGGAACTGAGGATCACTCTCCAGTTGGAGAGGGAAGACCGCGAGAGAGAACATGCAGAGAAAGAAAGAGACGCAGAGAGAGAAAGAGCCAACAGATTGACTGAAAGGGAGGAACGAAGGGCCATGAAGGCCCAACTATTCGAACTCCGAATCAGCCTTGGTCTTGCTGAACAGTGGCTGAGAGATGGTGAGGAGCGCTACCGAAGAGCACGAGAGCGTGGCTTTCGTGTTGGTAGCTTCTCTGCTGCTTCCGTAGATCAACGCTGGGATGCGGGGATAGGAAGAGGAGTACAGAGCGGTAGGAGTACCGCTTTTCGTAGTTGGGTAGCACCTTTGAGAGTGTTTTGCCCGGAGAGTAGTGGGACGAGTAATGCAGAGAGAGAGGGCGGAACTTGATGTAATTTTTTTTGGTTTTTAGAATAAAACACAAGGTTTGGTTTGTTTGGTTTTCACCTTTGCTTATGTTGCCTGAATCCCTGCACACATCACTGAAACAAACAAATCAGAATTTCTATTCTGACTTGGCCCCTTGCTCAATAAGCAAATGGTCACTGTGACTGTCCTTGATAATTGGTTAAGGGACCAAGTCTTTATTTAACGAAGGCAAGGGAAAGATGTGGTGATGATAAATGCGACAGGCAAGCACACGAATGCAAGCGGTATTTTAAAAAAAAGTGAGATGTTGCACGCAAAATGCAAAATTGATTTATTTTTCTTTTTTATATTTGGCATTTTTTTTGTTTTATCATAAAAAAGATTTTTTTTGTTTGCAAATATGTACATTTTCTCTTTTCCATTTTTGTTGTTGTTTTTATCATTTCATTTTTTTCTAACGCCTGGCAAGCACCCAAATGGCACCTAACCTACGTGAGAACAAGGGTTTCTTACTAACCTCCCAGGTATCCTAAGTGCACATCTAGGTTGATTTGGGCCTCTAGACCCCTCGAATGATGATCCCGCCGGCTAAGACTTACCCTGATGACAATACCATCATGCCATGCTTAGGCTCCCAGTCGCTTCCGACCACAGGGATTCACCCAAAAGGTGTTCGAGGTAAATGATTTGCCCGACCCGGGTCTGTTTCCTCACAACTCTAGATGGTATATGATGGAACACCCTGGAACCCTAACGACCAACCACGCGACGCTGACCCGGAATCAGACGCCGTCGCACCCATAGGTGACGCGCTTGCATTGGCCTAAGCCCGAGGTTAAACAAGAAGACATCAAGGTGGTAAACAGGGGTCTTGACCAGCCAGAAACACGGAGACTCCTTCGCAGCGATAGCTTTTGCTTTTCAAAGTAGGCAACCATATGTGTATATTAAAATAAGGTCGCAGACCCTGGGCAGTTTTCACCTTTCAGAAACTCCATCGAACCTTCATCTTTAGAGGAAGAAGGAAGAGCGTGGGGGATAAACCTCTTGAGAGGATCAGCAAAACCGTTAACCCGGTGAGCGAATAAGGGCCCATTAACTCTTTCCTTTCGGACAACTTCGGACCAAATCTCGAGCATTTACATTCCACGGCCCATTTTGTGGATTCAGACTTTTACTTTGAGGGGTTCCGTTTATCGCAACAGGCACGGTCACGACCAGGCTTCATGATGAATTTGCAGACTGTTGACGCCTTGATTTCCGCGTAAGCTTCGGCTTCGGCCCATTTGGTGAAGTATTCCGTTGCAGTAAGGATGAAAGATTTCTGCTTGGTGAGGGAATTGGGATCACCTAGGGGACCAATGATGTCGAATGCCCACATGGAGAAAGGCCACGGGGAGGATATTGGATGAAGTGAGGAAGATGGTGAATGGATTTTATCGGCGTGAAGTTGACACTTGACACACCTACGGACATAGACATCACAATCTTCTTCCATAGTGGGCCAGTAAAAACCTTGCCGAATGATCTTTTTGGCGAGCATCTGACTATTCACGTGGCCACCGCACACACCCGAGTGCGTCTCTTCTACACATTTCCAAACCTCATCGTCACCAAGACATCTTAACAGAATACCAGTAAGGCTCCTCCTATAGAGTAGACCTCCAACCAAAGTATATTTCTGAGCCACCATTCTTATGGCTTTCTTGTCCTCTGTGGTGGCCCCTTCAGGATAAGACTGATCTTGGCAGTATTTGACAATTTCATAGAACCATGGTTTCTCTTCATCAGCCAGTTCTTCTTCGGCCTCTGCCAACATGATTTCCCTCTTCTCAAGGATATCTTTCTGCAGGATCTTCCTTGCTATCCTGTCTTTGATATTTACGTAGGAAGCATCATCGATTGCAGGGGCGTGAAGTTTGTAGATGGAAATGGACTTAAACCATCTTCCTAGAGGGAACCTTATGGATGATGCCAACGAGGCGAGGGCATCGGCGAGAATATTCTGATGACGAGGGACATGAACAAAGATCAGTTTGGCGAACAGTTTGGCAAATGCAGCAGTGAGTTCTTGGTATGGCTTGAGTTTGGGATCGCGAGTGCGATATTTAGGGAGCACCTGGCGAAGGATGAGTTGACTATCACCTACGACTCGCAACTCAGTGATACGAAAAGAATGAGCGAGTTCTAGGCCAGCTAGAAGAGCTTCATATTCGGCTATATTGTTGGTGACTGGAAATTTGAGCTGGTATGCCAATGGGAATGTGAGGCCTTCAGGCGACAGGAGGGCGATGCCGATTCCTCTCCCTTGAGAATTCAGAGCTCCATCAAAATATAGCGTCCACATTGGCTCATCTGATTGGTTGATGGACATTAGTTCCTCATCTGGAAACTCTGATTGGACGGGATCGAACTTGGGAAGAGGATGGTGAGCGAGATGCTCGGCTATGGCATAGCCTTTAATCACCTTTTGCTGGATGTAGGTGATGTCGAACTGAGAGAGAAAACTTTGCCATCGTGCTAGCCTATCCGTAAGGACGGATTTCTCCAGAAGGAATTTGATAGGATTCATTCGAGCAATCAAGTGGACCTCGTGAGCCAAGAAGTAGTGCTTCAATTTCTGCACTACCCAAACGAGGGCAGCACAGGTTTTCTCCATGCCGGTGTACTTCTGCTCACAGGGATTGAGAAGTTTGGACAAGTAATAGGTTGCCCGTTCCTTGCCTTCTTCATCAGCTTGTGCGAGGACGGCTCCCACGGAGTCATCCAAGACTGAGACGTAAAGGATCAGAGGTTTTTCCGATTTGGGTGGAATGAGAACGGGTGGACTAGCCAGATATTCCTTTAACCCTTCAAAAGCTTTCTGACATTTAGAATTCCAGTGGAATTCTACTCCTGGCTTGGTCAACTCGTAGAGAGATCTACACCTTTGTGAATGTTGGGACACAAACCGACGAATAAACTGCAACCTCCCGATTAAATCTCGGACTTCCCTCAAATTCTTGGGAGACGGCATATCCCTGATAGCCTTAGCTTTGTCAGGATCTATCTCGATCCCTCTTTTGCTCACAATGAACCCCAGCAATTTACCTGACGACACACCAAACACACACTTCTTCGGGTTCATTTTCAATTGGAACTCTCTTGACCTTTGCAAGACCTTAGCCAAAACTTCTGGATGTTCCATCCTGGTCCTTGATTTCACCAATAAGTCATCCACATACACTTCCAGATATATGTGCATCATGTCATGAAATATGGCCATCATCGCTCTTTGGTAAGTAGCTCCAGCATTCTTTAATCCGAACGGCATGACCACGTAACAATATGTTCCCCAAGGGGTAGTGAATGACGTCTTTTCCTGATCCTCTTCTGCCAAACGAATTTGATTGTATCCTGAAAATCCATCCATGAAAGAGAGGGTTTCGTAGCTTGCCGTGTTATCAATCAGCACATCAATGTGAGGTAAGGGAAAATCATCCTTTGGACACGCGCGGTTAAGGTCCCGGAAGTCAATGCAAATCCTGACTTTCCCATCTTTTTTCATGACCGGGACAATGTTCGCCACCCATTGAGGATAAAGAACGACTCTAATGAACCTGGCTTTGTGGAGCTTATCGACCTCTTCTTTCATTTTCAAAGCCATCTGAGGGTGGAAACGCCTTAACCTTTATTTTACCGAGATGGACCCTGGTTTTAGGGTTAAACGGTGTTCGACCAAGGTTGAATCCAGACCCGACATATCCTCGTAGCTCCATGCAAACGTGTCCTTATATTCCTTGAGAACCTCAATTAATGCCTCTTCTTCAGAGGGTGGTAGGTTGTCACTTATGAGGATGATCCTAGGGTCTTCCTCAGTTCCCAAGTTGACTTCTTTGGTGGATTCTTCTACGGCGGTTGACGGTTCGTCGAATCTCCTCACTCCACTAGCGTATGCGCCCGCCGCATCCTCATATTCTTCACCCTCATCTTCAGTGGGGCATTCTTCATCCGTGATCTCGTAGACTCCATACCCTTCATCAGATGCACAGTCGCCCTCGCATTCTATTTCGGGTAGCTGGATGGGATTTTCTAACAACTGGGGGATGGCAAGAAGGGCCTGACACCTGGCGGCCAAATCCAGAAGGAATCGACGAGGGATCTGCCTACCCTTGGATTTCTTTCTAGGTACTACCCTTGGCCTATCATTCCTAGATTGACTGACAATATTTACAGAAGAAGTGGAAGACGAAGAGGATGGTGTAGAATGTACAGGAGAAGACCCCTCAGAGGAGGGGTAGAAAAGGTCGCTCATCGGACCTTGGACGGGTGGTCCGCAAGGCGGTACGCACCCGTGGGAGATGTAGGAGGTTTCCTCAACGAAGATGTGTTGTTGGGGAGTTTAAAAATTGACGTTTTTTTTTCATTTTCATTTTTAATGATAAAGCAGTGAAAAGAGATTGGAGGAGAGAGGAAAGTGGTTATGGCTAGAGGATTGTGAGGCTCATAGAGCAGATCATGGTTGAAGACCTGGCGCGGGTTGAAAAGCCCGCGTAGGTATGTAAGCAAAGAAGGGGACCTGGGAAGATCATCAGACAATTGTCTGGCCCAGGAAGAAGATATCAGCAAAGGCTGAGACGAGTGGATGGAGAAGATGGCGGCTAATGAGCCGTCGACGGTAATGTTGAGGACGGATGAAGATCCGTCGATGACAGGGTCCTTCTGGCGAGGACGAGGATAGTTTGGAACCTTGGCAAGAGTGGTAGTATTCTCTGGTATTTCGGAGATCAATGGTGGTCCTTCAAGCTGCGGAGACGAGAACATCCTTTCCAGTGCAACGGAAATGTCCCGTATGTCGAACCATTTGTCCCACTCGCATTCCGGATCTTTGATCTTGCCTCTTTTGGTGATCCTCGGACATTTTTCAGTCAAATATACAGCATGTGATTCCCCATATGCTTCTCGTGGGTGATCTCCCATCTGAACAACGGGCCCTCTGTTGAAGTGGTTTGATAGAGTCCACGTGAGGGGCTTCCAATCTGCCTTGAACGGTCCTTTGAAGCCTAGGCCAAACCTGCGGTTCGGCCTAATTTCCTTTGGCGGTTTGAGCATACCCTGTAACTGTGCGCCCAGACCTTTTCCTTGTTGATAGCCGATGTTCCTCATAATCTCCCAACCTTTGGAGTGAAAAGGGAGACATGATGTTGTGGTTACCCTGACCGACTCCTTTGGTGCTAGTGGAACATGAGATGGATCACGTACGTCCAGCAGTGACAATATGGGCCGATGAGACGGCCAAACAGAAGGCAGAGAGGTGTTGATAGCATCCACTGTGTGAAGGACAGGTGTACTGACCACTTTAATAATTCTTCCATTGTAAGGAAACTTCAGGCACTGATGGTTGGTGGAAGGCACATCGTCCATGGCTTCGATGTAAGGGCGACCCAATATAGCCTTGAATGTGGGGTCCATGTCGAGGACATGGAATTCCGTGGGAATTGACATGGGGCCTAGTTTTGCCTTCAGAATAATCATCCCCTGCGGCGGCCTTTTGCTATTGTCATAAGCCGTGACCGTGATCGAGGAAGGTCTTATTTGTTCCTCGTTGACCCCACACAACTGAAGAGTGCTCATAGATATCACATTTATGGATGCACCCGTGTCCACAAGACACGGGTTTATGGATACCCCATTAATTTTTATTGAAATGCACAATACATATTTCCGAGCTTCCTTGGGAGCGAGCTCGTAGTTGTGAAACATGATGGCTGGTTGTGTGTCTGTTGGGGTCAGGACGGTCGAAATCTTCTCCACGGGGAGGTCTTCATTAACCATGACCTTTTGAAGATATTTCATCAAGGCCGCCTGGTGGGATGTGGATCTTTGAAGTAGCTCCAGGATGGAGATCCGGGCAGTTGTCTTGTCCAAGTGTTTCAATAGATCATACTGTGTTCCAGGGATAGCTCTTTCTGGTTGTTCTGCATCATCCTTCTCTGGCTGAGATTGCTCGGGATTCTGACTGTTGTGGGGGAAAACCCTGTGGAAAATCCTTCCACTCCGGAGCACCATTACCTGCGGCTTTTGTACCTCTGTGGGGGTAGCAGTGGATTTTAACAGGGATTTGAGGGGTAGTAGTGGAGGAATGGTTGATGAAGCAGGGGTGATGACGGGAGCAGGGATTCTGATGAGGGGTTTGTTAGGTGGCGGCATGGTGGAGGTAGAGGGGATATTGCGCGGATTATGAAGGATAAGGGGTCTAGAAGGTGGCGGTGGAGACGAAGTAGGAGTGGGTAGGGCTTGAAGTGGGCAATGATTTTGAGGTGGGTGATGGTTAATGAGTGGTTTTGAAGGCATTAGTGGTGATACGGTGGAGAAAGACGGGGTTATGTATGGTTGACGGATGATAAGGGGTTTAGAAGGCGTAGGGGTAAATGTGGTAGAGGTGGATGGTAAAGTGGGGGAGTGAGAGAAGATGAGAGGGTGTGAAGACGTAGTGGAGAGTGTCGGTTGATAGGAGGTCGGGGTGCGGATGAGAGGGCGTAATGGTAGTGGAAATGGTGATGGTGATACTGATGCGGGTTGATGAGAGAGAGGTGCTACCCGGGCAAGGTGAGGGGGTTGCATGACGATAGGGTTGGAGGTAGAAAGAATGGAGGTACTTTCCTGGTGCCACACCTGCTCTCTCCCGACTTCCGGGAAGGAGGAGATGGGGTTAACCTGATGATTGGGCTGTTGGTGCTCCGGTAATGGATTCTGGATTATGCCCATGTCGGGCTGTTGTTGTGGGGCCTGTTGAGCCTGCTGTTGTTGTTGTGGTTGCTGTTGCTGTTGCTGTTGTAACTGCTGCTGTGGCCTATGAGGGGGTCTCCTAGCCTTGAGAGCCGCGACGTATCGTCTCATCTCATCCCAATCTATTTGATGTTCATCATTCATATCATGGATGTAATCTTTGAAATGGAAGCAGTAATCTACTGTGTGTCCCGGCTGCCTGTGGTAGACGCAGTATTTGGAGGTATCAACATTGGGGGGCCACGCGGGCCTTTCTCTGGGTAGGGCGAGTTGGTTTGATGCCATGAGGGCATTAAAAATGTCTGCTAAGGTTTCCGGTAATGGTGGATAGTAGGCTCTCTTGGGACCGAGCGGCCTCCTTTGTTGCTGTTGGGGACCATAGTTCCCCGGGGGTGGAACTTGGTTGTACTGAAGTGGTGGTTGTTGTTGCTGAGGTTGTGGTTGTTGTTGCTGGGGTTGGCGTAATAGAGGCATATTATCCTGGGGTGGATTATTTTGGGGTGGAGGACGAAGAGGGAAAGGACCTGGTTGAAGGGGAAGTCGGGGCATTTGTGGAGGCCTTGGGTTGACTGCATAGTTGGCATTGTTGACCGCACTGACTTGCTCATTTGTCACGACCCCTTCTGTGGCTCCGCCCGGGACACCAGCGCCTGTCTTTCTGACCACTTTGGGCTTCGGCGACTCAAACATGTTCATGATGGGGGAGTCTTTTAGCTGAGTTTGGATGTACCGGGCCCTTTCATAGAGTTCCTCCATTGTAGTAAGTTTGTTCATGGCCAGGACATGTCTGAACTGTGGGGTTGCATTAGACACAATCATCTTCACTTGTTCGGGCTCGGAGAGGGTATCCCTTATTCTTTCCGCCAGAGACCTCCATCTATCAGCATATCGGACAAAATCCTCGTCGGGTTTCATCTTTTCGGCCACTAGGTCGGTAATGGAGAGTGAGGGACCGACCCTATCCCTATATTTCTGCAAGAATCTTCTCTGGACTATTTCAAAATTCTCGGCCTCGCGGGGCTCCAGAGAATAGAACCACTCAAGCGCAGGACCATCCAATGATCTCCGAAAGAGGTATGCCAGGGACCTCTGATCGTTTTGCCAATAGGAGGATTCATACATGAAATCCTTGAGGTGAATGAAGGGGTTACCGGTACCGTTGTATCTGCGGTACGTGGGCATTTCGGAGGGAGGAAGATGAATGACGGGAAGGATTGGCAAAGCAACCTCTGGGGTGGCTTTCACGTCCACCATTCTTCTTAGATTTTGAAACTGCTCGTCCATGCGATTGAACCTATTGAGGAGCGATTGGGCGAGCTCCTCTGGAGGTGAAGGTGGTACTTGCCACTGGGGGAGAAACTGTCTCCCAGAGACTTAAGGGGGGAACCCCGAATGAGAGGGAGCTGTCGGACCGCCGACAGTTGGCCCTGGCTGGAGCGGTGTGTGGGGAACAACGGGAGTTTGAGATTGTGACGGGAACTGGAATGAGGGTGGTTGTTGGCTCGCTTGTCCTTGAAGCGAGGGAGACTGGATGGCTTGCGCCAATGAGGGAGATGGAATGGCCTGCACGGACTCTTGGAGAGGTGCGATGACCGGAGTTGATTCCTGGGGCGTGGGGGAAACAGATTTCCCCTTTAGAATGGCCTGGAAGGTCCGGAGCTGTTCAGAGGTAACCTCCGTGTTGGCGAGGACGCCCAGTAAAGAAGAGATATCCTGTGGTGGGGACGTGTCCCCGGCAATAACCTGCACCTCATGCGAGGGGTCATGAGAAGGACCCGAGTCCATAGCATAGACTCGCGGGTCGGCTGACAAACCACGGCTAGGGTGGTTCTCCTCAAAAGACTCGTGAGACATGCTCACAGTTTTCCCAGAACGTAAAAACATACACTAGCAAGTAGGTAGCAGAGATTATCAAACAAGTGGATGCCTTTACGCCCTTTTTTGTGTTTTGATTTTGATGATTTTTTTGTATTTTTTAGCGAGATCCGAAGTTCACACAAAATGGGGACCCTAGTTTGTTTTTGTTTCACCGCCGTGTCAGCTAGGGTCTCTCATCTCACCACGAATGAAATGACTAAGTACGGGGAACTTCAATGGTACAACCAGCCCAGTGAACGAAGAGAAGATTCTTCGATGTCGGGGACTTACGGAGGTCCCAGTGTAGGAGATTCTAGTCCGTTGAGAGGAATTCCCAAACGGAGAGTCATTCCTTCACCGGGAAAGGGTGATCCTCAAAAAAATGAAAAAAGGATAGAAAAGAGAGATGGATGCATGCAATGAAATGCTGACAGAGATATGGAGTGGGAAAACAACAGAAATAACAGACTATAATAAACAAAGAACCAATCAAAACTGACGGTGCTGCCGTGAGCACAACGGAGGCGCGCGCGGGCGCGAAGGTGGAGAGGCACGGGTGGTGCCGAACTCGCAAGGGTAGCCGAAAGGAAGCAGTAGATGTCCCACCGTGATCGCCAATTTGTGAGCGACGTCACGCGGTTTGGGGAAGAGCGGAGAAGACGCGGAGCGCGCGGGCTCCTCTTTTCTTTTTGTTTGGTGTTTGTTTGCTGCAACACAGAAATAAGAGAAGAGAGAGAAGGGGCCACCACGGGAGATTGCTCCGGCGGGGCGAGCGGGACAAGTGTGATATAGCAAGATATGGGGGTTAAACGGTCATAGCGGGAAGTGACTCGCCGCGGCCTCGGGGGGACGGGAATGGTGCAGAAATTAAATAACAAGAATTGAAACGGCCATTGGGGAAGTGACTCGCCGCGGCCTCGAGAATATGAGCAGATGATAAGATGACAGAATATAAAGAGAATACAAAGAGCGGAAATTTAAACGGCCATTGGGGAAGTGACTCGCCGCGGCCTCGAGAACATAAACAGATAAGAATATAACGCATAAGAACGTGAATTTAAACGGCCATTGGGGGAGTGACTCGCCGCGGCCTCGAGAATATGAGCAGAATATAACAGAATATAAAGAGAATATAAGAACGGAAATTTAAACGGCCATTGGGGAAGTGACTCGCCGCGGCCTCGAAAACAAGATGTGATCGCCAGGGGCCGAAAGACCCCAAAATAAGAAAGTGATCGCGCCTACCTCAAGAGCGGGAGATGGCGGGTTGCTTCTTCCTCTCCCTCCGGCCGGTCGACAGAGAGGGCTTTCCTCGGCTACCCTTGCAAAACAACGACAAACAAATGACAAGTGGATTAGAAAGATGGAGGTGTAGTATTCAAATTCTTGCGATAAAAATAATGAAATGATGGCAAGACACACACCTGGTTGGTGTTATCTTTTAAACCCCTCTCGGACTCGAGTAGGAGGGAAATGAGATGATGGATGTAAGAAGTGTATAAGAAAAGGCGCCCTTATGAAGGGGGATAGGGGATGCAAGATGATGAATGTAAAAGAACTACGAAGAAAAGGAAAGAATTGGCTTATTGGATGTGCCGACGGTGAAATCCGGCGGAGCTCCGGCAGCGTGGGGACGACGTGGAAGCACGGTGGATGAAGACGACCTTCCTCTCGCGAGCGTGAGCACCCGAGAAGCCGACAGAACCTCCACCTACAAAAGAACCCACGGGTTAGAAAATGACTCCGTAGCCTCTGGGCTCCGGCAGCCTATCGGATCACTTCGAAGCTCCTCCAGAACTGAGGGGGTGGGCCTCTATTTATAGGGCTCCGGAGGGTGGAGGCGTCCAGGACCCTGGACACCTCCATCAGGGCCGAACTAATATTTTATTGTATATTTATTTATTTTTTTGGAATACTTTTGTGGAGGCGTCCAGGGCACCGGACGCCTCAAACAGGTCCACCGAAAACCGACAACGGCCGCACGCGGTTTGGCACAACGCGTGGTTTCGTGAGCGGCGCCTCGTGATTCAGAAATGGGCGCGTCCAGCGGCCTGGACGTCTTCAAAATTTAGATTTTTTCACAAACGACAAACCGTCGTTCGGTGGCCGGCGCCCGTGAAGGAGTTGATGGAGGCGTCCAGGGGCCTGGACGCCTCCAAAATATATTATATATTTTTATTTTATCTTTTTATGCTAGGGCTGACATTTTTGATTTTTTTTATATTTTTTTATATGGAGGCGTCCAGTGTCCTGGACGCCTCCATTAATATATATATATATATTTTTATATATTTTTTTTGTTTTTTATGCCAACTGGCATTTTACACCCATTTTTTATTTTTGTTTTTTTATGGAGACGTCCAGGGGCCTGGACGCCTCCATTAATATATATATTTTTTATTTGGTTTTGGGCCCTGAGAAAATAATAAAATAAATTAAAAAGATGGGGGCGTCCAGGGGCCTGGACGCCCCCATTAAGACTCACCCGGGTCCTCAATCGGCGGCCGCCCGACAGACACCTTCTTGGTTCCGGAAACTCTTGATGCGTCTGACTGGTGTTGATGCCGTCCGAATGCCGTGACGAGACGATTCTGGATGCCGAAAAGGCAGAAGAAGACCCAAGAAAAGGAAGTACTCAAGTGATTCGAAATGCGTAAGCCGTCGCGGGGCGTCGTATAGTAATATGAGACTTTCTCAGGAGACGTCAAGAATGGCGTGTCTACAATATGCAAGTGTGAAAACAACATACATTTCTCATCTAAAATAGAACTTTAAGCATGATTTAACTTAGATATATAACTCTCCTTAATCATGCCAAAACTAAATTAAAAAAGTGGTTTAAAAAACACAAGATTTAACTTGCTGTTATATAAATATCCCTTTTTGTTTGTAAAAAATAACCACTGAATTGTAAACATATCCACTGAAATTGCTTCTGTATCCAAACTGTTTACAAAATAGACCCTATATCCTTTCAAATGTATTAATGGGCTCAAAATGTTCTCAGAATGAATGAGCCCATGTTCCAGAACTTAATGGACATTTTAAATGGCCCATTAACAGATTTTAAAAGATAAGGATATAACTAAATGAATTTAAATAAATAATTTTATACTTAAAGGATACAATTAAGTAAAAACGGATACGGATAGGAATGGATTTTAATCGGATTTGGATACGGAAACGGATACGGATTCGGGTTCCAAATAAATTCCATATAGATCTAAGATCTAATATCCGAACCCAGAACCGTTTAATCACTTAAACTCGGATCCGAAAATAATCCACAATCCAAACCCAAAATAAATCCAAATACCTTAATAGAGAGGGCCCATTAATCGGATCCATCAGTTTTATTGGATCCTATTGGATCTTATTAGTGAATGTGAAAACTTAACTTAAAATTTAATAACCACGTGGCGGCATCTCATAATCTAAGAGATTAAGATGATAGATCTTACGGAGCGACATCTTGGGATGTCGAAAACCCGAAGAAGAATATACGATCGTCTTCGTGGAACGGGAATACAAAGTTTCCTCCCCCTTCTGCAAAGCCAGCACTCCTTAGGAAGAGAAGATAGCAATGGGGGCTCTTCTTCACTCTCTTCACGGATAGCAGCAGGGCAGGGATCAAGTTCCCTTATGTGTATGCATAATGGGTTTTCCCCATTAGAAGACCCTCTTTTAGATATGCCCCATGGCATATGAATTATTGGAATAGAGATAAGATTAGGGAGACAGTGGGTGTGTGTGTGTGAGGCTGTGCACTTGAGCACATCCCTCTCCCTTTCTCAAAAGTGGGTCACCCACTCCACATGGCTCTGTCAACAGGGAGAACCCGATGGTCAGACGTCTGTCGTGGGCACGACCGTCAGTGGCAGTAGGGAGGCGGCAGAACCGCTACTACATGCGAAAATACATACCTTGTTTTCTGGATCCTCCTCTGTCACACTCTATGCTGGCACCCGCCGACAGTGGTCGTCAACCACAAAGATTGTTTCACCCTTTTCTCTACTGTCTTGCTGCCAGATGGCTCAAACGTCAACATGAACATCACAGTGAGACCATCTATGGAGCTCGACTGCACCCGCCATGTAGGAACTCTTCAACTGGGGACCGTGCCCCCTGAGCGATGGCGTCCTGAAGCGGGGCATCCTTGGCCCTGGCATGGACATCGTCGTTGCATCGCACTGAGGTGAGTTGGCGCTCACCAGAAGGTCCGGTACCTTCCCCTCCACCCCCATCTGGCAGGCATGGTGGCGCTTTTCAAGAGCTCGCACCCCGATTGGTCACTGGCGATGATCCAAGTCGGCAATCATGACCACAAACGACATCGCCGATCACTCTAAGAACTGGATCACCGACGAGACGAGGAGGCTTGCGGGGTTGTTTGCCATCGGGGCAGGGCATGTGAACCCCCACTCCGTGACTCCGTCTCTGTCTCTATCTCTCTCTAGGTTAAAGGGCATTATGATACATTTATATTACTTAATTAGGTTAGACTATAGTTAGGTTAACGTAACCAACTCTTACCTTACGGTGACATACGGTCAGGGCCCGTTTTTTTGTAAGGAAGAAGATTTTGGAGGGGTTTAACTAAACAGGTGACGTAGAAAAATATTTTTTTTTAATTTTGAATATTTTCAGGGGCTTAAAATTAAAAATCCCGAAGAAAAAGGCCTTTTTATTGGCCATATTTCACGAATTTTATTAGAGTGGGTAAATCTATACATTTAGCATCGGGATGATATGGGCTTTGGAACACTGGCTTTGTTAGAGCAATGCTAATCTTACCATTTAAGGTACTTCGTTTCTAGATTGTTTGGATTCAGTTTTTTAAATCACAGAAAAGAAATGGATGTGAGAGCATTATACAGTTAAGACATGATAAAATTTGTCGTTTTCATGACTAAATAACAGTGACAATACCTTGTTAAAAGGGATGTATGAATACTTGGTCATTCTGACCCTCTTTCCATGGCTGAACATAAGGCTTGAGATATTGACTTCTCAACCTTAAAAAGGTTAAAGCCCACGTCCAATGTCCATCATTTGAAGTCCATTGCAAACAACATAGGCTATATGCCTCCTCAAAAGGCAATTTTTCCTTTCTTTTTTGTTCTGGGGTCTTCTGTAATGTCCGCTGGGAATGTGAGCTCGGCTATCGTGATTGAAACCAACGGTTTAAATTGTGGACTTGTCGCCATGGCGACGTCAAAAAAGTCTCCCTTGGCATCTTGAATCGGGTAAACTCCCCACACCACAAGCCCTTGTAACCGGCCATACATGTTCTCATCCTAGAGACCTTTTGGAGTTGTATATGTTGCTATCTTTCCACCACTGACCTTAGCCACGAGAATAGGCCTCTGTCAATTCAAGGTCCCATGGTGCAAATGAGATTTAGATGACAAAGAATTGGAAAAGGAGGAGGGAGAAGAAGAATGCTGATGGTTGGTGACAATAATGGTGATAGAAGGGGGGTGGGGTTAGAGAGTTTCATTTCATTACTCTGATCTCTCTGTAGAATCTTTGTTCCTGTGAAGTTCTAAGATGGCAATCCTCTATTGTGTACGTAGTAGACATGGAACAATTTCATTAGATAGTATTAATTATCAATGCTTTATATCCAGAAATAAGGCACATCAAATGGTATGCCAAACCCATACCAAGCATCCCTGAATGGTTTTGTTTCAACTTCTCCAATGCATCAGGCCTTACCGAGGGATGACATGAGTGATGATAATAAACAGGCCTTGCCAGTCTTTAGAAAACAAGGGAAGAAAACCTTCAAGCTCTTTCCAAGGTTTATGATGGTACATGCTCTAGAATCTCAAAGATTTCCTTAGGGTCACCTTGAATGTGCTGCTCTGTGTTCAATACTGCAGACATCTGGCAGAACCACAGCAACCAAAAGGTAAAAAAGAAGAAAAAAGGAACAATCAGAACAAGATCAGGTGGGGAGGCCTCAGGTGGCACAGAACTTGGCCATGAACTTCTTCTGGCTGCACCCAAGCATCTCACTCAAGCTACAGTTTATGTTCCTCTGCTGCAGCAGCCTCTGCCTCAACTCCAAGCTCTTCTTGAGACCATGCCTGAAGAACTCTGGGTACTCTGTGACCTCCCTCATCTGCCTCCCCATCACCTCCACCAGGAACCTCATCCTGGGCTTCAAGGAATTCTCCACACTCTTGATCAGAACAGGAGGGTACCCGGTCACCACCACCGCAATCTCCTGTCTGCTGAACCCGCGCTGCTTCAGGAACGCCCAGTTGGGTCTCAGAACCTTATCCACGTCCCTGCACAGGACCTCCGGGAAGCTGGCCACCACCTTCCTGAGATCCTTCTCTCCCAGCCCGATCGACCGCAGGAACTCTGCTGTGGGGCGGAGCCGCCGCTCCACGCTGTAGCCCATGATGTAAGGGCTCTTCTGCAGGATCTTGCCCACCATGCCCTCTTCCTCGAAGCCGAGGCCGGAGAGGAAGTCGACGACCCGGGAGAGCTTCTCCTGGATGCTGTAGCTGATGAGCCTGGGGTTGAGCAGGAGGAGCTTCCCCACCCGGGACTCCGGGATCCCCAGCGCCTGGAAGAAGGCCAGCAGCGGGCAGAGCTTCTCCTCGACGCTGTGGGAGAGGATGTGGGGGAACTTGACGACGGCGGCGGCGACGTCCCCCGGCTTGGCCCCCAGCGTCGCCAGGCACTGGACGGCGGGCGCCAGCTTCTCGTCCCGGCCGAGGGCGAGGACCTTGGGGCACCGGGACACCACGTGGGGGAGCTTCCTCTCCTGGATGCCGACGCTGTGCAGGTAGTCCCAGCTCTCGCCGGCGCGCTCCCTCCCTAGGCCCTCCAGGCGCTTGCACCGCTTGAGCAGCCCCCGGATGCTCCCGTCGTCAAAGCCCTTCTCCTTGAGGAACCCAACGATGTTGCCCGTCTGCCCTTTACCCGCCTCCATTGCCGTCTCAAACTGAGAATTCCGTGGCGCAGGAAAGGTGTTTGTGAAAAAGCCGAGCAAGGGAGTGGAGTGGGTGCTTACCTTGACGAGGAGGAGGAATAGTAGGAGGGCTGCCGTTCATGGAGAGGCGCTGCAGGCCACGGCTGGAATGGGAGCGCTCTTCGGAGGAAGACCCCGCCACGCCTTATCCCCGGGCAAGAACAAGCGAAATCCTCCCTTTTGTGTCTGAGAAACACTTTGTGCACGGTGGCGGTGTCACGGACTTTTTTTTACTTTTTTAATGGAGCTCACGTAAAATTATTTTAACTATTTCATGTGACGTGTGTTTCATATAAAAAATAACATAAATAATGTAAATTTAATATTTATATTTTTTTAAATGCAAATCTCATCAGATAATGACATGACATTCATATCAAAATAATTTGAATTGAACTCCACTCAAAAACTAAAAAATATAATTTTTTATATAAAAATCATCGTATATCAACGTGTAAATCTGAATTGTGTAAAAATATTATATTTATTTATCAGTATATAATCTTTTATTAAAAAATTATAAAATTTATATTTAAATAATATTTAAATTGATTTAGTAATATATCTGTTAATATATTTTCAAAATAACTTTTTATAAATTTATTTTTAACAATAATTTTTATATAAAAATCTCAAAAAATAGAACGTGTGACTGTAACGGTGTAGAAACTTAAATAACTTTTTATAAATTTATTTTTAACAATAATTTTTATATAAAAATATCAAAAAATAGAACGTGTAACTGTAACGGTGTAGAAACTTTAGATGTTGCACAGAATATTTGTCTGATTTTTTTTATTCTCACTCTTTATCTGTCGGCACTCCAGTCACCCGTGGCTGGGGATACCCCGGCGAACAATGCGAGAACAGCTGTGCCGACGGTGCACTGTGCTTAACAACGGTGAGACATTGCAAGACGGGATAAAAGTTGTTTCACAAGTTATTAGTCATTTTTTTATTCTTTCTATCTAAAAAGACAATGATATATTTTAGTGATGTAATCTCGTTATCTTAATTATTTAATTAAGTGTAATTTTAGCTAAATAAATTTACATGCTAAACTTATGATTGCAACTTAGTTCAAATCTGCCGCTAAGACACGCGTCTTTAGGACTCTCTTGTGAACAGAAGTAATCATGCCAGTTGTGTTATATCCGGCAGTTAAAATATATTAGAATAAGTTATGTTTTAATTTAATAATTATAATTATATTTTCCTTAACATAAAAGAGAGCGTAAGGCAAACTAACTAAAAGAAAATAAATAAAAATAAGGTAAAATCATCGTGCACTCTAGGTAGGCTAATTATTTTCGAGTTTTGATGGTTTAAGTAGTCATCTAACACGTTCTTTTCAAATAATTCTTTATATTAGGTCGCGTCCGGTAAAGATTCAAATCAAAGAAAAATTTTCATAATCTCTTCATTTGTACTGCATTAATGACGACGAGCTTTGTCACGAGGGTGCCAGTGATAGCAAGTGATAGTCGAGTTATAAAAATAGCAGGTGCAATGGTAGATTACGTGAAATGGCATTAATGAAGGTGGTTATAGAAACGTAAATTCCACTTTCAAAATCACGTGTCATTCTTCGGGCCTTGTTTGTTTATCGAGTAAAATAGCTGAAATAATAACACGATGTGAGAGAAAATTATGGACCTCGTAATTTTTTTTCACACTCGTTCTCCTATAACTGAGATGAATTAAGTAATTTAACGGGTGAGAGTCGAGTAACTCATCCCATCTCGAAAATAAAGAGGACCTTAAGAAATAACCCAAGACTCTCTTTTGAGAACGAGAGTGCATCATCTTCCTTGTGTTTCTCTCTCTCTTCCAATCTGAATCATGGATGTCAAATACAAATGGGTTTGTTTGATTCGACTTCTTAATAAGATTCTAATTATAAGAATCTTCGGCATTAATTCACCTAAACTACGTGCACTAATACTCCCTGAGCTTCCGCACTAATAGTGATTTTGAGAGGAGAGAATGTGAGACAAAAAATCTCCTAAACTAAAATCTTCAAAAGTTGGGATAAAGGAACTTCTCGAGGCCTCGTTTGGAACAGCTATTGAGTCTTTGAGATTTTTTTTATATCTCTTACATTTATAAGATCTGACACGGGGTGAGATTCTAAGAAAAAAATGTTTAAAAAAATTGTTCGACGGGTTGGCTCGAATCATTTAGGTTCGCTTTGACAATCGAATTGTCGGGACTTGATCGGGACATGCGCTAACCGAAGTGAGAGAAGGGCCCACCTTCCTCTCACACAACCGCCTTTACTCGGGGTCGATTACCGTGTTTGACCCCAAAGGGTCGAACACGTAACCGTGTTCGAACGTCAAAGAAGGCCTTAAAGGATGGGTAAATAAAATGTGAAAATGACATTTCTATCCGGCTACAGTGTTTGAGAAACAGTGAAAACGAGTGAATAGCATGTGGATGAACAATGTTTAAGAAACTTTTCTCTCACACTGTTCATTTTTATCGCGACACTGTAGTTGCTACAGTGTTCATGCTGTGTCCACTTGAGAAGAAGGAAGAAGAAGACGATGTGCAGTTGTAATGTTCCGGATTTTTCGGATCTGGATCCGTAGGTTTCGGATCGTTTTTCCGTGTGTTTCGGATTGAGTCCGATTGGGCTTCGGACTATTTTTATCGGATTGTCGGACCCATTGGTGGTGTGCCGTGTGTTTCCTTGGGTCCGTGGTGTTGTGAGGATCGAGCACGTCGGTAATTTTCTGTAATTTTATGAGCGCCTTTGTGGGTCCCGGGTTGCGTTTTGGGTTTTATACGTGTTTCCCGTCTGTAGGACCTTCGGAACCCCGTACAGGGTGAACCGTTGTGTTCTCCGACGCCAGGATGTTATCATAGCGATCAGCGTGTTCCGAGGATCGCAGAGGTAATTTTTCCTAATTTTTAAAATTTCTCAAAATTTTTGAGTTTTTCCTATATAACCCCTCCCACCCCTCTCTCTTCTCATTTCTCACTCTCTCACTCTCTCTCTTCTCCCACACTCTCCTCTCACTCTCTCCTCTCCGGCGGCCGACGGACCGAGGCGGGGGCGAGGACGGGCGACGCGGGCGGGGAGGACGGCGAGGATGGGTCGAGGATCGAGGGACGGGGGCGCGATGAAGCCGGTTCGCGAGCGTGAGGCACCGGCGGGGTTTTTCGTGGGCGTTTCTTCGTGGATCGGCGTCCACGGTGCGTCGAATCTAAGGTGGAGGTATGGAGATGGACCCTCAACTCGCGTACTTCATTTCCCGTGAGTTTTGTAGGCCGTGGTGAGCCAAGCGGGCTTATTCGAGGGATTTGGGGAAAATGCATATTTTTTGGTGTGTGAGCCGAATCTTATGTTTTGATCTTATTTTTGGGGTTTAAATGGGTCTTCTCGGTGCTAGAGAGGTTGGGGAATGGTTTCCCCTTTTATTTTCCCCTTCACTTAGGGGTGAACGGGGCGTGGAATGGGTTTTTCTGCGGTTTCCGCCGTTTTCGGGCGCGGATTGAGAACGCGCTAGTCTCAGGTAGCACGTTCTTGAGGGTCGCGCCGCCCCGATAGGGCGCGTTCATCGAGGAAGATGAACAGTTAGGCGATTCCTGTCGCGCTAGGGGGTCCTAGTGCGTTCTGTCTTGTTGCGCTAGGGGGTCCTAGCGCGTTCTGTCTTGTCGCGCTAGGGGGTCCTAGCGCGTTCCATCTTGTTGCGCTAGGGGGTCCTAGCGCGTTCTGTTTTGTCGCGCTATGGGATCATAGCGCGATCTGTCTCGTCGCGCTACCGGGGTATAGCGCGTTCTGTTCTGAACGCGCTATACGAGAGTAGCGCGATCTTGAGGCGACTAGTAGGGCGGCCCAGGGTGGGTAGTCTATGGCTGATCATGCCTTCCTTGGCCGTGAGTGTCTCGGGCACCCCGTGAGTACCGCGACCGTGTTTTTGGGTGTCCGGAGGTTCCGTTTACCTCGATTAGCGTGCCCGTGGGTTTAAGGGCCCCGATGACCTTCTAGCGTTTCGATTGTGTTGTGTTGGTCTCCGGTCGACCCGGATGTGACCCAGTGGTCGACCTTTGGCCTCGTGAGTGTCCCGGACACCCCGTGGGTTTCGTTAGCGTATTTTTGGGGTGCCTGGAGGTACCGTGTTACCTCGATAAGCGTGCCCGTGGGCTTGGCGGGTCCGGGTGACCCCAGGTGTTCAGGGTTTCCGTGTTCTTGTTAGATCGAGTCACCATGTATCGGTGTGAGTGCGGTGAGGTTTCCCCGCACGTCGTTGTTTCTCCGGAAGGTGGATTCCGAGTGGGCCAAACGTGTGGCCTTGGACGGTGAGTCCAGTCTCCCAGTTTGGGGCTGGAGGTTTCTTAGTTTCCTTTCTCGAGGGATGGGTCTCGGCAGTCGTGAACTGCCTCGTGAGTCTTCCCATCGTTGTTTTGGACCTAGGGATTAGGCCAGATTGACGGCTCAGTGCTGTCGTGTGCAACGGTCTTGACCCCAAGTGTTGTGACTCAAAGGCCGTTGGGTTTAATAGGTCTAGTGGGCCGTCCAGAGTCGAGTGACTTTGAGCCACCTGTTACTTCGCGTTACTCGCGATGGGTGCGTGCGTGGTTTTCTGTGTCCACGTTCTGTGACACGTCCACTAGTCGTAGCCTTCTTACGGCACGCGTGTGCTGACCCACCTGGGAGTGGTGGAGCGGCTGACCCGAGAGAGACGCTGAGTAGGCTGGTTACCGTAGGGCCCCCACGTATAGCCGAGTCCGGGCTTAGGGGGAATTACCAGCTAGAGGACAGGCCTATGGCGTATGGTCTGAGTGTGCACACGAGGTTGGGGGCGTCGGACGGCGCCGGCAGACGCGACCCCAACTAGTCCTTGTTCTATGGTACTGGTTACTGAGTGTGTCTAAGTCTCCGCCTGGGGCGTTGTAGCTAGACACTTGTGACGCGGTGTAAGACGTCAGAGGACGCATCCGGTCGTTCTTCTAGTGGGTGGTGCTCCTGTCACGTGACGTGAGTTGTCGTGTACCGGGTTCTGTTTCCATCCGCGAGACGGGACTTCGTGAGTGGTGTAGACACGCCATTCCTGACGTCTCCTGAGGAAGTCTCATATTACTATACGACGCCCCGCGACGGCTTACGCATTTCGAATCACTTGAGTACTTCCTTTTCTTGAGTCTTCTTCCGCCCTTTTCGGCATCCGGAATCGTCTCCTCACGGCATTCGGACGGCATCAACACCAGTCAGACGCATCAAAAGGTTCCGGAACCAAGAAGGGTGTCTACCGGGCGGCTGCCGACGCCTAATCCGAGGACCCGGGTGGGTCTTAATGGGGGCGTCCAGGCCCCTGGACGCCCCCATAATTTTAATTTATTTTATTATTTTCTCAGGGCCCAAAATTAAATAATATATATATATATTAATGGAGGCGTCCAGGCCCCTGGACGCCTCCATAAAAAAGACAAAAATAAAAAATGTGTAAAATGCCAGTTGGCATAGAAAAAATAAAAAATAAATAAAAATAAAAATAATTAATGGAGGCGTCCAGGCCCCTGGACGCCTCCATAAAAACAAATAAAAAAAATCAAAAATGCCAGCCCTATCATAAAAAGACGAAGAAACGATAAAATAATATATTTTTGGAGGCGTCCAGGCCCCTGGACGCCTCCATCAACTCCCTCACGGGCGCCGGCCACCGAACGACGGCTTGTCGTGTGTGAAAAAATCCAAATTATAGAGACGTCCGGTCAGCTGGACGCGCCCATTTCTAATCACGAGGCGCCGCTCACAAAACCACGCGTTGTGCCAAACCGCGTGCGGCCGTCGTCGGCTTTCGGTGGACCTGCTTGAGGCGTCCGGGACCCTGGACGTCTCCACAAAAGTATTCTAAAAAAATCAATAAAAATAGAATAAAATATTATTTCGACCCTGATGGAGGTGTCCAGGGTCCTGGACGCCTCCACCTTCCGGAGCTCTATAAATAGAGGCCCACCCCCTCAGTTCTAAGGGAGCTAAGCAGTGATCCGATAGGCTGCCGGAGCCCAGAGGCTACGGAGTCATTTTTCTAACCCGTGGGGTCTTTTGTAGGTGGAGGTTCTGCTGGCTTCTCGGGTGCCCACGCTCGCGAGAGGAAGGTCGTCTTCATCCACCGCGCTTCTACGTCGTCCCCACGCTGCCGGAGCTCCGCCGAATTTCACCATCGGCACATCCAATAAGCCAACTCTTTCCTTTCCTTCGTAGTTCTTTTGCATTCATCATCTCGCATCCATCATCTCATTTTCCTCCTACTCGAGTCTGAGAGGGGTTTAAAAGATAACACCAACCAGGTGTGTGTCTTCCCGTTATTTCGTCATTTTTATTGCAAGGATATGAATACTACACATTCATCTTTCTAAGCCACTTGTCATTTGTTTGTCGTTGTTTTGCAAGGGTAGCCGAGGAAAGCCCTCTCCGTAGGCCGGCCGGAAGGAGAGGAAGAAGCAACCCGCCATCTCCCGCTCTTGAGGTAGGCGCGATCACTTTCTTATTTTGGGGTCTTTCGGCCCCTGGCGATCACATCTTTTCATCGAGGCCGCGGCGAGTCATTTCCCCAATGGCCGTTTAAATTTCTGTTCTCATATTCTCTTTATATCCTGTTATATTTCGTTCATATCATCGAGGCCGCGGCGAGTCACTTCCCCAATGGCCGTTTAAATTTCCGTTCTTACATTCTCTCTATATTCTGTTATATTCTGCTCATATCATCGAGGCCGCGGCGAGTCACTTCCCCAATGGCCGTTTAAATTTCCGTTCTTACATTCTCTCTATATTCTGTTATATTCTGCTCATATCATCGAGGCCGCGGCGAGTCACTTCCCCAATGGCCGTTTAAATTTCCGTTCTTATACTCTCTCTATATTCTGTTATATTCTGCTCATATTCTCGAGGCCGCGGCGAGTCACTTCCCCAATGGCCGTTTAAATCTCTGTTCTTATATTCTCTTTTATATTCTGCTATATTCTGCTCATATTCTCGAGGCCGCGGCGAGTCACTTCCCCAATGGCCGTTTCAATTCTTGTTATTTAATTTCTGCACCATTCCCGTCCCCCCGAGGTCGCGGCGAGTCACTTCCCGCTATGGCCGTTTGAACCCCATATCTTGCCATATTATACTTGTCCCGCTCGCCCCGCCGGAGCAATCTCCCGTGGTGGCCCCTTCTCTCTCTTCTCTCATCTCTGTGTTGCAGCAAACAGCAAAACAAACAAAAAGAGGAGCCCGCGCGCTCTCCGCATCCTCTTCCCCGCTCCGTCGAACTCCGAACCGCGTGACGTCGCTCACAAGTGGTTTCGGGAGTGTTCCTGGAGTCGAGGTGTGGGGTTTCCGGTGAGCGTCACCGAGGGCCTTTCCCCAGACAGCGTCGTGTTCATGACGGTGAGGTCCTGACCGTGTTCCCTGACCGTGTGGTTTTGGCTCGGGCCCTTTTTGTGAGGGCAGGCCCCCGCTACGGAGGTATCGTGGCATTTTCCTAGTAGCGTGGCTAGGGCGGTTCGTGTCTGGTGGTCCCCGATCGCAGAATCGGGTGGTCGGGTGCGTGGCTTGGTTGTCCCCCGACGGGAGAGTAGGTCATGTTTTCTGGTACAGTAGGAGTAGCTGTAGAGCTAAGGTTTTGCCGGCCACCGTAGTTACTTTCCTGCTTTCGTAGTTACTGTTTTCCGTGCCGCCGTTGTCTCTCAGTTGGGGTTCCGCGGGATCCCTTCTGGGCCAGTGACAGGAGGCTCACCCCTGCTTTTCAGGTGCGGCGGTTCTGCCTCGAGGTTCGAGGGTGCTGTGCAGATATTCTTAGTTGTCAGCTTGCCGGGCCGAGTGTTCACTTGACATGTGGTACGTTGTACTGCTTTAGACTGTACTTCTGTTAGATTGGACTCTGTTGTAGTTGTTTATTTATTTCTGTTAATTATTGAATTGTCCTGCTTTATTTCCTATTTCTTTGTACCTCCACACTCCTTTTTAGCCCTTTCGAGCCCTCCCGGCTCGTGGGCGGCGGTTCGAGTCTCGGGTTATCGGGCCTTCCCGGTAATTGGATTCTCGGGTCGTTACAGCAGTGGTCGGGCGATGGCAGCAGCGAGCCCGACGACATCTGAGGGGTAGGAGGGGCGACGACGACGGCAACATCGACAAGGGGCGGTGGTGAAAACAGCATCGACGCTTGTGGCTCGTAGACGTCTATTGACGGTGTCTGTCTTGAAGAAGATGATCGCGGCTGTGGGGGAGGCAGAGGAGATGGCGTTGGAAGCAGGGGGCGCGTCCATGGCGATCGGAGAAGACGGGGTGGGGTCAAAATGGGGTTTTCAACGTTGAGAAGTTACGAAAGCAATTGGAAAGCTACCCTAGAGGAGCTTATGCGGATTTCACCTCTCACACGTTGATGTGTTGTTATCTCTCCTCTGCCAAAAATCCCAGTCGACGTAAAAGCCCAGGTGAAGTGGCTCGTTTGGAAACACCGATGAGATTGTCAGGGATTCCAATGATTGGAATCCCTTCTCACCGCGTTACCAAATGATGCCTTAGAGCGTTTGGAAACGCTGCCCAGGGGATTTCAATGATTGAAATCCCCTGCAAAAATTGCAGCGTTTCCAAATGTGCCAAGTTACTTCTCGAGAGACGTGTTAACCGAATTTTTAAGATGAGAGAGAAATAGACACAGCGACAGGGTCACTCGCGAAGCCCTCGAAGCTGCCCAGCGAGAGCTTCTCGCGTGGTGGGCGGCGATTTTTCGAGGTAAAAGTCTGTTTTACCCTTATCTCTCTCTCTTCCTTCTCACTTTTTTGAAAGGCGAATGCTGTGCAGGGGATTTCCGAACGCAAACAAGTTGAAGAGGGTCGAGCACAGGACGGAGCGACGAGCGTCACCGGGAGGGAGATATGGCAGATCGTCGGCTCGTCTCTCTCCCTTCCTTCCCACCTTGAAGGGCGAACGCTGCATCCTTTGGCCATTGCCCTCGACTCACCGACCGTCTGTGCCCTACCACCTGACCACGAGCCGGCCGTGTGCCTCCTGTGGACGCCCTCCACCACTCCACCAGTAGCCACTGCAGTGGCCCTCCACCGATCACCAGACGAGCCCAGCAGCTGGGCCACGGCGCCACCTCATACCTGCCCTCCGCCGGTAGCCACCTGCGGGGGAACCTCAAACGGCAACTACTACATTACCAATGGGCTTACCCGTGTAATAGGACCTCGGCGTCGTCATCAACGGAGGTTTGAAATCTTCACAATTTGTGATGTTTCTTCCGCTATAAAATGTTCCTCCTCTTTTTTGGAGTGGTGTTTAGGGTTTTGATGTTGAAAATAGTGCATGATAGTGATGAAAAATGAAGAGATTTGGTCATATTTTTATTTGTTGTCCTTTCCATAAGGATAGAAGACAGTTTCCATCCATCACCTTCTTGATGGCATTGAGAAATTTTAGGTTGGAAACAGATAGAAGCACTCTACCATTTCTGCTTTGCAGTTTGGATTGTTTGGGCGAAATGAAATGTTAGAATTTTGGGAGGGGGTAATATATGCAGAAGGATTTCTCTTTCTCCACGAAAAAAGGGATGTTTGTCTATGTTGTAAAGTTTGTGTTTAAAGGTTTCTAATTTTATAGAATGTATAAAGAACTAATAAAACGCGGTTTAACCTTTCACATATTCAAATCATTTTGTATAGCAAGTATATGTCAATGTTTGCTTTTCTTTTCAGAGATTTTTTTAGTGAAGGCATGTTTTGTCTTGTACTCTACGTGTGCATCCTATTTTATTCCAAAATATTTTTGGTTCTTTGATAGTGTATATTTTAATTAGTGTTCGAATTTTGTTTTTCAAACACAAGTAGCATGTTTTGATATTCTTTTTCCAAAAAAAATAAAACTTGATAGTGTTTTGAAGAATGTCCTGGTGATTGTTCATACCAATCGTCATTTATTTCAGTCGCAGTGGTTCAGGGATGATGCAATGACCCTCACAGTTTTCTTTATTTCATTGAGTTCTTGCAATTTTAGTAGTGAGATGAAAAAATCGTTTTCTACAAGAAACATGCAGAATTTAAATAGCTTGGATTTATGTTTTTAGGAGGTATGTTGAAACAATCTCATTTTATGAGAAAGCCCTAGCACTTTCTACGTGAAGTTTAAGCACATACGCAGGGCCAGCTTACACCTATCATCTGCATGTAACTTTTCAGGTTTCATTTTTCCACTTTAATGTATTAATTCATTCATCCAATGTCTTCCTGTCTTATAATTTCTTGTTACTTGGTTGTTGCTTGATTATGCAAAAATATGCTTGTTCAAGCTTGCAATGGCTTCCTCTTATATATTGACTCATTCTAGGATGTAAAGCAGGTTGCATCATTGTTTATGAACGACATATGTGGTTGAAACTTTGAGTAAGGGGCATAATACATAGAAAGTATCTTGCCCACAAACATGTGGGTGGATGCCTAGGAGTCTCTCTTGGCATTGGAGCATGGATTTAAAACACGTAAACTGGACTTAATATCAACTCCCCCTTGTTTGATCCCATTGAGAACCAGCCAAAATGAGTCCGAACTACCTAAACCATAATGAACATTCTGACTCTTTTATATTAAACAGGTGAATGATAGGTCACCTAAAATGCAAGGTACGACTGCTATTTTTTTTATCACCTACCTGTTGGTGAATGATCATTAGCACAACAGAACACCTCCCAATGCCCATGTATATCATCCTTTACCTCCATTGTTTTATCATTTGCTACATCATATATTCATATTACAATATCTGCACCTTCAAAAAAATCATATTACATAGTTGGACCTTTTTAGCCAGCAATACGTGACACAGGTCATTTCCTTGCTTTTATTTCTCCTTTTGCATGCTATTTTTCATGTCCATATGTAGCAATTGAGTATGTGGCAGATATTGTCATATATAGAAGATGAAGAAACACAACCTGGTGTCAGAAGATACTTCTATATTTTTGATATCTACCCTCAAACCCCCTTTACAATTCACTACTTTATATTGAAGAGAAGACAATATTACACATGTCATTGTTTGTACAAGCCATTGGTCGTAGTGGGTGACAATGAGTGAGGAAACGACTGCACACTCTATCAGTCGAGCTCCGATTGTTCCAGAGTGCCATTGTAAGAGGACATGTAAGACATATATCTCAACTCAAGAATCGAGCAAAGGGAGACGATTCTATCGGTGTGCACAATGGAATGTAAGTCTATGGAACATCCATGTTACATGATTAATGTTATGCCTTTATAGATTGTAATTTGTTACTTGATGTTTTTTTTGCAGTAAGACAATAGTTGTGGGTACTTTGAATGGGTTGATGATGCGCATCATTCTACGATAGACTTGAAGTATCAACTACTCAATATGGAGACACTCTTGGAGATGAAGTTTAGGACGTTGGAAAAGAAATTGGATAAGCTTGAGTCAATTGAAATGAGACTGGATAAGTTGCAAGTTGAGTTACCAAATATAGCACTGGGAGTCACAAATGTGATGAAGAAGCAAGAAAGATCACTTTCAACTTTGTCATTTTAGTTGCCATGTATGTTATGATCTACTATGTAATTTGACGTGACAAGTGGCCATTTATATGGGCCTATTAACTTGCACTAATATATGTAGTTCGTAAACTGCCATATGAATTTATTTTGAGTTGGCCAGGCTTGCCAAATGTATTGTAATTAGTTGAGTGTGAATGTATTCATAACTTCACTTGATATGAAACAGATTGTTCTCATTCGTCGTGGTAACAGAGATAATGCTACATTGTATCTGATGCTACTTATATCTATGTAGTTGGTATTTGGTGAGCTTCGTGTACGTGGAAAATACGTTGGGAGATCACATGTGCTGTCCACAATAGCAACATCCTTTGTATAGAATCTCAAAGTTCGGCCAGCTATGATATCTTTATCCTCATTTTGTGGAACATTACAGCTTCATGTATACGGCAGGATGCAAGCAGATATCTGCCAAGTTAAAGAGATTATTTGTCTGATGCCTTGTAGTGTGTGAATTAAAAGTTTTTAAAGCATTTGTCAGATCTCTTTGAACTATCCATGTTAGGATATGGAAGTCACATTTACTCGATTAACTTGTTGTTTGTGGCATACAATAGCCCCGAGTGCATCCAACTTGAACTATAAGAAAAAAAAGCAATGCCCAGAGAAGAGAACTTTTAGCAACTGAGACAAGAGTATGGTTTAGGATTGCCCGAGCCTCTATGGACTTAACTACAAGTTTCAATCGAGTACCAGGAGTGTGTGGAAACCAAGAACAAAAAGAGGTGGAGAAGAACAACCCAGAAGATTTGAGTGTTTTAAAGTCTTCAGCCATCTGATTATATTCACCACCACTCCCCCGTCAGACTTCTCATCCAAAAGGTGAATCCTTGCACACACAAAAATTGGGAAATCAGATTCCATCATCATTTGCCAATGTCCTCAACCCTCCAAAGTTAACACCTCCGCAACAAGTTTGCTAGAAGGATACTACCATTACAGTTATCACCAACATATAATCCATATACACCTACCAAGAAAGCAAAACTCTTCAATCCATATATGCTCCACCCATAAAACCAACAGCTGCGCATCTAATTTGGTAGCACAGTACAATCTAGACAAGTACTACCACCATATCTACTCCTAAATACTCCGAGGAATTACCCATCTCTAGTTCAAAATCAACATATCAAGATAGCATTTGTGCTCAAGTGCTTGCATCTTCAGCTTTGTTGCTTATAGTTGACTGAATACAAATCCAAGTAGCTGAGAAATCTTGCGAAATTAATAGTCAATAGATATGTATATATATACATATATTACAGTCGGTTGAGCCATTAGCCAATTTATTTCAAAGAGGGACCAATGAAGAATTCAATAGAGTGATCCCAACCCTACCTCCCCATCTCCAACAAGGCTTATATGTCACCAGTCTATCTATCTCATCTCTCTGTTTTATTTATGTATACATGGACACATCTATATACTCATATACATATAATTCATGAAGTCTCCCAATAAGCTCTCATTGCAGGGAACCCCACTGCTTCATTTTTACTTTGCCAGCAGGCACAGCACTACAGCCATTGAGACTGTCACAAAATGATCATTAGCTCAGGATGTGTTAGACAACAAGACAAGCAACAGTGGGGAGGCAAGGGGCAAGAAAGAAGGAAGAAAGAAACTGTCTTCGGTCATGTGATCTGCCAAGGTTGACATCAGTTTTGAGATCGACAGACCCACTAAAGAGACTGAAAAAAGTTAAACTTAAAATGTTTATACAGCTGAAGAGCAAAAGGTACAATGAAAAAATTAAAATGCCTTCGGTCATTTTGTTGACCTTGCTTGTACTATAAATACACAAAGCATGCAAGCAGCATCAGCAAACTCTGTTATATCATACACAAGTAGCTGCACCTACACCTACATGTCTACGTCCCCATCTTTTAAAGAACATCACAATGCATTTGAATTTCCATACACATAACTGTAGAAAAGGTGTGCTCATAATACAAGCATATGTCTAAATTATTGAACATAACTATCCTGTTAACATCTTGTCCAAGTATTGCTCATAATACAAGCATATGTCCATAAACTGGCAATTTATTAACACACAGCCATACATTGGGGACTTGTCCAAATCTTGTAACATGAGCAACAATAACATAGCACACATAGCACGCTATCACATAAACCTCGACGTAAAACCTTAAAACCCCCAGAACGCGGCTCCTGCATAGGCAAAATTTAGAATTAACACAGGTGATGAAAATTTAAAATGCAATTAGGTTTCCAAATAAAGCAACTTACATGGCAAATTGTGATAAATTCCGATGTCATCCCGTATGCGATTCCGTGTGAAGCCCATGTCCTGTGCATCATTAGTCAGTCCGTACACATCCTGTTGGGAACCACTACTTCCTGCATCAGTAGTCCCTTCGGACATGTGGTGGCGTAAGTACCCGTCCTCGTCTTCAAACTCTCGATAGATGCCATCATCCATCCTCTCATTAATCAGGAAGTTATGTAAAGTCATTGTTGCAATAACGATCTTCACCTGCTTGGGAAATGTATAAGATGGCATGTCATTCAGTATCGACCACCGACGTTTGAGTAGACCAAAGCTACGCTCAATAACATTCCTCAAGGAAGAATGAAGTTGATTAAATTTCTCGTCCTTCCCCCTAGCACCCGCCCGACGAAAATCAGGAATATGATACCGAGTACACTTATATGGAGCGAGGAAACCTCTCCGATTGGGATACCCCGCGTCAACAAGGTAATACTTATCTAGCAATAACAAAGGAAACGTGAGCTATAGTTGAATGAAATACAAGTACACGGGATGAAAAATAAAAGATACATGGTACTAACCAGTATGAGGTATTGGGAAATTATTACGGGGATCGTACACTGCATGCGCCAGTACCTTCGCATCATGCGCAGTCCCTTCCCATCCGGCAGCAACAAATGTGAATCTCATGTCGAAGTCACAAACTGCAAGTATATTTTGAGTACACCTCTTGGCATCCCGCGCATTTCTATAAGCTAATTGTCGATCGACAGGCACTCGCGCACTTATATGGGTTCCATCAAGTTCCCCTATACAATTTCTAAAGAATGGCCAATATTTGCCCCCGGCGTAATGTCGAACATGGTGTGGGATTTCATGCAATGAATGGAATGGTCGGATCATGTCTAATGCCCACACACAGATAGACTGTAAGACAATATTAAAGTATCGACTAATTGTCTCCCCCGAGTGATGAAATTTGTCTTGGATGTTGCAATTTCTCTCATTGTGAGCCACTGTTTGTAAAAAAATTCTCATCTGTTCTTCCACACACATTCCTAGTACTTCTTAGCAAGCCCCGTTGTCTAAAAATGCTACACAATTTCTTGAAGGTGTCAGGGTACATGCGACATGTGCTGTAACAAGGCTTCCAGTGCCCTGTTAACATCTCATGCACAATTGTATGTCCCCTACATGAGTCATTGTAAACTGGTTGCTTTAGAAGGTATGAGGATCGATAGTCAACCATCCACAATAAAACGATGAAGAGCAAAAGTTTAACTAAGGGATCCTCATTGTCATCAATTTCCATCTACAACACACAAGGAGAGAATGTAATATGAACGAAAGCAAACAAAGTGAAGGGTTTCAAGTATGAAATCTATCATAAAACGAAGATAGCTAACATAACACAACAAGATAAACATGTACATACACAGTGTCACAAAAAGTGACCAAAAATCTAACATCACGAGCAAAAGTTAGAGACACACACATCAACACCTACATGGTATGTAACAAAAGAAATTAAAAGAAAATCACGATGGATGGGTACATTGGGAATGCAATAGCTTTTCATACTCTCGAGATAACCAGGCTTGCCTACTCTCTGGGTCTTCCAGTGCAATGAATAGACGCCGGGTGTGTGGTTTCTCAAACATGTCAATAGCATGGAACCATTCTGGAGAGTTTTTGACCACACCCGGCATTTGCTTAAGGGCTTCCAGAGCAACCTCAATGCTAAATTTGTCGTTTGGGTTGACCCCTTCAGAATGGTTGGCCCTACTACCCATGAGGAGATCGGCTATGTACTTCAAGGATTGGTCAAATTTATCTGTGGGGGAGACACGTTGTCTTTTCCTTGCTTGACTAGGAAACCTATTCAACATTGTCCTCGGGGGATTTAAATCGAAGAGGTCTTCTTCACACCCAGTCGGGGCAGAAGTGTGGCCTGTGGTCTGGGTTGCAGGTGCATCCACATTAATACCCTCAACACCCACATTGTCACCCTCATCAGGAATTATGCCTGAAGATGGCACGTACACATCTTCTCCCAGGGCTGCCGCATCCTTAAATAGCATATCAAGCTGATCCTCACATACGAGAGGGTGTTGTGCAAATTTGTCAGCTCCAGGAAATTTCTACAAAAAACTTAAAAATATGTTAGCAAGTGAGTATGTATACTACATGGATGTAAGTAGTTATACAAAGGCAAATATGTCATACCTTACAAAATATAGCCCACCATTGGGGAGTTTGTGAGTACGTGCCTTTTGTTTCATCCCATCCCAAACCAGTTTCAGCACTCAACGCCTTCCAGGCTTGCCAATCTCTACGGGTTGAATCCCAATGATTTTTAAATTGTCTTCTAGTAAATTGAAGACCTGTGTGCTCATAGAATAACCTTGCAAGATTGTCATAGCCAGTTTTATTCAAAGTATTGCTAGGCTTATTTCCTGCGATCTTTTGCTCCAAACAGAGTTGCACAAATATTTGATGCTTTCTTTCATCCCAAGTAGCCTTGTCTGGCGCATCACTGACCTTCTTACCTTTTCCCTTTGCAGCACATGCGCCACTCACTGTGTTAAGGTTATCATGTGTAATCTGTGCAATGTCCCCAACTTCAAAAGTTAGCAAGTTGGAGCACCCACCCAACCAAACACCATGACTACCCTCTTGGGACATGTCATGCAATCAGATTCTATGTACACTGAATGTAATGGAACAAGTCAAATGTAAATTAAACACAACAAGTAGGATACAAGGACAAACAACAACGAGGCTGTGGGAAACCTACTATACAAACACAAGGTTGTTAGATATTAGACCATAGCATAACATGTATGAATAATAGTTAATCAATGGATAACAAACATGTCAATGGGTAGGTAATTTGTCAGATATCAGATATTAGCTATGAGGCACACATTTATAAAAAATGGAACGTGCGGTTTCGGGTTAAAATATACATGTACTGGCGTCTCAGGATTGGACCCCTCCAATGGGCTTCCCCCAACGTCATATGGTGAATCTCTAGACATGGAAGACCCATGGCCAGGAAAACTACCGAAGGGGCTTCTTTGTCTTCCACTTTGTCCAATGTCGTTGGGAGGAGAATGACCGCGAGGGTCATACTGTGTGAACGTGTCTGAGCTGCCACGAGTAGGGAGGTGGTCTGGCATCGCATTTGGTCCCCTGTTCCATAGGCCTTGGTGAAAGCTTGGCCAATCGTCTTGCAATGGGGGGCGTTGTCTCACAGACTGATTCATCCAACTTGGCACAAAAGTTGGGCGTGGGCAAAGTTCATTGATGTGGTCATCATTGAACAGGTGACGCTGTGACAAACGACGTCCGACTGACTCTCCTGTCTGATCTTCATAACGACGATCCATGTAAAAGGTCAGGGGAAAAACCCTGAAAAATATTTATAGAAAAATAAGGTAAATTTAACCAATGTACGAGATCTATCATTTATGGATCAAATCAAAAAAATAAACAAAAGAATTGAATAGAGACTTCTCCTTATAATTTGTAGGTATTAAAATGTTACGTTGACGCGAGGATGACAAAGGCTTACACATTTTTACTCGTCGTGAGAAGAGTCTTGCAAACCAAAAGGGTGAAAGAATCGAGTAGAAGAGGTTTTAGATCGGAGAAAGGGGTTGGCGTTTGGAGCGACCATTGTGAGAAGGGGGAAAACCCGCAGTCCACTCCCTGTGAGGAGGCATCGGTGGGCCACCTGATAACTCACCGGGAAGAAGAACGCCGCGGTGGGCCACCTGTTCACTCACCGGGAAAAAGAACGCCGCGGTGGGCCACCGACCACTCAGCTAGAAGAAGAACGCCGCCGTGGGTCACCTCATCACTCACCGAGAAGAAGAACGCCGCCGTGGGTCACCTCATCACTCACCGAGAAGAAGAACGCCGCCGTGTTGGGGACGATGGTGAAGAGTTCCAAACACTTGTCCCTCTCCGGGAAGAAGAAGACGGAGGCCAGCCACGCTCTCCCAACAACCGCTCAGGATTCCAACCCCGACAGAGTGGCGATCGGGTGTGAATGTATGCGAGAGAAGTGTGGCATGTTGGAAACGGTTTATGTATACACGGGGATAGTTTGGACATTAACCTCACAGTGTTTCCCGCCTATCGAATGGCCAATATTTTACCCAAATGCAATTTTGAAAACGTGCGACAGGAGACCCATAAATCTGTACGACATTTGTAAACGTACGACACAACGATTTTTCAAAATTTCACTCCATTGGGCAGCGTTTCCAAACGCGCCCTTAGTCTAACGTCGAGATTTTAAAACTCAAATGACGATATTGGCCCACCTTCTTCTCCGTGTAATTTTCTTCTCCTTGATAAGACTTCTTCTCAAGTTGTTGCACTATAGTCACCGACAAGGGGCCGTCACAAGCTCGTCCTCGCCCATCATGTTGGAGCTCCTCCACCTCACCTGCCACTGTCCTTGACCGACGACACTGTCAAATGAGATGCCACATTTGTCGCAGAAGGTCACTACGAAGAAGGTGAACAGTGTAAGCCTTTTGAATTTCGGATGAATAGTGTTTCTTATGGGATGAACATTGTTTCGACAAAACTCTCAAGTATTGTTAATCTCATCCAAAGAATATGAAAAGGGCGTAAATTTGTCATTTTATAATGCGACAGCCCACCTATGTCAAATGAAATTTTCATTTTATTTTTTAAATCTTTTCCATTGTCGTATCCTCGTACGGCTTTGAGATATGTAAACATCTTTCTTATTCACAAGTGGAATCAAACACTACCTAAATGATGCCTAAATCTCGGCCAATCAATGGAGTTTTCCCCGACAACGTTATCCAATGTCGTCTAAGAGTGCGTTTGAGAAGGATATTAAAATTTATCCTTTATGAAAAAACTTATAGAGAGAGAAGAAATTAGAGATTTTTTAACTTTTCAAAAAGTGACCTTTTTTATATCTTTCTAAGATCAAAAAATAAATTTGAGATAAATTTGATAATAATGACCTATTTATTGACGGTTGAGAGGTATAATTTTTGAGATAAAAAACATACTCTAAAATTTAAAACAAACGGGTCCTAAGTCTAGGACAATCATAAAATAATGTGAAATAATCTTAATAAGTCCATTCTAGAATTATTCTAACTTAACTAAAATACCTTATATGAGCAATCAAAGTGAATAGCAAAATTCTTAGTAGACTATCCCGATTTATCCCCCAAACAAACAGGGCCAATGTTATTAAGGCGCAATGCGCTCAGACTAAGACTATTCTCTATCATATTCTCCTTCCCTTGTGCTGTTCCGTTTACAACATTTAAGTATTTATGGGGTGTTTGATTGCTTTTCTTATCACTTTTTTCTCTCAATTTTTTTTAAAAAGTAAGAGATCTATAAATCCTGTTTGATATACCTCTCTTAATTTTTAGGGAGAGAATCTACTCCCGTATAAATCTTCCTAAAAAAAATAACCCTAGATCAATTTTTTTTTATAAAAATAACCCAAGATCAATTTTTTTTATAAAAACACTCGTGACACTTCACTCTCTCCCACTTGCGACCCCCTCCCCTCCCCCGCGTCTCCCCTTCCCTCCGGTTCCCCCCCCTGCGCAGCCCCCTCCCCCCCTCCGGTTCTGGCTCCCCCCCCCCCCCGCACAGCCCCCTCCCCTCCCTCCGGTTCCCCCCTTCCCCTCCCCCTCCCCCCCCCCCCCCCCCGCGCAGCCCCCTCCCCCCCTGCACAGCCACGGGGCCGCCTCCGCCCCGTTCCCTCCTCCCTTCTTCATCCCTCCCGATTTCTTGAGGCCTCCGTCAAAGCCCTAGCCCGAAGCGACGGAATTGGGCGGCCCAACGGCGGAGCCCTCAAGCTGCGAAAGGAGGGGAGGAAAGGAGTGAGAGGAGGAGGGGGAGGACGAGGGCACGGCAGCGAGGGGTCGGTGGCCATCGGCGTCCGCGTCCTCGCCGGGGGAGTGCAAATCCGCCGCCGATTCCACCGCACCGGGCTCGTGCTCCCCTCTGACGACGGTCCCCACACGCGTTCCCAGATCGATGCTGCCGTTGCCCTCTATGACGGCCATGGCTCCTCCTTCCCCTTCCCCTTCCAGCTTCCCGGTCCCTCCGTTGCGTTCTCCGCACGGTCCGAGGCAAGGCGACGGAAGGGGAGGATCCTGATCTCGCAGCATAACAGAATCACCTACCATGCAGGGGAGGAGAGAGATAGAGAGAAAACACAGAGAGAAAGTATGGGGAGTGGGAGGAAGAAGAAGAAGAGGAGGAGGTTAATAGAAGGGGGCCCTCCCTCCGGTTCCCCTCCGGCTCCGGCTCCCCCCTGCGCAACCCCCTCCCCTCCCTCCGACTCCACCCTCCGAGATGCCAAACAATTCTATATAAATTTTAAAAATTATATCACTTTTATCACAGAGATGTTATCAATTTTTATCAATTTTAAAATTTAAGTTAAAAATTAATCTGACATAATTTTTAAGATAGAAAGAGTTCTGAAAAAAAAATACTCCCAGACATCCTATTAACCCTCTTACGTTAGTAAATTAGTCAAACAGTAACCGATCAGGAAGAAGATTAGTGAAGGGTAGTAACGTCATTTTACGAACTCTGCAGCGAGAGGCATCCGCCGTCCTTCAAAACCCTAACCCCTTCGCCCCTCCCCTTATTCCCCACATCGGAAGACGACGATGGTGGGCGCAGGGGCGACGAGGGTTAGGGTTTCCGGCCTCCTGCGATCTCTCAGCCTGTTCGAGACCTCGTACGCGTCCGGCATCTCGAGTTTTGAAGCCTCCTCGGCCGCTGCTCCGCTCCCCCTGCCCCACCCATCTTCGCGCAACCGGCACTACAGCGCTGCTCCCAACAAACCAACCGGAGGAGAGCGGTCGGCGGACCGGTCGGAAGACGACTTCCTCCGAAGCCTCAACTTCGGCGGTATCAACGGTGGCGACGGTAGGAAGGCGGCGGGTGCCCCCCGGAGCCCATCCTCCACCGCCTCCGATCGACCCATGAGGGGAGATAAGCGACTGGACGATCTCTTCCCTGGTCATGGTGCCAGTGAGGACATGCAGAGAAGCGGGAGGGGTCCTCCTATCTCCCCACCCCTCGGCAGACCCACGAGGGGAGAGGGAAGGGAGGGTGCTCCCCCTCGGGAAAGGGCCAATCTTGGCGGGGAATTCTCCGGCGGGAGGTTGGGAAGTTCCCGGCAAAACTCTCCGGTCGATCCTGCAGGCAGAACCCTCGGCAGATTTGAAAGTGGAGATCGGCCTGGGAATCTTTCCGGCGGGGATATCAAGATGAATGGCCCATCCGTGGGTTCTCTCGGTGGGGAAAAGAGGGATGATCACCCCGTGAGTTCCCTCCTGCAGAAGCTCAAATTTGGCAGGAAGGCATATGAGGAAAAAACCCGTGAACAGCCTCCCATCCAGGCCTCCGAAGCGGACTCGCAGCTGCCCGAGTCGTCCTCGCAGGATGCCGATGAGATTTTTCGGAAGATGAAGGAAACGGGGCTCATCCCGAATGCCGTCGCCATGCTCGACGGACTCTGCAAAGATGGGTTGATCCAGGAAGCCATGAAGTTATTCGGTTTGATGCGCGAGAAGGGTACGATCCCGGAGGTCGTAATCTACACTGCTGTCGTGGAAGGGTTCTGCAAGGCGGCAAAGTATGATGATGCAAAGAGGGTCTTCAGAAAAATGCAGAACAATGAGATATCACCCAATGCTTTTAGTTACAAGGTCCTGATTGAGGGGCTTTTCAAAGGGAAGAGACTGGAGGACTCTGTCGATCTTTGTCTGGAGATGTTAGATGCTGGGCATTCGCCGAGTGTGGTGACCTTTGCGGGATTGGTCGGTGAGCTTTGTAAAGAGAAGGGAGTGGAGGAGGCTGAGAGTGTTGTGAGGAGATTGCGGGAGAGAGGTTTAGCTGTAGATGATAAGGCCATAAGGGAGCATCTGGACAAGAAAGGGCCATTTTCGCCATTGGTTTGGGAGGCCATTTTTGGGAAAAAAGTGTCACAAAGGCCGTTTTGATTTCTTCTCAGAGAACACTGGTACTTGAGTGCCAATATCCAGCATCATTTGATGATCTTCTGCACTATTAATGTCTTCATCTTGCAAGTTAGTTGTTTTCTCAACGTTGTTACCTTATAGCTTTGTGGTTCCAGTGTGAGAATAATATGCAGCATTCTTCGTGTGTATATGATAGTGATGTTACTAATGTGATAAGTCTTCTTGTTCTAGGATATATTAGCATATTCACTTGAAGTTGCTGCCAAATCTTATGATGCTTTAATGCAAAATGGGAGATCATATCCTTGCATGTCAGTTGACTTTCAACTATGAATTATGGTTATGGTGCTACAAACTTAGTTGGAACTTTTCTGGATCTCATCTCTTTGTCAAAGCTTATGTCAAATCTTCATGGGCTGCAATCGTATTCTTTCTTCTGGGTTTCTGAGTGGTTATAGAGTTTTGTTTCCATGTAGTTCGACACATAGCAAAAGTTAGAAATTTCCCAACCCGTTTCTCAGGTCTCAGACGAAACAAACAACCTGTTCACAGTTTCCTAACTCGTGACTGCTGAACATGGAACTGTTCACGTTTCACTATTTGATGATACCCCTATACCGGGCATGCATCCGCCTTTCGGGATCATTCCCTGCTCAAATCCCTTTCTATTTTAGTTGTCATATGAAGCAGTACTCCTTGAAAGAGGAATGAATTATCGAAATGAATTTCCTTTATGTGCACCTACCTGTTGTGGTTGATGCCGAGCTTTGTATAGAAGGGAAATAAACATTAGACCTGCTCCCTTATGTAATCCTCAATTATTCAAGTTCTCCACTCTTTGATGAATCTGAAATTGGGTAGAACATAGGAGAGAGCAGGTCCACAAGTTGAGCATTCTCTTCCTCTCATTAATTCCGTTTAGGAGAACCGAGCTTTAAACCATTTCTCTGCCTATACTTGCAAAACTTATGATAGCCTCCTCTCTTTGCTCAATAAGAGTTATGACAAATGCTCTTATGTCGTATCCATCTATTTTTGTAAAGACATGTTTCTTCCCCATTTCCTATCTCTACTGCTGACTACTCTGCGATTTTTGTGACAGCATAAGCCTTCTAGTAATTTGACCCCCAAAGTTCTCGAGGCAATTTATCTAGCTTCACTTCTTATAAGCATTATGCTTTTTGCAATGCATTTTCATGTGCTTCCTTCCTCACCAACGTCATATACTAATTTTGCAATCAGGTTAACTTGGTATACTCTAACCTTCTGACTCCCGACCCTCTCTCTCTCTCTATGGATCCTTTCACTCTAATAATACTCACCCTTCTCCATGTACTCTTACGCTTAGAATCTTTCCCAAGTTATTGATTTGCTTCTGCTCCCTCGTTCAAATTATGTGAAGATATGGCATGAGCTAAGTATGAACCAGCTACCATAGAGAGCTTAGTCTACCTCCAAAACTGAGTTTTTTTTTTGTTCATTTACCAATCACAGTATTATGCTTGTCGACATTGTTTTTCCAATCAGTCTTTCTGGTTATTTTATCTGGAGATAAACGTGAGTCTGTATGGTATATTGAACTCTTGGAGTGTCAGAATGGTTGAAGGCCTTCATCATATGATGCTTTAAGATTTTCCAGATAATCAAAGGCCTTTATCATTTACTATTGTCGTGGTATACGATTATATCTAACAGTCGAAGGCTTTATTCCTAAACTTTTTTTGTAGATGTTCTGTCTTCCCCTGTGATTACCATCCATTCCCTCTTTTAGGCATGGATGCATGTCGCTTTCCACATGAACTTCACTACGAGTCCTTGAAGGATGCCAAAAATACACTTCGCAAGTTGAGACAGTCCACCTACCCATACCTTATACTTGAGGCCTTGACAAATGAATAACTCTTGCTGCAAACCTGATTTGCAATTTTGCTTGCCCCCCCAGATTATGTCGCACTGTTGTGGACTAATGGAGGGCCAGTTTGCAACACTTGCTGTGAGGAAGGTTTACACTTTACAGCAAGTATTACTCTTAACAAGTAGACTGAGGAATGGAGATTTGTGAAACTGAAAATGTCATATTATTGACCATAAAAAGAGCAACATCTCTCTCTCTCTCTGTCTCTCTGTAGTAAGATCAAGATCTATTGAACTGTTTATTGCCAATTGGCGGCTGGTTGGGTTTGGTGACTAGATTTTGTAGCCATGTTCTTTCACAGACGCAATGAAGTCATCAAACATGTCCTCGATGCCTTTGAACTTGATGCCCATCTTCTGCAGTTTGGAGGTGTTGAATTCGTAGTAGGGCGGTTCTCCATACGGACTCTTAAACCTGAAAGATAAAACCCAAAAAGAGATAAACACAGAGCTAGTGAGATCATGAGGACAAGGATTCAACATTCCAGCTTCAGCCATTGATGCTTCATGAACTTACCTCCTCTGTATGGTTAGTGATGGGTAGCGCATCGCCAGTAGGGAAGCGAGTTCATGGTTGTCCAATACAGTGGAGCTGCAGAGGTATCTCCCATGCGCAGCAGCATCCTCGTAGACAAGAATGTGGCAGCGGGCAACATCGTCGATGTGAACATAGCCCATCCTGCCGTGGTATGAGAATCTCTCCGTTTCTCCTGCAAGAAACTTGAGAGCTACATAACTCTGAACTGCGTAAAAGAAGAAAAGGGGACCCATGACTTGTTTTGATGAACAGGTTTTGGGGACAGTGAGCTCAACAGAACCGGGAAATCACCTTGCAGCAAGCCAAGGACATCTGAAGCTGTCGCGCACAGTTGATGAGGCAAACTGGGTCCTACTATAAACGAGGGGAGCACAGTGACGAGGTCAATGTTGTGTTCTCGTGCAAATTGCCATGCTGCCTTCTCCGCGAGGACTTTGGCCAGGGAATACCATAGCTTCCAACATGTCCAAGAAAGCCAAAGGACGGAAGATTCTATGGTTATTAAGTATGATAAGATGAAGCATCCAATCAACATGCATGAATTATCCACACAAAGCAACCGTACTTGCAATCTCAATGAATGATAATAAACTGTAGGGCTTCCATTTAACAACTCTTCTAAACTACAAGATGGGGCAATTTTTCCTAGATATTTTTGAACACAAGCATCCATATCCACAACTTTTGCAACGAAGTTTTGAATTGATTTCTTCGGGGTGGATGCCCAAATAGGTTGAATGCCATAGGAGAGGAAATGTATTGTCCTCAATATTCACGTGCCATGATTTAATACCAATTAGGCACTGTCCAATTTCTCTGTGCAAGGTGTCTCATCTTATTCATCAACGAGTCAAGATTTTCTCATTTCTTTCGAACTTAGTTTTTAAGGTTATAAAAAAAACACACAATAAGATCCATTTTGATGGAAGTTCACCTGAAGTCCCTCACAGAGTTCCACAGAGCTCCATGATGTCTCATCCAATGGAACCTTAGGATCAATATCTTCTCTGGTTCTCACAGTGGAGGTTGATGATGTGACGACAACCCTTCTCAATGATGGATTCTTCTTGCATGAGCTCAACACATTTAATGTGCCCTTGACAGAAGGATCCAAGATTTCAACCTGTATCAACCCATGTTATTATAGACATGTATCAGCTACCAATATGCAGTTAATCTTTGATCATCTGAGCAACCTTCGATTCGAGCTTTTAAGGGGCAAACTGGCATGCCCTTTTTTTCCCTTCAACTAGGTAAAAGAACTCATGTATAAAGGAAATGATTCTAGCATAAAAAGGGGGAACAAAGTTAGAGAAGGATTCCATGCCTGTGGGTCGGACTTGACCATGACAACAGGGGATGCAGTGTGGAAGACACCCTCACAATCCATAACAGCATCATCGAAGCTGCCTTCCTCCATCAGATCAGCTTTCACCAACTGGAGCCTCTCCTTTGCTCCTTCCAGTTGCCACAGATGTGCTACTTTTTGAGAGTTCTCTGTTAGACCACAAGCAGTAAATATGTTTATTTCAGCATGCATCAGATCAGCAGTGAACAAAAAAAAACATGACTATGCGTGTAATCAATCATATCCTCATCTCCTAGCCTACACATCCGGGCGCATTAAAAGATAAGAAAACTGGGTTATTACACAAAAAGAACATCGTATGGAAAGGAAGAGGAGAGAACAGACCTGGTTCCCTCACTGTTCCTCTGACATGGTACCCTGAGAGGAGCAGTTTCTTAACTAGCCAGGACGCGAAGTAGCCGGAAGCCCCCGTGACGCAGACTGCGCCTTTATTCATGTCAGGGCTCCTATCCATCACCTTTGCCCCAGCAGGAGATGCCTGTGGAGATTCCTAGTGGAGACGAGCTCAGAGGCAGTGTTAAAGAAGGGAGGGATGATGGTGGTGGCAAGGTGGATCATGCCATTTTCATGGGGGCTGGAATTCAACTTCAAGGCTGGCATGCTACATCTTGGTTATAGAAGTAGGTCCTTCATTTCTTCTGAACGGACTAGTCTCTAGAACCCAGCATACCCAAAGCCAAAGGTATATATATATATATATATATATATGGGAAGTTTTACATGAATATCTGTCACATGTAAAAGATATCTATTAAGATCATAATGCCATGACTGTTCTCAGAGGGGAGGAAAAATAGCATGCTACCCGACAGGTACATATGTAAATTGTGCTATACATTCGATCTGTATTCATGACATCGACATGGGTAATCGTGATGGTTCTCTGAGTAGGGTACTCATGATACTACAATTTCAAAGAACAGTTTTTGTTTACCAGGAGCGGTTCATGCAAAAATCCCAAACTATTTTCACCAGAATCAATAATTCGGCAAAAACATATCCCTCATCAGATCTCTATTCTTAAAAAGGACGATGAACTTTTTGACCACCTGAATCAAACTAAATGGATCAGGGAGGATCACACCCCATAAATTCTTCAACTAGCACTTGTAACACCAGCCAGCCTGAAGTGCATGATTGTAGCAGTAAAGTTCTTGGCCATGGTTATCCATGCAACATCATATGTCTGTGGCCCATTTACGCCCACTTTAACGCCAGCGTGTCCAAGACGCCGTCGAAGCTGCTAAACCTCGAGCCTACGACGTCGACTCGGACTCCCATCCTCTCTGCCCCCTCGGCCGTCACTGGCCCGTGGGCCGCCACCAGCATGTCGGGCCACCGCTGCCGCACGCTCCCCCACTCCCACCCAACACTCTCCAGCCCCATCAGCAGCCCCTCCACCTCCGCCGTGCTCGTGAAAACAACAGCATCTAATGGGCCGTCCAGGCCCACTAACACCTCCGCACACCTCGGCCCGGCCCACCTCGTCTCGTACGCGGGCACCCTTACGGCGTCCCAGCCCCCGGCCTCCAGGCCCCGGAGGAAGTCCGGGACCACCGGGGGCTCCCCCAGGCCCACGACCTCGGGTACCGGGCACAGGACCCTCCGCCCGGAACCGTACCCGAGGGAGGCCACCAGGCCCGCCGGCGACGCGATCTCCGGAACCAGAACCCTAACCCTGCCGGCGTTTTGGCAGAGCTTGGAGAGGAAGCCCCCCTCGTCCAGCAGCTCGGCGTCCTTCCCGAGGGCGCAGACGGTGAAGACCTCGCCCGAGTCGGCGAGCGGCGGCCTGCCGGCGCCGGAGAGGGCGAGCGCGAAGGCGGAGATGCCGGTGCGGGAGGTGAACGCGAGGGCGGAGAAGGAGTCCAAGGTGTCACGGGAGGAGGCGGCGGCGTTTCCGGTGAAAGGGAGATACAGGCCGAGGGCGGCGAGGGTCGCGGGGGTGGGCTCGACGACCACGGTGGGGACGGGGAGCGGGGTGCCGCCGCGGAGGTCGAGGAGGCGGGTGAGCCTCCCCGCGTACGACGGAGGGGTGGTGAAGGCGACGCGCCTGCCCGGGAAGGGGAGGGGTTGTGGCGCCTGGGCGGCCGCGGTGGCGAGTGGTGGGCGGGGCGTCGCCGCCGTCATCGGCGTGGCGGGGGAAGAGACTGCTCTGTGATTTGTGGAATATCAGATTTTATTGAATGGGACCGACCCGTTTACGTGACGGTCAGGTATAATGTCACGATGACGTACAGCAACGTCATCATTGGCAAGCGAGCTCGCCCACAGGCGCAACAAACATTTATTTTTTTTCAAAAAAGTTAAGTTTGTTTAATAATTGGACAGTTGAAAAAATAAAAAATAAAAAATTTTTTACATAGAAATTATTGTTAAAAGTGAATTTATAAAAAAATCATTCATAGAAATGTATTAACAAATATATCATCACTATATAACGTGAATTGTACAAAAATATCATATTTATTTATATACATATTACTTCTTTTTATCAATAACCTGTAAAAAAATTATATTTAAATAATATTTATACACTATTTCAATTAATTCAGTGATATACATGTTAATATATTTTTAGGAATAATTTTTTTATAAATTCACTTTTAACAGTGATTTTCATACAAAAAATCTAAAAATAAAAATTAACTATCTTAAACGGACCAAAAATGGTTGGCCCATTATTTTGAGCAAATTAGAGTATTCAATCCTTATTTTTTTCAACCATCCAACCATTTCATCGGATTGTGCTGACATTATAATAAAAATCTAAAATCTAAAATCTAATATTATAGTAAAAGTTAAAAAGTGGACAGGCAACGAGATTTTATGCTACATGAAGGAAACAAACATACACCGCTACTTTTGAGTGATACTCAAACTACACACCTGGATTAATCGCACATCCATGCTGCGTACTGATTTTATTTTATTTTTTCAAAAATTTTCTTGATCTCCAAGGCCACTTAATCTATATATCCACACAATAAATAAATAAATAATGATAAAATGTTATTTTTATTTATTATTTTTTGAGCCGTCCGATCAAAATGTGCGTGTAGGTCAGAAGGACCCCGAGGTTAAGATAATTTTTATAAAATAAAAAAAAACCGCTGGTGACATTTTTTTGAGCTGTCCGATCAGAGTGTGCCTTGTACCAACTCAAATACTCTTGCTTTTAGATTTTTTATTGCTTCCCACTTGGATGCAAAGCACACGAGATCACCGATATCCAAAAGGGCAAAAGCAAAAAAATTAAAAGAAAAAGAAAAAAAGTAAATGGTTCATTCTATTTGCTGAATTATACAAAAAAATACACTTCACATTAAATTAGTGCGGGCCAACAACTGATTTATACAAGAACATGCTTTACATTAGCTTAATGGTGGACAAGACGTTGTTGTGTAGAGGATCCGATACATGTTCTATTAGGTTCTGCAGAGGTCCCTTACCAGTCAGAGCTGCTTGCAGGTAAAAGCCAAGCCATGCAACCATGGCCAGACGCCCGTTCTTTATTTCTTTCACCTTGAGCTCCTCGAAGGCAACCGGGTCTTTGGAAAGTCCCAGAGGATCAAAGAGGAAACCTCCAGGGTAGTTTATGTCACCCGGAAGATAGATACCAAGGGGCTCCAAGGCCTCTATTCCACAGTATCTGGCATATTCGGGTCCAACCTGTTACAAAAAAAGGGTTTTCCCATATCAGACCTACAATTGTGTTCACTTCGTATTCAAACTTCAAAACCCATTTTGAGGATGAGAAAAGAAAAGTTGCGTGTAATTGAGCCAACCCAAGCCCCCGGGAAGAGGAATTGGCTTGTCTATGGTGCTCATTCAATGACAAGAAGCATCTAACAAAGGATTTGCACGTTTGAAACACCCGCTCTCCCATCAATTTTATGGTCAACAATTCGTAAGACTCAGAAGTCCATGATCAACATGGCAGAGCCTAAACATGATCGCCCCCACTGATTCAGATGGGGGCAATGGATCCAACAGCATATTGGTGGATGGTTTTAGAGGTTATATACCAAGTTGAGATTGTAAATTCAGAATAACAGGCATTGCAGGAACAATGTCTAATATACTTTTCTGAAAATCTGCGCAGCAGTTTCCAAAGCTAGTTACTTGGGATAACCTAGATCAGAGCATCAGAAAGAGAACAATTAATGACAGATGGAGAAAATTAAGCTTTTTCTCTGGCCATTTTCTTTGCGATGACATTGCTTACTTTTGAAAAGTCCAGTGTATTACCATCAGAAGAGCTTGACAAATAGCTATGACAATAACTCCTTGGCTACCAGCAATGTGAAGCCCAGGAATACCGAGGTAATCAAGTGTGTCACCCTGGCAAATAGGAGGGGAGAAAAAGTCAAGTTAATACCATATAAAGAGAAAATTAAAGCCAGGTCTCAGGCACAATAAAGCACAAATCATTCCCAGCCTATCTGGGTCCAACAGCTCCAGCTATAAGGTCTAAATGTCGATCCTGAGAACATGATGAGAACAGCCACATGAACTACAACTTTACTAGTGACTGACACTTGACAGGTAGCTGGTTCCACCTCTACTTCCAAAATGCTAGTCAAAACAAATGTTACCTATTTTGCACTGCCAGTCAACCAACATCGATATTTCAAAAATATTCCATGAGGTCAATATTAACATGCTCCTTGGACCACAGAACTAGAAATTGGCCAAACCGGATTAAAAACAGTTCGGTTCCAAAGGGGCGGAAATGTCATGAACCGGTCGGTTTTCTTCTACCAAAACCAATCTCAGAACACCTCCAAAAGGCAAACAGAAGGCTAAATAGACTCACTGTGTTGGTCCATTTCCTGAGTGTGCTGCGAACTCCCTTGGCCCCTTTTGTGATAGGAAAGGATAATTAGTGCCACTTGGGCACTCTCAACTGTCACTAATGGAGACAGATAACACAGGACAAAAATCCCCATGATGTTGATGCAAAGTTTCACTAGAGGGAATGGTGATAACAGCTCCATGTTCAAAGTAATGATAACTTCTCTGAAAGAAATGGCATCAGCGAAGTCTTGAAAAGGAACCAAGACAGTATAATACACTCAATGAGATTGTTTACACAGTTAATGAATAACACCAAAGAAGAAAATTAGTATCCATTTCTCTGCAGCAAACACCAAAATGACCAGTTGGTTGTGCAGAGATATGAAATGAACAGTCACAAACTATGAAAGACATATATTCTAGGATTCAAGCTTTATCCAAGTAATTCTACTCTATGTATACTATGTTTAACAGATTATAGCCCCTTTAAATGTCACCAATTAATGGAGATAAATGAAGTAGACATCCCATGGCTCAGTTGGCCACAAGGCCCACCTCACAAACTGAAGGTTGTGCCTTCAAATGAGATCCGAGTTGTCATGAAGAGAGGTCACTGGTGCCCTTGCCTTCTCTGAGGTTTACTTGGCACCAGCATCCTTGGCATCCAAAAAATAGTTAACTGGATGTGTCACTCATCACCAACTAAAGGAAACAATTCAACAGTCAAGCCCTCAGGAACCGCTTCCAGTAATACTATTAATTTTTCATGTAGTACATATTTATCATAAAGGTATGCATGACAAACTTGCTTCTAAAGGAACTTGCCTTCAATTTTGCATAGCCAACTCTCCACCACACAGGCTCAACAAACTGCACAATACCAAGCTGGTCCAACAACTCTGGAATGATAACACCTAGAGAGGCAAGCATTGCCCAACGAGCATGCAGGATTTCAAAGCTGGAAGAGAGAAAAAAGAACAGTTGTTTAGTAGAATGAATTGTGATATAAGGAAACACTATCAATATGGTTGTGCGTATGTCTAATCCATCTCAATCTAATCTTGTGCAACGATTGGGTAGTTAGATATAAACACTGGTGTAAAAAGGAAAACCAAGAAAACAAACCTTTAACTTGTCGAAAAGCAATAAAATTTGTATGTTAAATACTAACTAAAGAATAAAACATATCAGCATTCAATAAATAACAGTGCACAAGGTTTTACAATGTAGTAGGACTACATGCATCATTATGACTCAATAAAAATATGCAAATATGATGCACATACTTGAAGTATTTCTCAAAAGCCACGCGATCCTTGCCTAGACCTGCAATGTCAAAGCCATAATCACCAGGGAATTCTCCAGTGAGATAGGAGGGATATTGGTATGATATTGGACCAAGCCAGCGAGGCCGCTCCTTCCCGTACCAAAAACTGCATATAGTTAAAATTGACATTAAACAGGTAAATGCCTTAAACATCTCCCTGATGTAACACATATAATGCAACTTTACCTTTTTCACACGACTAAAAACAATGCGAGACTTTGTACATCAAATAATTACTTTCTGATATCATTAAATCATTTTTATTGAGATGTTAATTTGTACGTTAACAGAGGCTTCTAAGATATTGCTTATTCATGCCAATTAAAGAAAAAAGTGAGAGTTGCACTTCAACCATGTGCTTCAGCATTTTGTCCTGGAAAAACAGCAACAAGGTAATTATAACAAAAAGAGAGGCAGGCTTCTCTTGAATTCAAACCTCTTATAAACTCCATTATGTTATTTTTCATTAGTTAATGAAACCATTTGTGGTAGTGTTTGTATTCAATCTTTGGATGATAGAAAGGATCAAATATCCCTGTACCAAAAATGTACTCCTACGAGCCAAGCGATCTCACTGGACTCTTGACAAGCCCTCTCCTCCCCAAAGGTTGTGTTACCTAATGAGTCCCCTATGTTGAGGATTGGCATCAGGCAGAAAGCTAGTTGCCAAATCATTTGATCCTTCACCGGGTTTAGCAGCCCAAAATTGGTTGGATAAGGCTTATGATAACAAACATGAAAAACATTTAGCTACAGATAGCAAAAGATTAACGTAATATAATACAAAAAAAGAAAGGTGTGGAACAGAATTCTTTCGTTTCTGACTTGTTTAACATGAGAATTGGGAAACATTAGATTCTAGGGGGTTGTGGGAAAGGCGGTGAGTGAACCTGAAGTTAACAATGGGCATATACTTGGAAAAAAAGGAATGAGTTCTCGATCACTGCATAGTGTGCATAGGTTGAGAGCCATGAACAGAAGGCAAGGCATTGTGCCCAAGAAGGCCATCACCTTGGCAACCTTTAGGCACCAAGAGAGCTTTTGGGTTGCTTATCCACATTGTTGCTTTCTCCAGGAACCAAGTCACATGGTAGCTTGGCAGAGACGGAAAAATATATACTGCATGGAGCCAAGAAATAGTGGGGAGCAACAAAAGAAATCAACATATAAAAAAATTATTGGATAATTTTTTTTGCAAAACTAAATGCCTATTTAGGAAGGAATAAACTAAAAATGTTTCAGAGGGTTTAATGCAAAGGTCTCACCTCCTCAGGATTCTCCTTTCTGAAACATCCTTGATTATCTCCAAAACAGCATCAAGTACTATTCCTATTAAGTTCACTTTCATTCTAGCTCAGACTTTGCATCCCTTGTTTTACTAGTCAATTGTGTTATGGAGATGTGAGAAGTGATGACAAACATTTGATATTCTTAACTAGAATGCAAACCCGAAATTACTTCTCAACCATAAAATCATGAAGACCATCATAAGCCTTGTCCCATCAATATGGAGTTGGCTAGAAAAATGAAGGAATCAAAGATTAGGCAAACATTTAGAACCAGCTGCATTCTTGATAGCAATCCTCTACAAGGTGGTAAGAATATGTATCCAAAATTTCCTAAGAAAGAAGATGGTTCATCAAAAGTCCCATAAAGGCCAGTTGGCAGGTAGACCTTCATGGTCGGAGAGTTTAAGCTGATGCAACAAGGGAGCAACACTCAAAAGTTCCCTTAGACTTTGGAAGCATCTAGATGAAGCGAAAAATTTCAAAGTGCTTAGTCTTATTGTTTTTTTGTTTATTTTGTCGTGAGGTGACCTTACTCTTAAATTGAACGCATCAAATGTGTCACCTCTATGCCTCCCCCATCCAAAAAAGCCAACATCTTTTTTTTTGGGGGGGGGGTAGGTCAAAAAGCCAACATCTTGCTTCAGGGTATGTCTAGAATTGGTTCCCCATACTAAAACAGAAGTAAAAGTTAATCATGAAAACTTGATTCATTATTGCATTTGGTTTCCACCAGATTTTCACTCTTTTATATGAACACTGAGTGCACGTTATCAGACAATTAAGCATTGACTACAAATGAAGGTTACATATATACTCTTTATCTTTCATGAGAAGTCAATCAAAAATCCATGTTTACCAGTATGTTAATTGAAGGCTATGTGAACTGGACATATAGGCAGGTGACTAGGCTCCAATAGGAATATTGAATGAGTAAATATCATTACAACATTGTTGAATCTGTGTAATTCCATGAGCTTGACTGGCAACTGTTTGAGCTAGTAACTTTAGGACAACATGCTATGAAGCGCGAGACAAGGCATCATCTCTCCACATCCGAACCAATCTCAAACAAAGGGTTCTACTTGGTGATCACGGGGGCATTCAAAAGTGTAGCTGGTCTCAGAATAACATTCTAATTCCGCTCTTTTGGGTTACCTAGCCTCTCTTGCCTTCTCCACCATGGCCTTAAAGCGCTTAGACTTCTCCACATCGGCCTTCTTCGTCTCCTCCATCCTCCTCCGCAGCGTCTCCCCCACCGAGCTGTTCGCAATAGCCTTCACCGCCGTGAACGGGATCGCGGAGAAGACCAGAACCCCCGCAAGCTGGAAGAACAAGAGGCCAAAACCAGGAATTGATACGAAAAGCCGGAAGACTAGGTGAACAATCGCACCAACCCCAGCAAAGGGGATAGGGAGAAAGCATTCAGAAGAGGGGCGGATACCTCCTGCCACGAAGCTCTGCAGACCGAAGGACATCCCCTGCGATTGGGGTCATGGCGCGTTCTCCAACTAGGGCAGGAGTATGATCGGGGGAGTCCATCGCCGAACAGAGAAGAATGGGCAGGGGAGAAAGATGGAGGCTGAGGCAGCTGCAGCGCCATGGCCAAAGCGCGGGGAGGGGAGGGGGAGTGCGCTGAGGTCCCAGTTGATGACAAAAAACCTGTGGCCTGTGGTCGGTGGAAATTGAGGAAAAATGCTTTTTTTTAAACAATATTAATTTCTATAATCTTCCTATATCTATGATTAATGGATGCTCAATAGTAATACACAAATAATTTTTAAGAAATAAATATACGTGAAAATATTTTAACATTCAGCCATTCCACGTGTGATATGCCAATTTCCAAGTAGAATAGAAATATTGACAACGCTTTTGTGCACTCCACGATAGAAAAATGACATGGAGATATTTCTCTATATATTATAATATTTTAAAAAATTATTTCGGTTCCATTATATTAGAATTTGTGCTTCTAAACGTCGTTAAAAGTCAACGGCACACGAACTTAGAATTTGTGTACATTAACTTACATGGAAAAATGTCAATGCTGATAGGATGGAGGTCAACACATGACTCCCAAGGAAAATCTCGTTGATTAAGCATGACATAAAATGTAGGAAATTGCCTAAAAATGTCTGACTAATACCTGCTGCACCCTCTGGGCTGTCGCACCATCCGGTGGTGCAACATGTTTTTCTTTTATTTCTTTAAGAAAAATTAGAGGTCGGAGCTGTCTTGAGATTCATGTATGTACAATCTGATTCGAGCTCGACCAACTCAAAATAAATAAATAAATATATTTATATATAAAAGTTAAGTATTTTTAATAAGTTAAAAACATCTATCCTTATTTTTATTTTTTTAAGTCATCCAATTGCAGATAGACCGTACAAACATGAATTTCATATTTGCCCCCAATCTCTAAGGCCCGATTTATTTTTCTGTTAGGATAAGAGTAACGCACCTGATGAGAGAGAAATGAATGGGAGGCTCACACCCTCTTCTCACACATAAAAAATTTATTCGGGGTCCGCTTGAATTTCAAACCGGGTCTAAGGGCGTGTTTGTTAACCGAGTTCGATTAGCACAAGCGACTCTCAGGAGCCGCTTGCGCTAACCGAGTCCGATTAAGATCATTGTGTGTGAGAAAGAGGCGGGGCTCATCGCTCTCTCTCTCTCTCTCATCCGCTCTCCCATTCTAACCCGTTCTCAAATTGACCCTAAAACACTATTTTTTTTAAAAAAAAAAATTTCTCGTATTACTAGTGATGCAGTAACCTAAGTGATATAGTTAGTCGTACTCAAATGTACGAGTATCGAAGACCCAATAATTCGGCCTCTGGAGAAGAAGCGAGTCAAACTTTTTTTTTGAGTTTTACTTGTTACGCACTTTGATTTATTGCACATTCAAAATGCACGGCAATTAAATTCAATCTTTTCTTTTTAAAAATACGAGGAGGTGAAGGCCCACCTCCCCCAACTAACTGTACAACCCAACAACCCAAATTTTAATTGCATGGCTCAAAAAAAAGATAGAAATAGACCAAAAAATAGTTTAGGCCCAATGAGAAACAATCTATTTTTTCTTTTTTATCATTTTTTTGAATAATGCAACCCAAGTTTGTGTTGTACGAGCAGTTGGGAGAGAGGTGGGCTTCTACCTCCCCATATATTTTTAAAAGGATTGAATTTACTAGCTGCACAATAATAAGTGCACACCAAGCCTTTCTCCTTTCTTTTTACCCTTATTAACGAGATCGAATGGTTAAAAATGTGGCCGTAAAAAATCCATCCTATATTATATATGTGTATATATAAACACTAAAATAGAAAGCCTATTTGCCACCATTTTCCTAACCATCTGATTCGTTAGGAGCGTGATCTAATGATTATTTATGTTGTGAGCCTCATGTAAATTTGACGCCCTAAATCCATGAAATGTTTAAAAGGTCACCGCAGTCTTTGTCTTCGTAGAGACGAATTTAATTTTGTTTTTATGGGCCACAGGCCATCCGATCTAAATCCGACGGACATGGACGCTGGCGACATCCCCACCTTCTAATTAATTAAGATGACTAAATCATGGACGACTACAAGTGTTTTTATTAACCTCCCGTTTAATTAACAAGCGAGCCCATCGGATCCACCACCTTCGTTAACAAAACCGGTTCACTCTCTCTCTCTGGCACAGAGAGAAAACCCATTTCTCAAAATGTTTCTTAATTATGATATAAACATAGATCATGATTCATGTGGGTTTTTCACTATTTACATTGGGTAATTTTTTTATGTAATTTTTGCGTCACGTCATCTGAAGATGTGTCACTTATATTTAAATAATTTGAGGTGAGAGTTATTCAAAAAAAATTTAAAAAATAAATACTTCACATATAACATTTTGAGATGTAATTGTCTAAAGTGTTGTACGAAGATTTTCTCTAGAGAATATCTCATTTGAACTAAGAATGCTAAATCTCTCTATCATAATTATTGGCCTCGACTGTGACGGTTGTTTTGTAACTATATAAAATCTCCCTCGATTGAGGGAAAATATTAACATAACAACAAGGAGTAAAAATCCTGCATCAATCAATTGGGAGCCGATCGAGGGAGAGTATTCGATTAATAAGAATATTGGGATTAACGAGGCTCTCTATAAAAGGACAAAATATGACACCTATGCAATGCCTAACTTTGGAGTACTATAACATGACGTTGGTTTACTCTACTCTTCGATGTAATTAAATTTTATCTCCAAAGTAAGATTCGTCGACTCGGTGATCCGTATCGGATCAAATCTTTTCTGATTCGATACGATACGTCCGAGTCACAATTAACTCGGTCTGACTCGATTTGCATCATCTCATCTCTCTCTCCCTCTCTCTCTCTCTCTCACTATGACTCGACCTGACTCAATCGATCCTGAGAGTGATCTGCAACGTATCAGATTTTTTAAGATACGGTACGACGTGTCCGAGTCAATCCGAATCAGATCGAGTCGACAAACCATGCTCAAGAGAAGCCGTGATACATGTAACTTTCTCACCAAACATGAGAAGATCCAAAGTAAAATTTAGTTGTCATGGCACACATTTTCTATCATTGATTCCCTCGTCCATGTGCTTCCCAGATTAGCCGAAGAAGGAAATCCTTTTAAAAAACTTCCCTGTTACAATGCTATTATCTTTCTATAGACTCTTGTTCTTCCGCTACATATTATATGAGAATGATGATATATTGGACAAAGATGTCATCCCTCCGTTGATGCTGGAAGCTTGTTATCTTTGTTTGATCGAATGCAACAAGAAATGTACTACTGTGTTTGGATCAAGCTGAAGCAGGAAAGCTGATTTTTCCTGCTTCAAAGGGAAAATAATTATGAATGAAAAAAAAACTATGCTGCTGATAATTAAGTTATCAAAATCAGGAGGGGAATCAGGGTTTGCCGACCCGGTGCGTCTCGCACCGACTCGCACGACCCGACCCAGGCCGGGACCGGGTCGGTCGGGCCGTGGGTCGTGGCCGGGACGCACTGGACCGCATGGTCCCGTGCGTCCCGCCGCGTACCGGAGCGGGTCGAGGCGGGCCCGGTCTAGTTCGTGCGGGACGGGGCGTACGTGCCGGGTCGCCCTTATAGCGGGCCGGGTGCGGGCGGGTCTGGCATCCGCAGCGGTGGAAGGCGGTGCAGCGGTGGAAGGCGGTGGCCGGCGGTGTGGGCGGTGCAGAGCGGCGGCGGACGGCACCGGACGGCAGCGACGACTGGCGATCAGAGGTAGGTGCCCTAAATTTTTGTTTTAGGGTGAGGAGGGGGGTGGGGGGTGACGACCGGCGATCGCACTGGCACCGCCGCCGGTGGGGGGCGGGGAGGGGGGGGCGTCTGCACGGAGGTGGGGGGCGGTGAGGGTGAGGGGAGGGGGGCGTCTGCACGGAGGGGGGGCGGTGAGGGTGAGGGGGGGGGGGGCGTCTGCACGGAGGTGGGGGGCGGTGAGGGGAGGGTCTGCACGGAGGGGGAGCGGTGAGGGTGAGGGGGGGGGGGCGTCTGCACGGAGGTGGGGGGCGGTGAGGGGAGGGGGGGCGGTGAGGGTGAGGGGAGGGGGGCGTCTGCATGGAGGTGGGGGGCGGTGAGGGGAGGGTCTGCACGGAGGGGGGGCAGTGAGGGTGGGGGGGGGGGGGGGGGCGTCTGCACGGAGGTGGGGGGCGGTGAGGGGAGGGGGGGCGGTGAGGGTGAGGGGGGGCGTCTGCACGGAGGTGGGGGGCGGTGAGGGGAGGGTCTGCACGGAGGGGGGGCGGTGAGGGTGAGGGGGGGGGGGGGGGGCGTCTGCACGGAGGTGGGGGGCGGTGAGGGGAGGGGGGCGGTGAGGGTGAGGGGAGGGGGGCGTCTGCACGGAGGGGGAGCGGTGAGGGTGAGGGGGGGGGGCGTCTGCACGGAGGTGGGGGGCGGTGAGGGGAGGGGGGCATCTGCACGGAGGGGGGGCGGTGAGGGTGAGGGGAGGGGGGCGTCTGCACGGAGGGGGGCCGGTGAGGGTGAGGGGGGGGGGGCGTCTGCACGGAGGTGGGGGGCGGTGAGGGGAGGGGGGCGTCTGCACGGAGGGGGGGCGGTGAGGGTGAGGGGGGGGGCGTCTGCACCGCCGCCCCCACCTCCGGTGGGGGGCGGTGTGAGGGGGGGGGGCGTCTGCACCGCCGCCCCCACCTCCGGTGGGGGGCGGTGAGGGTGAGGGGGGGGGTGTTTATTTTTTTTAGTTTTTAAATTAAAAAATCTAGAAAAATATTTTATTATATTATTTAATAATAATAATAATATATTATTTAATTCATGTTATATAAGAAATATAATTTTTGTTTAATTGATGTTGTATAAATATCATATATTTGATGTATTATTTAATTCATTTTGTAGAATTAATATAAATAATATTTAATTCATGTTGTAGATATAAATTTATTTTTTGATGTGTTATTCAAATCATGTTTAAATATTAGATTTAATTTAGATGTATTAAATTTTAAATTTAATCTTGTATGTTGTAGAAGTAATGATATTAATATCATTATTAGTTGTAGATGTAAAATATTTTTAAATATTTAATGTATATTAGTTAATTTAATTGCATAATGTAAAAATATAATGTGTATGGATATATTCTTAATGTAAATATAAATTTAGTGTTTACTATTTTCTAAATAATTTTAAAGTTAATTTATATATATAATGTAAATTATTTAGAGATGTTTATAATTTATATGTGTCATGTAATTTAATTAGAGATGTAATTTTAAATATCTAATTAGTTATATTTTAAATATCTAATTATGTCATGTAAGTTAATGTATATGTATTAATTATAAACAATATTTAATTCATGTTGTAGATATAAATTTATTTTTTGATGTGTTATTCAAATCATGTTTAAATATTAGATTTAATTTAGATGTATTAAATTTTAAATTTAATCTTGTATGTTGTAGAAGTAATGATATTAATATCATTATTAGTTGTAGATGTAAAATATTTTTAAATATTTAATGTATATTAGTTAATTTAATTGCATAATGTAAAAATATAATGTGTATGGATATATTTTTAATGTAAATATAAATTTAGTGTTTACTATTTTCTAAATAATTTTAAAGTTAATTTATATATATAATGTAAATTATTTAGAGATGTTTATAATTTATATGTGTCATGTAATTTAATTAGAGATGTAATTTTAAATATCTAATTAGTTATATTTTAAATATCTAATTATGTCATGTAAGTTAATGTATATGTATTAATTATAAACAATATTTAATTCATGTTGTAGATATAAATTTATTTTTTGATGTGTTATTCAAATCATGTTTAAATATTAGATTTAATTTAGATGTATTAAATTTTAAATTTAATCTTGTATGTTGTAGAAGTAATGATATTAATATCATTATTAGTTGTAGATGTAAAATATTTTTAAATATTTAATGTATATTAGTTAATTTAATTGCATAATGTAAAAATATAATGTGTATGGATATATTTTTAATGTAAATATAAATTTAGTGTTTACTATTTTCTAAATAATTTTAAAGTTAATTTATATATATAATGTAAATTATTTAGAGATGTTTATAATTTATATGTGTCATGTAATTTAATTAGAGATGTAATTTTAAATATCTAATTAGTTATATTTTAAATATCTAATTATGTCATGTAAGTTAATGTATATGTATTAATTATAAACAATATTTAATTCATGTTGTAGATATAAATTTATTTTTTGATGTGTTATTCAAATCATGTTTAAATATTAGATTTAATTTAGATGTATTAAATTTTAAATTTAATCTTGTATGTTGTAGAAGTAATGATATTAATATCATTATTAGTTGTAGATGTAAAATATTTTTAAATATTTAATGTATATTAGTTAATTTAATTGCATAATGTAAAAATATAATGTGTATGGATATATTTTTAATGTAAATATAAATTTAGTGTTTACTATTTTCTAAATAATTTTAAAGTTAATTTAAGCATATATAATGTAAATTATTTAGAGATGTTTATAATTTATATGTGTCATGTAATTTAATTAGAGATGTAATTTTAAATATCTAATTAGTTATATTTTAAATATCTAATTATGTCATGTAAGTTAATGTATATGTATTAATTATAAATATTAACCTTAATTGTATGTTATAGAAATAATGATATTATTTTGAACTAAATTATATGAAGATGTATTAAATATTGAATTTAGTCTTGCATGGTACGCAAATAATAAAATTCTGTTCATTGTTAGTTGTAGATGGGAAATAATATAATTTCATATTTTAAATTTCTTAATTTTAGGAGACAACACTCTATGGCTCCTAAGGAACGAACAAATAATATTGGGTGGTCACACGGAGTTTTGTTGGATGGCAACCGTAGGTGTTGGCGTTGTAACTATTGTAAAATAGAACACCGGGGAGGAGGGGTGTCTCGGTTGAAGAAGCATTTGGCAGGAGGAGCCGGGGCAGGATACTCTGAGGTTGCTGGGTGTACCCATGTGCCTAGAGATGTGAAACTTGCAATGGCTAGACACATGCGGGAGAAGAGAGCTGAGATGCAAGAAAAGGAAAAAAAGAAGAAAAGGGATCAAGCGGCAGTGAGCGGGCGCCCAAGTGGCAGCAACGAGGAGGAATGTGCATGGACACCCAGTGACGAAGACGAACAAGCACGTACTGAGCAGCCTGATGTGTATGTCACTGTGAACGATCCATACGATGCCGAGTTCCGTGAGGCAGTACGTCAGAGCAGGGAAGAGTCAAGACATCCCGAGGAGACTGTAGTCCGTAGTAGCGAGGCGGCGAGGACCGGAGCATCAGGGAGTGGTGGTTCATCTACGACTCGACAATCACGAGGCATAAGGAGTTTATTGACTGGTGACTCGGGGACACAAAGAAAAAGGACACAATCGATCAACATTGAAGATGTGGAGCCCGGTGCACTATCCCGAGAGCATGGTAAGCAAACGAGGATGGACGATGCGTATGGCCAGAAGGGACCTAAATGGAAACTTGGTCAAGCTGTTGCAAAATGGTGGCACCACGCGGGTCTGCCTTTCAATGCAGCCAATAGCCCTTACTACAAGCCAATGTTTCAGGAAGCACAGGTCCTTGGGCTACACGTGCAGCCACCTACAGCCAGAGAATTGGCTGGCGTATATCTTGATGAACAAGTTGCTGAGATCAAGAGTTACATTGACTCATTCAAGCAGAAATGGACAAAGTACGGAGTCACACTGATGTGTGATGGATGGTCAGGTACCACAAAATCTAGCCTGATCAACTTCCTTGTTTATTGTGACAGACAGGTATTCTTTCACAAATCAGTGGATGCGTCTGGTCAAATTCACAGTCACCAATATATTTTGTCATTGATGGAGCAAGTGGTGACTGAGATTGGGGAGGAGTACATTGTACAAGTGGTGACTGATAATAGGTCGAACTATAAGAAAAAACGGCACATTTTCTGGACCCCTTGTGCAGCACATTGTGTATATCTGATGCTGAAGGAGATTGGGCAGCTTCGTATGGTAAAATCTGTGGTCGAGGTGGCACAAAAAATCACGAAATATATCTACAACCACACACTTGTATTGGCATGGATGAGGGAACACTGTGGCGGCGAACTGTTGAGGCCTGGCATCACACGATTTGCCACCAACTACATCGCATTGCAGAGCCTATTGAAGCACAAAGATGGGTTGAAGCAAATGTTTAGAGGTGAGAGCTGGCTGAGTTCCTCTTTTGCTGCTTCACGTGAAGGGGCGGAGGTCGAGGGGATTGTCAACACCTCGAATTTTTGGGATAGAGTGAAGGTATTAGTGTCATTGATAGAGCCACTGTATGAGGTTCTACGATGCGTGGATGGGGATAGAGTACCAACCATGGGGTTGGTGTACAGCAAAATAGAAGCAGCCAAGCGGAAGATCCTTACAACGTCCAAAAAATATGGACCCACCATTCTAGAGATTGTGGAGGACAGATGGGACAGACAAATGAGCCGCGATCTTCACATGGCAGGTAAACACTTACATTCTCGTCCAATAAATGAGCTGTGATTTTCAGTTGATACTAATATGTAATTCATTGTCTTACGATTGCAGCGTACTATCTACATCCGGCCTTCCAATATGCTCGGGCCCTTGCTTATGACGATACGTTGATAGAATCGGTCAACATTGTGGTAGACCGATTGTCTTTCACCCCAACAGATGCTGCTGATGCGTTGAATGAGGTATAATTGGATATTTTAACATTGACAATATTAAATGAAATATATACTTCATATTTTTTGATAATGCAGATGAAAACATTTAGAGAGGGAATTGGTTCATTTGCGACACCTAATGCCATGGCCAGTCGTGATAGACTCGACCCAAGTAATGTGTCTTCACAATGTACCTTCTATATCTCGAGAAGTAATTTTTACATCTAATTATTATATTGTACGTGATCTGTCTTAAACGCAGCTGAGTGGTGGCTAAATTACGGCACAAGTGCACCCGTATTAAGGAAGATCGCAATGAGAGTTCTATCGCAAACATCCTCGTCGAGTGGGTGTGAGCGGAATTGGTCGACGTTCTCCTTCTTGCATACTAAGCTGAGGAATAGGCTAACACACCGCAGGCTAGACAAAATGGTGTATGTTCATTACAACATGAGGCTAAATGTCCGGCATGTACAAATGGATACAAGGAGAGGAGAGGGAGATTACGACCCAACAGATGCTGTGTACTTGCGAGACGATGATGACCCTATGGTAGCATGGGTTGCAAGAGCCACAACAGAGCGTGGTGAGACAGAATTGGACGAGGAGGCTGAAGAACCTGGCGAGACACCACGGCCTAATACTTTTCTCGCATCGGCTGTACAAGAGGCAGTGGGGGAGGGAGATGACACTCATGTGCATTTGGGTGGTGACGAGTCAGCAACGGGACGTGATGATGAAGTTAATTTAGATGAAGACCTCGTCATTGGTGGTGGAGACACATCGTATATGTACGATGATACAACATGGGAGTGATTGATACAACCTCCAATTTTTGAGCGTCAAGCGCCACCTCAGGTGAATTAATACATGAAAATCGAATCGCAAATTTCATTAGATAGCGTGGTCATAGATTGATGTATGATGATGTAAGAAATATATTGCAGGTCGGTCCGACAAATGACAACATTGCGGGAGAACAGTGGTCCCGAGTTGCTGCACCGCGGCATTCAATATCTGCGGAACCAAGAAGGTTATCCACTTCAAGAGAGGCTAGGGGAAGTTCCTCATTTAGAGAGGTGAAATTATATTACCATTTCTACATTTGTTAATATATAATTCATTGGTAATTGAATATATTCTTCTTTCAATTGTGTAGTCTTCGGTAGCATCGAAACAACCATCTCAGTCTGCTGCGCCCCGACGCTCAACATCTAAGGCTAAGGCACCCAATCAGTCTTCTCAGGTATACGTACAGACTTACACAATAGAATACTACTTGAAAAATTATCTAAGCAGGCTTCTGCTTCTCAGGCATCTAGAGGGACACAACATGCAGCATGTATGCTGCCCCCTGCTCCACAGAAGAAAAAATCATCATGGACCACATTATTCACCAGCAAGAAGGACAAGGGACCACCATTAAATCCGATAGATATTGCAGACATGGAGATATTAGATCCTAATGTAGATGACGACACTCCCGAGCCCTCTGTTGAGCCCCGCATTAGTGGGAGTCATGACTCCGATGCTGATAGTACACCCACAGGGTCTTCATCCCATGGAGGTGGTGGTTCTCAAGGTGACCAACGAAGTCCTCGTGAGAATACTAGTGCTGGTGGTAGAGAGTACAGCAGTGGTCATAGTAGAGGTCGTGGGGGCCGTCAACATGGCGCATGGACAGAGGAGCAGCACTTCACACATGCCACGCAAGATGAGGACCACGGTGCTCCACCAGGGACGAGACGGGCAGCTGATCATTGGGATCCATACTATGGAAGTTCGGTTGCAGACAGTACAAGCTATCAAGGCATGTTGTCTGATTTTGAGAGGATGAGCACACATGACTCCCAGGGATCTGGAAGCTCGTATGGACGGTCATGGCCGCAGCAGCCGATGTATCATGGCGACTCAGATAGCAGTAGTTCATTTTTCTCATCGTATCCATATCCTTATGTCTCAGCTGCGCCAGTAGAGGTCGTGTACGCACAAGGTTCGCAGCAGTATGAATACTACGTACGCATGTACTGGGAGAACTATTCAGGTTCAATGCGCTATGAAGACTATCTGTCCTATCTGCGGACCACATTTAATGTCAGATTGTTTGGAGATGGACACTGGCCCAGTTTGGGTCCATAGTCTTTATTAGTATGTATCATTTGGTTACATTTATAACTAACTAATAATTAATTGCAGATTTCTTCATATATAGAGTTCTGTACTTGTCATTGAAATCACTAATGTAAACTTTTACATCATTTGCAGGTCATCATGGACGGACGGCGTCACCCTGCGTGGGAGCATGGATACTCTGTTGAGGGTGATGGACATGTGCACTGTAGATACTGCGAACATCGCGTCACCGGCATACACAGGTTTACGGAGCACCTTGCGGGAGTGGGACGCGATGTTCGTGCATGCGACCGAGTTCCGGGAGATGTTCGACATTCCTTTCGGACACAATTACAGGATAGATACGGTTCTCGTAGCACACCGAGGACATCTTCTTCTACGTCCCGGGTACCTCCACCACGAGCACAGGGCGGAGCAGGATCTTCCTCCACGTCCAGAGTTCGAGCAGCACCAGCACCAGCACCAGCACCAGTCGCACATGATAGAATTGAAGCTATAGATGTAGTGATGACTTTTTTTACAGATTTTCATGTACCCTCCACCGCAGCACACGACCCATCATTTGTGCAGATGGTTACATATTTTCAGTCCCACCCACATGTACCTCCACCCACTAGGATAGAGTTAGATTATACGGGTGATCAGTCTCATGTATCTGATGATGAGTTTTGGGATTCGGGCTTCACTGATGATGAGGATTAGTGAGTTTTGAGATTCGGGTTACACAGATGAGGAGGATGAGTGAGTTTTGGGATTCGGGCTTCACACATGGACGAGGATTAGTGAGTTTTTGTATTTTATACTTCATGAATGAATGCCATTATTATATCACTGTTTCCTTTTACATATTTAGTAATTGAAATAAATTTTTATGTATTATATATAATAGGATGTTTAATTAAGCAGTGTAATATGTAATTTTTATATAATTTATTATGTATAATGTAGCATGGATCTATTATCATAAATAAACTCTACATTCTAATATTTTTAAATATATATAACATTTAATCTTTCAAAATTAATTTATTAAAAATTTTAAAAAAAATTCGCAAAAAATCGCGTCGAGACTCGAGAGGGGCGGATCGGGTCGCTATGCGACCCGCCCGACCCGACCCGTCCCGCGCCGAGACCGGGTCGGCCGGGTCGGGCGGGTCGGCAAACCCTGAGGGGAATATAATTTTGGGTTTTTTACATGTATATCCTTATAAACTTCAGCTTTTATAGTTTATCCCTGATTGTTAAAAATGCCTGAATACATCCAAAAAGTTACAGTTACATCCTCACCGTAAACTGAGTGCAGTTTAAATGTTAAAGCGATGAATCTGATCTCAAGATAGAGAGTGAATGAGATCACACGTAATCTCAAGAGTATGTGGGGTTTTTGCATCTATTGACAGTTTTTATAGTATTCATATAGGAATATTCCTTTAAAATTTACGGCATAAGGACTGAGAGTGTATGGATGTAATTTTTTGGATGTATTCAGGGGTATTTTTGACAATTAATACAAATCAGGGATGTACATGCAAAAAACAAAGTTTAGAGGGGTATACATGTACAAAACCTTATAATTTTATCTGAATTCGACCTTCTAATAATTATATATGTCAAACATTTTAATACAATGTACAGTTATGTTATATTTAAATGCAATTTTAAAAGTGAATGTATAATTAGAGTTCGATATATATATGTTTCCAATTAAATTGATAAAGTCTTTCGGAGTCTACTTACCGGAATAAATGTCAGGAATAACTCCACGCAAGTTTAAACCACAAAATCAGCGTCTAATTATCGGAATCAGAATCAAGAATAACTCCATGTGATTTTAAGTTTTTAACTCCTCCTTATTTGCAACTTTGGGAAGAGGGGGATTTCTTTTTTTTTGAACATGGCCTAGTGGTCAGGGAACCGAGAGAAAATACGGGGAGGGGACTACGAAGACGGGGGTTCGAAATCTCCGATGTTCACGATGGGTTGGCAATGTATTTTTAAACATGTGACGTAGAGGACTAAAAAGGGGTTCAAAAGATCTCATATTGAAAGTTACAAAAATAGACATGTGTTTATAAACAAGATCCAAGTCTTCTCTTTTGAGATTCTTTTTATCCGCGTCAAAAGAGACATCTTAAATTTGTACGTCTTAGGATATCCATAGGTGATCGTGCTCTCCACCTAGGAGTATATGGGATCGAACCCACGGCCTCCCTAAAGGGGAGGTCGCAAACCACCACCACACCGGCGCCGGTTCAAGAAAAGGGGGGCTCCTTATTTAGTGTCTTAGCTCTTGACATTCATCCACCTCTTACTCTGGCAGCATTTTCTTGGAAGGACATCGCTGGAATAGGTTGCCAGGGGTCTATGCATGTATCTGGATCTTCTCTTTGGCCAACCTGGAAACTGAGTTTTCTTCTCACTCTCATCTCCATCATCCATGAATTGTAAAGTTGTGGGCAATGTACTTTGGATGTGGACAAACACTCTTTCGCCAAGGTTCAAAGGTCATTCCAAAAAAGCCTATTACTTGGATAGGTGAGGGGCTGGCTACATACCAAAATCTTTCCCAGTAGCATGACAGAGACATAACATTTTAGTCTTCCCGAAGAGAGGATTCACCCATTGGTTCACTGAGGGGTCATTTGATTTGATGTAATAACATATCAATTCAAATGCCTCTTGAAAGTTGAACTTTGGGGGATTTTGCAGAGTGAGATCTGGAGAATGTTTCATAAAACATTGACTTACCTAAAAGTTACTTTCATCTTTGACTTCTAACATGCAAAATAATAATAGATGAAAACGGATGCAACAAGGATCACAACTAGTCAGCCTCTCACTCACAAACTCATTTTCTCACTTTTCATGTAGACTCAAGTATCACTGTACTAGATTCTCCTTCGTAACAAATAAACAAACAAAACAAACAAACAAACTCGTTACCCCTCTAACGGAGAACCTCCGATTTTAAAACCCCCAACTCAAGTCAAGAGAAAACATCAATGACTGCCATGATCTTATATATATTCTTCCATAATTAAACTAAGAATGAAAGTGACAGTCCAAAGTATTTTAAAAGTTGCACCAAACATACCTTTATTACGAGAAATTGTTCCTAGTTTTCATATATTAATGTCAAACATTGACCACATCCGTTCCATGCCCTCTTTTTCTCTGGGTTTTTATCTTCACTGATTAACATAGCTAGATGGTTTAACTCACTGTACGGACGGGGAAAGCATTGTAGTCCCGAAACAAAGGGTGGTCTCTAGATTTCCCACATATTAATTTTAATTTAAACTCTAATCGGGCCAAATAAAATTAGGTATAAATAAAATAAAAATTTCAAAATTTGGGCTAACCCCAGTTGAGTTGCAAGTCATTATAAGACAAAAAAGACAATACTTATGTCTGGGAGAGGTAAAGAGTGGCCCTCCTATCTCTGTTTTTGTTAGAACAGCCAGAGGAAATGGGCCAAAGCAGGCCATGGCCCAGTTCAGGTTTCCCCATGCCCAGAAGTCGACACCACAAAAACTTATTAGGTGGCTTAATAAACCACCTCAAATTATTTAAAATTAAATTATCCATTTTGTTTTACTTGATTCTTTTCATATTTGAGTAAACATTTGACCCACCGCATTACGCATGATACTTCATTATCGAGAGATCAGATTAAGTGATTAATTAATTAATTAGAGATGCGATCCCTAGATCTGTTGGTGACTTAGTTGGATAACCCAATCATGAGTGTTAAGCTTGCTTTGACAGTAAAGTAATAATCGAATTGAATAGGAGTTACTTTCGTTACATGTAGAATAATAATCAGTTGATTTTTTTAAAAAAATTCTCATTTTATAATGTAAAAGATGAGATGGATGTTTTGCTTCTCAAAAAATAAATATATTCTCAAATATCCATGACAAAATAGACATGTACAAGAAAAATCAAATATTTCATATCTTACTTGTAATCAGATTGGGGACCGTTTCTTATAAGAATGCCAAGTTAGAAAACATATATATATATTCGAAGCTGTGCACGAAGGTTTTAGGGAGGTTTCATATATGAATGAAGGATTTTAGGCCCGTTTTGAGAACAACTAATGTGAAAAAAAATCGGCATTAGAAGGAAATAAAATGCTTAAATTACCCCTTTGTATCAAAGTGCAGTAAGCCTATTGGAATCTGTTTGATACTCTTTTGACTCTAAAGTCTCCTCCTCATATGCAGTAAAATGGGTGAACAAGAGATTAATGGAAGCAGACAGTTTGACCCCCCTAGAGCTAAATAAAATTTTATTTTTATGACATGAAATCTAACACAATATTTTTTTTAGATTCATGGGGAGTGTGGGAGACCTAGATTCGAGTCGAATAAACATGTGCATCTCTTTTTTCCAAAATTAGTTAATCTTAAGTTCACATCTTTCAAGAATTGAATGTGAGATGAGTAAAATCTCTCGTAATCGAATTTGAGATCTCTCTATTACGCGACGAAATCCTTACCGATCAATCCACCTAGGATCCTCAAAGTTGAGTGACCTATTAGGAGATTAATCTATGATGTTATCTTTATAACTAGAACAATCTGTGGCATATTTGACAATCCATTCTAAAAGGTCATTCTCATTTAAAATGTGCGGTTAGCCTATTTGAATCTCTTTGATACTCTTTTCATTAAATGCTTTGGAGAATGAAGGGAGACCTTTCACATAAAGTGAAAAATTACTCTAAAATCTCTTTCTCATATTAGAAATGATACATGAGAAATAAGTACTACACCACTGTTACCGGATTTACTTATTTCTTTATTTTTTAATTTTTTTTTAGTGAGACTCATGCTAAATTATTTTTGCGTGAGTTTCAAGTCACTTATCTATCTTAAACTCTACGTCAAAAAAAAATCAAAAATAGTATAAATTTTAAAGTTGTGTTGTCTTTTTTTTTTTGCTTGGCGTGCAAATCACATCGATCCGATGATAAAAAATAATAAAAAAATGATAAAAATGATGGCCCGATGTAGTAAATGTTTCTCACGATATATTTACATTTTGAATCACGTGAGCCCTAATAAAAAAATAAAAAAAGGGTAAAATCGGTGGCCTGACATAGTAAGTGTTTCTCATGATATATTGACGTTCCGAAAATAAGAAATGGAGGATATCTCCTTAGTCTTTAACAAGAGGCACTAGAAAGAAGAATCAAGGATAAATCTATCCTCTTCACTGACCTAAGCATCTACATCCTACACATTTCTTTAAAATCAGATGTTGTCGGACATGATAGTGAAGTGGAGAGAACTGAACGAGGACTACGCCATATGTAAGAACTCCACTAGTCAAATATAGAGAAGAATCTCATTTAAGAGTGTATTTGGTTGGAACGATGGGGGATTCCAATCATTAAAATTTTATGTAAAATTCTAAACTAAATTGGGTATTATTTTAAAACCCAATAAATGGATTATGGGATTATAAATTATTAGAATCTCTAAAAAATTATAATCTCGTTCAAATGTTTCAATGTTTCAAGATGCTTAGTATTCCATGAGAGAGAGATTTGAGGGGAGAAGAGAGAGAAAGATTCAAAAACATAGTGCATTCAAAATCTCCTAAAGTTATTCTTGCACAAAATTGAAAGGGCATTAAATACATGTACTTTTATCACAAAAGTAAAGGTAAGGGTAAAATGTATCTCCCTTATTTATGTTGTCATAACACCTGAATAAGATTTTAAATTATATGATTGTCATCTCCTAAAGATATATATATATTTTGACAAGATTGACATTATGAAAATTTTCATAATTTATTGTCCCCAATTGAGTTTGCAAATTAAGTCAAATGAATCTAAATACCTCTGCTTATGTGTTTGGATGGAATTTTCAACTAAGAGATAGACAGAGAGATGAAAAATCTCAAAAAAACTCGTGAGAGACAATTTCTTGCATATTTCTCTAATAAGAGATTGTTGGATCTTTTTTCATTTTAACTCCCCTCATCTTACGTTAAAAATGATAAAAGCAATAATAAGTTGGTAATTTTCTCATCTCTATCCCTCCACTGCACCAAAAATAGGTGATAACTCTCTCAAATGATTTTTTTAAAAAATCAGATTATTTAACCTGTACGTGATTTTTTTTTTTCAAAATATCCGTCGTGGTGAGTCCAAACAAACTCAGACTAATTAAGAGCAAAATCTGTCGCTGGCAATCCGGGGACACCTATTCTTCCCGAGTTATACGAAGAGCCTTTTTCTTCTGCTGACGAGAGAAATTACTATTCCGTGACAAGGACGGGGATTCGCCGCACCTCACGGGAAGAACAAAGGATAAAATTAAATTCGGAAAGGTGTAAGAAATCGATCGGAGGAGGCTCTCGAACAGTGCGAAGCGAGAAAGACGGCGTCAACGTCGTCGCGGGGGGGTTGGGTTGGGGCAAGCCAGGCCCGGGGGGAGAAGAAGAGCAAACCAGATAAGCATTGTCGACAAAGAGAGAGAAAAATAAAAAAAAATAGTAGTAGATCGCACAGCGCAGATCCAACTCAGCGCAGCCAATGAAAGCGAGGCATCCGAAACGATCCCTAGGGTTTTAAAAAATGGGACCAAAAGACACGGGCTCCAGAGAGAGAGAGAGTAGGAAGAAGCCCCGCCAGTGAGGGAGCTCTCCATGTGTGCTGCTTCTTGCTGGGAATCTTCCAACGACGACCTCGCTGCTTCTCTCTCTCTCTCTCTCTCTCTCTCTTGCATCGATCGGTTCTTGGCAGGAGACCCATGTCATGGTCCGGCGTCCTGCGTGAAACCCACATCCTGGTTGACCTTGTCTCCCCGTATTCGCGTCGAAGTTGCGATCGTTACTACGCATCTGTTCTTGTTCATTTAAGATGAGGGCTAGGGTTTGTTGGGTCGATCACAGCATCACTTGATCCGACAATTCTTCCCGTGCCTTCGCTTTTTCTTCTTCTTCTACTTCTGCTGCTGGTTCTTATTCTTCCGCTGCGATCACCCTCGTGGGTCTGCCAATTAGGTCTTCGCTTTGTTCACCGTTTCATGGCGTACCACCGAGGGATTCACGGCTCGGGGCCTGGTTCGGGGCCGAGCTCGAATTCCGGGTTCCATTTTTTGAATTCTCCGTTCGGCGACACGACGTACACGAAGGTGTTCGTCGGGGGTCTGGCTTGGGAGACGCAGAACGAGACGCTGCGCCGGTACTTTGAGCCGTTCGGTGAGATCCTTGAGGCTGTTGTGATCACCGACAAGAACACTGGGAGATCAAAGGGTTATGGATTTGTGAGTATTTCTTGACCCTGTTCTTCGGGATTCATGGTGGTTAAGGAGAGAGATAGCTTCTTTTGCTGAGTTAAGAAATCGATCTCTCTCACTACAACATAACTAAATTTTTATTCGATGATGGCTTGGTTTGGAGGTTTAGGTGACTTTCCGTGATCCTGAGTCAGCGATAAGAGCCTGTGCTGATCCAAGCCCTATCATAGATGGTAGACGGGCAAATTGTAATTTGGCTTCGCTGGGGCGGCCTCGGCCTTCTCCAAATTTTGGTAGGCTTTCTCTTCCCGCTTCGCTTACATGAGTGTGAATAACAAAGTTTATCTGGTCGGTGTTGTTGTATGCAATATGATTGAACTGTTCACGGGTAGTTGCATGAAAGTATATGTATTTTTTTTTCTTAATGACATTATGGATCCATGTATGAACGTTTACTCATCATCTCAACTCAGTCTTTGCAATGCTTGCATTTGAATGCAAAGTGATTTTGTGACTCAGTGGTGTTTTCTGTGGTCTGCTCATTATGTGTGGCAATACAATCAGATTGTGGCTACTATTTCACCATTTCTATGTCGGCTCCTTGCCTCATATTCAATGGTCTGGTTGGAATCTGGAGCTTTATCTTCTTCATGCCTCATATTCAAATCCAGATCAGAAAACATTGACTAAAATAACTATTTGGGTCTATTTAATGAAGTGTACTTTTAGGAGTGATGGAAATCACTGGTAAGGACATCACGAGTGTCTTAAATAACTTATATGAAAAAGGCATTCTGACAGTATATAGAAAGCTTCCTAACTACCAGGAATTTGATATATCACTCAGACATTGGTGGTGGGCTGGTTGGTCACCAGTGTCTATCTTTCCCATGTTTTCATGAAAACTGGAAGGATCTCTTTGTCATGACAAGGTACTGGAGTCTCACCTTTTCTGTCAGAGGCATATATTTTTGCTGAGAGAAATTGACATACTGATTGAAGGAAAACCTCCCCTTACCCACAAACTAAGCTCATCTAGATCTCAATATAAAAGGTGGAAAGTCAGTGTCAGGCTGACAGAAGGCTTATGGAACATGATCATCAACATCCTAACGTATCAGTTGCTCTTATCTGAACCATTGATTCCAGAGGCATAAAGACTGGTGAGTATTTTTTTTTTGTAAATTTGAACTGCTTGAAGGGTCCACTGCTAAGTCCCAAGCGATCAATTAATTATGCAGATTACTGCTGAAACTTCTTTTATCTCTAATGCACATTTGCCCTTTCTTCTAGGTTGCAAAGAAAGAAATGCTGTGTCACAAAATTTGCCATTGTGTATGACATGTTTACAGATTTTATAAACTACTGTGTCTCCATGGCTTCACAGAATGTGCGTCCTATCATTGTTGATAAATTGAGTTTCAACTGCAAGTAGTGTCACAGGACTTAAAAAATTTCCTTTTTGGCAGGAAAAAGTGACTAAAACAAATTATATAGAAAACATATAAATTAATTATCCAATATACCATACAAAAGAAACTATCAAATATTCATGAAGAACAAAAAATACAATAAATTTTTCCAAGCCTTGTGGGCTTTTTTTTAAACAAATACCATACAAAAGAAACAGATAAATTAATTATCCAATATACCATACGAAAGAAACTATCAAAATAGTCACGAAGAGTGCAAAATAAGTGTAAAAAGATACAATACATTTGCCCAAGCCCCTCACAGGGTTAATTGGAGTTGCCTTCTTCAGGTGCTAGTGAAGATGGGTTTTGATCGGAGATGGATTTCATGGATACGGGAGTGCATCTCTTCTTTTTCCTTTGCTGTGCTTGTTAATGGGCACTATTCTTCCTACATCCTTAGTGGGAGAGGGCTCAGGCAAGGAGATCCACTTTCCTCACTCTTGTTTGTTCTGGTGGCTCACATCTTGAGTAGATTGTGGTTGAGAGCTGAAGCGGCGGGGGTCATTAGAGGTTTCCAAGTAGGCCGGCTTGGTAGCAATATTACACATCTGCAGTATGCCGATGACACTCTTTTTTCTTGCCGAGGAGCAGCAGTTGGTTGATGCCAGGTTGATGCTAGGGATTGTGCAGGATATCAACGGGCTGAAGGTGAACTACGGCAAAATCCTTCTGGTGGGGATCAACATGAAGGAGTCAAATATCAGGAGGGCAGCTAGCATTTTTGGGTGTCAGACTGGGGAGTTTCCCTTCTTTTATCTGGGCCTCCCTTTGTCACCTGGGCTTCTCCATTGGAGGGATTAACAAGGGGGTGGTACAAAGATATGAGTTCAGACTTGCAAGATGGAAGGCTACTAGGCTAGGCTTCTATCTTCTGGAGGACGCCTGATCCTATGCAGATCTGTGTTGGACATCTTGCCGACATACTTTCTCTCCATTTTCAGAATTTCGAAGACGGTGGCTAAGAAGTTGGAGTCCATTCAGGCCAGATTCTTTTGACATGACAGTGGGAGCAGAGATAGAGGTTGGCATGATATTTCTTGGGGTAGAATTTGTCAGAGCAAGGAAGCAGGGGGCGTGAGCATCAAGAACATTAGAGATTTCAATTTGGCCTTACTGTGTAAATGGCTGTGGAGGCTGGGGGCAGAGGATGGTGGTTTATGGGCTCAGCTGATCACTTGCAGATACTACTCGTCGACTAGAGTGTGGGACTTACTCCCACCACACGTGTAATGTCTCCCTGATTTGGAGAGGCATCCTTTAGTGCGTAGACTTTATTAGAGCTAGTGTGCGGGTTAGTCTGGGTGATGGACAGAGATGTTTGTTCTGGCAGGATTAATGGTGTGGTGACTTCACAATTGCAGAGACATTCCCATCACTGTTTGCTATAACGGGAGATCCAGGGGCTTCCATGGCTCAAACCTTCGATGCACAGGTGATTGGGGGTGTTTAGGCATCCACTTTTAGGACGAATCTCACCCTCGAGGAGATGGACCAGCTGGAACATCTCTTGACTTTCCTTCTTGACTTCAGTCCTGTTGGCAGTAGGGTAGACTCATAGCTGTGGAGATGGGGAACGGAGGGGCACTTCTCAGTCTCGATTTGTATATTCTCTCCTTTTTGATGAGGGACTTCGCCACTCCTTGGCTCCGCAGATCTGGGTTCCTAAGAGCCCACTCAAGGTGAAGATTTTGATCTGGAGGATCTCCCATGGTCGGCTTCCGACATGTGATAAGGTGGCACTTTTTCTCCAACAGATTTCTACCACATGCTATATGTGCGGGAAAGGGGAGCAGGACCTGGAGCATCTTTTCACAAGATTCCCTTTCGCGGCGGCCATTTGGACAAGGATTGGTCGGAGATTTCAGCAGCCATTGGGGCATTTTGAGGTGGTGCAACAGCTCTTTACCGTTTGGCATAGGACATGGGCTCTCAAGCAAGGATGGCAGTATCGGTTTCGGTATCGGTTTCGGTTTCGGCCGAAACAGGTTCAAAACAGTCAGAAAAGGCAAAAATATTATTGAGCAGGTCTGGTTTCGGCCGAAATCGGACGGTTTCGGTCCAGTTTCGGTCGGTTTCGGACTGAAACCGGACGGTTCGGTCTGAAATCATTAAAAAATTAATTTTTATTGGTATCGGACTTGCTACAGCGACAAGGCCCGTTTCGGTTTCGGTATAGGCCGAAACCGATACGTTTCGGCCGAAACGTATCGGTTTCGGCCGATACTGCCATCCATGGTTCTCAAGGGCAACATGATCATTTGGTGGCTTATCCTTCATGCCACTCTTTGGGCCTTGTGGACTGAAAGAAATAATAGAATCTTCAGAAGGGAAGCGAGGTTGGAAGAGAGAGGTTTTGCTTTTGTTTGTGAGGTAGTGGCGTTTTGGGCGAAACATGTTTGTAAAGTGGAGAACCATAACTCCTCGCTCTTTTTGTTCTTGGGGAGTTAGTTGGGTTATATACCATCTCGGTGTGACAATTTCTTGTAAAGGGGCTTTGTTAGTTTCTCTTTCACACACTTGTACATTCCTTTCTTCTATTTATATATTTGTGGTACTATCTACGTTTCAAAAAAAAAGTAGTGTCAAAATGGGAAGTATGTTTTTTCCTAGTAGCTTCTCAGGGTTGTGAACATGATGTGTTTCCCTAAATACTCTTGGCACTGCTGTTGAGGAATTTCATGGATCATGGAGATGTGCTTGCCAACCATAAGAGGGGATGGAGGACTGTTGAACCAATTTGTTAATCCCTCAAAGTAGTTAGGGGAAAAGACGTCCACAAGTGGTTAAATTCCACAATATACATGGTGAGTGAAATGGGTTAGGAAGGGGAAGTCATTGATATGAAAACCCCCACCTAACACAAAATCGCCAAAACCACCACACACGTGAGAAACGTCAATTTCCCTCTCTTCATGTGAAAAATGAACAGTGGGGGAGCATTTATAGAGGGCAACCAACCTTTTTCTACCCCTTTTTGGGGTTTAGGACCGGGTCCACCCCCAAAAGGGGGGTTTGCCCCGGGTCCACCCCCCCTTAGGGTTTGCCCCGGGTCCACCCCCAAGTGGGGGGTTTGCCCCGGTTCTAACTCCCTAAGGGGGTTTTTCTGCCCCGGGTCCACCCTATTAACTCATGGGCTTTTCAAAAAAAAAAAGGCAAGGGAGGGGGTTTTGCCCCGGTTCCAACTCCCCAAGGGAGTACTTTGCCCTAGGTCCACCCTAAACACTTAGGCCCTGTTTGATAATAGGTTAGGATAACTCACATGAGATGGGTTAGGATGAGTTATTCCTTGGCTTTTTACTTTTTCAGTTTGATAACTTGTTCTTACCCTAGGAATAACTCATTCCATAGAAATGGTAGAATGAGTTATTCCTAGAATAAGGGCTTTTATCCTAACCGACCCCTGGTAACTTAACCCTGCTATCAAACTAGAACAAGGGTGAAAAGGTAGAATAACTCATTCTACCCGGGGCTTATTCCGTTAACAAAGTGGCCCTTAGTTTAAATGGGTTTGAAGTCTGATTTAGGTTCAAACAAGGCTAATTAAGCCTTAAAAAGGTATTTTACCCTAGTGAGCATGCAATGCACTGATTTGGTAATTGAGGACCAGCAAAAACATGCTAACAGAGGTAGCATTAGCAGCTCTGCAACAGCAGCAGCAGCTCAGTAGCAGCTGCAACAACTTAGGAGCAGCTGCAGCAACACAACAGCAGCAGCTCAAAGGCAATAGCAGCATGCTGCCCAGTGACAGCAGCAGCGGCTTAAGGGCAGCAGCAGCCCAGTGACAGCAGCATCATCTCAAGGGCTGCAGCAGTAGTAACAGCAACACATGGGTAACAGCTCACAGAAGCAGCTAGAACAGCAAATCTTTTGATTGTCGTCTCATTGAGGTTTCAAAATGTATTCTTGTCAATGGACAACAATCAAGAAATAGTGCACACCGAACTGGTTTCGCGTGTGTGAAGTATATAAACAAAATGATTGAGAATGCACCTTGCAAGCCAAAGCTATTCTTGGCCTACACTTGCTGGCATAGCCCACCACTACCAGAAAATGACCCAGCCAGCCTAGGTTCTTTGCATCCCTTCAATTCACAGTTAGGTCCCAAAGGCTTTTTCTTAAAGAAGAGTAGTTTTGGTGGCAAATGTGTGACCTCAGAAGGGAAATTCACCAGTGAGATGGTTGGGGCTAAATCTTGCAACATTTAGCATTTGAAAGGGAAGGTTTCTTCACGGGTAAACTTGGAATAATAATGGTCTTATAAGAAGCAGATTTGTAAAATACAAAGAAGCTTTCACAGCAGCTGCAGCATTAGCAGCATAATAGCAGCAGCTCAAGGGCTGCAGCATCTGCTCAGTGGCAGCAGCAGCAACCAATGGGGGCAGCAGCAGCTAATGGCAGTTCATAGAAGCAGCACTGGGCAGTCCCCAGCAGCAACACCAGCAGCTAAAACAAGTGGACAGCAGCAATAACAACCCTTTAATCAAGGGGAAAATTAACCCAATTTGGAGCAAAAGGGGTAGTGGCAGCATGGGTCCACCCCCATATGGGGGGTTTGGACCGGGTCCACCCCCAAATGGGGGATTTGGACCGGGTCCAACGCCCATATGGGTGTTTTGCCCCGGTTCCACCCCCATATGGGGGGTTTGGAGTGGGTTCACCCCCATATGGGGGATTTGGACCGGGTCCACCCCCCCCCCCCCCCCAATGGGGTTTTGCCCCGGTTCCACCCCCATATGGGGGATTTGGACCGGGTCCACCCCCCTACATGTGGTTTTGCCCCGGATCCACTCCCAAATTCTCTTGTTTTGGCCCGGATCAATTCCCCAAATCCCGTGTTTTGCCTCGGATAGAGGGTGTAACCGCTAGAGTCCTTCGAGACTCTATAAATACCCCTAGTGGGGTCCATTTGAAGGGACGAACAGAAAGACGCAGAGAACACACAGAAAGACTACAGCGGGAGAAGAGCTAGTGTTTGGTGTTGTGCTTTGTTTGAAAGCCCATCTTCTGGGTTTCATCGTTGGTGCTTGTGTTTGGTTCAGAAGTCTCGTACCGTGGTTGTGTTGTGAGGGTATGCTACAAACCTCATGTGTATCACAATCCTTTTGCGAATTGTGTAATCTAGAGAAAATCTCCCTATATGGAGAAATCTTTAAGGTCCGGCGATATGGTTATGTAAACATCCTGGATATGATCAAGACACTTGTGTAAACCCTAATTGCTTATGAGCCAAGAGATCATGCACAATCAAAACCCTAATTGCCTGCGAGCAAAGGCTCATATATAATCAAAATCCTAACCGCCTGTGAGCAAAGGGTCATGTACTATCAAAACCCTAATCGCTTGTGAACTAAGGGTCATGTACAATTAAAACCCTGATTGCCTCCGAGCAAAAGGTCATGTACAACCAAAATCTTAATTGTCTATGAACATCGGGTCATGAACATCTTAATATGTACATACCCTCGATCCCCGACGTTGCGCTGATGGGCGCGCGAAGCAGGGCCCCAACTCATGAGAGCTTAAGAAGGGGAAGCAATCTCCCGAGAGTCTTTGGTCAACGAGTCTTTCCCAATGAGGGATTTGCGCTTATTGCCAAGATTATACAAAAACTCATGTTCAGTCCATGTTACCAAAATATCATTGGTCTGGACAAATTGCATAAATCCCCTCAATGATGGGACAATTGCGGAAATGTCCCAAAAGAGGAGAAATTACAGAAATACCACCAAAAGTGAAAAATTACAGAGATACCTATGATAGGTATGAAATTACCCTGATTGCCTGTGAGCAAAAGGGCATGTACAACCAAAATCTTGATTGCCTATGAACAAAGGGTCATGTGCAATCGGAAAAATTTGTTGACAAGTCTGTACTCATGAAATGTACTTGCAATATCTTGTACACTTTATAATATTTTATGAAATATACTAGTGGCCATGTGAGCATGATTCTACAGAATCCTGTGAATGCTTGAGTCACGAAATACCATGCTTCGCATCTTGCAAAGATAATTATGGAATTTCGAGACTCAGTTAACCTCATAGAGGTCAAATGTCCAACACATAGTGGCCTCGAGCCTTGAGGTTTTGAATTTGAGAATCTATCTCGGTCCTCGTAACTACGTCGGGTAAGCCCGTAGTCCTTCCTGAAACATTCTCAATACTTGGCGTCGCCTCGCACGACTTAGCGCTTAGGGCAATTCCTTCAGCATCACAGCTAACTTTATCTAAATGGTATATTTTCTTTGGCAGTTAATCAAGGGTATTCGGACTCGTACCGATGTAAATAAACACCGACTGCGGTCGGTGGGGAATTGTCCAGTACCCGAATCCTAATCGTCGGATAAACTCAATTCACGGAATATTGAGCTTATATGCCGTAACCGGCTCTTATATGCATGCCAATAAGCAAACGTGCATGCCTCGAATATTTTTGTAATTTAATTATCCGTTTAAATTCCGTGAGTTAAACAAGGACATAATTGAAACTTGAAGGAAAGGAGCCTGTAAAATTGCTCAGACTCTTGAAAAAATGAAGAAAATATGATCTGTGGGGATGGGGATAGGTAAAAGATCATATATTGAATAAGTATCCTATGTCCTCTGTGGAGTGTGAAAGCACTAGGATGCGGTTTTCTCTAGAAGCAGAGAGATGGATCTTTAAGAATTTGCTTTCATTTCCTGTTAGAGGTGGCTGTCGTTGTAGTCTACAGTGTACTGAGACCTCGCCTTTTTATCTTGTGCCACAATAATCTTTAATCTTATTTGATCTTTGGTAGTTCAGCATTATTTATGGTTATCTCTGCATGTGAGGGGCTTGGGCAAATGTATTGTATCTTTTTGCACTTATTTTGCACTCTTCATGACTATTTTGATAGTTTCTTTCGTATGGTATATTGGATAATTAATTTATCTGTTTCTTTTGTATGTTATTTTTTTTTTAAAAAGCTCACAGGGCTTGGGCAAATGTATTGTATTTTTTGCACTTATTTTGCATTCTTCATGACTATTTAATAGTTTCTTTTGTATGGTATATTGGATAATTAATTTATCTTTTTCCTATTTGTTTCAGTCACCTTTTCCTGCCACCAAGGAAAATTTTAAGCCCTGTGAGCTTTTTTACTGTCAGATAACAAATATCCATTTTTACCAACCTATCAGCTTTTCTTAATCTCTTGTTTCCTGTTTGATAAAATTATTCCCGTCAATATACTTATTCTTTTTTGCCCATTTCTTTCTAGAAATCATAAAAATCACTTTCCAGAGAAACTAGATTCAGCAAGGATTAAATAATCTCTCTTTTCAGACTTTTCCGGCTGGCCTGTTGATGGGTATCAAATGTCCACCTGAGGTCTATTTCCGTAGTATATCTTGGAGCAATTGCTCATGAGTACCTGGTATCTATTGACCTTTGTCTATGAAGAAATTAAACTATCAGCAGTGGAGGTGATCCTTCTTGTGCCAGTGGAGGTACATAAGGGGGGCATTTGATACAATGATATGCAATCCCTGACATTTTTGTGTGTTGAGGATTTTATGTCTGGATATTATTGAACCTCATCTGTTTTAGCAGTCCTACAACATAAAGGGCAGAATGGATATCTTGTGGTATCCATGAAGTGCAGATGACATGCCTTCTCTGGGATGACAATGTTTTCTGAAACATATTGCTGGCTTAGTGTTGTCCTTTTTTCATTAATTGGGAAAAGAAACTGCTATGGTGCCTCAGGTTTTTTTCTTCTTCAAATTTGTATGAAAGGGAGAGTACTTAATGTTTTTGTTTGTTGTATGTTTGAAGCTTCATTCTTGATCAGCTGATGCTATCTCTCAGCTTCTTTCTTTAATTTTTTTGGAATAGCTTTGTTGCTGTAGCTTTTGTTATTGCAGTATGGTCCACCAATTTATTTATATTTTTTATCCTTTTTAGCACGTCAGAGCACAGTGAGTCCCTACTTTGGAGGTGTGCCAGTTCCACGTGGGGCTTACGTTGGGAGCTCAGGTTATCACCAACCGGTTTCGTACGGTTACCAACAAGGCTTTGCATATCCACCATATGGGTGAGTTTATTAGAATGTTTATACCCATTGGATCACAATTTGTGGGCACCCAATCAAGTCAGCAAAACTTGAGAAAAAGGATGGTGTCTTCATTCCTATGTGAAGTCTCAATCCATGCAAAAAGTTGGGGTTGATTTGCATTTGTATACTCTGGGATATCTAGGTAGAAGATGGGTGAGCTGAAGCAATCCGAAACTTGTAAGGTTCCAACACCTCTCTATAAAAATGAAGCAGCATGCGAAAGGAAAGAAAATAATGGAGCTAAATAATTTCTTTTTCTTTTGTGGAGGGAATTCTGTTTTAGAGGGAGAGAGAGGCCTATTCATGTGGAAACATATTATTTGGATTTAAGCCCTTCATAAGTTCACTATTGTTACAGAATAAAATGAATGTTTCATCTCGATTCTTAGGTTATTCATTTCACTGTGTACATTGAGAAGGAAAACTTCATTTTGCCAGAAAGACCACCTGCAGTTTCTATACTACAGACATGTATTGAAATGTTTTTTTGAAAGTAACATGTAGGTAAATGTTAATGTAACAAGTTGCTAAAAAAGGTTTCTTTCTTCATGCAGGCATGCAACATATGGACCAGAATATGTCTACCCACAGGTTACACAAATCTTGTCACGACTTCAGAACTTTTCTTTAGAAGATTTATCGTGTATGTACCCATATGTTACTATTATGTTGTTTTTTTTCTTTCAGATGTACCATCCACACACAGGACAGCAATATGTCCAAATATATGGTGTTCCTGCGACAGTTAATACCATGGTTTACCCACTGGGACAATCGGGACAACCAGGTCAACCACTTTCTGGTGGACATGGCTATACAGCAGTTCAAGGGTATACAGTGCCCAGTCATCCCTTGGTGCAATTCAGCACACCAAGTGTTAATGGTGTAACAGCTGGACCCATTCCTGCAATCCAAGCACCATATCCTGCAGGTAACATTATCAAGCAAGGGTTCTTTTGATGAGTTTTGCATTACTAGTTAATAAGAATTTAGCAATTCCGTTGATGGATGATATAATGCTTGCTGCATTTTATGCAAACAGGATACTTCATACTAGGCTTTCATAAAATGAAAATTAATTCTAAACTAGAAGTTCAATTGTTAATTTTCAGGAGTAGCTCCAGTTCCTCAGCCACAGTTTGTAGTGACTGCTCATTCACCGCAGTTCACACAGGGTAGTGGTTCAGACCAAACAGCTGGCTGAAGTGAGCATTAGGATGACAAATGTCTAGAGGTAATTCTGTGTCTCTTATATAGTTCTGTTTATGCTCATAGAATAACAATGCCATATGCACAGGTATCAGTAGATTGCAGCAGGAGTAAGAACAGCAGGCTGCTACCTGAGTGGCATGCTTCAAATCTTGCCTTGCATGTCATTCATCTTTGCATGTTAGAGGTAATTTCCAATCATTTGCAACATGCATCCATGCAATCCCAACTTAGTAGCTCATTATTCTTTCTCAGATTATTAACCCCTAGTCAGATTATGCAGAAAAAATATTGTTTTTTCACAATTGCACAACTTGATATTTGTCAGCTCCTTGTAAATTGAATGCTTTCTTTTTTCAAGTTAGAACTCTAATCATGAAATTGGATCTATAAGGGAAGCCATAAATTTTAAATATGGTTCCTCATACCTGTTGTTTGTGTGAAGCAGAAGTTTGGGGACTAGACATGCCGAAGAGAATTAGAAAGAATATTAACACCCAGTGATTTCCTTACCTGACTAGAATTTATTTCCTTCAACGAAACTGCAAAAAAGGTGAATTAGAAAGAATGCTGATTAACATGTGGTCTTATAATTGTAACGTGGAGTTTCGTAACTCCTCTCCTTTTGTTGATGGATAGGTAGGGCTTGCCCTCTTGGCAGGGACTTTTGTTACAGGAATTTTTTTGGGAGCTGATTGTTTACACTTGTAAATCCCTCTTTTTATTTAATACAATTGTGGTACCATCCCCTTTTCAAAAAACATGTGGTGTTATAAACTGATATACATTTATCTCATTTGTAGTTGTGGAGACAGCAAGACGAACCAAAGGCATTCTCGGGGAGCCTAAGCACCTAGGCACTTAGGCATCCACCGAAGCGGCATTTCAGTTCCCCTTGAAAACTAAGCACATGCATGCCGTCAGCATAAAAATCATATTAAAAAACTATAAAAAAGAACAATTCCTTGTCTAAGTGGACTAAGTTAAATATTATCAGAATAATGATAATTTAGATCTGCTTCAAGCTATTCGTGCATTCTACAATATTCTGTTATTGTTGGACTCAGTCTTTACTCTCCAGAAGCCATTTCAAATGTCCTCCTTTGATCTGCTGATCCTTACAAAAGAAATAGATTCTCAGTGCCAATTATGGTTTTCTGGTAGATGGGGTCCTGGGGGGGGGAGGGGGGACCACAGAGAGAGAGAGAGAGAGAGACTGTGCACACCATTGTTTTCAAGCCATCACCGATGGTGCCCAAGGCTACCTGGCGCCTAGGTGTGCAGCCCAGGCACTTGCCTGGCTGCCTTGGTGCGTATAGGCCACCTTGGGCCTGCTTGGCCTACCTTGAAAAGGGCATCCAACTCTTTGTTTATGTTTGTCTTTGGACAAAAGTTCTGAGGCAATTTTGAAAAATTGACAAATGATATGTTAGGATTGGAAAGATAAGATATGACTGTCATTTCCCTTTCTCCTCTCTCTTGGATTCTTCTCCCTGCCAGTTCCTCTTTCCTCCTCTTGTGGATATTGATTCACAGTTGTGCGGTGCACTTCTTGAAGCCGGTATCATTTTTGGGGCTTTTTTTGACGATTGACAAGTGAGAAATTATGAAATTATTATGCGGGTGTGCTATCATCTACCTAGAAATGTGTCATATTTATGTCTCCTTTTAATGTATAACATAACTATCTGAATACCAAAGTTTAGATTAAAAATTTCATATTGATATGAATTATGAAGTAAGTATTATTAATGGACTTGAATCTTTAGCTGTACTCATTTGAACAATTAAATAAGCAGACTCTGTACCACAGTTCGTCAGTTTTGATGAAGCATTTCAATGTTTCTGCTTTGTCGCTCGAGAGCTTACATTTGGCCTCTGTTTCGTTATCTATTTCCATGCTGCAGCATTCTTCGACGAATGTTGGCATATAAAATACTCGTCATTTTCTGTTGCAGGTTGTTGGTCGTCATGGTCACTGGAGACCACAGTCAAATGTCCAAGTTGCTGCATTCGTTGGGGCGGAGGCATTAGGGGGAGGATCGCTCATGTATGTTGCTGTAAGCGTCTGTAAATCCTCATACCCTGCCAGGATTTATAGTGTCTGGCAGAGTGTGGACTGATGGTTATCGGAATTGGAGTCCGATAACCTGTAGGAATGGTTCCATAAAACTTTCAGCCATAGGATCAAAATGATTCTTCCAGAATCCAGGCCTTGGATCTCTGCTGTAAAGTTGGTGTCTCACCGCGGTTCCTGTGTAGGTCTTTCATTGTATATCCAAGCATATGATCATGTAGATAGATACAATTTATTGTACTTGGGGTTCCTAGTTCAGTAGGCTTCCATGGCATATCATGTACGTTGTCTGTCTGTTCTCAATTGCACCTTGTCATTTGTTCATGTGATTATCTGGATTCTGGTTAAACTTGCTTATGTGAACCACGTGAATCTGAATCTCATGGTTCCATTATATTTAGCTGGTGAAATGTTTATTACCCGTGCGAACGGGTAAGTTTATTACACGTCTTATATTTTATTGAGTCACATGTGCATTGTGTGGATCTCACTTTTTTTTATCGGTTTTACACGTATTTTAATGAGATTTTTAATGATTCAAGGATGACATAATTATTTAAGAGTGAAAAATAGTTATCGACAATAATTATGTGAAGGTGACAAATAGTAAATTCTTGTTAATTTTTACGTATTTTTGAGATGATGAATGAGACTTTTAATGTTATTTAAGAGTGATAAATAATTATTTAAAAATAAAAAATATTTATCTAATAGTGACAAATAGTTATGTAAAGGTGATAAATAGTCAATTTTTGATAATTTTTGTATATTTTTGAGACAACGAGTGAGATTTTAAAATTATTCAAAGGTGATAAATAGATATGTAAGAGTGAAAAATAAATATCTAAGAGTGATAAATAGTTATGTAAATGTGATAAATAGTTAATTTTTGTTGGTTTTTATATATTCTTGAGATGATGAACGAGATTTTTAATGTTATTTAAGAGTGATAAATAGTTATGTAAAGTTGATTAATATATAAATAAGGATGACAAATAGATGAAAGTGTACGTGAATATTTAAAAAATTTAATAGATGGAATTCACGTGTCAATGATATAGATCAATAGTATGTTAGAAGGATAATTTTTTTATCCGTCCAGAAGGATAACTAGTATTTCTCGTTTAACTGACAAAGCGTGGGCATTGCAGGACAGGATCAATCAACAGAGATCCATCGGAACTCCGACCTGTGAAAATGATTAGCCCTCATCACGTTCTAGTGTGGTTATGTAGGTACGCACAAGTTTGGTAGCTGGAGAAGCACCGAGCCGTGCTCCGTCCAACATGAGAAAACTGCAGAACGAGGCGTTTCTATGACCGCCAAACCCCCCGTCTCGGATCCCGTGTCCTATCTGTTCGGATACTACGGTATTACCGGTTCCTGATATGCCTGTTATCCATCCAAGAGAGAGAGAGAGAGAGCGCCGGAGTGGGTGCGGCTGCTGGGTGAGAGAGAGAGAGAGAGAGAGAGAGAGGGTGGCAGGGGGCACCGGAGTGGGTCGGCTGCTGGGTGTTCACCAGGCGAGGGAGAGGGAGGCCGTGAGATAAGAGGGAGAGGGGTGGGGGCGTCCCAGCTGAGGAGTCGCACAGTCTCCGGCAGCTTCTGCGCCATATTCTGGCTCAAGAAGTGGGCCCTCATGCCTGGGCTTACCTTCTCCAACGAGCTCATCTCCCGGGACGAAGGCCTCCACTGCGACTTCACTTGCCTCCTCTACTCCCTCCTCCGGGGGAAGCTACCAGTGGAGCGCGTCCACTGCGTCATTGCTGACGCCGTGGAGATCGAGAGGGGGTTCGTGTGCGACGCACTTCCCGCCGCCCTGTTGAACGGCCCCCTGATGAGGCAGGGGCGGTCGTCGGACTCGGCGGCGTTCTCGAAATAATAGGCATGGAGGGAGAGCTGGTCGGGATGGAGATGTCGGGCAGCTTCGACCGGAACATCGTCGTCGTCTCCGGCGTCGGCGATGCCTTGGCGACTGGCGAGAGTCTCGGGGGTGACCTGGGGGTCTGGCTCTCAGGGTGCGTGGAAGAGAGAGAGAGAGAGAGAGAGAGAGAGAGAGAGAGAGAGAGCATCCTGTGGGGTGGGGTGCCGAGAGAGAGAGAGAGAAAGATGGGGAGTGTAAAATGAAATAAAAATAAAAATAATGATTAGGGGAATAAATATTTTTCAATATATTTTTATTTTATTTGTTAGACGTATGTTAATCGAATAAGTTTTTTATTAAATGTCAGAAGACTTAAGAGGCTAATAAGTAATAACTTAAAGGTTGTATTGTGGGGACTTATTCTTAATATCGTAAATGTTTAGGGGTCAAAAATTAAAATCTCTGAAATGGAAAGGGTCAACCGAGGGGAACACACACCCGTATTCGTCGGTTGCGTAAGCTTTTACTATCTTATCTCTCGATAGACCTTGTTCTAATATTGATTTTTTATCCCTTTTTAAAATCAAAATCCCAATCTTGTTAAATGTGTTGATCCAGTAGATCCTTCGTCACGAAGGATTGCAGGTTGCGGTCATAGGCTGTGGTCCATCAAAATCCCAATCACCAAAACGGTCCAAGACTACGGATATGTTATGCCCAAGTAGCATAGGGCCAAGTGGCCCTCTCAACATCGTCCTTTTGGCGAAAGTTAGAGGGCATTAGGTCAATAACAGTTTGTTAGCGTTTACTCCGTGGTGAAGATTAGCAAACGGGTTTGGACGGGGGAAGGTTTGGTGTTTCTGCACTCAACATCATCAAACTTATAATCAGCTTGGTAATCCATTCGGTTCATTATCTCATGGATGGAGAACCATGGAGTCTCGGGTTCAAATCGTATCTCCCTCGTTGAAAATCAGAATCAAACGAACTTTTAATCTTTTGTTTCACACGAGATTTTTATTATCTGTGAAAGTGTAAATCTTTAAGTTTTTGACCCTCCAATGAGTGTGACCCGACTGATCCTCCGCTCTACCATGTATTTAAGGTGGATGCGAGTGTAGACACCTCTCGGGGGCACTTCTCGAGGCCGCTGAAACGTGCTTTCAGGAGTGCACCGGTCTGCCCTGTCCCCCTATCTCCTTCCCAGTATCTCCCTTGACCAAAAAAAAAAAAAACATCAAACAAAAGTTCTCTTTTAGGGGCCGTTACTTCCATCTAGTCCGAATGTAACCCCACGGACGTGAGATTCTAGTGAGTAGGGTTGAAGTGTATTACGGTAAATATCATAAAAGTGGAGGTATAATAATTATTTCGAAAGATTTTAAGAGCACGGGGTAATTTTTCCAAAAAAAGTATGGCACTCTGACATTACTCCAACACAAAATTGAAGTTAACTAAGCCAAACCGAAGCCTACGGCTACAAGTGCCATGCGTTAAGTACCTGCAAGAAACATTCGAATCAGCATGGCATGCCCTGTTTTCTGAAAGTGTCCTTGCAGCCGCTTTGGATCGATTTAGATGTGGATAAAAATCATGGAGGAGTTTCCTGCGGCTTTCATTTTTTAAAATCTGATTGAATTCACGGTAGCAAACGCCTACCCAAAATGGTAATACCGAGATTCCCCAAAACTTATTACCAAAACATCAGAGTTGAATCTTCGTCAAGGTCCAAAGATGGTACTACCCACCCAGAAATGGGGGGAAAAACATAAAAGATGGACCAGGTCAGGGGCCTGCATATGTTTGCAGAATACCAGAAAGTATGAGCATGCAACCTAGAGATGGGTAGTCCCCCATCAACAAAATGTTTATGGCCCTGAACAATCTGCTTATCAATGACAGAACAAAGCACATTTGCTTCAGACTATTTCTTGATTTATAACGCACATTTGCTGCTACCCTTACAGACGATCTCGTTTCAAAGACACAAGGGGGGCACCGCAAATTACAAAGTGATAGATGCCACTGTGAGCACAGAAAACGTTTCTAGTCTCCTGCTGGTCCAAGTGCTTATAACTAATTAGAACGTCCAACGACAATGAACCGCATGGACAAGTGGGGATTTACTTCTACGTCACAGAAATTACTGCATGCATATTAACAGCATCCAACAGTCTCACACGGTCTAATAATCGTCTGTTGGAAAGATGGATTCAGAATGTGACCTTTGGGCAACATACTCGGTTGTTGCTTCAAAAAAAAAAGAAAAAAACGAAGTTAAACCAGCGGAGATACCAAACTATTGAATGATTTGAGGGGGAAAAAATGAATTAGGTACATATGGACAAATACCTTATGAACGTAATATTATTGGGCCTATAGATGACTGGAACATTTCACTAAGAACATGCTGTACTTCACCAGAACTGTGTTCAGAGCGAGTAAGGTTAACTAACAAAGGGAAAAACGAAGGAAGGTATCGCCTAAAAGAATCTCTCTCCAATCTGGTCAGCACATGGATCGCTGACACAACTAAGGAAGTCCGGGCAGCCAATTCCTCTTTCTTGGCCGAACCCAATGGAAGTATCCAATGCAAGGTTGGTCCACTGTGTCGAGGCTGTTGGATTGGCTGCTGGCCAGCACAGTTAAGGTATATGTGCAAAATCTTCTCACAAGCAGCAACGAGCTGAGGTTCTATACCCATCTCGACTGAGAAAAATGGATGAGAATTAACTATGGCTTCAAGCAGCTTGAGGTAGCTTTGATAGGATTCATTTTCAAAGTGTACCAAAGGTGGCTCTGAGATCTCCAAGTGGGAACAAGCTCTTTGCAGCTTCTGCTGAAGGGCAACTTCTGCAGCCACTTCATTTGCATGTGATGATATGGATGACATAATGTCCAAAAGAATTGTGAGGTGGGAGGGTGAAAAACCTTCGGAATGTGCCTCATATAACTTTGTGCTTGCCTGTCCAGGTATTGAAATCAAGTTATTCGAGTTGCTGAAAGAAACAATAAAAATATAGGAAGCATCCACTAAATGCATGCAGTGCTAAGAAAAGTATTGTGCCTTGGCAGGAATGGTGAGGGTTTGATGCCCAGTGCCTACATCATTTATTACCTTTTTACTCACTGCGAGAACTCAACTCTCAACAAGAAAGGCCAAAAAGTGGAGGTTTCAAATTTTTGTGGGTATTTTTTCTCTTAACAAAATTTAAGAAGGAAAGGGGAATAACCTTCATCCAAGAAAAAGTGAGAATAGATTATCCTTGATTTTCTTAATTTTCCTGAAAATTAAAAAAAGCGGGGATAGCATTAAAAATGGTTAGGGCTAACATACCCCCTCCCTTTTTGGGAAACGGAACAAATGAGCGAGCAAAATGGGGATAACCGATAACTTGATCTTATCTCCATCTTATTCCGACACTAAACATCAGCTTAATTTCTGAGATAAGGTTGTTTCCTTTGGGAACAGACATGACAAGATGGAAGTAATCATCTTCTCAGTCAATGACTAACCATAACTGTTTCTATTTTCAACATTCTCCTCCTCAAAGCAATTGTTTACCCTTGATAAGTGAATAGCAGATGGCATGGGCTAAAAGAACATAGCACATATATGTTCACTTAGCTTGTGCATGACCAGGCAAAAGATTCTATGCATACAAAGGAAAAGGTTTGTTACAGAGAAGAATGCTCCCCCCAAAAAGATCATTTAATATGAAAAATCCATCTGGCAGGCTCAGATAACACAGAAAAGAAAGAGTCTGATCTGGAGGATTTCCCATGAGAGGCTTCCCACCAGAGACAGGCTCAGGCGCTTCCTGCTGGACATTCTGCCATCCTGCTGTTTATGTGGCCTGGAGGATGAGTCCCTGGAGCACATCAGGTTGTCAGTACTCACAGACTCTGTGAGAAGGGTTGGCTTCGAGAACCAGATGTGTCTTGGGCCAACAGGTGGAGATGCGGTCCTTCATCAGGTAGTGGGGCAGGTACGTGCCCATTAGAGGTGATCGTGTTGTTTGGTGGCTGATTTTGCATGCCACTCTTTGGTCCCTTTGGTGTGAAAGGAATAACATGATCTTTAGAAGGGAGGCTAAAGTGGAAGACTCTCTTATTTTTTTCATTTGTTCTACGACGAGGGAATGGGCGAAGGTGATTTGTAATGTGGACGCCCTCAGTTCTCCTCTTTTTGCTTTGTTGGGAGGGTAATTGACCCACACCGCCTTGGTGTGTTTTTGTATAGGGTCTCTTTTTGGGAGATTTGTTACACTTGTACACTTCTCTTTCATTTAATACAAGCAGTGGTATTATCCACTTTTGAAAAAAAACACAGAAAAGAAAGAGAGGTTACCTGTACTAGAAGTAGTTGCACAGATATATGGCCTTTCATTCTGACAACAGCATATGAAGCTGTCTCCATACTATCACCCTCCAAATCACTGTCGATGAATTCATGGTCCGAATGTGCTTCTGCATCAGAATATCTTTGTGCAACATCAGGAATCTCAATTTTATCCATGATCTGCACTATCCTCAAGAATTCAGAAAGTGTGGATGCAGCAGCTTCTTTCAAGGATAATAAAATCTCAATCCACTCTTTCTCAGATAGTTGGCCTTCCAAATTCCTTGTCAATTGTAATAGAGAAGATATACCAGTGCCGGTAGAATTATGAGAGGGGCTTCTTACAAAACTTGTTAAAACAGACACAACATTTGGTAGAAGGGAGCGGACTACTTCAAAGAAATTAACATATAAGTCAACTAAGCACTTGGCCGCTACTGCATGAATCCCAGAGTTCCATGTATCCTCATCAAGTTCTGCAGAGTGCCCAGGTGAGGTCTGTCCATCACTCATGTTCAGTGTATTGCTAAATATTGGAAGAATGACTGATTTGAAAACACTCATCCAGAAGGAACGAGAAAAAAGATGCCCGTGGTCTTTCAGAATGTTAAACAGCACTTCTAAAGCACCTTTCCTGATAGCTGGTCTGGGATCAGATGTTAATTTTGATAAACCTGAAAGGGCATAGATGGCGAAGCTTTAAGACATTAAGTGCAAATAAAGTTTAACAAAGTGTGTGCAGAGAAGCATATGAAATGAATAGTATATACCAGCAAGCAAAGGAACCCAAAAGTACACATGGTCATCTTTGTCTGTAAAGGTACTTCCTTCTGAAGCATCTTCTTGCAATGAGTTGCATTCAATGTTCTTGTCATAGCGAACTAGTCCTCCTTCCGCAAGTTTAACAGCACAGAACCGAAGAAATGCAATAGCATTGAGGCTGACATCACTGTTAAATTTGCTAGTTGTGAAGGTAGTAAGGCATCTAACACAATCTGTAAAAGTCGTAGTTTCTGTCTCAGTTATGTATGGAAAATAGTCTCTAACAATCTTCTCCATGGTCTCAAAAGCTAATAGAACGATATTCTTGCGATCATCAGCAGCAGCAGTTGTGAAAACCTAAGAAAAAGGAAAAAGTAACATTTTAGGTTATAATAAAATGACACTTCAGGATCTCTCAGAAAATCCATCCTTCGGAAGTAAAAAGTTACCACACCAGAAAGAGGGTAAGAATGTCCAAAATTACCATAAAAACACTTTTCCAGCCAGACTTCACATTATTTACACGGCTTAAAACCATCTGAGAGATACATCGGACTATTAATTCCCTAATTTCTGCAGAACTGCTTTTCTGCATAACAATCACAAATGGTCTCAAGAATTCATTCTGGAAATTGTAATTAGCTAATTCCTCACGTTCTAAAAATTTCATGCTCAACTGCCTCAAAGAATCCATAACAAATATTGCGACTGACAGATTTTCAGATATGCCAACTGTGACAAAGAAATCAGAGAGAACATTCCAAATGCGTGACCACACCAATCTGATGCGGTTCATATTGTAATGCCTGTGAAAATAATAAGTTTAGATCAATAAAAGAGTGTTCATTTTTTCCAGAATAATGTAAGACAGTTGAACAAGATGACTTACGCAATTTCAACTATCTTTGTGAGGCTGAAAACACGAGGATCTGATGGAGACTGCAGCTCTGCCATGGAAACTTTGCACAGAGCCTTCACAAAAGCTACTATAGCCTCACTGTTTAGTCTTTGGCTATGAGCAAATATGTGATTGAGTTCAAAAGTTCCAATCTGATCTAATAAATTTAAGTTAGAAATAAAATTGCTAATCTGTTCTGGGCTAACCAACCCTGAGACATTTATTCCAACTGTAGTACTATCATATGAACCCCCTCGAACTGCAGCCATCACAGCTGGGTTCTGAAGAGCATTTGCCTTTTTCTTCATGGAGGGATTGACTGATAATTTCTGTGGCTTTTCTTCTGTTCCACTTGCGGGGACTGTAAAAAAGGAGGCATCAGGTGGTGCACCCTCTCCCAACAACTGTAAATGCTCAAATCGTGAAAGGCATGTCAGTACATGCTCCCATGCTTCCTGCAGATAGTTACCATCCTCAATTGCGATAGATATAATGGTCTGCAAAGTTGATGGACCAGCTATCAGAATGGCCATTAATTTTAGCACAACAGTGAAAAAGAAAAGCAGCCACTTGTGAAATTCTGTAACACGAGAAGAGGACCATATTCTATACAGGCAACATAATTCGTAGAATCTGGGTTGTCCCGCTGAAATACAGGACAATCAAATAAGGCAAAGGACAAAAATATCACAAAAAGCAGCTATTTAGAAGAATAAGATACCAAATAGTTAAAAATGTAAACCACTAAAATGGACTTTCAACTTTCAACAAAGAGTACACATCAGAAATAAATGACCACAACAAGCTTTCAAACTTTAGCTATAGTCTTACCATATGCAATGCTCAGCTGCAGATTGCCATGAGGTTTGAAAATAGAATCAAGAATCAACATATTCCAATCCTAATCGGCTTGCCAGTAACCACCCTAATTTTGGAGCAAACATTCTCAACCAAGGGAGGGAAAGAAAGAGGGGGCAAGGCAGCTCCCCCTCCCCAACCTCCCACCCCAAAATCAGACTGATTGAACGTACAGACTTTTTTTGAAAGTGGGTGGTACCACTATTGTATTAAATGAAAAAATGATTTACAAGTATAGTCAGTAAGTTCCCAAAAGGTCCCTATACATGCAGGCAACACCAAGAAAGAGTGGGTCACTCTAAACCCCCAACAAAACAAAAAGAGAAGAGTTAAGGGAATTCACATTAGATAGGAGCTCTGCCCATTCCCTCTCTCTAGTACAAATAAGAGGGACAACAGTATCCCTTGCTCTAGCCCCCCTCCTGAACACCATGTTGCTCCTTTCCACCCACAGACTAGAGTAGCATGAAGTATCAACCACCAAACAACGCTGTCACCCCTAAGGAGGCAGCTTTTGCCACATCTCCCAATCAGATGATGCACCCCTGTCCGACGGCCAAAATCACACTGCATCCTCCTAGCAAACTCCCCTCACACCCCCTATGAGTAGGTGCAGCTTACAAACAGATAGTCCAAGGTCTCGTCCTCCTCTCCACAAAGGCAGCCGGCAGCACGTTGACTGGATGCCTGAAAGGAACTGGATTTATCCTGAGTGGGTAGTCTCCTATGGGAAATCTTCCAAGAAGTTTCACCTTCAGCAGACCCTTGAGCCTCCAGACCTGAGGGGCGAGACTGTGGCGAAGGACAGACATTTAAAACATGAATCTATGATAAAACTTTGGGCTTGATCTAAACTGAATGTTCATAGTTAGACTTACACTTTACGTGGTTTATTTCTCAATGCATCATCAGTCGGTGGTCAATCAAGGGTTTTGTTTTTGTCCATAAGGGAATCCAAGAATGCCAATCTAGTGGACAAACCTTGAAGCAAATCTTCAAAATCACCCATAACATTTTGAACTTTTTCTTAAAAGGGAAAATCTTCCCACTGGATCCCAAAATAGAAATGCTTCATAATATGCCACACTCCTCTCCCTCCATGTTCCTAAACCATGAGCAAAACCGATATAAATTCCTAGTGAAAATAATATAAATCTGATGGTTGATCACAATGTAGCCAAGTTCTTTATGGAAATCATCTTTGGATTCTGCCTTCTACTTTCTTGTGGACATATAACTAACAACAAATGGGAACCTCATACCAATTCACCATTGTATTTACAGAAGATAAGGAATAAGATTAAGTTTACATAACCTCCAAGTATAATGGAGAACAAAATTTAAGACTCAATCATTTCAATGAGAGGGCGATGTGGAGAAGAAAAAGAAGGGAAGGCAGCAAACTGCTAATGACAAACAATAACAAATTAATAAGGAGAAAACCAATAAGAACTTGTGAATACCTATCAATCAATATAAAAATTTAAAATTTGGTATTCAAATAATTATAATCTATATTAAAAGGAAACATAAACATGACACATTTCTATGTAAATTATAAGCACATCAACATAATAATTTCATAATTTTCCACCTGTCACATATCAAAAAAAGCCACAAAAATCATACAAGCTTCAAAAAGTACACCATGCAAATATGAATCAATGTCCTTAAGAGGAAGGAAGAGGAATCGACAGGGAGAAGAATTTGAGAGAAAGGGGTAAGAGAAATGCAAGTCCTATCTTCTCTTTCCAATCTTGACATCTCATTTGTCAATTTTTCAAATTGCCCTTGAACTTTTGCCCAAATACTAAAATGGACCTCAAAACAAAGAGTGGATGCCCTGCCAAGGTAGACTAGGAGGGCCCAAGGTGGCCTATATACACCAAGGCAGTCAGGTGAGTGTCTTAATGGATTGCTCGCCTAGGCATCTGGTCATCTTGGGCACCATGGAGTGCCTTGTTGCCTAGGCAACATCTTGAAAACAATGATTCTTCATAAGTCCACTGCTGCTGATATGGAAAACATTGGCCGACTGTATGGTCCCTAGCCCTAGGGGTCTCAGTCTGTTACTACATATTTTTGCACCCTTACAAGTCTATGGAATGAACTTAATTGTTCCTGTATGCCTACTTGGACCTCACTGGAGCATCAAAGGACCTTTTTGTTACTTCAAGAGGATGATTGCATTGTGAAATTCTTGAGTGACCTGAATCCTGACTATGCGGCATTCTGAGGACAAATTCTGAATATGGATCCCTCTCTAACACCTGAAGAGACATATTTTAAGATCCTCAATGAAGAACAACGCCAAAAGGTTATAAGCAGCAAGCCTAACATTTCTGCACATTTTGATGCTTGAGAGTACCCTGCACTTGCTAGCGCCACTGGTAAGACTCCTCGGCTAGTGATAAGAAGCATAGCAACAAGAAATGTAGTCATTGTGACCGCACCAATCATGACTCTGACTTTTGCTGGGAAAAGTATCCAGAAAGATGTCTGCTAACTTCCGAACCAATAAAAATGGACAGAAGTCTCGAGGTAATGTGACTGTTTCATAATCTTCTACTCTCCCTGGTGCATCTACACCAGATGGGTCACCTGCCACTGTGTCACCAGCGCTCGTCTCCTTGGACATTGTTACTCTCCAGCACCTTCTTTCTCAACTTCAGACCACCCCCAGACACCTTCCTCTTCATTGCCTTCAGGTACACACAGCACTGCCCCGAGCACTGTTGCTCGATCCCCCAGAAATTCTGACGTGATTGACTTTGGTGCCACTAACTATATGACTGGTATATCTATTTCTTTTGGTTCTTATTCCCTATCCTCGGGTCAAGACAAAGTCATCATTGCTGATAGTACTCGTGCTACTATTGCTGGCAAAGGTTTCATTAGACTCTCTGAACACTTGACCCTTTCTTCCACACTTCATGTGCTCTCTCTTTCCATTAATTTATTTTCAGTGAGTCGTCTTACTAGATAGTTGAACTGTTCTATGATCTTTTTCTCTAGTTACTGTGTGTTTCAGGATCTAAAAATAAGCAAACAATTGGGATTAGCCATGAAATAGATGGACTTCATATATTTACACCTGGGAAGACACTTGCCTTTCAATCCTCTTTTCTCCACGTATGGACAAACAAGCTCAGGAGATTACGTTGTGGCATTCTAGATTAGGACATCTTTCTTTCGTTCATTAAGAGTTATGTTTCCTCCTCTTTTTGAGTCAGTTGATGTTTCATCTATTTCATGCCAAACTTGTCAGTTAGAGAAACATTGTAGAGCACAATTTCCTTCTTTAATAAAAAAAGTTTTTTTTTGCATAAATATCATGTAAATATCAGTTATGCCAAATATATCCCTCATTTGAGCATATTATCAAAAAAACCCTCCAAATATGCCGAATGGTTGTGGTTATACCTAGGTAGTTTACTGCCATCTATGTTGGGCGATTATTCTGAGGAATATTCGACGGAAAAGTCAGGACATATGAAATACCCAAAATACCTAGAGAGGGAGAGAGAGAGAGAGGTGCCGCCACCCCTCTCCCCCACTGGCAGCTCCCCTTCCCCCACCTCCGGCGAGCACCCGCCCCCCCTTCCCCTTCAGCCCATTCCTGAACACCCCCACCCCCGGTGACGCCCGACCCCCCTCCCCCTCCTAATGAGCACCCGGCCCACCATCCCCCTCTAGGCAAGCACCCCTGCTCCCATCGCTTTCGGCCTCCCCTCCTTGGGTGCTCGCAAGACCCCACCCCCGGCAAACCCCCACAGCATGCAGCAATAGGAGGAGCTAGCGTCACAAGCGCCGCAGAATCCCAGCGCCGAGAACCCTTGCCCCGTCGTGCAAGAGTTACCGGCTCCGGCAATCTGGGCCCCATCCTCCCTGCCCCCTCTGGCTTCGATGAGCACCCCGGCCCCGCTCTCCCCCTCTGGCTTGTACCCCCCTCCGACCCTCCCCGGCCCCTCCTCTCCCCCCCGTTGAAACCCTCCTCCCCGTACCCCTCCCCGTCGGAACCCCCACCCCCACACCCAGGAACGCCACTCCCCTCCGCCCCTCCTTGCACCCCTCTCGGCCGGAGACCCCACCCCCCCACCCTGGAACCCCCTCCTGCCCCCTTCCACGGTCATGGCACTGCTCTCTCCTTCGGCCTAGAGGAGCCCAATGCCGTCGATGCCCCGCCCATCGATATGAGAGAGAGAGAGAGAGAGAGAGAGATAACCCAAGGATATGTTAGTAATTCTACCCTTTAACTCGCGCTTAACCCAAGTTAAACCAATCGAAGTTACAGGAGGGGTATAACTGTAATCATTAACAATAAATGAAGGGTAACTTTGATAATACACTGAAATTAGGGGTATATTTGGCATAATTGATATTTATAGGGATATTTATGCAAAAAACCCATAAATAAAAGTTCCACTATGTTTGAACTTGTTCACTCTGATGTTTGGGGGGCCTTCCCCTGTTCCTTCTTTGGATGACGACATGTGTCTTATTACATTTATTGATGATTTCTCTCGTTGCTCTTGGCTATATCTATTACGATCTGGGATGAAGTTTTCCATGTTGTTCAAGTGTTTTGTAATATGGTTCATACTCAATTTGACACAAAAGTGAAAACCCTTTGTTTTGATAATTTCCAAGAATACTTTGCTAATAATGTTAATATCCTTTTTGAAGATAAGAGTGTGGCCTATGAGTCCTCTTGTCCATATGCTCCTCGACAGAATAGTGTTACTGAATCCAAAAATCGCCATCTTCTTGAGATCGCTGGGGATCTTCTATTTCAGCATCATCTACCCAAATCCTTTTGGGCAAAGGATGTACTTACTACTAACCACATTATCAACAAGATGCCATCCAAGAGTTTACGGGGTGGGTCACTATCCTTTCGCACTTCTGTCTGAACAAGCTCTTGTTCCCTCTCTTATCTCGAGTTTTTGGTTGTCTTTGTTTTATTCATACTTTGATCCAGATAGTAGCAAATTTGTTCCATGGGCTGTTTGTGGTGTTTTTTTTTGGGTTACTCTTCTACTCAGAAGGGTTATGTGCCATGATCATGTTTCTTGTCGTTTCTTTGTTCACAAAGATATTACTTTCTTTGAATATGAATCCTACTATTCTCCTCGAACTCAACCTCAGGGGGAGAATCCTAGCATCCTACCTTCTTCCTCTTCTATTACTCCCTTGTTACTTGTACCCCCTTTTTTTACCTCTACCACAAATGAATCTCCTGGTGTTCATACTTCCACTCCAGTGACCGGTGCAGAGTGTTGAGAAGCAGAAGCACATTATTACCTACAAGTAGAAGAAGCTTGAAAAAAAAGAAAGAAAAGTCCTCTACTGGTCAACCAACTCCAGGGGTGTTGACTTTTCGGGTCCTATCCGACCACTCAATGACTTGAATCTACCCATTGCTATCAAGAAGGGTGGCCAAAACTATGCTAAATATCCCATCACCAACTTTGATACCTATTATCACGTGTCTCCTCGATACTACTCCTTTCTCTCTTCATTGACCTCTGCCCATGTTCCTACTACTTTTTCTGAAGTTGTGTAGGATCTGAAGTGGCAGCATGCAATGGATGAGGAGTTGAGTGCTCTTAATAAGAATGACACTTGGATCCTAGTTGATCTTCCAGAAGGCAAAAATCCAGTTGGATCCAAATGGATGTACATGATTAAATACAATGCAGAGGGTGTGATAATATAAAGGTATAAAGTCATGACTTGTTGCAAAATGTTTTACTCAGAGATATAGGATTGATTAGCTGGAGACATTTGCTCTTGTAGCAAAACTAAAGCCTGTCAAGGTAATTCTCTCACTGGCCGTTTAGTACTCCTGACGTATGTATCAATTGGATGTCAAAAATGCCTTCTTGAATAGAAATTTACAAGAAGTGTACATGCTGCCACCACATGGAATTAACACGGAAGGGAAAGTCTGTCGCCTAAAAAAGACACTCTATGGGTTGAAATAGTTAGCTAGAGCTTGGTTTGATACACTGTGCCTTGCTATGATTAGGTTTAATTTTATACAGTCAAATGTTGATCATACTATGTTTTTCAAGTAGACAGGGGGCATGTGATTGTGCTACTTGTTTATGTCGATAAGATGATTGCTACGGGGGATGATGCAGCGGGAATCAAACAAATAAAAGAAGACTTAGCTGCTGAATTTGAAATGAAAGACTTAGGTAAGCTGAGACATTTTTTGGGATTTGAGGTAGCCAGATCAAAAAATAGCATCTACATCTATCAGAGAAAGTATGCATTAGACTTACAGACTGAAGCTGGAAAGTTGGGGTGTAAACTTGCAGCTACACCAATAGAGTTAAATCATGGACTAACGAGGGTAGGGGGAGAAGAACTCTCACTTGAAGATAGGGGTTTGTATCAGAGATTGATGTGTTTCACGCGGAAAAAAAATGAAGACGGGCTGACAATGAATTAAAATTTGGGAGGATTTCAGGTTAGTATCAACATGTTTATTTGCATTTGTTTATTTCACGTTTTAGGTTTATTAGATGATTTAGGGCTCGTGCGCTGGACTTTTTTTCCACCGACCATGGTCAGTGTTAATTTATATCGACATAAAGTCCGATCATCCTTGACTAACTATCTAAGAACACATTGTGCCTCGATATCCATTGTGATGTTGAAGGTTTTATCTAATGATCAGTATCTTAATGATTGCTCATTAAAGATCCATACTCTTACAGAGAAGCTTGAATACTTTTATTCCTTGAACATATGTAATTTGGATTATAATCAATCTTTTAAGAGCCTTACATTTGGTCCTGACTATGTAATCGGGTCTTTGAGTTTGCATCCAGTCACAATCCGACCGTTAGATATGCTTCAGTCTGCAACTGGACCTTTGAATTAGCTTATGTCCATGATCGTACAGTTGAATTTGCTTCTGTCCACGATCGGATGGTTCAATTTGCTTCTGTCCACAATAAGATGGTTGAATTTGCTTCTGGCCATGATCAGATGGTTGAATTTGAATTTGTCAACAATCGGATCGTTAGATCACCAAGATGATCATTGTCGGTCCATCGGATCTACTTCCGATCATGATCTAACCATCAGATTTGTTTCCGGTCGAGATCTGACAGTTGAATTTGCTTTGAATCAAAGATCTGGCCGTTGGATTAATTTCTAGTCTCGGTCCAGCTGTTGAATTTAAATATGGTCAAGATTCGACCGTTGAATTTGCTCTATATCAACATCTAACAGTTGATTTCAAATTTCATCACAATCAGTCCGTTGGATCACCAACATGATCAGTGATCATTATCGAATCGTCGAAGTTGTTTCATGGTCATGATCACTCTTTTGATCGGGATTGGTCCATTAAGTTGACTAGACGTCCATGATTAGTAATTTTCTCTGACCAAGGTACTTTTGCAATTTCCCTAGACATCAGGATATTCTTGCAATTTCAGAAGTATTTTGGACATTTCTGTCATTTATGACCCTTGCTGGGTATTTCTGTCATTCTGGACCCTTCGTAGTATATTTGCAATTTCTTGACAACTTGGATCAAACCTGCCATTTCTTGACTTTTCAGGGGTATTTCCGTTATTTCCTGACTTTCCTAGTGTGTTTCTATCATTTATTTACATTTCGGGGCATTTATGTAATTTCTTGACATTCCGGAGCATTTTCGTCATTTCTTGACATTCCAGATATTTCCGTCATTTCTTGACTTTCCCAGATATATTTGCACTTAACATACTTTTCCGATCACAAGGCATGCGCACCAACCTTCATGCTTGGATCTCCTTGGACGCCCCTTGATGCTTGATCTATGCTCATTTTCTCGATTTTATTTTCTAAAATATCCCTTAGGACTTAGGAATAATTCACATAGGGACATACATGCAGCACATCTCCTTTCTTGTATCCTTGTAAATGCACAAGCACAACGACACTTCATAAGATAATAATGACTTGGACGGTCCTTCCTTCATGCTTGGTTCTTAGTGGAGCCTTCTTTGGGTGCTTGGTCCTTGGTGGATGCCTTCTGGAGGTTTTTCTACAATTTTCCCGCAAGAAGGGACATTTCTATAATTTTTACACCTTCCAAGGTTTTTCTACAATTTTCCCGCAAGAAGGGACATTTCTATAATTTTTACACCTTCCAAGATTTTTCTACAATTTTCCACTAGCAGGTGATATGTCTATAATTTCTTGAGAAATCAGGACATGTCTATAATTTCTGATCTCTTCATGATTTTCTGCAATTTCCTACCAAAGTTGAATTTTTTGAGAAATCAAGATATTTCTACAATTTTTGATCTTTTTAAGGTTTTTCGGAAAATTCTCGCCTGTAGGGGGTTTATATGCAATTTTATGAAAGGCCAAGATTTTTCCCCAACTTTCTTGGACATTTCAACAATTTTACAAAGTTGTAGGATATTTCTGCAATTTTTGAACATTGTCCCATGATTTCTAAGATTTTTTATGGACTTTGAATATTTATGAAATTCACATAGTTTCTCCATCATTTTGCATAACCATAGGGGCATATCCCCAATGTTAGGGGTTGTTGGAAGTAAACTTTTTGCCTACAAAAAACAAATCACCCCTGGACAATCCCCCATCCTTTCTTCAAACAAGAAGTCATAACATGCGGGGTGAAATGTTACTTAAGCTCACCATTGTAGAAAAGGGTGACTAGAACCCTCCAGGGGGGCTTTGAAGGGGGTGACTAGACGACCCATCCTTAGACTCCTCCCCACAACACCCAAAGCCAATCCCTACCAGAGGAGGACCTGTCTAGGGTAGAGACTTGCCGACTTGCCCGGGGTGAAGCAGGGTGGACCTGTCTGGGGTGGCTAACCACCTGTCCTGGGTGGAGACTTGCCCGGGGTGAAGCACCCTACCAGAGGAGGACCTGACTTGTCCGGGGTGAAGACCCATCCGGGGTGGGCTACAACCTGTCCGGAGCGGACTGCAACTTCAACCTGTCCGGAGTGGGGGTGAGGCACCCTACCAGAGGAGGAGTTGACCTGTCTGGGGTGAAGACCCATCCGGGGTGGGCTACAACCTGTCCGGATTGTCCGGAGTGGACTGCAACTTCAACCTGTCGGGGGTGGACTGAAGACCTGACAGGGGTGGATTCCTAACTTACACTCATTCGGGGTGAAGCCAATTTGAGATTCATTTGGGATGGGATGGGAGTGTGATCACCCCACTTTTCTCCCCTCCAGGGGTTCCGGTCACCTCTTTGGCCAATGATGACTATAAGGCGATTGCCACCTTCCTCCTCATTTAATATGCAGGCTTAATGGCAAAAGTAGCCCACTGAATGGGCCAGCAGGGGTTCGGGGGGGACCACATCAGGCCCTCCGAGGTCAAATGAACTTGGCGGGAACCTGCCCGGGGTCAAGCGCTGGACAGGTCTGCCTGGGGTCAATCAACCCTGTTGCCCTGCTCTCTCGAAACAGAAAAATGGGACCCTCCCGAGGTCATTCTCATCTTGTCCACCCCGTACGGGTTAAATCAAACCCGATGGCCCTCCAACTTCTATAAATAGACCCCCGGGAGTCTAAAGGGAAGGATGGACACAGATAGAGAGATCTACACACACACAAAGAGAAGAGGAATCAAACACCTGCGAGAAGCAGCTTTGTTCGTTGTCTGGCCCACTAAGGGTATGTGATATCCCGGGCTTTTGTATTTATGCCCCTGAGGGCCATGTTTGTAATTATGCCCCTCAGAGGGCCATATTTATAATTTTCTATACACCTGGGACGGCTAAATTATGTAGTTCCACCCACTCAATAGGGAATTACAAAAATACCCTTCCTGAGACTGCGAGAAAATTCAAATCCTATTATTTACAGTCCTACCCTACAATTCTATGTAGTTGGGGCAATGCCCCTATGTCGCGCGTCAATGCAGAGACCCTTTTCTCTTGTACAGTCGACAACTCGCTGACAACGCCTGTACTTATTTGGATCATAAATGTACTCAGTTGTTCTTTTATGTGCCGGTCAAGAAAATTATAAGAGAACCCCGACTTTCGAAAAATTATGTACATGCCCCTCTCCTTGTGAATCAATACATGTACGCCTTCTATAAAGTCCATTGTTGCTCCTTCCGCTTAAGGACCTTACTAGCTTAGTTTTGCACCTAAGCGTCATCTCAGACCTAGGTCCGCTTGGAGTCTGGTAAAATTACCAAAGTACCCTGTGACCTAGAAATGACCTAGGAGCCTTCAAAACCTGCCGGAAATTGCCTCGGTGCCCTCGGAAGTCGGAGATTTTCCATACTCTCCCTCCAACCTAGAAATTCCAAAAATGCCCCCTGGTCTGGTGAAATCACCAAAATATCCCAAGAAATTCAAAATTACCAAAATAGATCCCTCGGTTTGATATATATATACACACACACCTGTATACTTTACTCCGTGATGCCAACAGGGGTATATATGCAACATGCCCTTATTGGGATTTAACAAATAACAAAAAAATATTCAAATCTCCAAACTTTCAGCCTTCAAGAAACTCCAAATCTTCAATAGATCCTTGTGTCCTTCAAGAAACTCCAAATCTTCAATAGATCCTTGTGTCAAGCTCTCCAAGCCTCCAAGGGTCGAGAGATGCAAGCTCTCCTTCCAAATGAGCCATGGCCTCCTATTTATAGAGGCGGATATGAGCTACCGGAGGCGGGTGAAAAGTCATTTTCCTTTTTTGGACATTTTAGCCCCTTTGGTTAAAAAGGGAGGAGGGGCAAAAGAGGGAAAAAATAGGAAGAGGAATTGTATGTTTATGTGTGTGTGTTTGTGTGTGTGTGTGTGTGTGTGAGAGAGAGAGAGAGAGAGAGAGAGAGAGAGAGAACAAAGGGGGTCTCCCCTTGCCTTTGTGCGACCGGAGGGGGGGTTCCCCTCTACTTTGCATGACTAGAGGGGGCTCCCTCCGGTACGGCATGACCGGAGGGGGTCTCCCTCCGGTTCTGCGCAACTGGAGGGGTCTCCCTCCGGTATTGGACAACCGTAGGAGCCTCCCTCCGATATTGCGCAACCGGAGAGGGTCCCTCCGGTGCAAGATGATCGGGGGGTTCCCCCAGTGCCTAGGTAAATTGGAGGGAGTCCCTCTGTGCCAGGGTTAACCAGAGGGAGTCCCTCCGATGCTTGCACAGGGAGAGAGAGGAGGGGTCCCTCCGGCCTCCTCTTTTTTTTTTTTGGGGGGGGGGGGGAGGGGGATTTCAGAGTTCAACAAATGCCTCCCATGAGATGTGTGGTGGAGCCGAAGGCGAATGCAAATAGCTTGTGTGCCTCACAAGTCTTACCCCTTAGTCTAAATGGCATGGCGAGGAAATTGTTGAAGGCAACAACAAACTACTCGTGCACTTTAGTACTATTATGTTTTTGCCCTCGAGTCTTGGTGACATGTCGGAGAGTGTTATCGAAGGCAATGGTAGACATCTTGTGCCCTTTAATGATGCGATAGTTTTCACCCTTAAGTCTCGGTGACAAAGTGGGGAGTCTTGTTTAGATTCTTCCTTGGATGGATGTTTTTCAGGATGCGACAATAGCTTGGGATTGGAGCTGAAAGACATTGCATTTTGTTCCAGCGCTTCAACGTTGTGCGGTGTTATCACCAACTCTTCGCCATTAAAATTTTGGGCCGATGTTGGTGTTATCACGCTTTTCGTGTCAGGCCATCTGGTTTTTACTGCCAATTTGATTGAAGAAACCATTTCTTAACTTGGTAGCAAGTTTTCTTTTCTCTTCTTTCTCCTATGTTTCCTCTTTTATTTTGCACATATCCCCAGAAAAGTACTTAGGAGATCGCACACCACTTCAAAGAAGTGACATGGACCCGCTCCACCAGGCCGACCTCAAAGTTGAATTGCAAATCATATTAATAGAGTTGAGAATGAGGGCTACAACAAGATTTATTTTTTTTTCGTTTTGGGGCCCGAAATCTCTTTGTTCCTCATCCCTCTTTTTTTGTTGCATTTATTTCCCATGTACATCAACGGGTTTTGGAATACTAGTCTTTTGCTACCCTCTTCTTTGATCTTGTCTTTCTGGCTTTGCCTGGAGTTCAATCTAGGATACCCCTCTTTCCTTTTTTTGTCTCGTTTTTATGGCCTTGAGTGGAGCCAGGTTTGAAGTTCTTCACCTAGGTCTTACCTCTATGACTTTGTCCGGAGCTTTCTCTTGAAGTTTTCCTCCAATCCATTTGATCCCAAGGGCTTGTTCTCGTTGTCTGAGTTGGCGACGGGCACAGATACCATCTTTGAGCCATGCTATTTATTTTCTTCGAAAAGTTTGGTAGACACATTGTCGGCGGTTTCTCGTTTGCGGGTGATTTTTGGACCCACAGAGGCAATTAATTTGCCACCAACACTAGGGAAGAAGGCCATAAGGGGGCCGTAATTTGCATAGGCTGATTCTTTAGCTTCCCTCCACGGTACGAGAATTAACATCCCAAGATATTTTCCATGTCAACTTTGCTTGTAAAACTTGAGCTTTCTTGTATATTGCATGATTGCTCTCTGAGTTATATTTTTCATGTGAACATTACTTGTAAAATTTGACTTTTCATGTATAGTGCATGATTGCTACATGAGTTATATTTTCCATGTAAACATTGCTTGTAAAATTTGAGCTTTCTTGTACACTTATAATTTCTTTGCTTTTGGCCTGGGTTTGTCTGCATTTTTTTGAAAGACCTAGATTTTTCCCGAACTTTCTTGGACATTTCAACAATTTTGCAAAACTACATGGTATTTTTATAATTTTTGAACATTTGCCCATGATTTCCAAGGTTTTTATGGACTTTGGCTATTTATGAAATTCACATGGTTTCTCCATCATTTTGCATAACCGTAGGGGCATATCCCCAATGTTAGGGGTATATATGCAACATGCCCTTATTGGGTTTTAGCAAATAACAAAAAATCTTCAAATCTCCAAGCTTTCAAGCATTCAAGAAACTCCAAGTCTTCAAGAGATCATTGCGCCAAGCTCTCCAATTGTCGAGAATTGCAAGCTCTCCTTCTAAATGAGCCACGACCTCCTAGTTATAGAGCAAAGATGAGCTACCAGAGGGAGGTGAAAGGTCTTTTTCCTTTTCTGGACATTTTAGCCCCTCCTATTAAGAAGAGAGGAGGGACAAAAGAGGGAAAAAAAGGAAGAGGAATTAAGAGGAAAGAGAACATTTGTGCGACCAGAGGGGTGTTCCCCCAGGCTTTGTGTGACCGGAGGGGGCTCCCTCCGGTACGGTGCAACCAGAGGGGTCTCCCTCCAGTATTGTGCAACCGGAGGAGCCTCACTCCGGTATTGCACAATCGGAGGGGGTCCCTCCGGTGGCTTGGGTTAACCGAAGGGGGTCCCTCCAGTGCGGGATGACTAAGAGGTTCCCCCGATGCCTGGGTTAACCGGAGGGAGTCCCTCCAGTGCCAAGGTTAACTGGAGGGAGTCCCTTCGGTGCCTACACAGGGAGAGAAAGGGTTGACCAGAGAGGTCCCTCCGGTGGTCCGACAACCTATTTTTCTTGGTGGGGTGAGTGGAATTTTCAGGGTTCAACAATATGACAACTCCTATATTTATCATTGAATTGGCCAGATTTGACTTATGTTGTTAGTGTAGTCAATCAGTTCATGCAGGCTTTGCGGACAGTACGCATGAAAGCTAAGGAACCTATATCAAGGTATTTAAAGTCATGTCCGGGAGGAATTCTTTCACAAAACTGACAGCCTGAGTCTTGAAGAATATGTAGATACTAATTGGGCTGAGTCACAAGATGACAAGAGATCAACTTCTAGTTACTGCACTTTTCTAGGTGGCAATTTGGTTACCTGGAGTAAGAAGCATATAGTGTGTGCAAGGTCAATTGTAGATGCTTAATACCGAGCCATGGCACATGGGTTAGCAGAGTTGATATGCCTGAAGCTTCTTCTATTAGATTTGGGAGTCCCAATGAAGCTACCTATGAAGCTTTATTGTGACAACAAAATAGCAATAAATATTGAAAACAACCTTGTTCAACATGACCTATGTAGTCTGAGGCGTGCGGCAAGCGAGGCGACCTGGGGGGCGCCTCACGCCTCAAAGGCCTAGGCGATGGCCGAGGCGTTTGAGGAGAGAAATTAATAAAAAATAAAATTAATATATCGAACAATATCATAAAAATATATATTTTTGAACAGTAAATATCATAAAACTGCATATACACTAAACATGAAAAACAAGTAGAGAGACTGAGAGATCGGAGAGAGTAGAGAGACTGAGAGAGTGAGAGAAGTGGAGAGACAGAGTGAGAGATGGGAGAGAGAGTGAGAGAGACAGAGTGAGAGATCGGAGAGAGTGATAGTATGAGAGGCAGAGAGTGAGAGATCGGAGAGAGTGATAGTATGAGAGACAGAGAGTGAGAGATCGGAGAGACAGAGAGTGAGAGAACGGAGAGACAGTGAAGTGGCGAGGGTGGCGGGGTTTACAGGGTTTGAGGGACAGTGAAGAGGAAGAGAGTGGGAGATGCAGAGAGAGTGAGAGAGTGGACATAGAGAGAGTGCCGCACGCCGGAGGAAGTCGGAGGAAGAGATTGGCAGCCGCTGCCGCACGCCGGAGGAAGCCAGAGGAAGTTACAACCACGCCGGAGGAAGCCGTTGCCGCTCGCCGGAGGAAGAGATTGGGATCGCCGTTGCCGCTCAGCTGCCGCGCTTGGAGGTGGAAGCAGCGAAGGGTTTGGCACAGGCAGTGAAACCCTCGGTCTCGGGGGGGTTAAAGATCCGGACGCGGTTGTTAACGGGATATGAGAGACCCGATACGCGGATCCGCGTCTTCGGGCGAGCGAACGAGGAGCGTGGAGGCGACCGACTCGTGCGGAGGCGGCCGACGCGAGTGAGGCGCACGCGAGGCGCTCGCCTCAGCGAGCCGCGACGACGCGAGGCGGGCGATCGACGCCTCGCCCCGCCTCACCGCCTAGGCGCTCGTCTAGGCGCGATTTCAACTACACAGAGCATGACAGAACAAAACACATTCAAATTGACAGACATTTCATTAGGGAAAAACAAGACTCAGGACGACTTTGTTTGTGTTAAGTGAAATCACAAGAACAAGTTGCTGGAGTCTTCACAAAGGCTATAACTGAAGCTTTGTGTAAGTTTGCTCATGACAAACTGCACATGAAGGATATCTGTGCTCACCTTGAAGGGAAGTGTAGGAAAACAAGCGCAATTTTGTAATTTTAATATTTTATTAGACTTTTTCTATATTTTTCTTGTTTCTCGGTTGCCTTCCGTACTGGAGGGCAGATGTGTAATTTGCCTATTGAGAATTAATACAAAAGGGCGGCAGATTGGCTAGTTAGGCAGTTTCATAGTTGTCAAGGTGACAAGGTGACCCAAGGCATTCATGAGAAGCCCAAGTGCTTAGGCGATAAGGCATGTACTTAGGCGTTGCCTAGGCGACAAGTTGGCACTTATTTAAAAACCCAAAAAATACATAACCCCAATATACAAATTATGAATAAGATACATGAAAAAATTATAGATTTTAGTATTAAAAATTGAGAGAGAGAGAGAGAAGGGAGTGTTGAACTCACGGAAATAAATGAATAAATAAATAAGTAAGTAAATATTTAAATATTTCCCCTTTGAAGAAGAAAATGCAAATTCGTAATTCTTTAGGCAGTGGGTATATTATTATTTCCGCGAATTTAGGTTTATCAAACGATTAGGGATCGGGTACTGGACAATTCCCCACCGACCGCAGTCGGTGTTTATTTACATCAGTATGAGTCCGAATACCCTTGATTAACTGCCAAAGAAAATCCACCGTTCACATAAAGTTAGCTGTGATGTTGAAGGCATTGCCCTGAGCACTAAGTCGTGCGAGGCGGTGCCAAGTATTGAAAACGTTTCAGGAAGGACTACGGGCTTAACCGACATAGTTACGAGGATCGAGGTAGATCCTCAAATTCGTAATCTCAAGGCTCAAGACCTATGTGTTGGCCATTTGACCTTTATGAGGTTAACTGAGTCTCGAAACTTCATACTTATCTTCGCATGATGTGAAGCATGGTATTTCACGACTCAAACATTCACAGGATTTTGTAGAGTCATGCTCACATGGCCACTAGTATATTTCAAAAAACGTTATAAAGTGTACATTGTACAAGATATCACAGGCACATTTCATGAGTACGACTTGTCGACAAGTTTTTTCCGATTGCACATGATCTTTCATTCGTAGGCAACCAAGATTTTGGTCGTACATGACCCTTTGCTCACAAGCAATCAGGGCAATTTCAGACCGATCATGGGTATTTCTGCAATTTTCCACTTTTGGTGGTATTTCTGTAATTTTCCCCATCATGAGGGGTATTTATGCAATTTGTCCAGACCAAAATTATAGAGTCTCGAAGGACTCTGGTAGTTACACCCCCCCCCCCCGGGCCAAAACATAGGATTTTGGGAGTGGATCCAGGGCTAAAACCCATGTGAGGAGGGTGAAACAGGGGCAAAACCCCATGTGGGGGTGGACCCGGGGCAAATCCCCCATAAGGGTGGAACCGGGGCAAAACACCCCCTTTGGGGTTGGAACTGGTCCAAACCCCCTATAAGGGGGTAGGACCATGCTGCCACTACCCCTTTTGTTTCACATTGGGTTAAATTTCTCCCTTGATTAAAGGGTTGTTATTGCTGCTGCCAATAATTTTATTTGCTGTGCGAACTTGGTCTGCTGCGGTTGGAGCTGTTGTATGCTGATGTTGCAGCTGTTGCACTGTATGAGTCGACCTGAGGCTTTGCTGGGTCGACTCAATGCTGGTTGGTGTGTTGCTAGTTTTGTTAGCAGTGGCTGCTGCTAATTGTATTGTTGCTGCCATTGCAGCTATTGTTATTGTTGTGCTGCAATTAATTTTGTCATGCTGCTGTTGCAGCTATTGTCATTGAGCTGTTGTTGCAATTCTTGTACTGCTGCTGCAGCTATCAAATTTGCTTGCTGCTGTTGCAACAGTTATGTGCTGCTGTTGCAGTTGTTGCATTGCATGAGTTGCTGCTGCCACCCCTGGGTACTGCTGCTATTACATTGCTGTAGCAGAGCTGCTGCTGCCATGCTACTAATGCCACCTATGTTAGCATGCTTTATACTTATCCTTAATTAAGGACCCAGTGTACTACATACTAACTAGGGTAGAATGCTTACTCAAGGTTTAATTAGCCTCATTTGGGCTTAATTAGACCTCAAAGCCTTTTAATCAAGTGTTTAGGGTGGACCCGGGGCAAAACACCCCTTTTGGGGTTGGAACCGGGGCAAATCTCCCAAAGGGGGAGTGGACCCGGGGCAAAACACCCCTCTTGGGGTTAGAACCGGGGTAAATCTCCCAAAGGTGGAGTGTGGGCAAAACCCCCCCTTTGGGGGGTGGACCCGAAGCAAACCCCCAGAATGGGGTGGACCCGGGGTAAACCGCCCAAAAGGGGGTGGATGCAGACTATTTCAACCCTTTGTGCTTCAAATTGAGTTAATTTCTCCTTGATTAAAGGGTTGTGATTGCAGTGCTGTTTCTATGAGCTGCCACTGCAGCCCTTGAGCTGCTGATACTGCTGTTGCAGGGCTACTGTTATTGTATTTGTTGCTGCCATTAAGTGCTGCTGCTGCAACTGAGCTACTGCTGTTATGCTGCAGAGCTGCCGCTGCAGCCCTTTGTGCTGCTACTGCAGTTGCAGAACTGCTGCCATTATATGGCTGTTGCTGTCAATGGGCCTTGTGCTACTACTGCCACTGCTGTTGCAGGGCTGCTGCTGTTGCAGAGCTAATGCCATTGGGTTGTTGCAGCTGCTACTGAGCTATTAGTGTTGCTCCTGAAATGCTGCTCTAATCAACTCCTCTGTTAGAAAATCAGCATTTTGTTTATCCACTCCTAGTGGTTTGTCAAGATATTGTGTTGCCGGCTGGATCATTTCCTGGTAGTGGTGGGTCATGCCAGCAAATGCAGGCCAAGGATAGACTTGGTTTGCAAGGTCCATTCTCAATCAGTTTGTTTATATATTGTTTATATACTTCACACACACAAAACCAGTCCAGTGTGCACTATTTCTTGGTTGTTGTCCATTGACAAGAATACATTTTGAATCCTCAATGAGACGACAATCAAAAGACTTGCTGTTCTAGCTGCTTGTGTGGGCTGTTACTCATGTGTTGCTATGACTACTGCTGCAGCCCTTGAGATGATGATGCTGTCACTGGGTCGCGGCTGTCCCCATTGGCTGCTGCTGCTGCCACTGAGCAGCATACTGCTGCTGCTACGGAGCTAATGCTGCTGCTGCACTTTGCTTCAATAACAGCCTTTGGGCTTAAACATTCTTTTGAAGAATGTGCGAAGATAGGTTTTGAGCATCCACTAAGCTTCCTATTATCAGCATTTTCAGCAGAATGACCAAGACCATAACCCCTGGGAATTCACAAGGATCCTGTGCTGCAGTCTACCTCACTGGGAAAACTGATAGACTCAGACTTCCTTAAAACCAAATTGTCCCTATGAAATCTGATTGCTACTAAGGTCCATGACCCTACTATCCAAAGATAGCATGTTGGCTTCTTAGTTTCATCCCTTGATACCCATTTGAATAAGGGTCTCAAATATGCTTCTGGTAGATCTTTACCATCATCAATTCCATGATTGTTCATTATAAAATCATCAGGTGACATCTTGTTCTTAACCATGGCATTGTGGGCATCAGTGTTGAGCATAATAACAAAATATGCAGGGACCTATGCTGTATCTGCACTAAACACCTTTGGATTGCACTTGCAATAATGTTCAGCAGATTTCTACATGACACAGTCAACCTCCAAAGCCTTGTAAAAACCTCAACTGCTTCATGAAACCCCATCCCTTGTTTTTGCCTTCCTTTTTTTTTAACACCATGGGTTAATGGGGTGAACCCGGGGCAAATAAGCCCCCTTGTGGGGTTGGAACAGGGGCAAAGCCCCTTGGAAGGGGTTGACCCGGGGCAAACTCCCCAAGTGGGGGGTGGACCCGGGGTAAAACCCCTCCTTGGGGTGGACCCGGGGCAAACCCCCAAAGAGGGGATGGACCTGGGGTAAACCCCCCCTTTTGGGGGTGGACCCGGAGCAAACCCCCCAAAAGGGGTGGACCCGGTCCTAAACCCCAAAAAATGGGTGGAAAAAGGGTGGCTTCCCCTATAAATAGCCCCTCTACTGTTCATTTTTCACATGAGGTGAGGGAAATTGACGTTTCCCACGTGTGTGGTGGTTTGGTGATTTTGTGCTAGGTGGGAATTTTTATACCAATGAATTTCCCTTCCTAACTCATTTCACTCACATGTATTGTGGAATTTAACCACTTGTGGATGCCCTTTCCTCTACATACTTTGAGGAGTTAACAAATTGGCTCAACAGGGAGGCAAGAGGGGGTAGAGAGAGAGAGAGAGACACACACACAAAGAGAAGGGTGTTGGAGGAGTGTGTGGAGCCCGATCTACCTATGACCCTACCTAGCATCGCGGAGTTCCCCGGCCCTTTTTTTTGGGGGGGCGGGGGGGGAGAGAGAGAGGTGTATTATAAGCTATGCCCAGGCTAGGCTGCCCAAGGCGGGTGGCAGGGCGCCTTGCTCTCCTTTCTTGGGGAGCAGAAAGGCATGCGGGTGCCTTGGCCGCATAAGAGTGCCTGGTCGCCTAGGCGACCACCTTGACAACTTTGAAGAAAGTAAGAAACCCTAGAGAGAGAGAGGGGCGGCCTCCTCCCAAGGAGAAGATCCACACGAGAGGACTGCGTGCCACCTGCAGAGGGACCAGAACCCTCTAGGAAGAGGGGTGATCCAGTCTGAAGGTCTTCCAATGCATGGAGACAATATCCAGGAATGTCACTGCTTTGCTACCATGTTTGGGGGGGGGACTGGGGGAGAGAGAGAGAGAGAGAGAAGAAAGAGAAGGGAAGGCAGCAAACTGCCTAACTGGCCAGTCTGCCCCCCTGCCCCCTTTACATTAATTCTCAATAGGCAAATTACATATCTGCCGTCCAAAACAGAGGGCCACCAATAAAGAAGAAAAAATATAGAAAAACCCAATAAAATAACAACATTACAAAACTGACCCTGTTTTCCTACAGAATCATTCATTCATCAAAGATAAAGTCTAGTTTGTCATAGGGAAAGTAAGTTGGTTAACTCCATCAACACACAAAGTATACAACGACGCCGGGAACTTTCTCAAGTATACAACTACTTCGGGAAGTTTCTACTCAAAGAATGAGATTATAGAGGTAAGCATGGTGTGCAGTGGAGAAGTAAATGCTAAGCAAAATTAAACCATATGGAATGTCAAAAAACAAGATCAACATGCAGTCGGTGCAAATTATTTTGTTATATGAGAGAAATAAAAAAATCATTTTTTTGGCTGATTAACAATGCATATACTTCAAGAACATCCACCATCAAAAAATATATTTATTCAGGGAAAATCATTCTGAAGATCAGAACACTCACTTTCACAGCATCAACATTCTTTTGCTTCATATCAGCAGCACAGTGCAGATAGGTGAACTTGGCGACAGATGTGACAAAAGCATCTCTCTGTGTCTGCATACACATTACTGAGGTGACATGCACGGCATGGCGGAAACCTTGTAGGCACTGGGATGTAGCAGCCTTGTCATCACTTTGGTCCAGAGTCACACTAAATGCAGCCAGCATAGGGGCCCAGCAAACCTCCACCATGAATCTTAATATTGCTGCATCTGTGACGGTATAAAACAACCTGCAAGAATAATGAGCACAATTTCCAATTAACACGATGAAAAAGATAGTATTGCATAAGGATTGGAATTGATCTTACTCTGATTTGCCAGCATTTGCTTTGAACTGCTCTTGAATATGCCTAAGAAGCAAGTCATTTGCACCTACTGCCTTTTCTTCAGTTTGCTTCCCAATGACTAATGTGAGAATGCTGTCAAGGCCCAAAAGCTTGTTGATGCTGTTTGCCTGTCTGTTCTGTTGAGCAGATGAATCAGCATTCATTTTTATTTCATTTTTTATAATCTGATCATAGAGAGACCCTAAATAATCTTCTGGTAGGTCCTTCCCACTGTCTATTCCTCTGTTGTTACGGATGAAATCAGCCTTGGACATCTTCAGAAATCAAAAACCATCAGGAATGAATATATATTTAACTGCATAAGCCAAAGACATCGAAACAAGCATATGTGACATACCTTCTCCTTGACCATGTTATTGTGTGCATCTGTGTTGAGCATTATGACAGAATAAGCAAGAACATAAGCAGTATCTGCACTGGTAAAAGAATTTGGATTGCATTTGCAGAAGCGCTCTGCAAATTTTTCCATGATACGATCGATCTTCTGAGCTTCCCCAGGCAATCTGAAGCCGCGGAGGAAAAACCGAATGGCTTCACCAAAGTCCATATTGTCAAAATTAAAGGAATCCACGTATGCATGCATTACTTTTATAGGGAATTCCTCCCTATCACCCAAATAGTCTCCAACCATTGTTTTGTTCAAACCACTAGCATTCTTCAGAAATTGAGCCACTTCTTCTGGAGAACCTCCCATTTTCTTTGAGTTTATAAGAAACTCAATGCCCTTGGAGGGCTTCCTATTGAACAGTGAGATACCTTTCTGCATCAAACAATATATGTTACAAGCAGTAGAACTGAAATATAAACAAAGAAAAAAACAATACTTCAAGCATAAAAACAATATATAACTCTTTTACCTGCAGTTCTATTTTATATGCTCGGCGTTGCTCAAGTGTGGCAGCATCAGATGGCTCAGAATTTACATCTGAATGTAGCTCAAAGTCCAGTCCTGTTCCCTCATCTCCAGTAAGCAAATTATGATTGTCAGGTGATTGATCAACTGCTGGGCTTTTGGGTGACAACTCCCCTATGCGCAATTGTTGGTCCATCCAAAAGCCCATTGACTTGACAATACCAGCCAAGCATTTGACAGACTCATGCCGGAATGTGATATCTTGTGCAGGAGAGAGTGTAGTTGCACTACCAGGTGGCACACCTAGAGCAGTTTTCAGGAGGCCATTGACAGTCCTGCAAATATCTGATGGAATTAAAAGTGCTTTAATACATTTTGTAAACAGATTTCTATGTCTTCAAAAATATAGATATATTAGTCCATTCACATTGACAATGGCTTATAAATATACAGAATGTGTTAGTCCATCCTATTGATGAATAGTGCAAGAAGGCTAACTGGGAGCCAGAATAGAGTGACATCTGGTTGCTACATCAGAGAAATGTTGGGCACCTAGCATTCATCACTCAATGATTTGGGAGGAGAAGAAGAGTAGGTTATTCAATTATGTGAATTCCAGCTAAGGAGGTGGGATAAAAGGGTCACCACAAAATTGAAAACTGGGCTCTCGTGCTGGGTAGTGTGCAGAGGAATGATTAAATTTACTAGCTAGAATTTGCTTTTCTAAATCATGGAGGTGGCACTGCCTACTGGGAGGGTACAGCCGAGGCCAGTGTACATGCAGGGAGTTGTCTTGGGCAATTTAAATGTAGAGCTTACGCTTTTGACACCTTAGCATTATTACAAGATTATGGTAGTAATCTACACTTCCAACAGATTGTGGCAGTAGCCAGTTTTAAGCAAGCAAAATTTATAGTTGTTTAGTGGCTTATACTTTTTGTTCAGACTGATTTCTCTTTTTGAAAATGTATAGTACCACAGATTCATTAAATGAAGAGAGGAAAGTTACAAGAATGAAAAGAATTGGTTGAATCAGTTTCATAAACAAAAAGTATAGCAAGGTAAAAGCAAATAACAATCAGCAATCAAATGTGCACAATACCTCTCAAAAATATTTGGTGCATCAACGTCACAGTCATAGTTGACAAAAACATCTATGACAATCTGGGAATCCTGACAAAGCTTTTCCAGCAAGTTCAGAACTGTCATTTTCTGCAGAAAACTGGGCTGAAGCACATTCTCAAGGACTCGGAGGATAAGCATGGGGTAAAAAATACCAACCTCCCCCTTCAGCCCTGACCTAAACTTCAACAATAAGCTTGAAAAAATAGAACATAAAAGCTGAAAAATACTCATCACGGACAACGCACTATTCTTCAATAACGACAAACAGAGATACTGTTTGATAGCTCCAAGGAATCTGCACAAGAATAGTCCAATTCAAGCTTGCTAAAAAAATGCTAGCCCAAGCTATTAAATTATGTACAATGCAGTTGAGTTGCCCATATAATGGATGTTTGGTGCCAAATACTCCAACTGTGAGACAGAGAAGTATAGAATTATGCTAGGTTACCAATACAAGCACTATGTATAACATAAAATCAGTAGATCGTATATAAAGAATCTGTCTCATAGAACAAGATTGATAATGTTATCCATGGAAGGAAAAAAGACCTAAACTTTTAGCTTTGAATTTTTTTTTGAAAGTGGATAGTACCACCATTTTATATAAAAGAAAATAAGAAAGTAGTATGAGGGGAGTGCTCCCACACAACTCCTAAATACAAAAGACAACAGACAACACTATGCCCCAGGAGTAAAACAACAGAGAAAAGCAAACCACCTAGCCACTCTAAGCTGCCCCCCTACCAAGCACAACAAGGGACTCTACAGGCCAACCCCCCTACTTCGCCACCTACACTGCCCTAACAAGGAGCCCCAAAAATCACCCAAAATGCTGAAAAAAAACTTTTAGCTTTGAATTGGCCCAATTCAAGAGACAAAACTTGAGCAAAATATCAAAATAACTCAAAATGCAAAAGTTAAATAGAACATTGTTAGGAGTATTTGCTACACAAAAGAGAAATGATGGCGTTATTAAGTAGAATACCATATTTTTCTTAGAAAATGGATAGTGCCACAATTTCAAAAAATATCAAAAAAGAAGGGTATACAGAGGCTACAGTTTATGTTAACCCATATCACCAAAATTCCCGTGGCATCCCAGTTGGAACATATTCTGCAAGGTGATTTGCTGTCTCCATTCCGAAGAAAATTATTATCAGGCAAATAGGATGAACAGTTTGACTTTGTGGATTACCTATGCTATATATATTCCAACTCACTTCTGATGTTGAGAGCAGTTACAAAGAACTGACTCCTTGAGCCTTAGAAAGAACCTGGCATCCCCAGTACACCTCAAGCAAGCTCACCACAACTAGCACCTCTTACATCCCAGGATTGCTAGTTGTCTCTGTATGTGCAAACACCAAAGATATAGTGATCAAATCCAATGACCTTTATAACAAAGATATGCATGGTCTGTCCAACCAAAAAACAATGTAAACAGCAACTGAAAATCCTTGGATAATGTTAAGTAGTGAGAGGGTTGTGGATATAAATGCAATTGGGTAAAGGTGAGGGTCTTCTTCCTATAAGGATGTAAAAACGAGTTCCCAATTAAATGTCACTTCGGAACTCTGTTACCTCCCCTTGTTTCTGCTATATAGAGGGAAAAGGAGTAATGGGGAAGGCAGACGAAAATATTGTAATGTTGTTTCCCTGTAATTTCTTGTTGTTACTGGAGGACAGTGGCCCTCGAATCCCACCACTTCTTCTTTGCTCTTCCTCTTCTTCTGCTCTGTTCTTCTCGGTTCTTCTTCCTAAACTCATCAACAGGACGATCCCCTGTTCTGTCTGCGTTCAACTGTGCAGCGGCGAATACAGCTCGGAGTAGATCTCTGCAGCAGCTTCGTCCACAACAAATGGTGTCTGAGCCCACTCCGAGCACCGCCTCGCCTTTTTGTTCCATGGAGTCCAAAGATCTCGCCTCCTTCAAGATCTGGCTCAAAGATCTGGTCATCACCACTCTCCATGAGAAATTCTTGGATCTGAAATCAAGAATCCAAGCCCTTGAAGACCACTTCGGTGTTTCTCCTGTGGTCTGGCCACAAGACCCATGTGCCACAATTTCAAGTGCAGCCAAACAATTGGAGAGCATTCCAGGTTCTATTGTTCTTGGCTCTTCTGTTCTAAATTCCTGTTCCACATCGACTTTTGTTTCAGATATCACCAGTTGCTCTGTCTTCTGGCTCGACCGATGTCCACAACCCTCCCTGTCTCAAGACCATTCAAGAACTCGAACAAAAGTTGATTGTTTCATCTGTTCCCGTCGCTGATGTTCTTGTTGATCCAAAGCCCCCAAAATCGGCCAGTGAAACCACTTTGTCAGTTCTGAATTCCCAGCCCCAGCGGTGCGCGGTGGATCTCCTGCCATGCCCTGTTTCACTTTTTGATCACCAGCTGATGGACGAAATGCCCCATACGATGCCCCTGGTCATGGAGTTCAGCTAGTATGACGCCCCTGGCATCAAGCTTTCTCTTACGTCAGATTCTGATAATCATACCATTACCATCTTTTTTGCTCACAACTTATGTCTTGTTCTTCGTCAAGAACCCCCACCACCCAAGCCACCGCCCCTTTACACAAGGCTGCAGCTCACATTTGCATTCCCATGAATTCCAGTGTCAAATGTTTTGAATAACTATTGAGCAGACTTTACATTGTTTGCAAATGTTTTGAATAACTATTGAGCAGACTTTACATTGTTTGATTGTGGTTTCTCGACGGGTACTCTAGAGGAAAATGAGTACAAGGGTTATATAGGTGGTATTATGTCATTGCCACAAGTACAGTTTCCTGAAGCCTCCTTCATGGTGTTCAACTTCAGAGAAGGGACTAAGAGAAGTCAAATTTCTGAAATATGACAGTCATGGATTACCCTCGGCAGTATGAGGGCTGCCCCTTGCTCCCACTGGAGATGGCCCACCATTTCTTGAAGTCAAGTGAGAGCCAGCTATTCTTGGAAGGGTAGCAAAATGTATTGTTGACACATTGCGAGAGAGAAGGATGGCCTGTACTTGCATTTATGCTTGCAGGGCTTCTGCTTTACAGAAGACACTACACAGGAGAGCAGAAGACTTCGGAGATGGTGTATAAACAAGCCCTAGTGAGCTTCTCCAAGTGTGTCAAAATGGACTCCACTGCTATGTATACCTGCATTTATTGACTCTTTATCCTTCTCGCAACAGCTTACTGATGGTTGAAGATGGCCATCCTTCCCATTGATGGAACTATCTGTCTCAACAGAGCTTCCTCCAAGAATTGTCTCTCCAGATGTTATTTGAAAACCAGACAATGAGTTTGGTGGATGTGCATATGCCTCAACTACAGGGCTTCCATCCAAAGAAGTTCCGTTAACTCTAAGTCTTACATTTTCAGAATTTTGGCTATTCTTGGCTGCTCCACTCTCTATAGCAGCCTTGGTAATATAGGCCCTATGCAAACCGCATTTGCAACCCCACCATTTGAATTCAGTCACAACCATAGGGGGTAGTAACTCTGCATATTTCTCCAGCATATGATGGTTATCAGTTATATGAAATGGGCAGCAGATCTCTCTGTTGGTTACCAAACTCCAGAGTCACTTCCACAAATGGAAAAACGATGGCATTTCCCAGATTCTTGCTTGTCACCAGTATCACCTAGCTCAATAGAGCTCAACGCATGCATAGCTTTGCTGTTTCAAAGCAGTCAAGGAACCAACAGTTGTACAGAGTGGATAACTGAAGAGGCATGCAGGCCTGTCCTTGATGATGCTCCAGTTTTCTTTCATTTTGCTTGACCTTGAGGACAAGGTCGATTTTAAGGTGGGAGTAGTGTTAGGTAGTGAGAGGATTGTGGATATAAATGCAATTGGGAAAAGGTGAGGGTCTTCTTGCTATAAGGATGTAAAAACGAGTTCCCAATTAAATGTCACTTCAGAACTCTGTTTCCTTCCCCTGTTTCTGCTATATAGAGGGATATGGAGCAATGGAGAAGGCACACGAGAATATTGTAATGCCGTTTCCCTGTAATTTCCTGTCATTACTGGAGGACAGTGGCCCTCGAAGCCCACCACTTCTTCTTCTTCGCTCTTCCTCTTCTTCTGCCCCGTTCTTCTCAGTTTTTTTTCCTAAACTCATCACCAGGACGATCCCCTGTTTTGTCTGCGTTCAACTGCACGGCGGTGAATCCAACTCGGAGCAGATCTCTGAAGCAGCTTCGTCCACAACAGATAACCAGTGGCCTATTTCCGACCAAAGAAAGAATGCCTATCTTTAGAGACAAGCCCACAAATCAAATCTCAATGTCTAATATGAGGGAAAAAATGCCTCTTCACTAGAACCACCATATAAAATTCTTGATTCCCCATTTTCCAGATATAACATCACAAATTTACACGACCTTTCTTTTCAGGGATACAAAGGGAATATTCCACCCTTTCATCATTCTGCCACTCAAGTGGATCTTTGCCCTGTCCAGGGCTGCAAAGCATGGAGCCACCAGCTGCAAGGGGACCTGTTTTAACATGCGGAATTTTCCGGACCGGTTTCGTCGGGTGGACATGCGTATGTTTGGACATATTTGTTAATTCCGCGCTTTTGAGTTTATCAGACGATTTAGGGTTCGTGTACTGGACTTTCCCCCACCGACCGAAGTCGATGTTAATTTACATCGGACAAGTCCGAACACCTTTGATTAACTGCCAAAAACTTTGTTTACTCCTACAATGTCGGCCCCGACGTTAAGGGTCTACCCTTAGAAAATGTCCCCATGCCTCGAGGCGGGGTACATCCACGATTTTTCCCTACAGTTACGGTTATTTCTGTAAAAAAATTTTGGACGAGGATATACTTGTGATTTTCCCATAACTGGAGGTATATTTGCAATTTTCTCTTACCCGGGACATGTTTACAATTTTCCCTCAATCGGGAGTATATTTGCAATTTTTTTCTCAATCGGGGGTGTATTTGCAATTTGCTGTCCCCTAGGGACATTTCTGTAATTTTCCTTTGACTGGGACATCATTGTGTCTTTTTTCTGAATTTTGGTGTATTTTGGTATATTTCTCCAGGCTTTTATGAAATTTTCTCGTAAGTTCGGGGTGAAACCACAATTTTTGAGTCTTTGGGATAAAATATGGACTTTTGTGATATTTCTGACTTTAAACCTCCTTCTTTGATGGTTTTGCTGAAATATGCAATTTTCTGGATATTACGCAATTTTACCATCTTTCGGGGTGTAACCGTAAATTTTTTTACAATCTTTAGGACTTTCTTCCACATAATGTCTTGAGAGAGAAAAAAAATCTCATAACCATAAATTTATGACCTTCATTTGACATTCTTGACATGAACTTCTCTCTCGTGAGGGTATTTTTACAAATAACCCTAACATAAGGGCTTTTACAACTTTCTTCTCTCTCTCTCTCTCTCTCTCTCTCTCTTTTTTGAACATAAGTTGAGTGGGGGAAGGAGGGCGCCCCCCCCCCCTTCCACCTCTTGCAAAGTTGCAACAGAGCCGATTTCTTCCCTCAAGTTGTCTTCTCCAAAAATCCTCCTCTCTTCCCAGCCCTCTCCAAGAGAAGAAGGCCTTGCCTTTTATAGGCATTGGAGGAGGCCAAGGAGGAGATCCCCCGGTGGAACCTTGGTGGAGGTAACCCCCTTGTCTCTTCCTCTCCAATCTCTTCCTCTCCCGGTGGTGCATCAGTAAGAAAAGAGGGGGAAGCCTCCCCCATGGAGGTGCACAGGCGGACGGGGGAGCTCCCCCGGTTGCCTGGCCTGGGGGGCCTCCCCCCGTGCAGACAAGGCCGGGGGAGGTCCCCTAGGTAGCGGCAGTGCCGGGGGGGCTTCCCCCGGTCGCAGGAGGCTCGGAGGGCCTCCCCCAGTGCGGACAGGGCCGGGAGAGGTCCCCCCGGTGGCGGCGGTGCCGAGGGGGCTTCCCCTGGTCGTAGGAGGCCTGGGGGGCCTCCCCCGGTGAGGGCAGAGCCGGGGGGAGGTCCCCCCGGTGCAAGTGGTGCCGGGGGGGAGGTCCCCCCGGTGGCGGCGGCTCGGGGGGCCTCCCCCGGTGCAGGCAGGGCCGTTGGGGGATGGGGGGGGGGGGGGCTTCCCCCGATCGCAGGAAGAGAAGAGGGACGAGGCCCCCCCCCTTTTTGGTGGACTTCGTCAACACTATAAAAAAGACCAAGGATCTGAATTTTTTATCCTTTTCTGGTCTTTTTCGCAGCAAGAGACGCGTGGAGCCTTTTTTGTTTGTTTGTTGAGCTATTCAAGACACCGCCATGCTGTCCGTTGACTTCGGGATAAAATGACTTTTGTTTAACGCCACGGGAATATCCGATGGCACTTAAAAGAGTGAATTTTGTTGTATAAGTTTAAGCCTCACGGGTGTGTAATTTTAGACGCCCATTAGGTGTTGATAGAATATCCGCTCGTCGTGGAGAGCTAAAAGCTCGACTTGGCGTGAACTTTTGCTGAGTAGTTGCGTGGGCTTACGCCGCCCACCAGGAGTTTGACAAAAATATCGCTGAACCTTCACATGTCGGCGACGACCGAGCATCGCTCTTTTTAATTTCTGAATTTCTATATTTTTTAATTTGTAAACTTTTGGGGGTTCAACAAATGCCCACCACGAGATATCGTCGAAGCCAAAGGCAACGGCGGGCGGCCCGTCCCCCTTAGCCTTGTTTGGCTTTGATTGCTTATTGTCTTGAATCAACTTGCTGCCCTTTATGTAATATTCCATTTTCATGCTTGGCTAATGTTTTTTTTCTTTGTCTCTTTTCCTTTTTCGCTTGGCAAGAATTGAGAATGTCTCGCGTAAGAGAGATACGTCCCTGGAGAGGTGCTGGCCGACATGGGGAGAGATAAATCTTCCTGTTTGTCGAACCAGTTGATGCCTCCCTTGGGCCCACCTCGAGTTACGAGGGACAACATGTTCTTGCTTGATCGAGACTTCGCCACTGTGGCTAAAGGTCCACTTTCAGAAGACTTTGTGGAAGGTGGGGAAGTTGACCCCTCACTTATCATTCAAGAGGGAGGTTTTTACAAATATCAGCAGACCGGGCGCTATCCAAGGCATTTTCCCCTGGACGAGCATTTGTTTCCATTTATCCAGAATTTTGTGCCAGAAAACATGGATGAGGAAGATCCAACGGTGTCGGCAGAACGGGTGTTGCTCGAAAGAGCTATTTTGGTGGGGAGAGACAATATGACGGGGACTTGCACTCTCTCCTATCCTAGCTTCCCACTGGGCTATTCTCCTCAAGCTCAGCTTCCAGGGGCTGCCTAGCTCAGCTTTTTCAGGACAGGATTTTGGGCATTCTAAATCATGCACAGTGATCCCAGCCATATGGGAGTTGTTTGGGCAGCACAAGACAGGGCCTCCTTCTTCCGGGTTATTCTTGATGCCATCAGGCACACAATTTGCTGCAGAGGGTTATGACAAGTTATGTTTCGTTGACCGAATTGTGAGTGGTTCTGCGCCCAACTGGTATGAGAAATGGTCGGTATCTGCTTCACATCGATTTCATTTGGGCACATCGGAGTGGCTGATGGGTGTCATACACCATTACCGTGACATTTTAGAGCATGTGGGGATTCGGCATGCTGTTACTGCCGCCCTCTACCGATACCCTTGCTACACCAGGCTTCTCCAGGGTCTGGCAGAGCGATTCAACTGGCGCTTTAATACCTTTGCCACTGCTGAAGGAGAGACATCGCTTGACTTGTGGAGCTTCCATCGCATTTCAGGGCTCCCCATATCCAGGAACATGTATGAGGAAGCTTGTTTACATGATTTGCACAGAGAGTATTCTACTGGCGCAGGTTCTTATGGCTGGCTTTTCGGCTTCTGATATCTGATGAAGGTCTGGAGAGACCTGGCTCGTGTTGGAAAGGGGAAAACCCCATCTGCATCTACAAGCACTGTGAGGGTCAGCCTCAATGCCTGGGTCCGGTATTTTTATAACGGACCATTCTGTTTTCAGGAGAGCTTTGCAGAGGATGACAAACCTTTGGATCAGTATTACTGGTTGCTTCTAAATCCGCCAGAAAATAAGCGGTACTTGTGTGCCCCGAAGAATGAGGGGTGGAACCCCCGCAAGCTCCCAGACAAAAGTTATTTGCCAGCTTATTTGATGTATTGGTTAGCTACATTTGTGGTGCCATATGGGGAGGAGGGCGTTGTACGCCCTAAGTTGATCTACCCGACTTGTCTCCTTGCTGATGGCCGGAAGCCGGAAGCTTGCTCTCGCTCTTGCCGCTTTGGCTAACATATATCATGGTCTGGGTAACTTGACAGGTTGTAGCTCGCCACGAGACCGCAGTGTTCGGCTGGCGACACACTATTTGAGTGCATGGGAGGGCTTACTGTTGCCCAAATTATGTCAGAGTGTCAGGATGGATAATCCTGCAGCTCCCTTGATTTTTCAATTCCGAAACCGTCCAGATCAGAGCCCTTAGGAACAATTGACAGGTGCTAGAAAGTTGTTATCTTATTTGCCTACCCAGGGACAGCCGGGTAGAGATTTTGCTTGTGTGACACATGATTATCGCCCTTTCGCCATCGAGGGGACCGACGGCTTGACTTATCATCTTCCTCATCATTCTAGCCCCAGCAGAACTTTTTATGATGATTGACTGTGTTGTACGCGCCCGAGTGTTCTTGTCTTTCGCAAGGGCACTACCACATTCTTAGAGCCTTATTATCCACACCGCTTTGCACGGAATTTTGGCTATGATCAGGGGATACCCCCGAATGCAGACTTTCCTTTGGAGGTGCAATTATACAGAGGGCAGGATAAGCATCTGGTGGCAACCAGCTGGTGGCATTACTTCATCCGACGAGGGCCAGAGCCAGGTTGTTCTTTTCCTCCCGGGGAGAGGGTCGGGCGTATTGATATATATTATGCCCGTTGGTGGTTCCAGCATAGTAATATCTTCAGGCAACCTGCTCATAAATTGAAAGAAGCAAAAGAAGCCCGTTTAAAGAAGGTTGATGCACCTCCACTTATTATTGAGCATTCTTTTCTCTATTCCCAGTTTCCTCATCTTGCCAGATCAGTTCGAGAGCTTCGCACTAAATGGGAGGCAGCAAATGGGCCTATCCCTGTGGATAGGGATACTTATGTGGGGGCCATGAAGCCTTTGAAGCGCCCAGAAGGCCCATCCTTAGAAAAGGGGAAGGCCCCGGCAAGCGAGAAGGTTTATTCATGGTGGGGGCACTTACTTTCAGATTGTGGTTATCTCCCAAGTGCTCCTTTGTCCAGTCCTCTTCTTCCCGACATATTTAATAATGAACTCTGACTCAAGTGGGAGAGGCACTTGATTAGTGTTGTTGCACGAGTAGGTGCCCTTGAATGCATCTCATGGATTGAAAACGGGGCCACACTTCGCGATATCTGGGATAGTGTTTGCCAGGTAGGAAAAACCATAGGCCTTCCCTCAGAGGAAGTGGTATTACAACCATATTTCTCTCCTGCACCAGCTGGTATGTATTCGTAACTTGTAACCCTTCATATCTGGATTGCCAAAAAGGGACTATTATGCATACCAATCAATTTTCTTAAAGTGAGCTTCGTCCCTGCCGAGACTTTCAAGAAAAAGAAAAGTTCTCATCATTCCAAACGGCAGAGGGTAGGAGGCAACGATGGCCCCATCACAAAAACACATTGTCGTCTGTCTAAGGGAAAAGCTGCATCAGATAAGCATCATGGTAACTTGTTGTTCCCTCCTTTGACTTTGTCTACAAAAGCTTCTTTGTATATAATGGGGATTTCTTTGTTTATTTCTTTGTCCTTTTCAGCTGTTCCAGACGTTGTTGGCGAGATCGCAGGGAGTCTCCCTCCCATGGACACGAATGTCGCCTTGGACATTGGGCAAAATGACAGAGAGGATGAAGGGCTAGATGACCTGGGCATGTTGAATTATGATTATAACCCCGTGTCGGACGCTTCTCCTTCCTCTCTGGATGGAAGCTCGCCAGATATGGCTTCTCGTGGCGGAGGTAAATTCTTTCGTTGCTTTCTCGCTGCCTCGTTTTGCTCTCCTCTGCTTCTTTTGGAGCATAAATTGCTAATCCATTTGTTGCCTTTTAGCAGGGTATTTAGAGGATGCAATGGCACCGATAGGGACGTATGCTACGTTGTTGAGTGCCACATTAAATAGCGAGCTCCCCGCATATTCTGATACTCCCGCAATCGAGGGGACACATTATCCGGTTATGAGGCAGCTTTATTGGCAGAGCTTTGTGCTCAGGGAGGTGGTTCAACTTCGGAGGGGGCCATAGGCAGCCATTTCACCCTCGAGAGCGGTCAGCTACCTACCTCTAGTAGCTTAGTCACACAGCCGACTTCCTATTCTGTTAGTAAGCATAATTGACCTTTCTTGCCCACTTTTTTTTTATATCAATTGAGCGCTCTTTACTGATTTGGCTTATTTTCTGTTCCTCTTATGCAGTGGCCATCTCTGCAACTATAGGGTCTTCCGCTCCTTCTTTGCAAGGGGCGACTCGCTCACTAGGAGAAGATTTCAGAACTGAGGTGCCTGAGATGAGGGCTGATCCAATGCTTAAAATAGGGCCTCAGGAGGGTTCAATAGCGGATCGGCCTAAAAATTTGAATGAGAGTGTTGAAGGTGAACTACTCTCCCTTCCTTCGTTTATTTTCTCATTGAAATTTAATCTTTTAAAAGTTATAAGCCTCAGGGTGCCTGGGGGACGGAGTTGACGAGGTGCCCCAAATTACAGAGAGAGAGGCCCCAGGTGACAGCCCTGTTCATAGACCACTTGCACCCATGGAGGAGACCCTCAATGAACTTGCAGGTGATTGATCCTTCTCTTCTTTGTCTTCTCTCCATCTATTTTTTTTATATGTCCTGATCAGCATAACACGTCATCATCTTTCTTCTTTTAGGAGAAAATGGCTCACGAATTGCAACAATTGACAATCCGATCTCGGGTCTTGAGCAGGGCCTCCTATCATGATGGCGCCTTCTTGCGATATGTCGCCCCTTGCCAAGGGGACGATACATTCAATTCCATGTTCTTTTCTTCCTTTTTTCATTAGAATAATCATTTGTTCTTATACGCGTTGCTCTCTTCCCTCTCTTTTCTTTTCTTTTTTAGGCTCCGAGGACATCGTCGCTTCGAGAAGAGGGGGCTCCGATTGCATACCAACTCCCTTTGCTAGGCTTTCGGAGCATGGTATCAGTTGGTCAGACTCTCCACAACCTGTGCCTTTTGTGGGGGCCGAGCACATGGTTGACACACTTATCAGTGGTGTCCGGGCCATATTCCAACGGGAGAGTCCTCCCTCCATAGTAGAGGCTGTGCAGAATGCCCTTCGGGCCGGGACGCGGGGTCAGCATGCACTGGGGCTACCTCGAGAACCTTGGATGGCAGCAGTGGACACGCTTTGGGAGGAGATGCGGCATATTCATGAGTCTTTAGCCTGGGAGACTTATCACCTAGAGATTCAACAACTTGAGACTGAGATAGATGCTTTGTCTAGTGAGGACAAGTCAACCACATTTGCAGTCCTAATTAATGGTGAGCCAACTTCTTATTTTCACAGTGGTAGAGATCTTTGCTAGCGGGGTCCAATGTCCCCTTTGCTTTTTGTCCTAGCACACATTTTGAGCAAGATGTAACTGAGAGTTGAAACCCAGGGTATGATCATAGGGTTTCACTTCGGCACAGGCAAGGTCCATATCACTCACCTGTAGTATGCTGATGACACCATTTTGTTCCTATCAAAGGACGAGATACAACTTTATGTTACCAAGCTAATGTTGGAGTTGCTGGAGGAAGTTAGTAGTCTCAAGGTCAATTTCAGTAAAAGTCAAATTGTGGGTGTTAACATAGAAGATAGGGCCCCCAGGAGAGCAGCTTTCATCATGGCATGCCGTATTGGCGTATTCCCCTTTTCCTATTTGGGGGTCCCCTTGTCTCCAGGGGCCTTACACTGTAGTGATTGGCACAGTGTGATGTAAAGATATAAATCAACACTGGTAGGGTGGAAGGCGAGGCTTCTCTCCTATGGGGAGAGATTGGTGCTCTGCAAATGAGTGTTGGACAGCCTCCCTATTTATTTCCTTTCCATATTCTGGATCCCACAAACAATTGCAAAGAAATTAGAGTCAATCCAAGGAAGGTTTTTCTGGCAGAGGAGTAGAGGTAGATGCAAGGGTCGGCATGATATTGCATGGGATAGAGCCTGCATGAGCAAGGACATGAGAGGTGTAGACATTAAAAAACATCAAAGATTTAAACCTGGCTTTGTTGTGTGACTGTAGAAAATTGGTTACGAAGACAATGGACTATGGCTTCAAGTCATTCGACAGAGATACTACGAGAGAGTTAGGGACTAGGATTTGTTACCTCCAACCCAACACAGTATTTCACCCATTTGGAAAGGAATATTGCAGTGCAGGTACATCATTATCTCTAGCATCCAGGTCTGTCTAGAAAGTGGACTGAAGTGTATGTTCTGGAAAGATAAGTGGTGCGATGACCATACTCTAGAGACCACTTTTCTGCAGCTCTTCGCCATCTCCTCTATACCTTCGGCTCTTGTAGTCAATGTCTTTAATACACACCTCTCAGGGGGGATATAGGCACCGTCTTTTAGAAGAAATCTCAGAGTGGAGGAGATGGAGCAACTAGAGGGGCTATTTCGTTTCCTGTTGGACTATTCTCCGATGCCCAACAAAACTGATCAATGGTGGTGGAGATGGGAGAGAGATGATCAACCTACAATTTCATTTCTAATGGAGGACTATGCCATTGTTTTGTTCCACAGATCTGGACCATTAAAAGTCCCCTTAAAGTAAAGCTTCTTATATAGAGGATCTCACATGGGCGGTTAGTAACTTGTGACAGACTTGCCTCTTTCATCGTGGATATCAATATCATGTGTTGTTTATGAGGAGAAGATGAGAAGATGCTGGACCACCTATTCATAGGATGTTCCTTCTCTCAAGAAGTATGGTCACATGTTACAAGAAGGATCCAGGGTGATCTCCACCCTCATGAGAGCATGCACCACCTATTAAGGAACTCGCACAGAAGATGGTCGCTTAAGGGGGATCGTCTCATTTGATGGCTTATACTCCATGCCACCCTTTGGACCCTATGGGAAGAAAGGAACAACAAAAGATTCAGGAGGGAGGCAACAATCACAAATAGTGTTGTCTCTTTCATATGCGAGAGGGTGAGAGAGTGGGCTTCCCATTGTTGTGAGGTGTACTCACAAAACTCTTCTGTTTTACCTTGTTGGGGGGTTAGTGAGTGCCACACTGTCTTGGTCTGAAGCATTCTTTTGTACAAGGATTTTGTGGAACATACACTCATTATACTTGTACATCCCTTCTTTTCATTTTAATATAGAAGTGGTACCATCCACTTTCAACAAAGAAAAAAAAGGATCTTCCATAATACAAAAAGTTCCTTGAAGTTAATGTTGAAGGCAATGCCTCCGCACATTATGATAACTAGGGGGGGGGGGAAGGCAGACATTTAATAGATGTTCGTCCTCTACTATTTAAAAGGTCTAATTTTGATGTTATTACAGGTGAGTACACCTCTAACTCTGCCAAGGCTGATCCCAGGCCCGGATGAGAAAGAAAGGGGGTTTACGTTGACAGCCAACGCCTAATAAAATTCATCACATCCCAATCATGAATCCTGACCCGGGTTTACTTGCTAATGCTAGAATATTCCCAGAAAGCAAGATGTTACATCGCATGACCAAGACATAACAACAAATGAGCAACAGGATGCTAGGGCATGACCAAAAGCAATGCACTGCAATAGAGCCTGCTAGCAATGTCAAATAGGCTAGGATTCTTGTCTGCTAGATGAACATGAATAAAGAATTATTTCAAAATAATAAAATTCATTTAGCCACATGAAATGTAGGAACCATAACTCTAGGAAAGGTAGGGCATCAACTTGGGCCCAGTTAGCTTGGGTTGAGGTAACCCCAACCCAACACATCATAAGGATCTTTCAACCCAGACTAAGTATCACCAGACATAGTTAACCTGACCCAAACCAAACATTAAGTTTTCTCAACCCAATCACTTCCTAACCTGAGTTAAGACATAGTCAACCCAACCCAAGACAACTTTAACCCCAGTAATTCATCATAAAAAATAATTTATTTCATATATAATATTCTTTTATTTGTTTTTCTTAGGTTCTCTTCGGGTTGGATTGACCCAAGGGTCCAACTCAGCCTGACCCAACCCAAATATAAGTCTGGTTAATTGTGGGATTAACCCAAATCCAACCCAACCCGATCTAATGTGGTTTCATCCTGACCTAACTTTTGGGTTGGCCCATGCAGGTTTGGGTTGACCTGTCCCATAGTTTAAAAAGTCTTGAGACAGTTGTGAGGTGATTTTTGTAAGCCTCGTAAGGTATAAGCCTTAAGGCATAAGGAGGCATAAGCCTCAGTAGTCTAGGAAAATAATCTTAAAATCATCAAAAGTGCTAAAAATAATATTGATTTTCATGTGTTAATCCTATCTCAACTCAATGATAGATCCATGTTATCTCAAAAGTACTGAATCATGTTTTAAGGGCAATAAAAGAAGTATAAGTCTTGGGTCTACCCTACAACACCTCATTACATCACCTTCTCAATTGATGTACAAGTCTCAAGTAAATGTCTTGAGACGGTGAATGCGTTGAGACATGCCATCTCAATCAACAAATGGCGTAAGTCTCAAGTAAAATGGTGGGGACACCGAGCCCACTACCGGACGTCGCACCCCCGCACCGAGCTTGTGGCTCGGAGATTCGACTGCCTGAAGACTCGACGTCACGTATTTATGTATTGAGTATGTACGCGTGTAAAATACATGTATTTACTACATGTATTATTTCCTTTTTGTTTTATTAGGCAAGGTTGGTCAAAAGTGATTGTATTTTAATTTATTAAACCCACAAAGTCAATAGTGGGTTGGTGGGTTTTGTCTTGTTAGGTTAGGGTATAAACACAATAAGTGAAAGTTTATGGGTGTAATTATTATAACCTCCTCCTATATAAGGAAGGCTAGGGTGTGTAATGTTTGATATGATGAATAGAATGAAGTTTGCTTCCTACGTGAGAGAGTATCCACTCCTCTTGCTTTCCTTCCCTCTCTTCTCCATTTGTGAGATTTGAGTGTGTCGCCCGGTGTGAGACCGTCCGGCGTGAGGCCGAGCTGCGCGAGGTAGCATCCTATCTAGTCTCGTTCGTGTCCCGGGGTTGCCGTCGATCCATTTCCACGTCGCCGCCGCGTCATATTTGGTATCAGAGCCCAACACGGCGCCTCCGTCAACCCGACGTCCCCGTCGTCTTCCCTTCTCTCTCTCGGTTGTTGGATAGTTAAAAAAAGAAAAAAAATAAAGAAGAGAAGTAGAGAGACCACGGTTGAAGAAGTTTGGGGAAAAAAAATTTTAGAAAAAAAAAAGGGAAACCTCTCTCTATAACCTCTTTCTCTCTTTCTATTAATCCCTCTCTCTCTGTTACTCCATCTCTCTCTCTCTTTCTGTTACGGGTGAGAAAATAGAAAAGAAAAAAAATAAGGAAAAGCACATTCGCAGGAACACCTCGTCGCCCGTGCCGTTTTTTAAACGTGCCCGCGGCCACAACGGCCAGTCCCAGCGCCGCGCTCGACGCCCCTGCCGCCGTGCTCCGCCGCCACCCGCGGCCCATGTCGCGCCCAGCCGCCCACCTGCGCCCGCGAGCGCGCCCGCCCGCGCCCCCGAGCGAGCGCGCCCGTCCCCACCCGCGCCCTCCCGGGTGTCTGCGCGCCCTGCCGCGCCCACCGGCCGTAGCCGCCCGCACGGCCGCGTGAGCCCACCGCAGCGCACGCACGCGCCCAGCTCGCCCGCGCTCGACACCTGCGAGCGCACCGCCCACGTCCTCACGACTGTCTGCGCGCCCTGCCGCGCCCATAGGCCGCAGCCGCCCGCCCAGCTGCATGACCCGTCGCACCTGCGCCCCAGCCCCCGCGTGCCCCGGCAGCTGCGCCCACAGGCGCTGACCAGCCACGCACAGGCCGCCGTCAGCGACCCCGCGCTCCTCACCTCCTGTCAGCCACGCCCCAGCTCCCACCTCTCCCTCACAATCTTTCACAGCCGCCGGCCACCTGCACACCGCGCCCGCATCCGGCACGTCCACCTCCCCTCCCGCGCGACGCCATAGCAACCTCCCCGCCCCGCGCTCAACGCCAGCACGCACCTGCTGACCAAGGGCTCCCCGCATTGATCACTCCCCACTGCGGTGTTGGGTCACCAGCCGACAAACGCGCCCACCCGCGTTGACGCCTGCAGCGCCGCGCTCGCCACCCCTCGCCCACCTGCCCTCACTTGCGTGGCCTTCGTCCACGTTTGAAGCAAAAGTTGGCTGACTGCTGACAGCCGTGATTTACGCAGTGGGTAGATTTGAAAAAAAAAAAAGAAGTCCGAAAAAAAGAGAAAAGGGTTTGAAAACAAAAGTCAAAAAGGGAGATTGAAATTTGAAAAAAAAAAAAAAGAAGAGTTGGAAATTAAAACGTGTGAAAAAAAGGGGTTTTTGAAAGTTAACAAAAGAGAGTGTTAAATATATATATATATATATATAATTATAATATATATATTTGAGGTATATATAATCTTATATATATCTATATATATATTTATATATCTATATATATATTCTTGGATTAATTTATTGATTGTGGCACCCGAAGTCCACAACTCCGGCTCGACCAACGGCTGAGTCATCCGGTCGTCGACAGACGATCCGTAGTTCACGGAGTTTGAGTGACTGTGAGTCTCCCTGCGCGGAGAAAGTATGAAATGAGTCATCCCTTGCGTGGGAAAATTTTAAGTTAAGTGGTTTTGTAATAAATTAAATCCTCCCTGCGCGGAGTGAATTCATTGTAACCACGAAGCTTCGTCGACGCCGTGCGGACGCGCACGTCCCCGCTCGCCTTCGTCTCCAGTCGGAGCTAGACTTTTCAGTCAGCTAGGTACGTGCTCCAAACTTGCTCATTTAGTATCTTTTCAAATTGCCGCGCGACGAAGTGAGAGAGAGCCCGATCCATGCAGCCAGTCTCCTAAGTGCATCGCTGTAGACGGAAAGAAGAGAGCTTACTTGCACCTATCCTTGAAGCCCTAGACTGTCACATTAGGGCACCCTAATTAATCAGGATGAAGTTCCACAACTACTTCGCCTACGGTCGAGTAACTTTTTCCTGACCGGTCCCTTCAAATTAACCATTTGCCGATCAGCTGGGTCCACACCTTGCTAATTGTCGGTCCTAGGATTGCATCATCTAGGTCCGAGCCTGTGCATGCCACGTCGGTCTAGGAATTCATTAGGCCGTCTAGGACGCATTGAACAGGAAAGATATATGGCCGATCCTGACCTCATCGCCCAGTTTGAGGAAATGGATGCAATATTTGATGGCACGCGTGTCGAGTACACGCAGGTTGGAGACATTACCGAGAGTTCTAGCCAGGAAAGATTGGGGGTAGTTCGCTGTATCTCAACACTCTAGGAGGACGATTGGCATCGAACCTCCATCTTCCAAACCTACATCATGGTGAACTCTCATCCTTGCAAGGTAATCCTTGACAACGGGAGCTGTATCAATGCAGTCTCTTCAGACTTTGTCTCCCGTTTAGGTCTACCTACGCACCCTCATCCAAAGCCATACAACGTGGCTTGGGTCGATGACACTTATATCCCAGTCACCACCACATGTGTCATTCCCATCCAATTCCAGTCCTACCAAGGACAAATCTTATGTGACGTCATGCCTATGAAGGCCGGGAGCGCCATCTTAGGACGACCATGGATCTATGATGTAGACCTCGCTACCTTTGGTCGGTCCAATCAGTATTCCTTCTCCTACAACGGGAAGAAGATTCAGTTGTACCCGGCACCCCCAAAGGTGACCCCGGGAAAGAGTTCCACCCCCACCGGAACTCCCAAAATTCAGGAGAATCCCCAAACTCCCACTGAAGGGAAACCTCCCCTTCCCTCTTCTCCTGCATCTATCACATCCGTTTCTGAGACCCCTAAGGTTAGTCATGACCTAGTTAGGTGCCTTGACTCCGTGAATGTCGGTGAGCTAGACATAGAGGTTGCTGAGGGTGCCTCTATTTTGGCTGTTGACGTCACCAACACACCCGAGGAGTCTCGAGTCTCAATCCCAACTGAAGACCCGGCCATACTGCAGGACTCCCAAGGCATCGTTCCCGAGGACTTGCCTTCTCGACTCCCTTCCATGCGTGATGTACAACACGCTATTGAGCTTGCCCCTAGGTCCACCCTACCAAACCTTCCCCTTGAGTCTAGAATGTCCAAGTCAGCCGAAGAGTTTGCACAGCACGTCATAAGTCTGCATAAGTCAGCTGATTCGCATAGGCGTCACCATGAATCTCAAGAAGGTGACTTGGTTGTACGGGCCCGGCCCGAACGACTCCCCTCGGGAGCTGTTAAAAAGTTACAAGCCTGTAGTGATGGTCCCTTCCCAATCCTACGGAAGATTGGCGCCAATGCCTATGTTGTGGACTTACCTCCCGAAGAGGGGATTAGCTCGACCTTTAATGTGGCAGACCTAGTGGCCTACAAGGAACCCACAGCGATTCCTAGTGACCCTTTCGAGCCTTCTCCTCCCCTTGAGAGTGAGCCCACCCCTGTGCGTCCCACGTCCTTGAGAGCACCGCGCGAGCATATTGAGAGGATACTGGATGAGCAGGTGACCACTACACGGCGCAGGGAGTACCAGCGCTACCTTGTCCGCTGGCGGGACCGTCCACCGTCTGATGATTCCTGGATCAGCCAGGAGGATCTCCAGCGCCTCGATCCAGATCTGCTGGAGCACTACCATAGCGGTGTCCCACCTTACTCGACGGAGTCGAGTTACAGCCGCCCCGGGAGGGTTGGTGGGGACACCGAGCCCACTACCGGACGTCGCACCCCCGCACCGAGCTTGTGGCTCGGAGATTCGACTGCCTGAAGACTCGACGTCACGTATTTATGTATTGAGTATGTACGCGTGTAAAATACATGTATTTACTACATGTATTATTTCCTTTTTGTTTTATTAGGCAAGGTTGGTCAAAAGTGATTGTATTTTAATTTATTAAACCCACAAAGTCAATAATGGGTTGGTGGATTTTGTCTTGTTAGGTTAGAGTATAAACACAATAAGTGAAAATTTATGGGTGTAATTATTATAGCCTCCTCCTATATAAGGAAGGCTAGGGTGTGTAATGTTTGATATGATGAATAGAATGAAGTTTGCTTCCTACGTGAGAGAGTATCCACTCCTCTTGCTTTCCTTCCCTCTCTTCTCCATTTGTGAGATTTGAGTGTGTCGCCCGGTGTGAGACCGTCCGGCGTGAGACCGAGCTGCGCGAGGTAGCATCCTATCTAGTCCCGTTCGTGTCCCGGAGTTGCTGTCGATCCATTTCCACGTCGCCGCCGCATCATAAAAGGCCCGAGACACGTCTCAAGACATTTTTCTAGTGCCTCGCCTTGAGACTAAGTCTTAGTGCCTTGGGGCACCGTCTTTTTAATCAATGGCCTATCCAAACTTGCAGCCATAAGGGTATAGAATTAATAAAATTAATGAAAGATAGGAGGATCAACATAGCTTTTTTACGAGAAATCAGGTGGAAAGGATTTAAAGCAAAAGAAATTGATTGCTAGAAGTTATGCACAGGCAACAATAGAGATGGTGTGACGATTATTTTAGATATAGACTTAAACAACAAACTTGTAGAAATCAAGAGGGAAAGGAATACCACTTAAACTTGTACTAAGTGAGGAGGTTTTAGATATATTAGGGCTTATGCACCACAAACAGGATAATAGTTCTTGATGGGGTAGGAAAATCTTTTTTTGAAAGTGAGGGTAGGAAAATGTTGCTTGCCAAATAGGTTAAAGTTATACTTTCCCTTGCTTTATGCCACAAGTTAGCTTCTTTTAGTTATTGCTCTGTGTACCCCACCCACCTGAAAGTGGCTTGCACCATGTATCACCAACATAAAAGAAGCATAGCAAAAATAGAATTATGAAGTATATAGCTAATAATGGCCCTCATTAGGAAGCCACATCCCATGCAGAATATCACACACTCAATCCTCAATATATAATAGACAGCTCGGCCCTGGCACATAAGGAGTTTGATCAAGACAATAAGACATGTTTCACTATATCAACTCCTTACCCCAATGATTGTGGCCCAGGCATTGGCATAATCTTATTCAACTTAACTAGCTTCTAGCCATACTTCCAAAAGCCAAGAAATACACTTGAATTCTCTCTATATGTAGCACCCTAAAAGTAGCATGTGATCCTCATGGCAGTTGGGTGAAATAAAGGAGTGTTTGTTTGGTTTGCGCACATAATCTCTCCTAGACCTCCACTACCAGATGTAGAAACAAGTTTTGAATAGCTTCTACTTCTCCCCCATAAAGAAAACATAAACTATCCTGTTCTGGAATGTTTGAGGGATGAGAAGAGATGGATACAGCAACATTGTAGGCAATCTAAGCTTGACCACCCTCCCCATTAAAACATTACTGCCAATGACTCAATGGAGAGATTGATTCCAATTAATTTTTGATTTCTAGCTCCATTAATCTAACATCAGGCATCTATTTATTTGGAACGGACAAGGGGGAAAAATGTTTGTTGGCTCTGCCTAATCCAGGATTTCAACAATTGGAGGCTTGGAGCTGACCAAATCTGCCCTAGTCTCTTTAAACACGCTGACTAAGTATTTTATATTAGTTACTTTTAGTGGAAATATGAACATTATCAAGCACTTCACAGAGGCTATCTTTGGAATTAGATGTTTATAATTCCATCTTCTTAGAAAATATTTCTTTTTGGGGATGTACAAATGCTCAAGCTCATAATTAATAGATGTAGAAAAGGTGAAGCTCATAATTTACCCATAAACAACTGCCACTTAACAGGGAGGAAAAACGATTAATTTTAACAAGAATATGGAACATATAATATGATCCTTCAAGAATGGGAAGAAAGAGAAGCTGAGAGTACTTACTTCTCTTTTGTCCGCCAAATTGGACCAGCATTGTCAATAATGTTTTTCAGTAATTCCAAGGATAAAATTTTTCCCCGTAACAGCAGTGGATCCTCTGGGTTCTCATGTGCTGCGACCTTCATCGAGAATTTGCATAAGTTTTTGAATAAGAAAAACCCATCTTCCTGAATTTTACTCAGCCCACCCGAATCTCCATCTGCAGAGGAATCGTTGCTTCCCGGCTCGTGCCTCCCATTCGCAGAAGATAACGAAATATTACCATTCTGTGATTCTGAAGGGGCAGCTCCAACCATAACGTCATTAATAAAATTCTGAGCAAACTGTACGAGATTTGAATCGTTCAGGTTCTTATCAGACAGATCCAAGACGTCAACAATAGACACATCCTGGACATTAACTACCATGGCATCCGCCTCCACCCTTGCATACACAATCGCGAGGATCTGAGCGAGGATCGCCTTCGCACACAACTGGTTGGCCCCGCTGTGGCTGCCAAGGTACACATTATAGCAGCTCTTCACGATCTGAACCAAGCATGCCCCACGGAGGGCGACAGCTAGCGACCGGACGGCAGCCATGAGGACCCTCAGCATGGAGAGCTCAATACCCTCATCCCCCATCCCCCCGCACTTGCAGATGGAATCCACGAGCCTGGACGCCGCGTTGAGGCCGTCGTCGCCATCGGATCGGTGGTCGACATCACCACAAATAATCCCGTTCAGGAACAGCTTGTGTGCGCACTCCAGCGCAGGCTCCACGACCTTGACTGCCCCCGAGTCGACGGCGAGGACGAGCGGGTCCAGGACGATCTCGGCATCCGACGGAGGCATGCCGACGAGCGGGGAGCCGGACCCCGGCTCGGGCGACTCGCTCAGGGTCTCGAGCCTGTCGAGAGCGGTCTTGCAGGCGGACACCAGATTGGCATGCTTCCTCCACGCGGCGTTCTTGATGATCTTGTCGAGGGAGGGTCCCAGGATCCTCCCCGCCCTGGAAGTTCCCCCTAGGGCTTGGGACGAGGCCATGGAACATGTATGGATCAGATCGGAGCTGCACCACCGGCGCGGCCTCCTTGATCAGCCACAGGCGGCGGCGGGGCGAGAGGGGGCGAGAACCATGGGAGAAGTGGGAGGGGAGAGGGGAGAAGGTATGGATCTGGGGGGCGATGGAGCTGCAGCGTTCCAGGAAGGAGAGGGGGAGAAAACCATGCGAGGCGTCCTCTTCTCAGTTCTGACTCCGTCGTGAGTGGTGGGGGAGGGCTTTCTGGGGGTGGCCGTGGGAGAGGGACGAGGGTAGTTTAGTCATTTTACGTTAACTTCCGGGTTTGGTGACCCCGATAATGGAGCGGTGCCGACACCCGGTATAAATCGGATCGGGCGGTGCGGGTTATAGAACGGGCTGTCGGGTGAGCGTTTCTGATATGAAAAGTGATTAGTAATGTGTTTGGTTGTGTTTTACTGGTTTTGTTATACATGAACTAAAAGAGTTTGTTATTATAAGAGATTTGATATAAAACTGACTTTGTGTCAATAAAATGTTATTATCGGATTTCGAGATAGTCTCTAGGTTCTCTCTCATCTCCCTTCAACTCGCTCCTTTGCCTTCGGTTGCAGTCTTTGATGTTCTACCTCTAATGATCATGATGTAGAAATTCTATATGCTAAAATGTTAGCATAAAAATTTTGAGCAAACTAGGTACAATGTGTTAGATATACGATTTGAGAAGAAAATTGCTGATTTCCAGTTGTTCGATTTAATAAATATTTGATGTAATTCTTTGATACAATGATACTATAAGATTTTTTAAATAATGAAATCTCACCTCCCCTCCGTAAAAAATTTCTCCACTGACACCATCTGCGGGGACGCTACTCCACATACACTCGCCTTTCAATGGTGGATGTGTAGAGGCGTAAAAGTGAAACTTTAAAATTAATCCCACGTCAATTCTTCAAAAAATAATTACTTGTAAAATTTGTAACCCAAGACAAATCATATCCCTATGTTAGGGATTTGTCTGGGAGGTTTCAAATTCAAAGATGGTATTTATCATTTGAATATATAAGGTATGTTGCTGATCATAATCGAATTCAATTATGGATATATACGATGTATTGGGCAATGTTCATGTGCTTAGTCAATCCATGATTAATCACTTTTATTCTTTGACCGCGGAATAAGTGTAATTGGGTTGACATGTGGGCTAACTATGGGTTAGTCTCAAGTTTCGAAACCCACCTATGTAAATGAACTTCTCTCTAATCCTAAGCATTAAATGCGGCGCACTCTCTCTCTCTCTCTCCTCTCTCTTTTGCTCGCTCTCTCACTCTCTCTCTCTCTCTCTCTTATATCTCAATTAAAATATGTTTAACAATTAATTATTATCACTTTTACCTTCTTTAAATTTTTAGTTAGTAATATTAATGATAGTTTCTATCAAAATTTTTATTATTATAACGACATATTTATCATATATAATCTATTAAAATTATTTATAAAAGTTATCAAAATAAAGGTATTAAGATAAACAGTCCATTTTAAAAATATTTGTGACTTTTAATTTTTTTTAATTGGAGAGATTAATGTGTTATTTATCAAAAATATTTTTTATTTTTATGATATATTCAATTTGCATGTCAACATTTTCTTTTGGAAAAAAAAAGTGACGGGAAAGATCTTGAATCAGTCCTCTGCCATTTGTTTTTACTTCAATTTTGGGCAAATTAACAGAGAAAAACATCAGCCTGCCCCTTATTTAGCTCTCTTTACCCCCTATTGAAATGACCACATATACATACATGCATCCTATAGTTTTCCATACTATACGCATATCCTCCCAAAGTTCGTATTTCAAGTCTAAGTTACATTTTCAATAGAACATTCACGTGGTTTAATAGTGTCGATCCATAGTGATATAATTGAATTAATATTATCCATTTATTAGGGATATATATATATATAGGATGTATGATAAATTGCAACAGATGCTGGGGGTACACATATAATTAACACCTACAAGTGTACGGACTAGGAAGTATGCAAGCTAAACGTGAAAACTTTGATAGATAAATATAAATTAATATATGATATAAAATTTACATGGCACGTGCTAATTAAATATATATACATATATATAACGGTTATTGTGGAAAAGGAAAAACCATTATAAGGGGGAAGGGGGATTAGTTTTAGAAAAAAAACTGTCAATGACAAATTCTTGTAATTATTTTGGTTAGCATTTATATTTTTTCCAGTTTGAACAAATTAAAGATCTCTAGTCATCGCATCCTCTCTCACATTTTTTTTTTTACTTTTGATGACCGCAACACAACACAATTGTACTCAAATTTACGTAGAGTGTGAGAGACTTGATTTCAAATCCAACGAAAGCACGATTTAACTTATCTTTTTTTTTCCTTGTAAGATTAACAAACGTCGGGTCCACATCTCTACGAACTACTAATTGAAGTAGATCTAATAACTATTATCTCAGTATGCAGAATTCGTATTATTTTCAGTTGGTAATTGGATTGGAATTAATTAAGTTTTCATTTTTCCTCACTCTTACTTTTTTTTCTTACTCTTTAATATTATCAGAATCGAATCGGTGTCTGAATCGACCAATGAGGTGATTCAATTCGAACCGGTTAGACCGTTCAATAGAACCGGTTTGAATTATGATATCGTCATAATATTGATACATGGTTCGACATGATTCTATAACATAAGATAATAAGAAATAAGATATAATGATCAAAATAAAAAAAACATGTATGTATAATTATTAGTCATGATTATGTAAATATATTAGTAAAAATAACAATAACATAGTTAAATAAATTGAGTTTAAAATTTTGTAATATTCTACTGATCTTCGTTCTTCACAATTGACATATATGCTCCTTTAAAATTTTAAACTTCAAATATATTTAAAATAAAATGATAAATAATAATAAATTAATAATAATAAGATAATTTTGTTCACACATAAATATCATTTTGAATATCTAAATATTCTTACGTTTATTTATTTTTATTTTAAATGGTGAATCAGGTCGAACCGATTCGGATCGATTCACCGATCGAACTGCGGTTCGTCCGGTTCTTTAACATTACACCGGACCGACCTTAATCGGATCAGTTCTTAGATCGATTCAAGGTCGGACCGATTCCTGGACCAGTTCACGGTCGGATCGATCCGACCGGCTGATCTGATCCGATTCCGATAACTGCACTCTTACATGCCGATAAAAATGGTATGCATGACATATATATAACGATCTATCTGTGACTATGTTCGCACTTCATGTGCTTGATTCTAAGGGATCAAGAAACAACTCAAGGCACCATGCATGAAACATTTTGAAATCAGAGTACCGTTACATAAAACCAGCTGAGGTTCCAGTAATCCTATCGGCCAGCACTACTCCCAGCTTAAAATTACAGGCCGGACCAACGTCACTAATTCGGAAGAAAAGTAAAAATCCAAAATTGGGTTTGCAGTAACAGCAGAGTAGGCATCGGCAGACTGCATAATTATATAGGTGTCTGGCCGTTGAAGGAAGGAGAAGATATTATGGATAACATGACCATCACAGAAGTCATAGCACTGAGAGCAGCTTTTAACACATCTTGTGAACATCCAGGTTTCACAATGCTCTTAACCTGCAAAATAAATACATACAGGAAAAGAAATTGTAAGAGACCACAATATGTAATGGAACAAATATGTATAGATCATGCAGAAAGGCGATGGGGGGAGGGGGGTTCCTGAAGAAAACCATGCAAAATGCATTAATGAACAGTACTGTTTTATGGTGTTTAATTATATTTTATGGCAAGCTATCTATCCATTAATTAGAAACTCATAAACTGCTGAAGTACAGATCTGGATAAAAGTAGGGATGAAGTGCAATATAAATTCTAATTAAAAGCCGTGCATGCAGCAAACAAATTACGATAAATAAATGGAACAGCATGCCAAAAAAGAAAAAAAAAACCTTTTCCAGATACTCCTGGAGTTCCTTGATTCGGCCCATGTAATCCTGGTCTTCGACACACAAAGTGATCGTCTTCGAATCACTTCCCAAGCCCTCAAACTGAAGCGGTCCTGGGTTTCTGTAGATGTCATCCATCAAAAGCTTTGCGGCATTTTTCCTCAACAGCCTGTGTAAAATAAATAAATAAATTAGTCAGCTCATCAAAATTTAGATCGTCGTAAGACAGTGCAATCCTGATAATTATAGAACCCAGTCTTTTGTGCCGATCAAAATAAGAAAGAAACCAGAGATTTTCAGTATTTTACATCAATTCAAGCATGCAGGAGTTTTTTTTTTTCTGTTTCCCGGCCGTTTCTTTCTTAGATAGCCATCTCATGGTTTGTATCCTCACCAATATTGCCAGAAAGAAAATTTCACAACGTGAATGCTTGTTAATGGTACCCGGCCCACTTGCTGTGCATGCATTGAGCATCCAAATGCAAGGGAATTCTGGCATGCATCATCGATCCATCCTAAAAACAAGTGCAGTTAAACATGCATGCCTAGAAACTAGTATTGCATGCAGTGTTGCACCACATGGTAATCCTTTCAGTATTCCCATATTGGAACAAAAAGATATATTATATATGTGATTTAAGGTTTTTGATGTTGTGATTTAGTCTCGTATCGAAAATCCATATGGGAGTATTTTCTCTCCACATGTGAGGACTCCCTCAACTAAATGTCTATGTACGTTTTGAGTTAGAGTTTGGACTTTTAACATGGTATCAAAGTCTCACTTATCCATTAGATCTATGTGTGGATTTATTTTTTTTTTGATAACGGGGAATCTAGCAGAGTGGTATAGAGAGTTGAGCGATTATTGAGCCACTCGAGTTCGAGACACCCCTTTTTTGTACCGCCACCATAAAACATCGGGCTCACGTCTCTCGAGAATATGTGTGGATATTTAACCATACCAGTGATGCGTCTCAAACCGGTTGCTTCAGTGCAAGAAGAGAGTGGTGTTTGGTTTATTCCCATATTGAAAACCCATCAAAATCTTTCCACCATATATACATGTGAGGATTCCCTTGACTCGACACCTAGATTTTAGATTAGAGTTTGGGCCACTACCATTTGACATTATTAACAAATTCAAGTATGAGATAACAGTGCTTAAACAAGATGGTCATACGACCGTCGAACTTACTCATATGCTTTCCCGTTCAAGTCCACAGTAGCAGGATGTAAAGCAGGCTTTGCGAGTGAGCTGGCTCTGGGAACACGTGACCACCTCTTAACAGTCATCATGGCCTACGAACAATGAGTGTATACGTACGTAAACAACATAAAAGAAAGTCATAAACCACCCCATGGAACTTCGATGAGGAGAGAGCTTCATTATTCAGGTAGACGTATATATAGATGTAACTAAAGCCTCACTGTTATTGGAGCAGCACCGCATCGCCATTTGCTCACGGGGTTCTTCAAGTTAGTGACAGTCGCCATGTAACCATTCAATCCAGCTGCCAGGATATGGTAGCAGATGTACCCAAGCACCTGCATGGGAGATCTTGCGTGAAGAACAAACGTTTATTCGCAAGTATAAAAAATAATTAACGGCGCAGCTTAGGAAAGAAAAAAGAGAGATCGAGCGTAGGAGAAGTCAGCAAAGCAAAGAAGGTAACATGAGTAGTGTACGTAGGCATAGTCACAATCAAACTTCGAAGGTAATGATCCCCGAGCCTGATAGCCGAAGAAGTGGCAGATAGCGTTAAACTTCTTTCCTGTGTAGGTGCCTTCTTTCTGCAACAAGAGGTTGAGCACAAACAAACGGAGACAAGATCGATTTAGCGAGACAGAACTTCATCGGCCGGCCTGGCTTGCTGTGTCCGTACAAAAAATTACACATGCAAAGCGTTATTTCTAAGCGGACTCCACGGCTTATGCCATGCTTCGATCTCCAATGTGGAATAAAGATGTATGCTTTTCCCAAGAGAATCCAGTGGCCTATCATCAAGAACATCTACTTGACTAGATGATTGGAATTAAACAATAAAAGTCAGTAAATTAAGAAACTCGATCCAGAAGCATGGATTCAATTTGCACAAGAAAAATGCTGGGCACGCTGCGCCTTAAAGCTGCATTTGTCTTTAGAAAGTGTGGTTCTATGTGACGCAGCTTCATACATCACACCTCTTCAGGAAATTGTGTCCTGTGGCATGCCATGTTTCTTCACGTCTTATGTACCGAATTAAGCATCAACGTACATGGATTTGCAGCTCACTGCCAAACAGCGCTAGCTGTGGGAAAGAACTCCTCTTTGGAGAACGCATCACTAGGAATAAATTTGAACTTACCAGCCTCTTGTTGATCTCTGCCTCCACCAACTCAGCCAAAAGTTTCTCCAACTCAATCTGCAGATTAAAAGAATGGCCAACACAATCAGACAGGACATCCACCATAGTTTTATATGAAGAGTGATGTGATGTATGTACCTGGGACAACTGCGCAGAGTTATCAGACTCGGGAAGGAGAAGCAGCTGTGACAAGAAATATCAAACAGAAGGAATATATCCCATGAGAAAAACTTAAAACGGAAACGAAGCACACAGGGATAAAGATTACAAGGAGCATAATGGAAAGGGGCCAGAACTTGTTTCCTGAAGAAAGGAGGAAGGAACTGAAAAAGAGCAGATGCCCAAGGTGAAAGCTGGGAAGATATCTTATCAGTAGAAACACCTTGCTTATGTAGACCATGAATTTCCTGCGTACACATCCATATGATTTGAATTATAAGAAGTTCAGCAAACAAACAGATTGCAACGGATAATTAAAATACGGGTGACAAAGAGAAAGCAAATGAAGCTGGAATTTATTCCCCAACCAGTCGAGCACCTGCAGTAGTGCATATAGTTCTGGGATGCTCTCGACGAGCCCTTCGGGTATGAGGACAACTCCATGATACATATCTGTGGAAAATTATATATGCCTGGTTAACAGAGAAGAAAAGGAACGAGAGACCAGATGTTTTCATCGGGTCAACAAAGTCAACCTTGTGCAGCCCTGGCTTGGACAGCATCACAAATATGTTTGGTGATATCAAATAATGTTAGTTTTGATGCGGCTACCTCTTCACCTAGAATGACCTGTAAAAGTCACAAAGAAAAATCAGAAACATGGGCCATCTAACATTAAGAATATGGGGAAAAGAAAATGAAAAAGAAGGGCATCAGAACAGCACCATGTTTGGGTGTGACTGAAGTGTGCATTCCAATGCTACATGAGATGCTTTTCGGCCCATCAGTCGAATAAAATAATAATACTGAGTAAGAAAAAAGTTTATGGGTTAGTGAAATGTCCCCCACAAGTCAAAATAGCAAAGTTAGACAGCAGAACACAGGATGCAGTTCAACTGTTCAGCTGCCAATTAAGCAGAAGAAGCTACGCAGTACGTAGCCCCCTGCCATTAGTAGCACATCAGATGAAAAAAGAATACATGAAATTGAAGTCACGCAAAAGGTGTTGCAGGGGGCTTTGATGTTTCAGCTTGACAAACATCCAAAGCATTGGAGCAGCACATTACCTTCTCTGCGGAAAGAGCATCAGTGCAGACATTGCTGATGAGCTGGGAATTAACCTGAGACCAAGAAAGTGAGGGCGAGGTAATTAGTGGGTCACATCAACTTGGAAGCAACCAAAAGCCTTTTTCTGAATCAAGATTAGATTAGATAACCCATGTACTTACTAATGATTTAACAGTTCAGCATATATCTAATAATGAATAAATGGTTCAGAAATTATTTTACAGAATTAGTAACCTGCAATCAGATGACATTTTCTAATTGATGCATGGATACGTAATGGAATCATTTTGTTTGCAATACGTTATCTAGAACCGTAGGCATACCTTACATATTGTATCAAAACCAACATTTGTCTCCACAAACTGATTCTTCAGATCTCCATTCAGAGTAACAGGGACTCCCACTACCTATTGACAACATGTATGCATTAGAGAAAGAAATGAGCCATGTTAATATATATAACAAGAAAATTAATTAAACTATAACTAGTTTCAGAACGCAAGCCATTTCCCCATAACTCAAGAAATTTGAAACTTTGGTGTATAAAAACATAAAACAATAATGGACATGGCACTTGGTTGATGTGTACTGTTTTGAAGGGATGAAGCACCTCGATCCACATGAAACATGAGAGAGAAGACAAGAAGAAACTCGCCGATATATATGTATATATACCTTTGTTTGGCATTTTGCTTCAGCAAAAGTTTCTGCTAGCTGAGCAGCATCTGTGTTGGATGTCACTCCTAATTCAAATGAAATAAAAGTGAGAAAACCGCGACAGGAAATGTGGAAACAATTCATATATGTATAGTTGCTAAGAGGAAAAGATCGAAAGCGAATACCGCCAATTATAACAAGGCCATCTAACTTCAAAGTCTGGCATGTAGTTAGCGCAGCATTTACTTGCTCAGTACTCCTTATCTGATCCTTTGTCCGGCCCAGCATATCAAATCCACCTTCCGTAAGACATATATATATTACAAGGCATGTGCATAATTGTGGATTAATATATAACCAGTATGTGCAAGCGTGAAACTAATTAAGAGATAGAGACGATATTTTTTTTCCTATGAACCTTGATTTTTATAGGTAGAAAGGACATCCTCTGTTATCTCCAGAGTTTTCTGGGCAAATAAACCTTCTGTACCGCCTGGTATATTGCAAACAAGCCATCAGAGTAGAAAATATTCTCATAATTAGGGAGACAAAATACAGAAACTAATTAAGGAGAGAAAACAATGAGAGGAGTTAAATGTACATATATATAGCATGATGATATATAACAGAAGTTATAACTATGACAAAATTATAGCACAGCAAAAGCTTCACAAATTATCAGAAACCTATGTAGTGAAAAAGAAATAATTTAAAACGTCTCAAGTAAATAAATGAATAAAAATTAAAAAGGATGAAGATGTATGCACCATAATGAAGTGTCTAATTAATTAAAGAAGAGCAGCAAGAAAAGCATACCAAGAAATCCAAGCAGAGTGCTGTTAGGGTTGTGGAACTTAATGGCATTATAGAGGCCCCATACAACATTATGTCCTCCAGGGGACTGCCTCCCGCAGAACACAACGCCCACCCTGCAGCGTTTTGTGAGTTAGCATCTAATCAAGCACATCAAATATTATGCTGAAAAGCTAGCATATGGTTAATTCCTCATGACAGTGAATCAACAAAAGTAGTTAAAATTCATGCAGACAACATCATGTTTTTCAAATTTAAAAAAAGAGTAAGGTGAGGGTCTTCCAAACAGAGATTCTTCCGGTTTATTTGAATCCATACCCTGAACAAATGTCAGTAAGGATTGCAAAGGTGAGAGGCATTAGATATTTGGAAACTTCAGACCTCACTTTGTACTTTCCTTAGTCATTAATCTTCCTGGATAGAAAGTTTGGACTCCAACGTAGTTTACGACAACTTTCCAAGCAAGAATATTTAATTACTTGTTTCCAGGCCACCACGACACTACTCAAATTTCATGCAGAGATGATGATTATATATAATCCAAACTACAGAAATTAAGGAAGAAGATTGGAACAGATTAGCACTTGCTTGATAACTGGACGTTCTGTAATGATCTGAGCATCAGGGACCTGGGCTGTTTCCTTCAAAAAGTGAGCCAAAGGTTGCCCATACGTGTGTGGGAACGACCGACTGACGACATGGCCGCTAGCTGGGTCTGCAGCTTCTGTGCGATCGCCAAGCTCCACTGTCACTGTTTGATCCTGTCCACGTCCAAGAAAAGCAGAAGTCAGCATCCACAAGTGAAGAGCAATTAACATATGTTGCAAGTCTAGAGCTAAGCAAAAGCTTTATATATGTGCCATTTATAATAGATCTAGATTTTGTTCAGCTGATGCACAGATGAAAGTGACAAATTAAGGTGACGAGTTATTGCATGGGACGTCCTCTTTAATTAGCCCCATGTAAGAAAATGGATGAGAGGCCCAAATTAATGTCCATCGATGAGGACCCCTATGACCCCAGATTAACGTACATATGAAATCTCATGACTCTGATATATAAAAGTTCATGTTTTGTGTTGTAGGAAATTAAGAGAGTTGGCGGGAGGACAACATCTGCCTCTCTCTCTCTCTCTCTCTCTCTCTCTCTCTCTCTATTTATCTGCTTTCTTCCTTGACATGAGACCCCACTGTCAATATCAAAACATAAAATGGTTGCGTGCAAGCACCCTGCAGGATCCTCAAAACAACTCCTCCTATCAACAAACAAGGCACGCAGGATATATGGGCGAGGCAACCTCAATCTAGCGCCACCCAAGAGGAAAAAGAACAAGCCGTCCGACGCAGATCTCGGTACCACACATGCATGCATGCAGTTCCTTAACTCGGATCGCAACATTCTGCGTCCGTCCATGCACGCGTGGTGCAGCATCCCTGGGATTAATGGCAGGGTTTAAACCGGTGCGGGTCACCCCGACCCGCACGATCAGACCGAACTCATATTGTGGGCGGGACACCCGGGTCGTGGGTCGTCATGGGATCACCTTATTAATATTATATTATATTATAATATATATATATGATATTTTTCTATTTTATTCTATTATTTTATATTATATATATATATATAACATTTTTTATTTTAAGATAGAACGAGATGAATCGAGACAGACCGAGTCGGGACCGACTCGATCCGTCTCAGCCCGTGACAGGGACGGACGGGTCGATCGAGACATCAAACTCTGGTTAATGGAAACTTATCTATCTCTTCGAAAGATGATGTCACCCGTTCCGTTTCAAGACGAACGTTGTCACCGTTTTCATTACAGTACAGTTCATGCGCTAGGAGAAGTAAAGGAGAAGAAGAAGAAGAACGAGAAGAATCAGAAGGAGGGGGGTGAGGGCGCACCTGGAGACAAGGGGGGAGCTCTGGCTTGTACTGGGCTCTCGTCTTCTGCACATTCGAGAGCTCCCTGGGGACGCCATAATCTGAATCCATCTCTCTCTCTCTCTCTCTATATGCCTGTTTGGGGTGGCGTCGCCCTCCCATCGCTGCGGCGAGGCGACTTTTATAACAGAGAGAGGGCGACGCGGCGCCTCCGAAATCTCCTATTTTTGAAGGGTTACGTGGATGTCAACCCCCACTGGCAGGTTGATTTCCTTTTTTTGGAAGAGCCACTCAGCCAGCCAGATCTCCAAGATGTTAGGGTCACTCGCGGTGAGAGCTCACTGCGCTCACTGATGTACTAAAAAAAAGTAGAGATTTTTTTCCTCGGATATACGTACCCTTGACTGTTCTTGGGCATTAGATATCATCATATCTTGTGAAATATTATATTATCGTATTAGGCATTTACATTCTTAAAATTCAAGTAGAAACCTATGCGATCGTGCTCTTGCGATCAACTGTGGTAAGAATATTCTAAGAGTATTATCCGACAAAGGGCGTAAATTATGATTTTAATTACTTTTTGAAGCACTAGTAGAAGGTCACTCCTCTTCTTAATTTACCATTTTAGGAGGTATATATAATTGTCGATCGTTTTACACTTCTGTTAAATATTAATTAAAATATAATTAAGTTAAAGAGATGGAACTAAAAGGGTATACTATTCTAGGGAAATATTATATTGACAAATTAATATCTTAAGAGTAATGTGTAGTGCACCTCGTGCACTAATTATATCCACCGGTGTAATTAGTGCAACACTTGATACATTTTTTTAAAATTTTTTTTGAATAATTCCCACGTCTAATTAAGCTGATGTGTCGGTCACGTCACCAGATGACGACGTAACGTGAGAGTCAATGAAATGAAAAATCTCAACTTTGTGAACAGTGAAATTGAGTCAATTTCACTATTCACATAGGGATAAATTTATATTTAATTAGTCCTCATGTCACGTCATCCGGTGACATGACCGACACACCAACTTAATTAAACGTGAGGATTACTCAAAAAAATTCAAAAATTTTTTATCAAGTGTTACACTAATTACACCGATGGATATAATTAATACATGAGGTGCACTAAATATTACTCATATCTTAATGTCAGGCATATAAAACAGTTAACTAGATCTCAAGAATATATAAACCAGAAAGATCCCACAAAGAAAATGCAAAGGTGAGAGAGAGTCGGTGGGAATGCAAATTTGCCATGCTCCTATTTGTATTAAAGCTGGGATTCTCTTCAGTTTTACCAGAACATCACGGTACATCGATCGCTATTCCTACATGAGATGTTTATCTTATGTATGTACATATATTGACATTAAAATCTGCTAATCTCATTCTTTTTCCAATCTACGTACAAGCAAGAGGAGCCCATAAGTTCTCTAGCTAACATTTGAGGAAAAATCCGTTGACATTCTCCCCTCCTCCGATCTTACGTACACCATAGATCTCATAGCTTGCATCCTTTCATCAAAACTTTTGCAAGCAAAAACAAAGGTTGGCCGGCTTGCATGGCGGGATAGATCGGTGCGATTCCATCTGAGTATGCTATGAGTTAACCTGACTCGGATCGAGTCGTCTAGTGAAATCTTTAATCGTGTGGATTGACTCAGATCGATCCAGATTGACCCAGATTCCCCCAAGTCCAATGAAATTTTTTAGGGCCAGTTTGATAAAAGGGTAAACCGGGTTAGGGTGGATTATTCGGGGTGAGATGACTTAATCTTAGTTTAGATCTTTTTATCTTAATCAGAGTCGATTAGGTATAAATTTAGATTTTTTCACTCCAACTAAAAGGATTGAATAAGTCATCCGAGTTGAGTTAGGGGTGACTTACCCGCCCCTAATCCACCCCTTTATTAAAGTGGCCCTCACGAATTTTCTGATACGAATGTACAATATCAGCCGATTGCCACCTAGTTATACACTTTTGTATTATGTTGTAAATATTTTCAATTTTCACACATGTTCCTGTCAGAAAAAACTCACAAAAGAGTTTCTATAGCTTTAGGAAGTCAGGAGGGGTTAGACATTGACATGAAGTGAACTTTTAAAAATAAAAAATTAGATATTAAAACTTGTAGGGTATATAAGTAAGACTATCTTTTAAAGAACTCATCATTGACGGGGAAGCGGTGAGAAATACGGCCTGCAATTCGGATCTCCGTGGGCATCGCGTCGAGGGTAACAAAAGGCCGCAGAAGAACGAAACGTGGAGGCCGGTGCAGGGTTTCCGTATATTTTACCTGGTCAGAGGGTCATGGATAAAATTTTGCCATTTGTCGCGCTCAAGGCCCGAATTGTGGGCATCAACGAGTCGCATGGAGTTGACTCAATCACTGAAGGAGGCTCGAATCGCTCGATGGATACTCGTTGGTTTTTAGATTTATAGTTACTATCCTCGTTCTTTTACATGCACGATGACTAAACTTTGAAATGGTTTTAGAATAGCTTAATTTTTGCGTATATGATTGCGTAAATATCTATTTTTTAATGCATGTTGATTAATATAACTTCAATAGGTAAACATATGGGGAAAAATGTTCTTGTCGGGTACCGTTGGTTAAAGAAATACAATTAACACATGTTAAAATCTAATAGGGTATTTGGTTGTATTTTTTTCCTCTTTTTTCTCTCAAAATAAAAATTAGGAATGGGCAACTTACTTAACCACGTTCGGTAAGATCCTCTAAATTTTTAGGATGAAATTTAATCCTTTTATAATTTCTCCCAAAATAAAAATAAATCTTTCCATATTTTTTTAAGAGAGACGACGCGTGCTCTCGCGAAAAGAACCCCTCCCCTCTCTCTTCTCTTCTCTCCCTCCTCTCTCCTCCTGACGCTCCCTCTCCCTCTCTCCATACGACCATGCCGGTGCGGCCCTATCTCTCCCCCTCCCCTTACCGCAAGCCACAGCCGGATTGAGGTCGTGCCCCTCCCATCGTTGCCACTCGTTTCCCCCCTCCCCTCTACTGCCGCTCGCACCAGTGTCGCCAACACCGTGCGTGGTCGCCAGTCAACCTGGCCCACGCCGGTACCGGCATCACACGGCCGCCCTAGCCCTCGCCCCCCATCCATCTGATGCTCCCTCTTCCCCCTCCTCCTTTATTTCCCTCCTCTCATCTTCTTATTGCATCAAGGGAAAAATTTCTCATGGTCGTTTTCTTCTCTCTCTCTTTCTCTTTCTATAATAAAAATTATCTGCCAAACAAATTTACAGATATTTTAAAAATTATGATACTTTTACCAAACAGATAATATCATTTTTTACGTAGATAGAGTTTCTTTAAAAACTTATTCCCAAAAACACCCTATAAAGAGAATTTTTTTTAAAAATCTCAATGTCTTGACTAATTAGTGTAAACATATGTTTGTTGTACAAATGTAAGCGCAAGATAGTCCTCTGCCACGTTTTGTAACATCTTTCTTTATTAGTAACTAATTGTAAGGATATTTATATATTTTTGTCGACATAACAAAGATTATGCATATAATATGATTATTTTTATACTTATCCCTTGCATATCTGTAGTCTTTTCTAATCGGATGGAGTTGATAATTCTATAATTTTCTTAAGAATTCTCCCATAGGCATTATTTGACGTGGTATGACATATTATGGAACATCATGAGATAATATTCCGCAGCATCATCCTTCTAGCATCGTAGCTTGTCGGAGTTCAGAATCCATTAGACTCACATGACATCCCATTTACTTGTTTTGAGTTTTTTAATTAAAAATTATCAGGCATTAGCTTTAAGTTATATTCCTTCTAAAAAAATATAGATATTGTTTCTAAAACTTATCTACGTGAGGGCTATGCTACTTTCAAATTAAGGACTCTTATTAGTTTTTAGTCCCTATAGATCCACGACCTAAAGCTAGCCTTGCAACGCTGAGGATCTTCCATACTGTTATGCCCTGTATCACTCGATCTCTCTGTATAAACCCTAAAACGGGTGGTGTTTAACAAATAGTTCATCACACAAATGGATACCAAGACGCCACTGTTTTGAATTATAGAACAAAAACTGGTCTAGGATATGAAGAAGCCACTCCTTGAACCATAGAAACAGAAATGTTACAAAATTTATTACAAAACTTCAATGCTCTACCAATTGGTCTTACACTCGAGGGGGAAAAAATCTAATTAGACATGGATAAATAGAGAAAAATTGGTGGGCCTATTACAATCACTTACCTTACACCAATGGGAGACCATTTTACATCTCCAAGCAGGCTCAACAACTCAAGTTCACAGATATAACTTACCGAGCAATTAACATAATGGGCATGCTTCTCAAATCTCAATGACGGAATATCCGCATCATAATTTGGGGAAGTTCATCGGTGAGACAGAGTGGGGGCGGATTCTAGATGTGCTTCTGGCTCCCTCTTAAATGACTCCCAGTCTAGTCCTCTCAGTGCTTCAATCCTCTCACCTAGTGGTATGAAGCCTACCTGAGGACTAACGACCCCACATTTACCAGCTTTATAGAGCAAAACTATGCTCGCCCCCATGTCAGGGCCATGCAACTTTCCTGTCAACAACAATCGAAGTGGCATGAAGAGAGATTTTCCCTGCCAGGAACAATATAATCCCAGGCTTAGTAGTTACCCAAAGAGTTCAGTAATCACAAAAGGAAAGGACGTGCAGGAACATGAAACAGGGAGGGGGACTATGAAAAAGAAAAAGGAAAATTGAATTGAGTGATGCAATGTGATGGTGGTATATGAGATGCATATGAAGAAATTTGATCATTTATATTTGTTAAGATTCATGGATCTATCACTCTAGAAAGACTCATGGATGTCGGGCTTCAGAAAAGAGGTAAATTCAAAATAGCAGTTGTGGGAAAGGTGTTGAAGGAGCTTGTTAAGGAAATGGCATCACAGGTGCAGCGCAGCAGAGGCTAAAACTTTCCGCATATCATTTCCTATGATATCCAAATTACATCATCTACAGCCCTGGTGGCAAAGAAGCAAACCTTTTCAGGTAGGAAGCTGCTTGGATGCAGAACTGAAATTTCAGAGATTTGATCCAGAATGGTGGTCAGTTCCCAGAAACTCAGCTTGGGGGTGAGTTTTTTTTTCTCTCTTTTTTTCTGGTTGAGATGGGAGGGGGGGGGGGCGCTCAGGGGCACCATTAACTTCTTAACCACGCATGACATATGTTGGGCAATTCCTAGATCTGAATATAAGAAAATTTTCGGTATTTGTTTGCACGGTAATCACATTCTGCTTGAGATGACTTGACCAGGAGGGACCTTAACTTCTCAACCTCCATGTAATACAAGAAAAAAAATCTGTATTTGCTTAGATGGTAATTACATTCTGGTTGGTATGACTTCAGAACACATCATTTAAAGTTGGAACTCTAACCAGAGTAGAGAAAGGACCAAGGAAAAGAACAATAAAAAAGCCACACATAGATTGCAGGGGTGGAAAACTAAATAACTCTTGAAAATAATACAATTCTTTCGTTCAATTGTGTGCGAGACTGTATGGTGAGGTACTTTTTGCCTTCCTGTGCAAGTTTGAGAATTAGTGGAAGAGGAAGCCCATAATAGGATGCACTGCCCGGACAGACTGGGAATTCAGAAATTTGGTCTGCTAAATGGTTGGGCCTTTTCAGCTAATTCACATTTGCAAGTTAAAAAAATTGACAAGTTGACTCCCCGGAAGATCATTAAATATTACAACCAAATAGTATGAATGAGAGCAAGCCACTACTTAATGGACGGGCAGCTATAGTGAGACAATGAATCTGAATAGGTCTACCATGAATATTTGCACAGAGATATTGATTGATTAATGTCATTCAAAATACACGTATTAGGACTTAGAAATGGAGGTATCTATTCTAACTTAGTGAGGTTACAACTTACAAAAGACTGAGAAGATTTGCATACTGGTCAAAACAAAACGGAACTACAAATAACTTAGGCAATTGACAAAGAATTAACTAGTGAATGACATAACATAAACAGTATGCTTGCATTGAAAATACAAATGAATGCAAATGTCCTCACCTTGCGCTTTAGCACTTTGCCAAAGCTCTTTACCCACTTCTGCCAACCAGCATGCCCTTCCTCGAGTGCTTCTTGGAGGTCTCCACTGTCATAGGCAGAAAGCAAACTCACAGCAACCTCAGAAAGCTTGTCTTCCAAAATGGGTTTTCCTTCTACACTGATAATCATAGATAATGCCATGGTTCAGTAAAGGTTATATCCATCATTTTATAGAAAACAAGACTGTATACAAAACAAAACTTAACTCATGATGCAGGTTAGGTAAAAATAAAAACTAACAGTAATAGTTCTGAAGTGAACATAATGCACGCTTTAATAAACTGAAAAAAAATGTATGAGAAAACAAAACAAACTTTTGAGGAACATCCTGTCTACCGAAGATAAAGAAATAATAGAGAAAACAGACAATCCACATGCACAGCATCTCCAAAAGAAAAAAGATCCACACTTGAAGAAATGTTAAGCATTCACAATAAGATAAAAATTCAAGAGTTTTATTAATGAATGTTGCTCATGCGCTAGAGAAAATCTGAGATTGAATGTTTAATGTAAGCAATGATGTTTCACTTATGCATTGTGCCAATGAGCATGTACATCTGTGGCATTATACACATTGAAAAAAAGAACAAAGTCAAAGCAACATGCAAATTTCAGTTATAACATAGTCAAATCATCACACAATTATAATCAGCTAAAGATAGGTACCTGGACAAGGTGGAATGCAATGGATAAGAAAGCAAGTTTGAAAGCACCATATCTGAATCAGTGATCAAGTCAATTCCATCCTTCAGCAAATCAGTTGCTTCCTTCATCCCAATTTCAAATCCAATGCATGTATTAGTGATTTGTCTTGTAAGATAAACTCCAATATGGTCAAACAACAAATGATTCAAACAGGATGATGTATGATAATATGCTCTTGTTGCATATCAATGCAGTAAAGGAAACTAGAAATATTTTGATATTTCAAACATAAATTTGGCTTGAAAAGAACACTAAATTATCATGCACACACAAATATGCCGCATTCTCAGCACGAGCAGAGTGCAGCGACGGACCCCCCGGTGGCGGTAGCAGATGCTCCAATGAGTGCCTCTGAGGATTCAGGGCCTCCGCCTCCAGCGCCCTTGGTGGCGGTAGCCCCATACTTGGCCGGCGCGCAGCTGGAGACTGCGGCTGGAGTCGCGAAGGGTCAAGGATCAGGGCATATGGGAGCTTCATCGTTGTCCTCGGCTCTGGGTTTCCTGCAGACAGCCGTCGGAAGCAGGTCGGCTGTGTTGGAGTGTGCAGATGGTGTTGGCGCCAGGGAGGGAATGCCTCCCTTCTCCCTGCTGCCGGCCCTGAACCTGCCTAGCAGAGTGCTGGTCGTGGTAAGGGAGGTTGAGAAGGGTGTGGCTGGGATAGTCCTGCCCGGAGACATGGTCCCCCTCTCCCAGCCTCGTCAGGACTCAGCAGGCCCTGCTCCGTCTGCCTGTCAGGCACAGTTGCAGCCGCTGTCTGGAGCGCCAGTGGAAGGCTCGTTCAAGGAAGAGGCTGAAGCGACACAATCCGGCCTCGTCAGCAGCTCCTTTCCCCAGAAATCCAGCGAATCCCACAGAGCACCCGAGCAGCCTTTTCGACTTTGGCAGTGAGCCACAGAGGTTGGAAGCAGAACGGTCTGACGAAGATGGCAACAGCAGTGGATGCGAGGGGGATAGACGTGGGAAGAGAGATAGTGGCAGTGCGGAGGGGGAGGAAGTACTCCAGGAGCTACCTTCCCTCTCCTTCCTGAACGAAGAGTAGCTCTCGCATGCTTGTCTTCCGACGCCGGGCCCCCCAGCCGATAGTCTTGCAGATGGGAATCTCCTAGTGGAGGGAAGGATCTGGCCAGCAGGAGGTCTTAACCCTGCCTCCCCCACCCAGGAGTTGGAAGATTTGCACGCGACATTGGAGCTAGTCGAGGAAGCCTATCAAGGAGAGGGGTCAACAAAGGCGAAGAACATGAGTCTCAGCAAGGAGGAGGTCAAAGATAGTTTAGCAAAGGTGGAGAACTATATGGAGACTCAGGCGAGTGAGATTACTAGGCTGATTGGTGTATCTGATGTGGGCGTGGATAAAGGCTTGAGGTCCAATTATGCTTTGATCAAATGGAGATGACTGGCGAATATAGTTAGGAAGGTGAAGGCTGAAGCTGCCAGTAAGAAAGGAGGGATGGAGCAGGCTGGGTAGGTGAAGGGTCAAGGAGGGTGTTTTGTTTTATTTTGAGGCGCTTGCACTTCCACTTCTCTGTTGTTTGGGAGCGGTCTGGTTGGGTGGTCGGAGTTGGTAGGTGCTGGGCCTTTTGGATCCTCTTGTGCTTGGTTGGGGATTGAGCTTAGCGGGTAGGTGTTTGGGAGTCGTGTGGGAGCACTCCCCCCTTGTATAATTTTTTCTCTTTTATATTACCAGTGGAAGTACCCACGTTCAAAGAAAAATTTAAAGGCAAATCTTCTTTGTGTATTTGAAAAGTTACCCTCCTAGTGTTTTTTCCCCTCACAGAAAGAGTGGATTATACCACCAATTCATTAAAGATAAATAGAGGAGGTACAGTAGGGGAAGAGGAGAAGTTCCTCTACCACCCATTAAAAGAGACTACATAACACATCACCTTCCAAAAAGAGAGAGAGAGAGAGAGACTACATAACACAAGGAGGAAAGCAATTAACTTTCTGCTATTAATATGACTTTCTATATTGAAAAGACTTAGTGTGATACCATCTATTTTGTTAGTTTTTATGTTAGTGTCATGTATGTGCTAGCTAGGGGGGGGGCACCGAGGGCCTTAGACAGCAGGCACCCCCTTAGCTGGGGACTAGAGAATGCTTTTAGTCCCCTTGACAGGTATAGTTATCGGTCATCATTTATATATTCCAATCTGCAGCCATTTTCTACCATTACTACCATTTCTTGGAAAGTGAACCTCCTCTTGTTGCTTTATTCTTTCAGCTATTTTTATATTTGCTAAGTCAATTTTGTAAGCAGAATGTAATTACTAACGTATATGGGATGCACATTGACGGCATAACATGTATGTCCTAACATGAATCAACAGTCTTTTTGAGACAATCCAATCAACCAAGAAAACTTCAAGCATGTCCCCTGCAGTAATTGGCCAGAAGGCCCAGGTACGACCATCAATAGCTTCTGCTCCTCAATGACCAGAAATGTCTATGACTTGTGCATTTTCAAGTTCAACATCAATGAATTTTATCTGTCATCACTGGAAAAAAATTCCTTTTGACCTCTTTTCATCCCATAGTCAAGAAACCACAAAAGAGAAAGGTACTATAGACATGAGATTTCACATCAATAGATATCCTGGTGATAAAAAAATAGCTGACAAACACAAACTTGTACTGCAGTTCCCCACTTATGGACTTCCCACAGAAAATCTGATGCCAAATTGAGTTAATAGCTTGTACCTTTACAAATATCCCTTCAGACTCTAACAGTATCCCTGCACTCTTCCACTGTTGGCCTAAGATCTTAACCAACACATCTGATGGGAGTGCTCTTAGGTGCTGGCCATTCATCCACCTTGGATTAGCAAAACAAACATCAGGAAGCATCCCGAAACAAAAGTAAATCCTTGAAGAGTGTACACATATAGGCTTCCAAAACTATCAAGTTGTGATCAAAACCAAGTAAAAAGCAAACTACCATAAGACTACAAGTGCTTAGAAAGGCACTACTGTAAAAGAAACATAAGAAGAAACAAGCAACTAGAGAGTAGTCAAGACCAAGGTATATCTCACTAGCATTTGTTTTAGAAGACTTCCAAGAGACAAAGCCCATCTTTAGTACCAACATAACGTGGATGTGCATAGGCACAATTCATCAGGGAATAGCTAATCCTATTTTCATTTTAGGTTTTTTTGCATACATACCCCTGTAAATGTCTGAATTGTCAAATATACCCTTCATTTTGATATATTATCAAAAATACCCTCAATATAGGTTGAGTGGTAGCAGATATGCCCTTGTTGTAACCTCCGTCTACTTAACCAGGGTGGAACGTGGGTTAACCTACCCTTGGTTAGTCATCCTCGAAGGTGACCTTGCGGGAGAGAGGGGTAGACCGGGTGGGTGGGGGGGGGGTGGGGGTGTCTGTGAGGGGGAGAGTGGGTTGGGGGGGAGGGGGGCCGTTTGCGTGAGGGAGAGGGGGGGGGGGCATTTGCAAGGGGGAGAGGGGGCCGACCCGGCCGAGGAGGGGGGGCATTTGCACATGGGTAGAGGGGGCCAGGGAGGGGGGACCTTTCGGTGGTTGGGGGGGAGAGAGGGCCTTTCAGTGGTTAGGGGGGAGAGGGGGCCGGGGAGGGTAGACCCAGGGGGGGCATCTAGGAGGGGGAGAGGGGGCCGGGGAGGGGGGCTTGTTAGAGGGGGAGAGGGGGGTGCTTGTTGGAGGGGTAGAGGGGGGTCGGGAGCTCTCTCTCTCTCTCTCTCTCTCTCTCTTCCTCTGAGTAGGGGTATTTTGGGTCTTTCACATACCCCTAACTGCGTCTATGGCATATTCTCTCGAATATTCGTCGGCCGTTGATGGCAGGGAACCGTAGGGGTATAACCGCAACCATTCAACCAACATTGAGGGTATTTTAGATAATATATCGAAATGAGGGATTTATTTGACAATGCACATATTTATAGGGGTATATATGCAAAAAACCTTTCATTTTAATATTAGTTTGGAAATGAGAGTAGGCACTGAAGATAGGATTAAGGTAACAGGCAAGATGACTGTTTGGCACAAGGATTGTGGATAAGATGAAAATGGAGAGTTCAACCTTGAGATGTTGGAGACTAGGAGGAGAGTGTGAGACAAGATGCCATTACTGAGGAGTGTGTTGTGTTTCTGCTAATAACACTGAGGCCAGAAGATAGGGATAGTGGGATACCGAAGAATGAGATGGCTTATCCCTGTGTTTATGGCTTAAATTTCAATAAATGTGGATGAAATTCAAAAAATAAAAAATGTGCACAGAGATAGCTTATCCTATGCCCATTTTTCTGGTATACCAAATAGGTTAAGGGGTAAGACAGCATTATATTCCCTTCTTATCCCCATACCAAGCATGGACAATTATTGAAAAAGGCCACAGTAAATTCATGATAATGCTAACCAACTGGCAGCTACCCATTTAACCATATGTTCCTCATGCCTAGAGAACGGGAATGTGGATCTGACTAGTTGATGTGAATGAAATTTGACTAACCACACACGTCAGTTATTCTTCCAGAAGGATGCAAAATGACCCAATCATGTGCCTTCTCATGCCTGGAGAATAAGGAATGCTAGAGGGGGGCAATGAGTTGCCACATTTCAAGAACATAATGCAGAACAGGAAAAAATCTTGACCCATGAAGTTACCTTAACTTTGTTGAATCAAAGATAGCCCCACTCTTGTTAACTCGTTCAATTGAGAACTTCTCAACTGAAAGCATATTTTGACAAAGCAAGTGAAACTGAAGTCATCGCATGATCAGCATGATACATCGATAAGATTAATTAAAAAGAAAATAAAAGGAAGACTTACTAAGCTGCTCAATAGTGAAAAATTCATTTTCTGTACCATCACCCCACCCTAAGAGTGCCAGGTAATTCACCATGGCCTGAGGCAAATACCCCATCTCCCTGAACTGACAGAGTAAATATTTGACATTAGAATATTGTCACTGCATATCCATCCAAGAAGTCAACTAAAATGCAGAACCTGCTACAACTTTGTCAAGATAATTCAAAGGTTTCCAACAATCAAGGTATCACGTACCTGGCCCACTGACGTTGCACCATGCCGTTTCGATAATTTACTTCTATCAGGGGCAAGAATTAATGAAACATGGGCAAACGAGGGCATTGAAAATCCTAGAGCCTTGCAAAAGTAATGATTTTAACATTTGAGAATCCCATATAATCAAACAGATATGATAAAAAAGTTGTCAGAAAGATTAGGTATATTCAGGATTACATTGTAAATCAGTGCTTGCCGCAGGGTGTTTGGCAAATGCTCTTCTGCTCTGAATCACATAAGATAAAAGAAGCTTAAGCTAAAAATGAAGCAACAATTGATATTGAGCAATATAGCACAGAATCCTGAAGAAGGCATATCAAATAGCTACACAGCACATCCACACATCAAAGGCATAGATGCATTAGCCTTTGATCCCCCTTATTTTAAGTGGTAAAAGAATGTCAAAAAGGGTATGTGTGTGTGTGTGTGTAACACTTGATAAATCGATTCCCAGGACCTGCACGTGTGAAATTAGCTTTTAGCATAGTCTCACCCGTAAGCTGCTTCTTGGACTCTCCTAGGCTTACCCAAGAATAGGTTTTGTATTTGGCACACTGTTCGTTGCACCAATGGTTTAACCCAATCTCATTCCATTTACTCTGGCTTCTTTTCATAAAATAAAATTAATATTTCCATTCCGAGGTCGCGCTTACCTTATAACATGTGATATCCGCATAGTTGCATCATCTACAGTCACACAAAAGTTGTATACGGGTTGACCATTGCTTCTCAAAATTACAAAGTCCCCAAGAGTGTCCAAATTCCAACTAACCTTCATGACAAATGAGATAAATTAACACTTATAATAAAAAACCAATCAAAACAGTGATTCAATACCACACAGAAACCTAAAAGCTGCAACCAGAATCTTAAATGTGCTTCAGATAAATAATTTGAATGGTGAAATCTGCAATTAAATTCTAGACAACCATACTTCACCACGTATAAGGTCATTAATCTTCAGGGTCCCTTCCTTTGGTACACGAAAACGGTAAGTATAAGGAGTTCCCTTTGCCAGTTCTTCCTCAACTTCTTCGTCTGTGGCAGTTGCCCATTTTCCTGTATACACTGGAGGCAACTGCTTCAATTTGGCTACCTCCTTCATGTGTTCTAGTTCCTGAAAAGAATAAACAAGCTCATCATTTCTAAGGGTTATGAAGTTAGTCCAACTGAGCAACAAGAAGGCTGATGAAACATGAGGGTTTAGCAAAAAGCCACATAGTATAACATAAAACATGATGCATGCATGTCATGTGATTGCCAGCTCGGCCAAGCTGGCACATTTTTCTTTCCACATAAAAATAAACATTACATGCACATAAAGACCAGACAAGCAAGGAGATGAAGCTATGATTAGGATAAAAATGCACAAAAAAGGATTCCAAGTTGTAGCCAAACTCAAGAGATTATCCACCACAACACTAAAGCCATCATGGCCAATGTTCCTGGATTGACTTGCATCAGTTTTCCTCACTTGTCAGTAATCAGTATCGACTCTAACCATGCAGTTCCAACTTCCAAGTAGGACCTGTTCTAATCATAGCAAGGATACACAAGACTGGGACACCAAAGCATGATGTGAGTTCATCTTTTACCACTTAAATATAAGAAAAATGCTCATTTTGTGAGGCTTTTGGTGCTATTTCAACCAAACTGGAAGAGATACATTTCTGTCAAAAGGAATATTCCAGTTGAGGTAAAAATTCAAGAGATTGCTCCATATCTGAACCAGCACAAACCATTCCCACCCCCCCTTTTGTAAGTGAATGTTACAGCATCTTTCACTGGCAGAGAAAAAAGAGAAATATATAACTGTAACCGGTAAAACTTTTTAAGGAATCCTGTTATACAAAAAGAAGCCACCCAAGAGTGTTTCCTATACAAAAAGGAGTCTTCTATACAAAAGGGAAGCCCCATAACAAGGTGGTGGTGGACACAAGAAGCCTCAATCTGACCAAAATATTAGGCATCATGGCCACAGTTATTTTATGAAGGACCTTATAATTGGTGAAAGTGAATTTATTCACATTACGGTTTCTCAACACATCAAAGAAGGTGCAGCAACTAGTTACTAGCAGCTTCAGTATCTTGTAAAATTTTTCATTCAGTGGAACATTTCAGATCAAATTTCATCCCCGTCACCTTCCAAAAAAAGGTTCAAATTCCATCCTCGTCACATGTTCTTCAAAATATTATTTTGCTACATCAACTAATAAAATGTCCAGAAGAAAAATACCTCATTGGAACAAAAACATCTGTAGACGCGACCAATGTTAAGCAATTTCTCAGCATAATTCTTGTATAGTGAATTTCTTTCAGACTGGCGATAAGGGCCAAATTCCCCACCAGCATCAGGCCCTGTAGACTCAAACTTGAGTCATCTTCTGGAATGCCACTATGATCATAATGAAACTGACTGAAAAGAAAAGAAAAGAAAACACAATGCACTTCCAAATTGATTGAAGACATTTCTATACATAATGAAACATAAAATAAACAGAGACAAATGAATGCCACTATGATCATAATGGAATTTACACAAGCCAAACATTTCAATGATCCAATCTTCCTTTTATTTCCACACCTGGCCCTAGAACACTGCATGATCCACGCAAAGCTACAAGACTCTCCAAATGACTAAAGAGGACTTTTGTTTCTAAATTAGTACATTAAATGCTATTAGACATCTCCAAAGAGGCTAGATACTACATGATCTATATAAGCTAGTCCAAACTAAATATGTGAGCAGAGATGGATCAGAATCAACAACTTCCGCATACAGGGGACTCTCACAGGAGGAGGATGAAAAATAAGAATAGTGAGCAGAAATTTGAGAAACATTAAAATGCTGATGCCCTACAGAAATGGATGTCATGGTGTTGTCGCTGAAGAAAGCTCAAGGACAATAAATTAGCACCAGAGGAAAGAAGAATCCCTGTGGACTGTATGCTTTGAACACTGTACTGCTGATCTCATGGATGGATTTATTCAACAAATTGTAGATGAAGAAGGTAAGATGGTGATACTAAAGGCATTGCCCCGAGTCTAATGGATGCTGAGCACAAAATTGAGGCAAACTAAAAGATGAAAAAGAAAGCTTAACAGTCATTTTTTTTCAAATAGGATCACATCATTTTATGACAAAGGCTTAGGCAAACACATCAAGCAAATATAAACAAGTATTATTTCTATATCAATTCAGAAAACAAGATACTCCCTTTGGCAAGACCGGCATAGTTTGGACCACTCACTACCTCAGCAGTATCTTTATTTGACTTTCCCTAGAAGTCAAAGATTGGTACATAAACAATGTGACGGTGATCAAAATGTCTCAATTCAATCAAGTTTGAAATGTACTGTTGTTCAGACACAATGAAGTGGTCATGTTTCAAATTCTATTATGTTAATTAAAATTGAAAAGTCACTTGTAATTTGTAGGCAATTACAAGTGCACAGATGATCACAATGATCTCATCAACATTACCTAGACATGGAAAAGCTTATTAAAAACAATGAACCCAAATGTTATAGGGAACCTAGTAACAAACTGACCTTCATCCCATTCAAGACCAAGCCACGAGAGATCGCGGAGCACAGCTTCCTCAGATTTCTTTGTTGATCTCTCCAGATCGGTGTCTTCAATTCGTAGGACAAATTTTCCACCCTTAGATCTGAAAGATAAAAAGAAAACATTATTCATGAATTGCTTAAGATAGCATAATATACTATGATCCAGAAAAAAGGACCTTCCCAAAAAATTCCATAAAACCACAAAACTCCCAGATCATATATCATAATAGCATGCAAAGGTGTTTTAAAGGCCAAATTGTAAAAAGCTAAAAATACTCTATGCTAAATCTTATGAACTGCTGTTCCTAAGTGACAGTCAATGAACCTTCCATAACTTTTCCTTTCTTTCTTTCTTTCTATTTTCTGCTCTTCTTTATTTTAAGTCCTCTGATCAGCTTAGAAACCTCTCTGAGAGAGACAAGGGGGTGAGAGGATGTCTTCTTCACATGCAATGAGTTCAAAGAATAAAAGGAATATAGGATGACAGAGAATAGTTGTCACCATCCTGAAAATGCATTGATTATCACTTATCAGCCTTCCAAGAAATACACTAGTTTTTTTAAGGTGCCAAGAAATACACTGGTTAATTTGGCTTGTACGGAGGAGACATCTAATCTCATTCTTTCCAACTATAATAGGACTCAAACAATGTCCCATCTTTCTGCAATGGCTGTTAATAGATAATGCTTCAAATCAGTTCTTGCACCTTGTGGACCTCAAGAGCTCTTAATATTTTAATCATGTGTCTCTAAGAAATATCTAATCCTTCGTTTAGTGCACTGCATTTTCTATTAAGGGGTTGAGCTAGTTTTTTGAACCATTGTCTTTAACCTGTTACAAGGTCGTCATCTGCCAGATAATTAATCAGATGATTGTGGACATCCTCTGCTTATAAAACTTCCCTTGAAAGATATAAAACTACCTAATAAACTAAGGACTCAGCTGTTGCAAAAGTCAGACATTTACGGAAAAGGAGTCATTTCACGGATCCTTTTATTGCTATAATTCAGGCAGTTCAACATGTCCTGACAAAGGGCCTAGTCTTCAGCTGCCTTCTGACCATCTAGAACTGGGGAAAAGATGATTGCAGACAAACTCAGCTTCAACAAATTCTTCCCCACAAGCTCGTCGTTTTCAAAGAGGTTGCACAAGCACCTGCCATGGGCCTCCTTGAATCCCGTCATAATCTTATTTCCTATAGCCCCTTACCCTTTTTTGGAGGTGGTGAATCAGAAGTTTAGCCACTACATGACACAACTGGGATAAATTGTCGGGTTCCATTCAGTGTTTGTTACTTCCACATGCATCAGGAGTCGAGTCGTCATCTCTGAATTAACATTTAAGACTTCAAAAACCTCCAAAATTTATCTGACTACACCAACGCAATCGGCTAAAGCACATTCGTGCTTCATTAACCGTGAACATTACCATGCTAAAACACTAATTTAAAGCGACCAGCGAACCGAATTGTCGCACACTGGGCACAAAATGCCGTTATATTGGCAGGGAAAAAAATCTACAGCGGTATGGAATCGGAAGCTAAGGAAACCAAGGGCCGGAACGAACCTGGCGAATAGGTAGTTGAACAGGGCCGTTCGGGCTCCTCCGACGTGGAGGTTCCCGGTGGGAGAAGGGGCGAAGCGGACGCGGATTTCGCCGTCGCCGGAGGCGGCGCGGATGGAGAAACCCCGGCGGCGGAGGGAGATGTGAAGTCTGAAGTTGGAGCTCGAACGAAAGAGAGGCGGGGCGACTTCGGGAAGGATCCGAGCTCGCAGCCATTGCGATCCCGCCAGAGACGCCATCGTTTGCTGCGGAGAGCACCCTCGACACCGGGCTGCGCGAACGGAAGAGAAGACTTTATCCCGAAGAGCGTTTAGGCGTTTGGCAACTCTTGCCCGGGAGGAAATAAAATAAAATAAATATTACCATACTCTTTGAATATTTCAAAAATAAATAAATAAAATTATTTATTTTGATAATTGTTTTTTTACGGACAGGACATAATCGGGTTTGAATTAGACATTGACGAATCAACTACGTTAAGTAGCTCATTCAAATAAATAAAATTAATATTTATTATTAAAGATGTATTAATATTTTTAATATATTAATGTTTTTAATCTTTTAGTATATTAATATGTCCATATATTAACAAAACACTTCGTTAACCCTCGCAACGTTGCAACTAAAATTTTGAAAAAACTATGAACGAATATATGATAACACAAGGAAAGAATATGAGATATAATAGGGAAAGTATGTAAGATTCTGACTGTATAAATATAATTATCGAAAAATAGAGGGAGAGGGAGATGCCTCAATGGCTGCCACTCTGCTTCCGCAGCGTCTCCCCATGGCGTCCTCTCTCTGCATCAGCAAGCCCAATCTCGAAACCCTAGGCTTCTACCGCGGATGTTGCCTCCCGAGGACCCGCCGGGGTCCCTCCGCCAACGGCGGGATGGCCACCATGAGAGACAGGAGCAAGAACCGGAGGCCACTGCAGAAGGGGAGGAACCTCAGCATCGAGGCCATCCAAGCAGTCCAGGCCCTGAAGCGGGCCAGGATCCATGGCGGTGCGGGGAGTTGCACGGGTGGAGATTCTCCGAGTGATCTGAACCGCGTCATGAGTCGAAGGTGCGGCGACTGATCAAGTTGGACATGATGGCGGTGCTGAGGGAGCTCTTGCAGCAGAACGAGGCCTTCCTGGCTCTTCAGGTCGCGCTAACTTCCATTCTTGGCATTCGAGCTCAAATTCCTGAGTACTCCTTTCCGCAGCTTCCTGTTCTTCTTCTTTGCCATGGTCATTACTTGATTTCAGCCAAATCCACGACCTCTTTATCTCTTTAAAATTCACTAATGATCAGAAGTCGTGGCTAAATTTTATGTTTTTTTTTCCTCACAATGACGGTGCCAAATTTGTCTTTCGCCGAACTAATTTCTATCTTTCTGGTACTGTTCTTCTATAATTAGTTGGAATGATTCAAGCCCAAACTTGCCCTACTGGCTTGCCCATGTCGCAAGTTCGTGTGATTTATTTGAAAGTACCTAAATTTCAAGGTTTCATGGGTGACGTGGCAGGGTGCAGGCAAGTGGTCACTGGACGAAGGCACAAGGAAGAACACAAAATCAAGTCAAATGTGAGACCCATATTCTCTTTACCATCAAGGAGGCTATATATCCTCATCTAACTATATCAAATCCTCGGACTTAAAAGGCTTCCCAGCCTCTACATAATTTCCCCACTTCTTGCTGTTCTAACCTCTGACTTGGTCCCTTCAGAGTGGTTGTTCTTGCATCTCCTTGTTAAGCCCATCTCTCCTACAGTCACACTGTTCCAGGCTGCAAAGCCTGCTGGATAACTTTCTTGTTCAGTTGATGGATTCTAGTGTGCATAGTATGCTGTTTGTAGCTTTTGCAATGCTGACTCACAACAGATACTGAATGCTCGTGAAATGCATTCTCTCTTGGTTGGCGCTATCTGACTTACACTTTGAATATCCATTTCTTCTCCAAGCCAGTGGTCTAGTCATAACATTTCCTCTTCACAGTTTTGGATACCGTGTTTTATGTCCACTGTAGTTGGATTCCTTTGTTCTTGCTTTTTTCTTAAGCACCAGAAGTCCTGTCTTGCCATGTTTTTTTCCCACAAGATGGCTTTCTGCGATTGGGTAGCCCAGATGAAAAGGCATGTTAGCCTTTTAAGGAAATGGAGTATTAGTTGAACATGCTAACATATATATGAACCTTTTGACATCTCTCTCACATTGTGTTAATTTTTTTCTAAGTCGTTCTTGCCATAGCTTTCTTTGCCAGTGCACACATGAGACACCCATGCAACCATCCTTTTTAAGCAACCAGGCAGGCACTCTTTATATTGATGGCATTGCCATCGATAGTTTGTATGATGTTTTTGGGTTAATGGGGGACAGAAAATTGGCCTCACAAAAATTTTCTGTTAGTTTTGTTGGGACCTGCTATTGAGAGTGGAGAGGAGATGCAGAAATTTATGTCTTTCCTCTCCAGTCTTTTCTTCTTCCCATTCAAATTATATCACTGAAGTTATTTCTCATCACACATTGATGAATCATGTTCACTTTATGTTTTATGAATCAGTGGTTAAATGCTGCCTTTTCCCCCAATAATTATCTTTGTCATGTTAATGATGAGATGCATTTTCAAACAATCTTCTGATTTTTGATTTGATTTATCCTTGTTGTATCAGTACATGATGCATTTACAAATTATATTCTAAATTTGATTCAGGTTTTTGAAGAGGTTCGCAAGGAGCATTGGTATAGGCCTAGGTTGTCAGTTTATGTAGATATGATCACAGTATTGGCAAGAAATGGGTTACTTGAGGAGGTTGAGTTGGTCTGCTCTCATCTGAAGATGGAGAGATTGGACCCTGACACAGAAGGCTTCAATGCTTTATTGGGCACACTACTAGGTTTCGGCTTCATCCACACTACAATGGACTGCTTTCGTCTGATGAAGTTGTGGGAAAGTGAACCAGATGAATCAACTTTTAGAACCTTGGTACATGGGCTTGAGTCAAGGGGAGAGATGGATATTTCTGCCACTGTGAGGCAGGAGGCACAGAAATACTTTGGCATGTCGTTAGACTTCCTAGAAGAAGATGAAGAGATGATCCACGCATGAGTTTAACTGTTCTAGAAATGGAAAAGAAAATGCTGTCGTGGAAAATCTAAATGTCCCTGGATCAACAAGGTCAACCACCTTATGGTACCATTAGCACAACATAAATTGCTTTATCTCCTAAACAACATAAGTATCTTGGCATTTTTAAAGAGCCTCGTTCTTTACCTTTCCTCGTTAAGAGCCTCGGCACAAGTTCTAAAAGACCAAGTACCATACCGTACAGAAAAAAGCATGACTTCTGGATCTCCCCTTCACAAAACTTGCTCCGATGAGCATTGGCTATGCATCTCTCGGAAAAAGGAGGGGGAGAACAGGGCATATATATATACAAAAATATTATTCTTTAAGTTGTACTTGACTCAGGTTAAATATATCGGAGTTACTGCGAGGATATAATCGTGATATTATTCATAGTTTAAAGATATTCATGATAATATGGTCAGATGTGAGATATATTTGACAAAATCAAATTTTACGAGAGTATATATGCAAAAATCTCTTTTGTTTAACATTTAAAATATTTCAACGTTTATCTGGATGAGAATTTTTTCGCATGTGAAAAAGTTAACCTCAACCAGTTCCAGAATATTTCACCGGATCCATATTCACAAGAAAGAGAAAATATTTCTACAGGAGAGCTTGCAACATTTAAATGATCGTACAAGGATTACTTTTCATCGCCAAATAATAACCATCTTATGCTATCTAGCGTATGAAAAAGTATCACCCCCAAACTTCAAACAATCCAGGTCTACAAAATTTTCTTGTACCCGGTGGATTGCCAGAATTGTGAATCCTACAGAACAACAGCATCAAAATTGCCCGTCCTATATTCTTTTGAACTTGACTCACTGTTGAAAATTTGATACACCGTTGCGCTGTTGTGGATCATTGAACAGGTAAAAATCTTTGTACAGTATCCGATCTCAAACAAACTCCGTGTATCAATTTCACGGCCAGAATAGCCTGCAATCAGCACCCACAGCCTCCCGAGCTGATTTGAAACCATCCCTCTCTGAACATTCCGCCAATTCGGCCTGTGGAAATGAGAAGAGAACAAAATGAAGTCGTGAACTCTCTAATACCATAACAATTGATGGAGAATGAAACGAGTTTGAACAAAATCATATTCACTCAGATCTGCCATGTGAAACGTGAAAGGAAATCAGCTACTCAGTTTTAGCTTGAATCTCATCTCCACTGCAGGGTACCCACAAATATTGAAGACAGGTTAAACCGAATTTGAACTGAATAGTAAATCACAAAAATGAAAAACCGAGAAACTGCCAGAACCAAGGTGCATGCATCAAGCAACAAAACAGCGTGCAAAAATAGCTATCAATATGAAAACAACGAAACTGGAAGCACAGTGACAGGAAGTACGGACTTCATCACCCATTATTTAAAAATATGCATCCTCCTAATCTAGAATCGGATACTGCATGCTGCTGTTGTTCCAAGGAGTCTGACATCTTCATTTATATGAGAAGAAAGAGCATGCATGTAAGCAGGTGTGACCCGTGTCAACCTGGACATTCAACGCAGACCAAAGGAGGCAAGCATGCCCCCATAGTCAGTGGTGAAAGATCTTTCCTTCTGCATGACTTTCTGAAACTTGGATGCTGATTGCTTAGATAATCATTAGAGACAAGGAAGTGATTTCAGATTTAACAAATGTTAAAGGTAAAAAAAACAAATAAAACATTTTCTTTCTTCTTTCAGACAACTAATGCCTATAAAAGGGATAAACCATTAACCAACAACTAAACAAAAGATAGCCAGTTTGGTAAGGGGTGAATCAAACTCAACAATGGAACAAATTTCCTGAGAGGATAAGAAAAAAATCTTGTACTTGAATTACCACAGCATGCTCAGGCAGGGAATCTAACTAGAAAGCATGTGGTAAGTGCTATCCAACAACTAGAACATGAGAGGTTACCTACTAGATCCAGATCAATGAAAATCCAATGATCTGATCCAAAATTACTAATGTGACATATCATTAGTTCATATGAGCCTAAATATCTTGACAAGTGATGACTACATTGCATGGTTTTATAACTTATTATTAGTCTAGTGTTCCATGTCATGTTTCTGCTAGGAAGAATAAGCGTAAATCTTTTTTGAGTGCTTGGCAGGCTCTTGCCACCGTTCTGCAATATTCTTTGCAATAACATAAGCACTCAAAAGCAGAAAATTACAACCATTCAGTGTTGACTGTCCTCCTATACTGGATCTGGATTTTTTGTTTTTTCAGAGTCAACCATGTTTCATAGGTGTAAAAAGGCACAACTCACCAGGAAAAATTGACATAAACAATTTACATCAAAAAAAAATTGTTAGCATATGTCTGAGGTATCTTGTATTACTATATCAAATACTCTTCATATCTTCACATTAAGGAAGAACCTTCCACTTTAAGACCCTGCCTCTTTTAACAATTCTTACCTCTGGTACAAGAGGAGACCCCAGCTTTCAAGGGTATTTAGCAGCCTGCAGCAAAACAGAAGTCTGATTTAACTTCAAGATGACTTGGTTTAACACATTGTTTGGGATACACAGGGTAAGATGTTGTGGTTGGAGTGAGGGGCGGGGCGGGGGGGATCCAACCTAGTTGTCAAAGATGATCAATGTCTGTACATCAACAGGGATGCTGGCCAACACCTCATAGATGGCCACCATGGACTCATCAGTGCTGCACATAGGGTCCTGCACCCAGTCCATTGAGTGTATCAGAATATAAAACAGTAACAATTATTACTAGTGATCATTGAAGACGTGCGATGTATGAAGATACTACAAGGATATCGGCATGCTATCCTCTCATCAAATCCCATCTGACATGGGGCATTAGGCATAGAAGAGGCAGTTGCACTATTTCTCACTCAAGATAGGGGGAAGAGGTATTCCTGTACTGACTTGACATAGAAACTGTCAATAAATTAATTGAGATAGCCAATATGTGATTGATGTGACAAAGAGAAGCAAAAGACAATAAATTCACTATCTCATCTGATTAAATGCAACAATAAACAACCTCAAGATCCACAAACCCTTGCTGCACATACACATGGAAGCATGTCTGCTAGGAGGCTTTGATGACGAATATGGATATTTGGTGATCCTTCTGGGATAATACAGTCCATACATGTTGAAGATCTGCAAACTGGCTTTCAACTAGGTGGCCTTATTGACCACGGCATCGTTGCTGGTAAGCAAAGGAGGTAGGGAGGGGGAATTTGAGGTAGGACTGTGTGGCATGGAACAAATTGTGCTGGTGTCATTCCCTGGAATAGAAGAGAAGAGGCTTGTTTAGGGAGGCACAATTTTGGAGAAACTCCCATTCATTTTTCAAAAGGACAAAACCCCTAATAATTTTAGTGCATTACTTCAAAACTATCCCTGGTTATAATATTTAGAGGCAGTTTTAATAAATGTCTTTAAGCAAAAAAATGCCCCAAGCTACCAATTTTACTGTAGCCTATTTCCAACAAATGGATCCCTTGTCCAATGACACGGGCAAATCACATTTCAATGAGTAAGATGCATCACCTGGAAGGGGTAAATGGCCATGGACCAAGAAAGTCCCATGCAACCAGCACTAGAGGATAATAAAGAACATCCATTGCTTTATCTTCCATCCTACTGTGTGTCACCAATAATCTCCGCATGAACACTCCCCATCTTTAAAGTGGTGGAACCTTACTGGATCTCTAATTATGATATTTTGACCTTCAACTTTGGATATGATCTTGGCAAAATTGTGACAGTCACCACATATTCTGAGATTCTTCATTATCCGAATGGGCTTTCCTTTTATTGAGTTCATCAACCCAAAAACAATGGCCAGCTTCTCACTGTGATGACGGAGTGACTCTTCCTTCTGCTCTCTCTCAAGATCATGCAATACAAAACTTGTATCTGGAACATATCCAGAATCAGCTATTCTCGTAATTAGTCGATCTAGCTGACTGGTGATGCTTTCTAATTGTGGGTGGGATTTGTCTCCCACGATAAATGCATGTGTATGCTTTCCTACCTCAATCCAACTGCATCCAGGCTCTTTCTTTACCCGCCTGTCTCTCATGGCTTTCCTCACATCCTTGACATCTTCCCACTGATTAGACCCCGCATATATGTTGGATAATAGTGTGTAAACCCCTTCATCATTGGGGTCCAATTCGAGAATTTGCTTTGCCACATGTGTTGCTAGATTCACATTCCTATGAACTCTGCATGCTCCGAGCAGGGATTTCCATATGATCACATCTGGTTTGCATTCCATTTCACCAACAAATTTCACTGCTTCTTCAAGCTTTCCAGCTCTCCCAAGAAGATCTACCATGCAACCATAGTGCTCCCTCTGTGGCTTAATTCCAAACAATGTCTCCATTGACCTAAAATAGTGCCACCCCTCTTCCAGCAGTCCTGCATGGCTACAGGCAAACAGGACACCAACAATAGTTATGTAATTTGGCTTAGGCCCAATCTCCTTCATCATCTCAAACAGTTGCAGAGCTTCCACACTTCTACCATTCTGTGCCAAGCCAGCAATCATAGTACTCCATGAAATCACATCCTTTTGTGACATCCTCTGAAACACAGCATCGGCTTCATTCAAGTCACCACACTTGCAGTACATATCCAGAAGTGCATTGTTCAGAATCAAATCCGTGTCAAATTTGAGTACCTGTGCATGCACTTGCCTCCCCATTTCCAACATCGCTGAACTAGTACAAGCTCTAAGGACACTCGTTAGAGCAGCCTGATTCGATGCAAAACCAGCCCGTCTCATCTGTAGAAAGAGGTCCATAGCCTTGTATGCATTGCCACCCTGAGCAAAGGCGCCAATGATTGAATTCCAAACAACTAGGTCCTGTGTGACCATCTCATTGAACACGCAGAACCCACCTGTAAGATCCCCACATTTTGCATAAATATCAATAAGAGAACTCCTGACAAAGATGTCCGACTCCAATCCACTTTTAATTATGGGACAATGGATTACAGACAAGGTCCTCAGGTTGTCACAAGCTCTCAGAACCGATGAGAAAGTGTACATGTTGGGTCGCACGCCTTCCCGGTTCATCTGGAGCAAAAGACTCAGGGCTTCTCGTCCACCCTGGGGACTAGCCAACACTGCAGAGATCATCGTGGTCCAGGAGACCACGTTCCGCTGGGGCATTTTGTCGAACAATTGCTGGGCATCATCCAAGAGACCGAATTTCACATACATATTAAGGATAATGTTATTCAAGAACATCTTAGGCTCGAAGCCGTCAGAAGCGACGTGGCGGTGGACGATCCGCCCTTCCTCCACCGCGTTGCGCACGAGGCAACACTTGATGAGCTCCGAGTAGGCGACGGCGTCTGCGCGGACCCCGTGCCTCTGGAGGGATTCCACGGCGGCCATCGCCCCGGGAAGGTCATGCTGGTGGCAGAGCTTGGTGAATTCTTCTACTAGCGCACACAGGGCAGATAGGTTCTTCTCTGCAAGTGGGCTGGACAGGGAAGAGCTGTGGAAGCAGGCAGCCGACGACAACCCTGTTCTAAGAACTGCTACTAGCTGCCTCATGGCCACCGTCCATGGGAACCAGAGCACCTCTACACTTTATGAGTGTCTGCATACCCTTGCAATATTATATTTGTACACATACTCTCGTATTTCGGTCGCATTTATAAATCCATAAAATCCTTTTATTTGTGCTTGTGCCCCTGCGGAGGACATGCCACTCCTTCCTCCAAGGTGCTAGCTTTCTTGTTGCCTCCTCCGCCCGCTCCCTCCTCCTATTTTGAAAGCCCTAAGCGGGAAGAATGGCGGTGTTGGGCGGGGGACGGGAGATCGATGGTGGAGCTGGAAGCCGGTGAGGGCGCATAAGGAGGAATATGGTGAGTTTCGAAGCTGGCGGGGGGAGGGGATAGTGGTAGGGGAAACTTTTGTCATGTCTGGGCCAAGGGAGATTGGGGTTTGCAGATAAGGATCGGGAGGTCGGGGTACCATCTGGGTTTGTGGAGACATGTCGCTCCGCATCAAGGCTGTGGTGGACAAGTTCGTGAAGGAGCTGAAGGAGGCGCTGGACGCGGACATCCAGGACAGGATCATGAAGGAGAGGGAGATGCAGAGCTACATAGAAGAGAGGGAGAGGGAGGTCGCCGAGAGGGAGGCTGCCTGGAAGGCCGAGCTCTCGCGCCGCGAGGTAAGAAAAAAGAAGTTTTTTTATTATTAGTTATTTTCACTTTCAAAGGCATTTTTTTATCATTAGAGTACGTGAAGAAATTGGTAATTGTCCTATGCTTTGTTGTTCCTTTTGTGCCTACTGCAATGGGCGATGAAAGGTGTCTTGTTGTCATGGTACTTGAGATATAAAGACAACGAACTGGATAAATTTGTTAGCTGTTACTAGAAGAACAGGTGAGACCAAACAAATGAAGTGGTAATCAGATGAGAGGAAATGGCACAAGGGAATTTGGAAGAAAGTGAGAAGTTATGGTCCAAACTCTAGGTTTGGACACAATAAAGAAAAGATTTAGTGCGCAACTGATTTGAACTATAGGTGACTTTTTCTTCTTCTTTTGGTTATATCAGTAGGTGCAAGGTGGGACGGGCAGGAAGATCTTTTGGAATAACTGCTTATGAGACAGGTCTCTAGGGTTGAAGGAATTAAGATGGATAGTTGGGCAAGTGAATTCGAGAGGAAAAGATCTTGACAGCAGAGCCCATTCTCCATTTTAATAATAACAAGGGTGTTTACATTATTTAGTCATCAATTTGATCAGAAGGTCTGTATTGGTTCAAATGGGCCATTCTAAATTTGAAAACTGGCCTGAGATAAGACCTTGGAATTAGCTCTTGGAGGTTGAAATTGGGTTGATGCCTAGCCGTGCTTCAGAAGCATTGTTGAAATATGTGGTTCCCAGCAGGATGTTAAGCAGTCTCCTTTTATAGGCGTCCTTAAAGCAGACCTTTGACAGATTCAGCATACTTATTAACAATAGTTTCTGTTGTTACAATTGTACGGCACTGACATGAAAGTGTAGGCTGAGATTTGTGCCGTTTGGACTAGGTTTGCCATGTCCTTTTTGGTTATGAGCCTAGCCGTTTGGACATTGTTGAAATTTGTGCCTAACCTTGTTTCATCCTTTTTGGTTATGAGCAAGGTTTGCCATGTCGGGTCTTGGCTTCGCCGGCGGGGGGGGGGGGTGAGGGGCGGAAAGAAGAGATCTCGGTGAAATCTCAGGAGATTGGGACAATGCAGAAATAGATGTACACATATATGCATGAGAAGATTAAAAGAATGTTGTATCGGATCAAGACATTTTCTTGGAAGGCTGAAGAGAAGAGATCTCAGAGAGATGGGGAATAGTGGCCAAAGATCATAAGGATTTTATACTGCTTAGAAAATGCCATTTCGCTGTTCAATATGATTAAATTAACAAATATTATAAGAACAACACAAAAACATATTTACACAAACAAGAATGGCCTTTTCAGATCTCAATGCCATCTCAACATGTTAGAGAGTTCCTCCTCTATCATCTTCATATCTTCATCCTCCTCTTCTTTCTCCTCTTTTTTTCTCCTGCCTTGTTCTCCTTTATCCTATGCCTTCCCCTCCTCTATCTCCCTCTTTTTTTTGATCTTGGTATAAATTCTTCTCGGGACCCCTGAAGAGACAAGGATCTCAGAGAGATCTCAGACATCTCATAAGAGATAGCAAACCATGGTTGCATAAATGATAAAGAAAAAAATTGATACTTGGGTTACAATATTAATTGCTTTCTAATTAAATATGTGATTCCATTTGGTTAGTCTGTTGCAAAAACAAACAAAAATGTTAGGTGCTGCTCAGATGTATACATATCCAATTATAGAAAGTGTTCTCTCCTCTTTTAGGAGAATCCTTTTTCATGTTTTCTGTCTTCCTTATATCTGTGATGATTAGAAACCAAGCCACACCTGACATGAAGCCCCAAACCACATGGATTAGACATCATATTCTCAAGCTTTCGCTTCATTTTGTGCATTTACATGTATCATGACATGCCATGCTACTCTTATATTCTATCATAATCCTGTTCATTCTCCAGTGATATTGGTTTGAGGCACTACTACAGCTTTAGCATATCTTTTCTCTAGTTGTTTCTTTCAGGACAATTTGATTGGCAGAGTATTCAGTGGACTTACGTACAACGTTGACTACTTGGAAAAGTGTTGCCAAACAAAGAAGGGAAAAGATAAACAAAACCCCATTGACAGTAGTTTACTGGGAATTATGGTTTGAAATTGAATACATGTCTTTTCTGATTAAAGAGAAGGTTTTTCATTTTACTTGTTTCCCAGATTAAGGAACATGACTCAGAAATTTTTTTTGAATGTGAACATAACTTAGAATTGAGGAAGCCCTTTGGTTTCCACACTGTTGCATGTTTTATATTTCTGCTTCCATCATTTCTTGATCCATCTCTTATCTTTGCTTGATATCTTCTTCATATTTTATTTATGCTTCATCCACATCTTTTTTCATTTGATACTGAGTAAGATTTTTTTTCTTATTTGCTTACATATATGGTAAAATTAGGCTAAACAATTATTGGAAGTCTCATTTATATTTGCTGATTCAATCCAACAACCTGAGTCATTATTTGGTTTCCCTTGGCTTTCCCAATTGTTTGTTCATGTTTTTTTGCTTCTGCTTCTGCTTCTGCCATACCAGTTATATATCTCTTCTATTGACATTTTTCCACATGTTTGCTTTTATATAGATTTTTCACATATGTTTACCTATTAACTGCTGTGTGGACTCCAAGGGTGAGCTGAGGTTAATCTAAAGAGCGTAATTTATGAAGGACCCACGGTTAATTACATTGAGGTTGCAACAGAATGGGGCATGTCTAGTTGACATGATCAAAAGGTCTTCATGGGAAATCTAGATACTAGTCATAGTCATGTACTTTGGGGGAATCTTGTATCTCAGGGTTAGAATTAGATTGTTAAAAGTTGCAGTGAAATAGTGATATCACTTTTGCATTATTCATTTAAGAGCTTGCTTCTCTTTCTTGAGCTACTAGGTTAGAAATTCTTGGCATTAATGATGAGACAGTCAGACAACACTTTCTCATTGACACCATAGTTACCAAGAGATGGGAAATGAAAGCAGGAAGCGAAAGCGAGAAATGCTTCATTTAATAACATTTTGAATTACAAATTAAGGTGAAACGAGAAATGAATGCAGGGAATGGGATCGTGATTCAATACATTTCAAGGTGTAAAGGAGACTCACGGTAACTATGGTTAACACTGCTATCGCTAGTGTTTGTTGGTTATTATGAACTAATGAGGTGAAATTTCTTGATAGCTGAGGAGGGTAAAATTGGCTCGGCCCATATAGGACCCATCTACCGCAGGCCCAACTCGGCTGGCGTCGCACACAGCGGGCCTCGATTGACGCGGCCCATTACACGTGGCCCAGGACGACAATCCTTGGATTCGACAACAAGAAGGGTCTTAACCCGGGCGGAATGACCGCCGGATAGGTCTCCGACGACCGACCGTTACCCCCCACGACTCTGGTCTCGACTCCACCAAGGGCCCCACAGGCGTTGTAAGACTCACCCAGAAACCGGCCGACTCCGGGGTGACCGCCCCTCAACGGGAAACTCCTGCCACGATCGCGGGGAGCATTATCCCACGTCTTACTCCCTTCCCTCTTAAGGGATCGGCCATCTCCACCAGGACAACGCCCTATAAAGGGGACCCCAGCGAAAGACAACCTACGGTGGATTGTTCTGCCAAAAGATACACATAGAGAGAAGAGCCATTTCTACTACTGCGAGGTCACGACTGTTCACTCCCTGAGAGAGGACCCCCTCTGAGCGACCTTACCACCCAGCGAGCACTCGCGTAGTGAGGCGAGCACTCGTCCAGAGGCCCTACAACCCTCTCAGACTTTCTACGGCGACCTCCTCCACCCTCTCTCTGTAATATCCCGGATCCTTAGTGGATCTTTGTCGAACCTTTTATAGGTCTTTCGGAACCTTTTTGGAGACTTTCGGATCGCTTTGGTAGCTCCCGAGTTGAGTTTTATGATCCGTGTGGGTTTTTCTCCCGTATAATCTACGGAACCCTACGGTGAGTTTAGTTCTCAGTTCCTCGACTCGTGGACGATACAGTTGCGATGTACTCTTCGCGATTTTCTAGCCCGCTATTTTTGCGTATTTTTCTAAATTAGTGCATTTTTGGCGCGTTTTATGGATTTTCAGAAATTAGATAAAATATTTAATTTCTTTTTTTTTATATTAAACTCACCCCCCTCTCTCTCTTCTCACTCACGCATCTCTCCCTCTCTCTCCCGTTCTCTCTCATTCTCTCACCCTCTCGGCTCCGACTGCAGACGGAGGCGACCGTCGGCGAGGTAGCGACACCGGGGAGCTGCTGAGGCGCGTGATGGAGCGAGGATTGGTGCGGTTTGGGCGCGATCCCGAATGGTGGATTCAAAGTCGACGGTTCGGTTCGCGTTGTGGTTTTCGGCGCGGTTTAGTCGCCTCGGCGCTCGGTTTCTTCGGTGGAGGTAGGGAGATGGACCCCCACTTCGTTCTGCACGTCTTCCCTACCCATGCGCGCGATTTGGTGCTCGATCGGGGGAGATCAGGCCGGTTTAGTGAAAATCGTCGTTTTTGGGGTTTTCAGGGTTCGCCGGAAAACGGCAACCATTCGCGGCGTGGTTAGTGTCAATATGACCGCTGGGATGTCTGAATCCCATTCACGTCAGTTTCGTGCCAATCGGTTGTCATTCGGGGCCGGTGGAAGTCCGGGAACCCCGGTGACCCGTTTTGGGTCGATTCATTGGAATCGCCCCGTTCGTGCGTTTTAAGGTTTGCATGTGGTGCTTTTGGCTGCCTGGAGTCGTTTTTGGTCGTGTGCGACTGTTTCCCCTGCGCTACGGCGTGAATGGGGCATGGAACGGGCCGATTCGCCCGTTCCTCTGTTTTCCGCATCGGGTCGGTGTAACGGTCATTTCAGAGACCGTCACTTGCTGTGACGGCCCCTCGATAGACCGTTACGCTCGCCGTTCATTTTCGGTGCTTCAAGGCAGGTGGAGTGTGACGGACCAGTGCTGGACTATCACATGGTTGTGACGCACCAGGGGAGGTGCGTTACGCTCCCTGCTTGATTCGGGTCTTTCGGGGTGAGCGGGCTGTGACGCGTCTATCATGGACCGTCACCTTTCTGTGACGTGCCTGTGCAGGTGCGTTACGCTCGAGTAGTTTTCGAGGGCTGTGGCTGTCAGTCCCTCGTTGACCGTGCCTTCCTCGGAGACCGTGTCGGTCGGGTTGCCCTGACGGACTCCTCCCTGTGCGTTAGAGTCAGGTAACGCACCTGTGTAGGTCTGTTACGTGGTGTTTGACCGATGTTTGTCTGGCAATGGCGGTTGGTGTAACGCACCTACCCCCATGCGCCAGGTGGCTGTGACGGACTCAGGCTGGTCCGTTACATGCTGTTCGTTCGTATTGTGGTTTCGAGTTTGTTGGCCCTGACGCCCCTAGTCTGGTGCGTTAGGCTGGTGTAACGCACTTAGCCTGGTGCGTTACGTGGTTCGTGTTGTAGTCGTTGGCCTGTTGGCTCTGACGCCCCTGTCCTGGTGCGTCAGGCTCGTGTAGCGCGCTTGTAGTGGTGCGTTACGGTCCTGTTGTGGCCGTGATGGCCGTTGGGCTGATCGGTGTTCGCCCGTGTGTTGGTTGGTCGTAGGTTGTGTTCTAGGGCGGTGTTGTGTGGCAGTGGTCTTCTGGATCGGTCGGGTTAGGTGACTGGGTGCGGTCTTTCCTTTGACTGTGACAGTTCCCCAACGGCGCAATCTAGAACTGCTAGTGCCCGTGCCTCTTTTTGTGTGGCGGCTGTTCCTTGACTGCCGGGTCTGCCTAGCGGCCGAATGACGGTCCGTTTTGCCCAGAGTGTTGTTATTGTCGCTTCGGTTTCTGCTTCTCTTGGCTTGATCTCGTGGTCTGCCCGTGACTCGTGGGTGTCTGTGGACGTCCTATGAGGGCAGTAACCGCGATGGGACAGCCAGGAGTGCTTGTGCATGCTGTGTGTGTGTCTGTGCGTCGGCTGCTTGTGTCGGTGTTGTCTGGCTCCGGTCAACCGGGGGTTACCCAGGGGTTGACAAGTGGCCTTGTGTGTCTCGGCGATGCTGTCCAGCCCGAGACATTTAGGGGTGAGCACGGTTTGGTTTGGTTTGGTTTGAAGAGAATTTTTCTCAAACCAAACCGAACCGAATTAAGGCTTCAACCCGAACCAAACCAAACCAAACTAGTTTGAAACCAAACCAAACCAAACCGAATTAATTCGGTTTGGTTCGGTTTGAACCATATTCATCTCCCATTTTATAAATTAGATTGGATTCAAACAACATTAGAGAAAGGTAGGGTAAAAGAATTTCTACCAAATAAAGTAAATATTAAAAAAATAACATACAAAGTTGTAACTTGTAAGAACAAGCTCCATAATATTTTCACATAAAAAATTAAGAACTTCGGTTACAGTAAAATAGAAGGTGATTTGAAACCCCTTTTATAAAGTCGGAAACCCCATTAGAATGGCGGGAATTAGACTTTTTAAATTCAGATTTATAGTTACATATACATTTATATTAATTTGATAAAAATATTCTTAAATTCGGGTTATTCGGTTCGGTTTGGTTTTGTTCGGTTTCTTGAACTTCAAAACCAAACCAAACCAAAATTTTTAATACGGTTCGGTTTGAACCCAAACCAAAAATTTTCAAATTTCAACCCAAACCAAACCGAACCAAATCGTTCGGTTCGGTTTGGTTTTCGGGTTGAACCCGAATAATGCCCACCCCTAGAGACATTGGTTCTGGATGCCTTGAGGTATTGTCCTACCTCGGTCCGTGCGTCCAGGCGTACTGAGGGTGTTCGGTGTTCCCTCAGGTCTCCGTGTGTCGTTTCTTGCAGAGCGTGTCGTTTCCCTCTGGTTTAGGATTAGGCCGGTCGGCGGCGTGTCCCGCTCCTTGTGACGACCTTGCCTCCGAGTCGTCCGACTCAAGGTTCGTTGCGCTGGTAGGTCTAGTTGCCTTGCCCTGAGTCGGTCGGCAGTTGTCAGTGCTGCCATTGGTGCTTGGAAGTACGGGTGACGGTGTTTGTTTAACCTGTCTGTACTTCGGCACTCGTGTTTCGGGTCTCTGTGTTTCGTGAGCCTCCACCCTTTTGTTGCCCTCGACTTTCAGTTGTCGACCTACCTCAGGAGTGGTGGGAGGGGTGTTCCCGTTAAAAGGTTCCTAAGCTAGTTCCGTGTGCTCCCGGCTCGGTTACCGTAGCGTCCTACGGGGGGAGAATACTAGCTAGAGGCCTGGCTTAGGCGAGAGCCAGTGTGTGCACACGTGGTTAGGGGCTTTGGACGAGGCGCCGACGGGCGTTCCCCTGACTAGTTACTCGAACTCATTGCTGTTCTAGTTCGGACAGCATGTACCGGAGACTCCGCCTGTTCGGTTGGGCGCTGTTAGGCTCGGTACGTGTGGCGCAGCATAAGACGTCAGTGGACGCAGCTGGCCGTGGAGAGGCACTCCCGTCACGTGACACGTGACTCTCGGTGTTTCTGTGCATCGTGACCTTCCCGGGTTAGCCTTTCTGTGGCTGTACTCGAGGTCAGCGTTCTGTCGCCTCCGCGACGTTCTGGTCGTGCGTGGGGCAGTGTGCACGACGTTCTGGTCGTGTTGTCGTTTGTCGGTCTAGGTTTTCCTAGGCTTTCTTGTTGTCCTTGCAGGCCCTTGCTTTAGGCCTGGCGTCTTGTCGGCAGATCGGCAACTCCTAGCTGTGTCAGCTCTGAGTCGCCTTCCTGCTGTTGCTTGGAGTAGTTTGGGGTGCCGAGGTTAGCTCGGTAGCCGTTGTCTGGCACGGGTTTTTCCCCCGCTTCCTTAGCCTGCTCCCTACTCCTGCTACCCGTCTGTTCTTTTACAGCTTTCTAGTGTAGTCTTCTTGCTTTGCTACTGCTGTTGTTACCTGCTGTTTTAGCGTGTTACGGCGTGTTTTTCAGTGGGGATCTGCGTGACCCCTATTGAGCCAGTGACACGAGGCTCACCCCTGCTTTTCAGGTGGGGTGACGTTGTTCGTTCTGCTTCCGTGTGGTTCCTGGTGCGCGTGCTCGTAGCGTGTCGTTGTGGCCAGTTGGTACCCTCGTCGGGCTTCCCCGACTTTCTGGTACGTCTTTCTTTTCTGTCGACTGTACTTGCCAGACTTGTTGTCCTTCCTTTGGATTTGACTCTGGGTATATAATTATTAAATTTAATTTGTTAATTAAAAAGCAATTTTATTGCTGCTACTTTAGCAACCCTGATTAATGAAATTTAATTGCTTCTGCTATATCTGTCAGTTCAATGTACTACACAACAATCCTTTTCCCTTTAGGAGCTTTACCGCTCTTGGGAGGCCTCGCGGGTTCCAAGTGGTATCAGGTGTATTCGATAGTCCTATCGGGTATATCTGATATCCGCGATCCGGGTCGTCACAGTTGGTATCAGGGCGTTGTTATGTGAAGTACATGGGAATCTCAGATATACAGTCTCCAGAGTCGTAAAAGTCCAGTACAGTGGCTTCGATTTCGCGGTTCAGTATCGCTTGGTTTTTCGTGTATTGTCTTGTGCGTGTTGTTTTGGCACCGTGCGAGATGGTCCTGCTCTTGTCGAAATGTTCGGTGTGTTCCTTTTTCTGTTGCGATGTTTGTCTCGATCATGTCGTTCGTGACAGTGTTCGCCGAAGGGTTCGAATCTGCAATGCGTCGTTCGAGGTTTTCTTGTAAGTTGTTCAGGTTGCTATTGACTTTTAGCGGTGGTCTGATGGCCGTGCACGTTTTTACGTTGTTTAGGTCGTCCCGGCTTGAGTATGTTCAGCTCTTGATGTGTCTCACTTCTGTTGAAGTGTTCGATTAGATTCCGTGTTTGAGAAGTTGCTCAGGCAAGCTAGGATTTTCCCTTCCTGGTGAGCTTTCGTGGTTGAGCTTGTTGCTTCTCATCCCATTTGGTGCGGTCTTTTCGAGGTAAGCCTTGGATTTGCTGTCTTAGTGGTGCCTTTGTCCTGTGTCTGCTTAAGTGTGGACAGCTTTATTCTGAGCCTGATCTGCTCTTTGCTGTACGATTGCTTGGCTTTGGACCTAATCTCTGTGTCAAGAGCTGTTGCGTGCCGTATTTTGTCGCGCCGTGTCTAACGGCCGATGTGTTGTGAAGGCTCATTTGTCGTTTCAGGACGTGAAGGTAGGCTGAGATTAGTGCTTTTCCTTGTGCTTTGTGCTGAAGCTGGTACTCTCCTCCGTTGCACTTAGGCTCCTTCTGATCGGTTGTTCGTTGGATCGGTACTCGTGGCGTGCTACGTTGCGATTTGCATAGATTGCGATGGCGCCTAGTGTGTGCTGAGATGCGGATACCAAGGTCTTTTCTGATGCCTGTGTGCGATGTTGAGTGTGCAGCGGAAGCGTGTGAGCTAGTTCCCACAGGTCGAGGGTCTTTTCGTAAGATTCTGGCCGGTCGAGAGGTTTGCATCTTCTCGATGGGACTTCGTCTTGGCTTCTTGTGCCTCGATGTCGTCTGTTGTCGTGCTGTTGCTGGTGATTGTCCGGTGTTGGCATTGGCGTTTGCGAGTGTTGGGGAAATTGTCGGCTTTCCTGCTGATTGAGTACCCTTTACTCTGCGTTTCTTCTCGTGGGTGTTGTGTTCTCGAGGCGTGTTCGTGATCCTTGAGATGCGCTCCCCGAGACTGTCGCTTTTTTGGTCGCTGTCTCGTGGTCGTGGGTCCTTTCTTGGTGGGTTGCTTGATGCATGACTCGTTCCCTGTAGTCGTGTGTTCAGCTGTTGTTGTGCCTTGATGTGACCCTGCTTGCTGTGGCGTTCCGTGGTTCTGTGTGCTGTGTGGAGCCGGAATCCAGCAGGTGCTGCTGTTGTGTTGTTTTTGTAAGTGTTGTTTCTGTACGATTTTGTGTCTCTGTCTTGGAGCATTGTCTTGTCAGTAGCATGCCGTACTCTTCTTTCCTGGTGGAGTAGCTTGCGACTCGATCAGATGTAATGTCTGAGTGAGGACTGACTTGATTGTGCCTGTGGTCCAGCGGTGTTGTTGTCATTGGCGTCTTGTGTGCCAGGTATTCCTTGTTACCTTTGGCACTGGAGCCGATGATGTGGTCGAGCTGTCAGCTGTGAGGACTATGTCTCCTTGCGTGAGCTGCTGCTTGCTGGGCTGTCGTTTCGTTTTCTCGATGTCTGTTGTTGTGGCAGTCATGTCTCTTTTTCGGTGAGACGTAAGCGACGATGCCTTGCTTCGGAGGTGTCGGACTTGTGTTCACTTGCGGCATGCTCTGCCCAGAGCATGTACTCGTGATTGTGGTCTGACTGTGTCCCTCTGAGTTGTGTTTCTCGAGATTTATGTTGCTCCACGGTGGTGTTGTCGGGTTGTTCTTCCCCACTTCTTCCTTCTTGCTAGTCCTTTAATTTCGAGGACGAAATTTCTTGAAGGAGGGGAGGATGTAATATCCCGGATCCTTAGTGGATCTTTGTCGAACCTTTTATAGGTCTTTCGGATCCTTTTTGGAGAGTTTCGGATCGCTTTCGTAGCTCCCGAGTTGAGTTTTACGATCCGTGTGGGTTTTTCTCCCGTATAATCTACGGAACCCTACGGTGAGTTTAGTTCTCAGTTCCTCGACTCGTGGACGATACAGTTACGATGTACTCTTCGCGAGGGTCGTTGCGGCTATTTTTGCGTATATTTCTTGTGGTCTGACTGTGTCCCTCTGAGTTGTGTTTCTCGAGATTTGTGTTGCTCCGCGGTGGTGTTGTCGGGTTGTTCTTTCCCACTTCTTCCTTCTTGCTAGTCCTTTAATTTCGAGGACGAAATTTCTTGAAGGAGGGGAGGATGTAATATCCCGGATCCTTAGTGAATCTTTGTTGAATCTTTTATAGGTCTTTCGGATCCTTTTTGGAGAGTTTCGGATCGCTTTGGTAGCTCCCGAGTTGAGTTTTACGATCCGTGTGGGTTTTTCTCCCGTATAATCTACGGAACCCTACGGTGAGTTTAGTTCTCAGTTCCTCGACTCGTGGACGATACAGTTCCGATGTACTCTTCGTGATTTTCTAGCCCGCTATTTTTGCGTATTTTTCTGAATTAGTGCATTTTCGGCGCGTTTTATGGATTTTCAGAAATTAGATAAAATGTTTAATTTCTTTTGTTTATATTAAACCCACCCCCCTCTCTCTCTTCTCACTCACGCATCTCTCCCTCTCTCTCCCGTTCTCTCACCCTCTCGGCTCCGGCTGCAGACGAAGGCGACCGTGGGCGAGGTAGCGACGCCGGGGAGCTGCTGAGGCGCGTGATGGAGCGAGGATTGGTGCGGTTTGGGCGCGATCCCGAGCGGTAGATTCAAAGCCGACGGTTCGGTTCGCGTTGTGGTTTTCGTCGCGGTTTAGTCGCCTCGGCGCTCGGTTTCTTTGGTGGAGGTAGGGAGATGGACCCCCACTTCGTTCTGCACGTCTTCCCTACCCATGCACGCGATTTGGTGCTCGATCGGGGGAGATCGGGTCGGTTTAGTGAAAGTCGTCGTTTTTGGGGTTTTCAGGGTTCGCCGGAAAACGGCAACCATTCGCGGCGTGGTTAGTGTCAATATGACCGCTGGGATGTCTGGATCCCATTCACGTCAGTTTCGTGCCAATCGGTTGTCATTCGGGGCCGGTGGAAGTCTGGGAATCCCGGTGACCCGTTTTGGGTCGATTCATTGGAATCGCCCTGTTCGTGCGTTTTAAGGTTTGCATGTGGTGCTTTTGGCTGCCTAGAGTCATTTTTGGTCGTGTGCGACTGTTTCCCCTGCGCTACGGCGTGAATGGGGCGTGGAACGGGCCGATTCGGCCGTTCCTCTGTTTTCCGCATCGGGTCGGTGTAACGGTCGTTTCAGAGACCGTCACTTGCTGTGACGGCCCCTCGATAGACCGTTACGCTCGCCGTTCATTTTCGGTGCTTCGAGGCAGGTGGAGTTTGACGGACCAGTGCTGGACCGTCATATGGTTGTGACGCACCAGGGGAGGTGCGTTACGCTCCCTGCTTAATTCGGGTCTTTCGGGGTGAGCGGGCTGTGACGCGTCTATCATGGACCGTCACCTTTCTGTGACGCGCCTGTGCAGGTGCGTTACGCCCGGGTAGTTTTCGAGGGCTGTGGCTGTCAGTCCCTCGTTGACCGTGCCTTCCTCGGAGACCGTGTCGGTCGGGTTGCCCTGACGGACTCCTCCCTGTGCGTTAGAGTCAGGTAACGCACCTGTGTAGGTCCGTTACGTGGTGTTTGACCGATGTTTGTCTGGCAATGGCGGTTGGTGTAACGCACCTACCCCCATGCGCCAGGTGGCTGTGACGGACTCAGGCTGGTTCGTTACATGTTGTTCGTTCGTATTGTGGTTTCGGGTTTGTTGGCCCTGACGCCCCTAGTCTGGTGCGTTAGGCTGGTGTAACGCACTTTGCCTGGTGCGTTACGTGGTTCGTGTTGTAGTCGTTGGCCTGTTGGCTCTGACGCCCCTGTCCTGGTGCGTCAGGCTCGTGTAGCGCGCTTGTAGTGGTGCGTTACGGTCCTGTTGTGGCCGTGATGGCCGTTGGGCTGTTCGGTGTTCGCCCGTGTGTTAGTTGGTCGTAGGTTGTGTTCTAGGGCGGTGTTGTGTGACAGTGGTCTTCTGGATCGGTCGGGTTAGGTGACTGGGTGCGGTCTTTCCTTTGACTGCGACAGTTCCCAAACGGCACAATCTAGAACTGCCAGTGCCCTTGCCTCTGGTTGCGTGGCGGCTGTTCCTTGACTGCCGGGTCTGCCTAGCGGTCGAATGACGGTCCGTTTTGCCCAGAGTGTTGTTATTGTCGCTTCGGTTTCTGCTTGTCTTGGCTTGATCTCGTTGTCTGCCCGTGACCCGTGGGTGTCTGTGGACGTCCTATGAGGGCAGTAACCGCGATAGGACAGCCAGGAGTGCTTGTGCATGCTGTGTGTGTGTCTGTGCATCGGCTGCTTGTGTCGGTGTTGTCTGGCTCCGGTCAACCGGGGGTTACCCAGGGGTTGACAAGTGGCCTTGTGTGTCTCGGCAGTTCTGTCCAGCCCGAGACATTGGTTCTGGATGCCTTGAGGTATTGTCCTACCTCGGTCCGTGCGTCTAGGCGTGCTGAGGGTGTTCGGTGTTCCCTCAGGTCTCCGTGTGTCGTTTCTTGCAGAGCGTGTCGTTTCCCTCTGGCTTAGGATTAGGCCGGTCGGCGGCGTGTCCCGCTGCTTGTGACGACCTTGCCTCCGAGTCGTCCGACTCAAGGTTCGTTGCGCTGGTAGGTCTAGTTGCCTTGCCCTGAGTCGGTCGGCAGTTGTCAGTGCTGCCATTGGTGCTTGGAAGTACGGGTGACGGTGTTTGTTTAACCTGTCTGTACTTCGGCACTCGTGTTTCGGGTCTCTGTGTTTCGTGAGCCTCCACCCTTTTGTTGCCCTCGACTTTCAGTTGTCGACCCACCTCAGGAGTGGTGGGAGGGGTGTTCCCGTTAAAAGGTTCCTAAGCTAGTTCCGTGGGTTCCCGGCTCGGTTACCGTAGCGTCCTACGGGGGGAGAATACTAGCTAGAGGCTTGGCTTAGGCGAGAGCCAGTGTATGCACACGTGGTTAGGGGCTTTGGACGAGGCGCCGACGGGCGTTCCCCTGACTAGTTACTCGAACTCATTGCTGTTCTAGTTCGGACAGCATGTACCGGAGACTCCGCCTGTTCGGTTGGGCGCTGTTAGGCTCGGTACGTGTGGCGCAGCATAAGACGTCAGTGGACGCAGCTGGCCGTGGAGAGGCACTCCCGTCACGTGACACGTGACTCTCGATGTTTCTATGCATCGTCACCTTCCCGGGTTAGCCTTTCTGTGGCTGTACTCGAGGTCAGCGTTCTGTCGCCTCCGCGACGTTCTGGTCGTGCGTGGGACAGTGTGCACGACGTTCTGGTCGTGTTGTCGTTTGTCGGTTTAGGTTTTCCTAGGCTTTCTTGTTGTCCTTGCAGGCCCTTGCTTTAGGCCTGGCGTCTTGTCGGCAGATCGGCAACTCCTAGCTGTGTCAGCTCTGAGTCGCCTTCCTGCTGTTGCTTGGAGTAGTTTGGGGTGCCGAGGTTAGTTCGGTAGTCGTTGTCTTGCACGGGTTCTTCCCCCGCTTCCTTAGCCTGCTCCCTACTCCTGCTACCCGTCTGTTCTTTTACAGCTTTCTAGTGTAGTCTTCCTGCTTTGCTACTACTGTTGTTACCTGCTGTTTTAGCGTGTTACGGCGTGTTTTTCAGTGGGGATCTACGTGACCCCTACTGAGCCAGTGACACGAGGCTCACCCCTGCTTTTCAGGTGGGGTGACGTTGTTCGTTCTGCTTCCGTGTGGTTCCTGGTGCGCGTGCTCGTAGCGTGTCGTCGTGGCCAGCTGGTACCCTCGTCGGCCTTCCCCGACTTTTTGGTACGTCTTTCTTTTCTGTCGACTGTACTTGCCGGACTTGTTGTCCTTCCTTTGGACTTGACTCTGGGTATATAATTATTAAATTTAATTTGTTAATTAAAAAATAATTTTATTTCTGCTACTTTAGCAACCCTGATTAATGAAATTTAATTGCTTCTGCTATATCTGTCAGTTCAATGTACTACACAACAATCCTTTTCCCTTTAGGAGCTTTACCGCTCTTGGGAGGCCTCGCGGGTTCCAAGTGGTATCAGGTGTATTCGATAGTCCTATCGGGTATATCTGATATCCGGGATCCGGGTCGTCACACTCTCCCTCTCTTCTCTGTCTACTATTTGATCCCTTGCTGACTTAAGCATTGGAGGGTTGTCCCCTGGGGTAACGTCCAGGGCTCATTCTGACGCACGTCTCTCTGGTGCTTGCAGGCTTCCACGGGTGTCGGACGATCTTTCACAACAAACAAATAGAAAAGTGTGGTACGTGGCGTAAGAACCAGATTCTTGCCGCTACACTTTTTGGCGCCGTCTGTGGGAACCTCGAGCAAAAAGTCAATGGCGCCTCGTGAAAGTCTTCGCAACGCCAGCAACCAGGGGCACGGTTCCCACCAAGGGCCCAACTCCCGTCGTGGATCGCAGGAAGCCTCTTCTGCCCACCCACGCCAAGAAATCACCGCTGACGATCTCGCCGAGATACGTCAGTAGATCCAAGCCCTGATAGGACTATGTCAGGATCTCTTAAATAAGCCTGTGGATCCCCAGCACGCTCCCTCCGAACGGCATCAGAATGAGGGGATCCGGACCGTGGCGAATTCTTGCCAAGTGCGGGAAGCCTCCCACGTCTCTGTCGCGAGGACCCGACGATCGTGCAGCTCGCTCGCGCCAAGGGTGCGCAGCTCGCTACACTCCAACCCGGAGATGGACCGGCGGCTCCAGCGCATCGACGAGATCGAGGACAAGGTCCGTTATCTGGACGACGTCCTCCTCGCCGCCAAGACTCGTGGCCTCATCGACGACGGCCAGGACTTCCACGCTCCCTTCTCCAGGGAGATCATGGAAGCACCCATCCCGCCGAAGCTTCAGTTGCCGTCCTTCATCCCGTACGACGGCACCACCGATCCGGCCGACCATATGCACAGCTTTGAGTCCAACCTGGTCTTCCATTCCACCGGGCCTTAGACGCTGTGAAATGTCTGGCGTTCGTCACGACCCTCCGGGAGAACGCCCGGACATGGTTTGAGTCCCAGCCGGCCGGGACTATCTCCTCCTTCCAGCAGCTGAAGAAGCTGTTTAAGGAGAACTCTATTGGGTGCCGAAAGGTAGCCAAATCCGCGGTAAGCCTGCTTTCGCCCTCAGATAGGAACGCGAGGAGACGCTTTGGGACTATGTCTCCCGTTTTCGAGCAGAGGCGCTCTGAATTCCGCGCCTCGACATCAGCATCGCACTCACTTAGGGCACGCGGGACTCCATCCTTTGACGTGCGCTCGGAGTCGAAGCCCCAACGACCCTCACCGACCTCCTCGCCCTGGCGCAGAAACATGCGCGGTGCGAGGAGAATACTGCAGCCCTAGGCCGCACGGCCGAAGTTGATCGGTCCGGCCGGAAGAGATCCGCCGACTCATCTCGCGAGGGGCGGAGCAAGCGGGAGCGACGAAACCGAGATCAACGCGACCGCCCAGAAAATAAGGAAAGGGGCCAGTATCGCAACTACACGCCCCTGATGGCTCCTCCCGACCAAATCTTAATGGAGATCCGCGAGGATCCCTTCCTCAAATGGTCTCCCAAGATGAAGTCGGATCTGAGTTCGAGGAGCAAGAAGAAATATTGTCACTTCCACCGCGACCATGGCCACGACACGGCCGACTGCATCAACCTGAAGGACGCCATTGAACACCTCATCCGGCGAGGACTCCTCGACAAGTTCATTGCCAAGGCTGCGGAAAAGCGACAGCGTGAGCGAACGCCCCCGACAACCGATCCAACGGGAAAGAGATCTTGATGATCTCCGGAGGGCCGACTGCAGGCGGGGACAGCTCCAACAGGCGATGACGGTACGTGTCGGCTATCAACACCATGGAGCGAGGCGACAGTGGCCAACGAGACGGTGCCGCCCGGGAGCACCTCAAAGATTCCATCGTCTTCTCCGACGATGGTTTAGAGAGCGTAGCCACTCCTCACTCCGACGCTTTGGTGGTCTCGACCACCATCAATCAATGTACCGTACGGCGCATTTTTGTTGATAATGGAAGCGGTCCCGATGTTATTCCGTACGATTGTCTTGTGATCATGGGTGTGAACTTGTGGCGGATCACGCCACTGCACACACCTTTGTATGGCTTTTCTGGCACCACCGTCCTCCCGGAAGGACGCATATCACTGCCAGTCACATTTGGGACCGCACCCAGGGACGTAACGTTCCTAGCGGACTTCACGGTAGTCCGCGGAATGATCGGATACAACGTCATCATTGGGCGAGGCATCCTCGGCACTCTCCGCAGCGTCCCTTCCTCCTACCACCAGAAACTCAAGTTTCCCACTCCTCGCGGGGTAGGAGAAGTTCGAGGTGATCAAAGGGAGTCAAGGAGATGTTACCTCATTTCAACGCGCGACAGACAGTCCGAGGAAGCGTCGCCCGAGAAGAATGCAAGGGCGGGAGACCCAGGTCCTAGCACGAGCACCCCGGCCGAGGATCTGTATCTCATCCAGGTGGGAGAAGACCCGAGCAGGACACTCAGGATCGGGGCTACCTTGTCCGAGCAAGAGAAGGAAGCTTACACCAACTTCCTCATAGCAAACCAAGACGTGTTCGCTTAGTCCGAGGACGAGCTCCCCGGGATCCCTCCAGAGATCATCACCCACCAACTAAAGTTGGACCCAAGCTGCCGCCCGGCTGAGCAGCGCAAATGCTAATGAGGTGAAATTTCTTGATAGCTAATCACAATCCTGAAAAATGGGATGATAAGATATCATGCATATGCTATCCTTTGCTGGATTTTTTTTCCTTTCGAGCACATTCTTTGTTAAACATGCAAGAAAAGTACCAATTTCTTTACCTATGTTATCAAAGGCGCTTGAGGTGCTCGCCTAGGCGGTGAGACACCCATAACTTGCCTTGCTTTGGCCCATCTCACCTAGGTGAGCTAGCTGTGCTGCAGGGGCTTTTGGGCCAAGCCCACTTGAGTTTCCCAGCACATTCCCATAAGAAAGTTCATAAAGGGGGCTCCACCCCCCTTCAATCCCCTAACAAGGGGGACAACAGGTTGATCCACAATGCGAGGCCGGGTCTATGTGAATTTGACGGCTTCTTAATTTATTTCTCACATCTAAATGGATGAATTTAATAATCTGATTGATTTTATATATGTGATGTTGACAAATTTGATGATATATATTATATATCTGTTTTATTTAGTATATCTAAAAAAATGTCGCCTCAAATGCCTAGCCCATTGCCTAGGCATTTGAGACTAAGGCGACCTCTTGATTGCCTTGGGCGCCTCTTGCCTCAGACTACATAATTTTTTATTAGATTTTGTATTGTGGATGAGCTTAAGGTTCTTGGAGTCCGGAGTCAAATTGGATAAGCATGGGTCCTGATCTGATCACAATCTCAGAATGGCCAGGATTGGTCGATTCTCCTTTTTCCTCGATTTCTTCTGGATTGGTCACCCCTCCTGACCTGAATTAACTGGCTCTTGGAACCATGGCTCACATGATTGTCTTCCACCCAGACGTTTCCTTCGTTGTCTGGTGAAGTGTTTTTGACAAACGGCTGAATTTTGTCAAGTGCCTGTCTCTGGCATTATCATGATGTGTCTGTCACACCTCTACATCAATTGAAAGCTCATTAAGCCAACTAATGAAACTAAGCGATAACATTCTAGTCATCCCGTGTGCAAATGTGCATGCACGTGCACACATTCAACTGTCATTTATTTGGTGAATCATTCAGTGCTAGAGGGTAAATCTTGTCGGCAACAATGCACGAGGCAGTACACTTTCTTTGACAAATGAGAGCTTGAGAGCTGATTGATTCTCCAAACAAGTACTGTTGTTGTAAATTTTGCTATTCATCCGTAGAACAATGTACTGTTATAGTAAAAATCTAATCCAGCTCTGAGTCTTTACTAAAAACTTCACAGTTCAAGCAAGTTTCAAAACTCTCTTTCCTTCTTGATTACTCTTCCTCCCCCTTTGACTGTCTTCTATATATCCTAGACTTAAAAAATACTAGTCAATGTTATGTCAAAACTAAAGCATCAGCAAACTGGGCATCTATGTTTAGACTGTGAAAAATAAATTTGCCTTGTTCTACTTGTTCACAGGCTGAGATTGCTCGTCAAGAAGCGAGACTGAAGATGGAGAAGGAAAACCTCGAGAAAGAGAAGAGTGTCCTGATGGGCACTGCGTCAAACCAGGATAACCAAGATGGTGCCCTCGAGATCACTGTCAGCGGCGAGAAGTATCGCTGCCTGAGATTTTCAAAGGCTAAGAAATGACAGGGAGGTGCCCATAAATTTGGAAAGCGTTTCCCTTTCTGCTGGGCGGGATTTTCTTGTTGGTGGAAGCATACGATCCTTGATTTGATGGGCTGATCGTCATATGTGAAGATTAAGTGCAATCTTTTGTGCTTATTTTCTTCTGTATGTTACAGTGGATTCTATTGCAATTGTGAATGATTAAATATAAAATTTTATATTCAAAACATCGGATGTTGACAATGTGGTTGACCTCTGCAGTGAAGTTTTTTGGTAAAAAATCTGGATGAGGAGTTTTGGTGAGCGGGGATGCCATGAAATGGAGCGAGCTAAAAGCAGCAAAAGCTGAAAGAACAGACTAGTAAGTCATTTGTGTGGTGTCAACAGGTGGGAGCTTGCACGGATGTGTACTTAAAGTGGGTCCTGAGATCGATATATAATTCTTTTAAAAAATAAATAAAAAAGCTTACTCAATGTGGATGTGCAGCAAGTATTAGGGCCCCTGTGACTCGCGGTTACCATGGCGGAGTCGATGTGAGAGAGTGGTGTGAGTCCCACCGCTCTCTCACACACAACACCGTTAACTGGGGTGTCGAGTGCGTTAATTCCACCCGATTAGCAAACATGCCCTTAGTGATTACTCTTAAGTGTCTGCATCGAAGAAAAAGTCATGAAAAATTAGCAAATCCCAACCTGGCTTGGCACATCTCGGGATGGGATTACATGATGTCTATTGGCCGACTCCAAAGTTCGATTGGTCAGGGTGGTGTTTGATCTCATTACTTACAAGGTGAAGTGTTCGATCACTGCTCAGACACAGAGGGTCGGGTGAATGCCATCCCCTGAAACAAACTTACGAGTCATCCGGCCCGTGAGCTTCATGATTTTGTCCTACAGCTTTCTCACTGTTAAACCCTAATCTCATCCTTATCCTCCCACTGTCTCTTCCCAATCCGCCGTTCTCTTGCACAGTCTTTCCTCTCTTCCTCTCCTCCTCCCCTTCTCCTTGTTCCTCACCCTTCTTCTGACAAGATGGTGTCTTCTTCCTTTTCCGTGGTTCCCTCCCTCAACCTCCGGACGCCTTCTTATGGATTGTTTGATTCGACATCAAATATGCTAAGACATAAAAATATTAAAAACTATTAATAAGAATCTTACTTTATAGCGTTTTATTGTATTTTATTAAAAAACAAATAGGAAAAAATTAAATCACGCCCCTCAATCAGACGGTGGATTTACTTAGTCACTGTCACGAAGTCATCCAACTTGCACTCCATGTTCTATCGAGCGACTTATTTTCTAGTCTCTAGAGTCACGTCTCATCAAGGGTTTTTAAAAAATCACCAAACTACTCTCTCTCTCTCTCTCTCTCTCTCTCTCTCTAATATAAGGGTACGTTCGATATTTTATAATTTTAAATAATTTTCGTGAGCATATTCTTGAAATATTAGTCGACTCACATGAGTAGAATCATAATAATATGAAATATATGAGAGATATAAATGTAAATATGTAAAAAGTAGAGAGATATATGTAAATATAGACTTTTAGAGGGAATGGATGTAAAAAATCCTTCAAAAGTCCACTGTGATTCTCTAATGATCGGAATCCCCGACACTTTTAGCAGTCGAATCAAATGGGCTCATTCACCGCGGTTTATGTGAAATTAGGGATTTTAAGTACCAGAGAGATAGACTCAACGCGCCCTAATTTCATAATCCGCAAAAACTCCCAGGGGGCAGATTATGTAAAAAAAATCTACGCTCATGTGCAAAATATTTTTTAGCATATATATTTTTTAAAAAATCTATTAGAGAGTCCAGAGAGAGAGAGAGAGAGAGAGAGAGAGAGAGAGTTTAAATTATATTTTTATATATTTATTAAAATTTATAATTTTAATAATTATATTTAAGATAAAAATATTTTTAAAAAAATTCATTAAGACATATTTTTTCAAAATCTCATGTGATCTAATAGATCTACCTAATCACCTACGAACACATATCGCATTACTATTCACACTTTAAACTTATTTATTTTTTTTATTTTTAATCATTTATAAAGTACATTTATTATTAAAATAATAAACTATTGAATAAAAATATTAATACTAATAATTAACATTCAAAATGGAAAAATATGGATACGTCACTTGCATTTACCTACACTTGTACGAATGTTTACGATGCGAAGGAAAGTCGGATAGTTAATTAGTATGGTTTTTTTAATATATACCCTCACATATTTCGAATTTCTTCCTAAAACCCTGTCATCTGGATAGGTTTAGTATATCGCCCGGACACTCTCAAATGTAATTTTGAATTATACAAAATGTGTAGTCTACACTCTACAAAAATTTACTTTTCCTTATAATCCAAAATGCACGGCCTTAGAATATAACTTACGCCCTTAGTTATGAATACACAAATAGACTCAAGTGCATGATTGTATACTCACCCTCATCTATGACGAAGGGCGTGTGTATCACACCAATTTGATTTAAAACTAAGATTTTTATTTTTTTAATTTCTATAAATAAATATATTTTAATCTATCAAATGTAACTGTTATTTTTAAAGATCCTACAATCTTTCAACTCTTATTTTTCACTCCCTGTAGTTTGTAGACGGTAGAAGCAGTGGATATATATGAGAATATACCCTGTTAAAATTAATGGAACATTGAAAATTTCAAAAATACCATTGCTCTCTCTCTCTCCCCCCTCTCCATTGTCTCTCGATTAGGGTTTGCTGGCCCGGTCGACCCGGCCGACCCGGTCTCGACTTGGGTCGGGTCGAGTCGCTCCCGTCTCGGTACGACCCGGTCCGTCCCGTTCTAAAACATCACTTTATATATATATATATATATATATATATATATATATATAATATAATATAATATAATAGAAAAATACACATTATATATAAAAATATAATATAATATAATATTAAAATAATAGGCCGACTCGGTGGCGACCCACAGCCCGATCGACCCGGTCCCGACCTGAGTCGGGTCGGGTCGTGCGAGTCGATGCGAGACGCACCGGGTCGGCAAACCCTGCTCTCGATCTCTCTTCTCTCTTTATCTCCTCCTATGCTCTCTCTCTCTCTCTTCCCTCGGCTAGTCGACTAGCGGTAAGCCTGCGACGGCCTATTCTCCCACCTAGATTTCTGTTGGCCACCATGTCCCAGACTACCGCACCATATGTCTACAACCAATGGGAGATGGGAGTTGCAACAACAGCGTTGGAGAGCGGCGGTGGAGGAGGGATGGATGGATGGAGGTGGAATTGCAGGACTAGAAGGGGATGTCCTGCGAGAGATGAGAGCTGCAATGACGACGATGAAGAGCCGCATCGGAGGAGGGAGGACTAGATGGAGGTGGAATTGGGGGAGTTCTCCGTCGAAAAGAAGCTATCGGCGGGAGATGGGAGCTGCAACGACGGCATCAGAGAGTCACGTCGAAGGAGAGACGACTGGATGGAGGTGGAATTGGGGGAGTTATCTGTCGAGAAGGGGATGTTCAGTAGGAGATGAGAGCTAGAACGATGGATGACGTTGCTGATGGGGATGATGATGGTGCCACTGTTGAGCGTCAGGAGGCTAGCGGTGTATCTGATGAGGGCCTACATCAGGGATATCTTCTCCACGACAACGAGGTCGACACCCTCCATAGTGTACACTTCGTGAGGCAGGTCATCAATGACGAAGATGACTTTAGAGGGGATGAGATGGCGTTGCTCGTGGCCCTTCTCTAGGTAGGTGATGATGGTACCCTTCTTCCACCTGGTCTTGATGACTATGGGGAGGATCTCCTCCATGGTCGCATCCTCCCGTTGCAGGCGATGCCATCCCTGGTGATCTTTATCTTCTTGGTGATGCCTTGGTAGAGGTCCTCGAGGTTGCAGAGCAGGCGGTGCTCGATAGGCGGGGCCTTCCTATGGATGTCACAGGACCTTGTCGAACCCGCCAATGATGACCCCTCGGCCTTGGCATGACCCATAGAGCTTCGTGAGGCTACTGCACAGGACCGGTCGGCTCCCCCTGTCCTCGATAGTCGCAGTTGACATATATACTCGACATTGCAAGTATTCTTTTGGAGTTCCTCCTCGGTGGTCCCCTTTGCCTTCTTCTCTATCAGCGATGTAGATGAACAGAAGGAAGGAGAAGGGGACTCACAGGAGGCGGAGGAAGGGGGGATGGATGGTCATGTAGAGGGTGGGAATGTGATGGTGGTGGGATCCTGTTCGTTTTCACAGAGAACGGTGCCATTGACAAAGATGAGACGAATCTTTAGATTCGCTGTGGAGGTAGTTGCAGAGAGAGAGAGAGGATGGAGATGGCATTGTAACGAGAGTTATTTTAGTCTTTTACTAGTATTGAGTTAATTTAACCTATGTTGGATTTCACTTTTGTTATTGAATCAAACGGCGTGAACTACTAAGAGCAATGTTGAAGATTTGAGAGACTTTAAAAATAATCGTTGCATTTGAGAGACTAAAATGAAAATACACAATATTTGTAGGGACAAAAAAATAAAAATCCCTTTAAAAATTCATGAGAGTCAACAATTATGCCATTTTATAAAACATGTAAGCTTCATTTGCCATACAAGTCTCGAATAAAACTAACGCCTTTACCTCCATTTGACCACTGTGCTCTTTTTATTAAGAATGTGCAAGGATATTCCGGTTTTCTCATTTAAATAATAAGTGTTGAGGAGTGTGAAATTGGCTCGGGCCATATACGGTCTATTTTCGTCAGGTCCAATCAGACTCACGATCTACGATGCACTCAAGGGTCCCAGATAGCCGCGGCTTGCAACAAACGGCCCACAACGATTGAGCCTCGGATTCGCCAGCGTAGAAAGGGCTTCGACTCAGGCGCAATAGCCGTCGGATGACTCTCCGGTGACCGAACGTTGCCTCCCACGACATTGACCTCAACTCCACTAAGGGCGAGCACGCTCCACGGGCGCTGTAAGACTCACTATAGAACCATTCGACTCAAGAAGAACGGGCCCTCAACGGGAAACCCCCCACGATCGCGGGAGATGTTACTCCACGACCTACGCATTTCCCTGCTAAGGGACTGACCCTTGCTACCAGGACAACCCTCTATAATGGGACTCTAACGGGCGGAGCAGGACGGGGAAATCTCACCAAGAAACGCACACTCAACCCTAGTCGAGGGAAAAGAGAAGCCAACTAGCTGTCCAGAGAGAAGGCCTCCGCTAAGCTATGACTACACTCCGAACATCCTTACCGCCCAGCGAGCACTCACTGAGCGCCCGTTGACCATGGCGACGACCTTCCTCGAAGGCAGTCCGCCTCTCCAGACTTGTTACACGATCTCACATTCTTCTTCTTGTTTCGCTGTCTCTCGAGTGCTGAGTTAAACATCAGAAGGTTGTCCCCCGGGGTAATACCTGGGACTCATTTTGACGCCCGTTATTTTTGATGTTTGCAGGCTTCCACGAGTGTCGGGTGATCCTCCCAACAAATAAAAAAAAAATGTGATATAAGAGTTAGGAACTATTTTTCCACCTTTACGTGTGCCATCTCTATCTCACTTGTTTACATTGCCTAGCTTGGGTCAGGATTGTTAAATCATGGATCTGAAACCCAAAATTTATTCATTGAGTTGAAGGAAAAAGGAATACTCACGATAAAAGGAGGGAGGCATTCAAGACCAGAGCGATGCAATTTCTCTCCCTCTCCGTGTCTCTCACTACGATCTTTCATTCAAGAGACACAGGCATGGACTGCATATTGCTAATGCCACATTCTTGTCTCTTCATCGGCATCGATACCTCCACTCAATCTGACGTCGAGTTGGCCATTTGAAATTTTTTTTTGAAATATAAAATTTTTTAGTTTCGTTTTTTTAGTCAAATTTGAAGTTTGTGAAAGGACCATCATTCTCGTTGAGCTTTTTAGCTATTTTTTTTGAAAGTCTAAGTTTAAGGGGTTTTAGATTCTTAGTCCATTTTGAAACTTGTAAAAATCTAAAAGATTCAACATTAGACTATTGATGTTTCTTAACCCATTTTTAGACTGTGTTTAAGTTTAAGATTTTTTAGTCCATTTTAAAACATGTAAAAGATTCACTATTTTTATCACGATTATTAACCTATTTTTCAAATTTTTAGATTTTAAAAATAATTAAAAAGTATAACGAACCAATCGAATCGTTAAGCATATGGGAGAGCTACTGCCCCATATCCCTCCCTGGTCTCCCTACTAGGGATGTAAATAGATTGGATTCAACTCGAATAGACTAATATCATACTCTATCTGTGAAAATTTTACAAATATCATATTCGAATAATATCTATTATTTTCACGAATATGGATACAGATATATCCATCACGAATATGGATATACCTGCGGATATCCGTATCCGTCTACAAAACATGAGTCCACGTCTATATCCAAGAAAATGTGAGATTTATGAGATTGAAAAAATAAAAATTTGATTAATTCTTTCCTTTCTAAAATAATTTTTATGTTTTATAAAAATATCTTTACATATTTTGCAAGAAGTCCAAACCCACAAATCAACAAGACGATATGTCAAAATTATAAACCTAACATCAGGATTTACCGTCTCGACTGACCCGCCCGTCCCGATCATGAACTGGGACAAGTCGGGTCGATCTTAACTCGGTCCGTCTCGATCCATCTCGTTCCATATTAAAAGAAAAAAAGACTTTATATATATACAATATGTATAAAATAATAAAATAAAATAAAATAAAAAAGACATTATATATATAATATAATATAAAATTAATATGACGACCCGATGACGACCCACGACCCGGGCATCCCGCCAGCAGCCTGGGTCGGGTCAGGTCGTGCGGGTCGAGACGACCCGTACCGGATCGACAAATCCTGCCTAACATGCATTATGAGTGATTAAGAATGAATTCGATCAGATACGAGTTAAAATGCAATAAATATATATCCTACCTGAATATAAAATAATTAATTTAAATATATTAAAATTTAAATCTATATTTATTTATTCAAATATTATCCGACCTAACACGTATATGGTGATGGCAGTAATCAGATTTATCGGTATTTTTTACGTTCCTCTTCCCTGCCCCCCCCCCCCCCCCCACCAACGACCGAAGGGAGCAGCTCTTGTTTTTAAGTCAACGGCGGGACGAACACCACCACCTCAACAGAAGACTCAGGCCCGCCTCCCATTGGAGGCTCGCACCCAAGAAATCGTCTTTGTTTCAGCAAGACCTTGTCAGTTCGACCTCCGCAGACCTCAGATTAATCCTCTTATTCGCATCTCCAACAGGATCTTGGGACGACCCAATGCCTTGCACCCCATCGCCATGGCTTCTTCCTCCCCATGCCCGGGTCAACACCCATGGCCGTGGACGCTGAAACCACCTCCCCTTGCGCTTACTTAAGGAAAACCCATCAACAGGGAGGTATTCGTCTGTGCTGGCCGGAGCCCCAAGGTCGGGAAAATGGCGCTCAAGGTGCTCTCTGCGCTCGACTCTGCAAAGACGCAGTACTACCACTTCAAGGCCATCGTTATCGCCGGCATGGGGCTCTTCACCGACGCCTACGACCTGTTCTGCATCCCACCGGTGATGAAGATGATCGGGAGGCTTTATTACTACGATGGGTTTAGCGGGAAGCCCGGGGTGACGCCTCCAGCGGTCGTCACGGCGATGGTAGCGATCGCGCTCGTGGGGACCGTGATCGGGCAGCTCGTGTTCGGCCGGCTCGGCGACAAGGTCGGCCGGCGGCGGGTGTACGGCATCGCGCTGGTGTTGATGGTGTCGAGCTCCATCGGGTGCGGGTTCTCGGTGTGCCGGACGCGGGGGTGCGTCCTGACGAGCCTGTGCTTCTTCCGGTTCCTGCTCGGCATCGGCATCGGTGGGGACTACCCGCTCTCGGCGACGATTATGTCGGAGTTCTCCAACAGGAGGACCCGCGGCTCGTTCATCGCCGCGGCCTTCTCCATGCAGGGGTTCGGGATTCTGGTGAGCTCGGCGGTTACCATGGCCATCACCGCGGCTTTCGACTATGCGACCGACAAGAAGAGGAACCCGCCGACGGCGCCGCCCCCGGAGGCCGACCTGGTGTGGCGTCTCATACTGATGTTTGGTGCCATCCCCGCCGGACTCACCTTCTACTGGCGGATGATGATGCCGGAAACTGCGAGGTACCCACTAAATTCTCCCCCTCCCCCCTCCCACTACCGCGTTAGAGCCTCTCAAGGGTAGCAGAAAACTTTTCCCAGTCCCTTTCACGAACGGTTGGTGTGCATGCCGCTCAGAGACTGAAATGGAGATAAGTTCTTTGAGTCAATTGCTCAAACACTTGCTGCTCAGATACACGGCGCTGGTGGAACAAGACGTCAGGAAGGCAGCAGCAGACATGGAGGCCGTGCTGGAGGGGATGGACCTGCAGCCGAGCCCCGAGGAGGCCCCCATCGTCCCGCACCCGGAGCCGACCTACGGCCTCTTCTCCAGGTGGTTCCTGCGGGAGCACGGCCGGGACCTCTTCGCCTGCGCCGGCGCGTGGTTCATCCTTGATGTCGTCTTCTACAGCAGCAACCTCTTCCAGTCGCAGATCTACAAGAAGTGGTACCCAGACCCCGAGCACGTCAACACATACCGAGAGGCCTACAACGTCGCCAAGTTCCAGGCCATCATCGCCGTCGCCTCCACCATCCCGGGTTACTGGGCCACCGTCTGCTTCATCGACCGGTTGGGGAGGAGGAAGATTCAGATGATGGGGTTCCTCCTCATGGGCGTCTTCCTCTTCGCCATCAGCGGGCCCTACGACAAGTACTGGGGGCACAGGACCACCGCCTGGTTCATCGTCCTATACGCCCTCACCTTCTTCTTCTCCAACTTCGGCCCCAACACCACCACCTTCATCGTCCCCGCGGAGCTGTTCCCCGCCCGCTTCCGCTCAACCTGCCACGGGATCTCCGGGGCGGTGGGCAAGCTCGGCGCCATCATCGGCTCGGTGGGGTTCCTGTGGGCGTCGCAGAGCAGCCGGGAGAGCAAGGTCGAACGGGGCTACCACCGGGGGATCGGGATGATGAACTCCCTCCTCGTGCTGGGCGGGGTCTGCGTCGTGGGGGCGGTGTTCACGTACCTCTACACGCCGGAGACCATGGGGAGGTCCCTGGAGGAGAACGAGCGGAAGGCGGCGGAGGAGGGGAGGAACGGCGTGGCCGAGCTCGGGTGGGGCATGCCGGACGCCAGCCCGCGTAGCACGGCGCCTCTCAATATCCTGTCGTCGCCATCGGACGGGGCTCGGTTATAGGGAGGAAGGGCGGCCCGCCGGAAACGATAGGGCCGCCGGTTTGGGGCCGTCGTGTGCGGTTGTGAACGGTGGTAGTTGCAGAAAGAGGGCAATTTTGAATTTTTATTTTTATTTTTACCGTTGCTTTCTTTTACTGTTCTACTTCTCTATTCGCATCCGCTCCCTCCATTTTTTTGTCTTTTTACTTTTTAGAAATTAACCCAACAATGTGCCGTACATAAAGATGAACCCTTTCTGTTTTTATTTATAAAGAAAAATTAATTACAGTCTTTTAAGACAGACTCGTATCTTATTTTTATTTTCTGCTCTCTCTGTCAATTCTTCGTTGATCACTCCTCCGACAGTCTATTGTTTTACGGGGTTTGACGTCCCGATGCTGGTCGTCCCGACCCAAGATTGTGTAGATTAATTTGTCTCTAATTATAAATGCCGTCAATACTAAATACTTTTAGTGTATTAAGTTATCAATTTTTAAAAATATTAACACAGTAATCTATCAACATATTAATATGCTGGCATATTAAAGAGTTAATATATTAACGCGTCAAAAAACGTATGTTAATGCATTAATACATTAAAATATTAAAATGTTCTCAACACAATATTTTAAACATTATCGCACAGGGTAAAAAATAAGTCCTCTATGAAGTTAAGAGTTTCTGGCCCCAACAAGTACAGTTTTCCATTGGTAAATCATCGTGCTCTCAAGTTATTTGTTCAATATTTATATAGTCTAGTCTTTTAATGAGACCCTGACTCATCTTCCACTGAGGATGAAGGGGGGAAGGGAACACTGACCTTGTGTAGATAAATTTGAAGCTATTGTGCCAAAAAAGAGTGGTTGGATAAGAAGATATTCTAGTATCTGAATGACATGTCTAACTTTTTAAAAAAAATTGAGAGAACTGTAAGTAGAAAATACTTGGTTATGCTCCTCTTAATCAAGTTCTATGCTCCTCATATATTCTTGCCATCAGCTGAATATATAAACCCTTATTTCAACTAACTATTCGACTAAGAAAGTAAGGCTTTAGAAGTTACTTACGTGGTTTTGAAGCCATCTTTTGATTCCAATAAAAAAAAAGATGGGGGTAAAGATAAAGTTGTTAGGGAAATTTGATTTAACGTGGCTATTAAAATCAGTTATACCCATTTCAAGTTGAAGATGTAAATAAAAAATAAGTTTTAACTAAAAATTTTACCAAATACAAGATACATCCTAAATATTATGTGGAGAACATGGTTGACATGCATGAGACTATGTGGACCCTCTTTCTTTCCTAGCAGGCCGCTATATCTTGAGTGGTGGAATCCATTTTATTTTTCATGACTTCGAATGAAGATTCTGTCTCATAATGGGTCTAATCTATACGCATCCCTGAGTTTCATTTTCAAGCTTAACTTATTGCACACTCTATAACTTATTGCACACTCTAGGTGTGTAGTATTTCTAAATTTATTATTATTTTTTAATTTTTTTAAATAGTCTTCAAAACTGTTGAATCCACAAAACCAATTCATTTAACTAATTATGGGACTGTTGTCCAGGGGACTATGTCCAAATTCTAACACTTCCCTCATGGTGAAGATGGGCGCTCTAATATCATGTTAAATCCACAAAATTACGATGTTGAGATACATAGGTCCAGAGGTCATAAGCACATGAACCACAACTCATTTAACTAATACGGAACTATTGCATAGGAGATCGACTATGCCCAAATTCTAACAAAAACACTGTAACTTAAGATGCAAGTCATGTCACTATACGATTAGCTAAAAAAATTAAAAATAAAATATATCAATTTTTAAAAGAATGAGTCTAACACTATTCATTTGATCTGATTTATTAATTTCTTTCTAGATAATTCAATGATAACGTGACTTGTATTATACCTCAAGTTAGAGTATTTTAGAGATCATTTTTAAAAAAATTAAAAATATTGCACGCTCATGGTGCACACTCTGGATGTGTAACGAGCCTTCCTCCATGAAGTTTGGTCGGAAGTCGCCTTTGATTTTTACTTTTAATATAAGACATACCTTCCAATTCTAGGTGATTATAAAAGTAGAACCTTCCGTAACAATCCTATTTTTACTGCCACGTAGGAAACTACGTTTGGAACTTTTCATCGAAAGTCCAAAACAACCCTAAAACTGCGTAGACGACTTCCAAGATCTGCCATCCTCCCCTCAAAATAATTGAGCCCAAAGTTTGTGAAATTCTCAGAATACTTCCATTTCAGAGCTACGCCAAACACAAGCTTAAGTTTTGAAATGACTAAAAGTGATAAATAATCACTGCAGTTTGTTAGGGACTAGTCTATGCGCGCATGCAAGGGCTACATAAGGTGGTGAAAAGGCATCTGAGGGGGGTCATAGTAGAAACGAAATTAAGATGTTTCTACTCTCCTTGTGAAAATTGACATTTTTGTCGGCCCAATTGATCGTAGAAGGCCTAGGCTTAAGAGGGCTGATATTTCTGGGCCGTCGTCCCTATGCCGGACTCTGAGGGTAGCTTGCTGCTCAAAGAAGCCCTCAAAACAGACCGAGCATAGACCGAGCATAAAAGAGTAGAGTTGAAGACCATGAGGCTCCCATCCCATGGGGGTTCTTTTTTTTTTTTAATCCTTTCCTGAAGGGAGAAGAGTTGGGTGTTTGGATTGATTTAAAATGAGCTAAAATAAAAGTAGAGGGAATCATTTTATAAAAAATGCACTTCATTTTGTTTTTTATGAAATTAACATGAACTAAAACTCCGGTGTTCCTAGATTTAATTTTTACAGAATATTAGTGTAGACAAAAGCCACTTAATTCTTCTTTTCGGTGGAGGAGGAGGAGGAAGGGAGAGGGGATTTGTCTCTAAAAATAGCCTAGTTTGAATAAAAAGAACTCTGTCAAAATTTAGGTTTTGAATGTCTATTTTGAAGAAAAATCAGATTAGGTGATCAAATTAAGTAATTAATCTATCACAAAAACTTCTGATTAACTTAAATAGAGTAAATAGTACCTCAACTAACGTCGTTGATGCCAAACTTTGTCATAATTTAGGTTTTGAATGTCTATTTTGAAGAAAAATCAGATCGGGTGATCAATTAAATAATTAATCTATCACAAAAACTTTTGATTAACTTAAATAGAGTACATTGTACTTCAACTAACGTCGTTAATGCCGAGTCTGAGATGGATCTTTCCCCTTTCGTGTCAACGAGAAGTGTTGGTGATTAGACAAATCAAACGGTCACTTGATCTCTAGATCCCTTTTGAGTAATGATTCGTGCAACGGACTCATTTGAGTGATGATCTGTGCACTGAATTTGATGCACAAAGTTACACCATTATGCATTATCTTTTTTCATTGGCCTAAAAATAAGGAGACAAGATTATTTTTATACAGAAAATGATGAATCGTGTCAAATCTGTATGATCTATTTTTTTACGTCTTACATATAAAACATATTCAACGGAAAAATATATCATTAAAATATTTTATAGTACTAAAATATTTTACACTCGACTAAGTCCGTGGGTTAAGTCCGAATTTTGAGTTTGACCCGTTTTTTTTCTCCGTTCAAAAATTTTATTTTATTTAATAAAAAAATAAAAAATATCTTCTTTTATTTAATTAAAAAATAAAAATTCTCTTCTAAAATTCTAATCAATTTAATAAGATGATAGATGTTATATTATTATATATTTTCATTTAATTTATCGATTTGAAATCAATCCTCTAAAAAAATCAAGCTCGACTCGACCCCAATCATACGTGGCCCGAGCTCGTCAAATCAAACTCGAACTTTAAAATGGATGGATTAGACTCGGACCAGGCCGACTTAAGCATTAGCGCCCACCGAGCGCCCCTATTTTCAACTTACCACTTATAACCTGCTCGTGAGTTTGTCGTTTTGTGACCTTGTGGTGCTGTCGTCCAACTTCTTTTGCACCGCGATCCATCGGCAGCGACACATGGCATGTTCCATGGTAGGTGAGACGTTAAGGACGATCACGTTCACTTATTAGTGTTATTATTAATATTTTCTTTTTTATTGCAGGCAAGAAAGAAACCTAGTCTCGCCGGTGGCGGTCCCCCCGCGGCCTGGGAACGAGATTCTCTGGACCGTGTGCAACGTCACGGGGGGGGGGGTCCCACTGTGCCAGGACCGTGTTAAACGGGGGGCCACTTCAATTTCGATCGATTCCCAAATTGAGCTGGGTTGGATCCGTCTAAGGTTGGATTTGATTGGATTGGATTTAACTTGAGTGCCCTTAAGATAGATCATAATGTTCTCTTAATCAAGCCAATCCTAATAGAATTAGAGAACATTATTTAACTAACCTACATAGAGATAATTCTTAAGTATGTACCCCTTCTACTCTGTACCATCAAATTCTTGATATTGTCACAAATATCCATATATTAAAATTCAAAAAAAAAAGAGAGGAGGGATATGAGCTCTCGAGTTAAGCAGCATGGATTGCAGATGAGCCATCCCACTATTCATAATCAATTATTATATTATAAGGAACCAGCTGCTGTCACCCCCACGTCGCGGGCAAACCTAAAACACAGCCATAACTAGCCAGCGTGCTCATCAAACAGTTGGCATCCGGAGCAGCTCGAGACCACAGCATGTGCTCGATGGGATGGGAGATCGCATATAAAATCCACGGAGATGGCGTTGCTTATTAGAAGGGCGCGCACGTGAAAAATTGAAGGCCAAAAGAAAACACACGGACAAAGGAGACTTGGTATATGTGGGTTGGGTGTTGTATACAACTTCTTGATGGGATTCTATTAAGAGAGAGAGAGAGAGAGAGAGAGAGAGGGGTTGCATACAAATTCTAAGCCTAGATCTAGCAGGATTTGTCGTACGGTCAATTTGTATTGACTTAGTCCAATCTAAATATGATATAATACGATCTAATTTGCACATGCTCGATTTTGACTCGAAGAGACTTAGATGGCTTAGATATGATACGATAAGATCGAATAAGTGTAAGTTGCATCAATAAGACAAATCATGGTCGAGAAAAAAGACAAGACGAAGAGAGATATATAATAAGGGATCTTACATGTGGCAATCTAATGGAGCCACAAACTAGTTATGCACCACGGATGTTTAAACACCCATGTTGTATACAACTTCTTGATGTGATTCTATTGAGAGAGAGAGAGAGAGGGGGGGGTTGCATATAAATTTTAAGCCTAGATCGAGCAGGATTTGTCATACGGTCAATTTGTATTGACTTAGTCCAATTTAAATATGATACAATACGATCTAATTTGTACATGCTCGATTTTGACTTGAAGAGACTTAGATGGCTTCGATATGATACGATAAGATCGAATAAGTGTAAGTTGCATCAATAAGACAAATCATGGTCGAGAAAAAAGACAAGACGAAGAGAGATATATAATAAGAGATCTTACATGTGGCAATCTAATGGAGCCACAAACTAGCTATGCACCACGGATGTTTAAACACCCATGTTGTATACAACTTCTTGATGTGATTATATTGAGAGAGAGAGAGAGAGAGAGAGAGAGAGAGAGAGAGAGAGAGCATACAAATTCTAAGTCTAGATCGAGCAGGATTTGTCATATCATTTATTTGCGTTGACTTAGTCTAGTCTAAATATGATACAATATGATCTGATTTGCACACGCTTGATTTTGACTAGAAGAGATTTAGGTGGCCCATGCAGATACGATACAATGAGATCGACTCAGTGCAAGTTACACCGATAAGATAAATCAAAGTCAAGAGAAAAAAAGACAGGAGAGAGAGAGAGAGAGATAATTTGGGATCCTACATATGACAATCTAATGGAGCCACAAACTAGCTATGCACTACGGATGTTTAAATTTCCTCCATTTCACATATTGCGTATTATTTTAATTTTTTTATAAATAAATTATTATTAGAAATAAATTTATAAAAAATAGAAATATATTAGTATAGTGCATAAATGTCATCGTAATTAACTTCCATTGACGGGAGAGTGAATATTTAAACAAAGATAGACAACATTATGTTATTTAGATGTTAGATGACCTAAATGTGTGTGTGAGTGAGAGAGAGAGAGAGAGAGAGAGAGAGAGAGAGAGAGAGAGAGAGAGAGAGAGAGAGAGAGGGAGGTGGGCTTCACCGATGAGGAGGGCTCCAAACGCTTCAAACGTCGGCGAGGAGTGCCACTTCAGTGATGACAATTTCACTAAGATGATGGTGTGCTGGATGGCCGTGGCCTCGACGCCGGTGAGGAGAGTAGAGAGAGGGAACAAAAGGGTGGAGAGAGAGAGAGAAGGATCTGAGGTTGAGGGGGAGTGTTGCAGACAAGATAGAAAGAGAGAGAGAACCATGATGTCAGTCACTCTCTTCGATGGGAAATTGTTGAAGCCTGCACTAGTAAGGCCCACCACCGATGCATGGAGCACCCCGGCGGCGAGTTCCAAGAGCTTGCCACAGTCGACGAACCCCATCCATATCGTCGACTGCGCTCGATGGAGATCTACTAAGGGTTCGGCGACTCGAAGTAGTCGTCGACATCCTCGCCGACATCCTATTACACATGGTAGCGGGAGTTGGTGGAGGAGGAGATGGAGGAGGGGCTCCACCTCCCTCGAAGGGGGTTCCATGTGGCGGGCGACCTGGATGAGAGAGAGAGAGAGAGAGGTTGTAGCGATGGGGAGGGGGGTCCGACATGCATGGGGGAGGGGGTTTTGGCAACCAAGGCAAAGGGTGGTCCGACGGCAAGGAGAGGGGGAGGGAGGTTGCTGGCAACGTCGAGGAATGGGGAGGGGCCGACAGCGACGTAGGGGTCTAGGGCTCTAGCATTATGGTAGGGGGAGGGGGTCGAGAGGTGTTGCATGATTTGTTTATTCTATGTTTTAAAATTGAGGATAATTTGATCTTTTCACATATCTAGTTAATTATGATTAAGTTGACGGACGATAACGGATGATTACGGCGATGACATTTATGTACTATTTAATTTTACCTAATGATATGTTTATCAATATATTTTTAAAATATTTTTTATAAATTTATTTTTAACGATAATTTATTTACAAAAATATCTATTATTTATGATCGCGAGTAGGTGAATTCAGTTAGTACCTTAGAGTTTGAATGGCGACCTCCCTTTTAAGTGGAGAGGTTAGAACTTTTATGAAAACGTATCTTTATGCTGAGATTAGTGTAGAATGGTTTATTTATTTTTTTGGGCAAAGGAATCTCACATGGTGTAGGTCGTTATTTTATCTTGAGTGAGTATCGACCTAGTTCAATCAATTAAAGATGAGAGTTAATTATAATTTTTCGCAATATTTTCTCTTTTAATGGTGCATTTCCCGAGATATGTAACTCTTCTTCGCTATTAACACTACACCACGTTATTCAAGATTTTCATCTGAAAAGTATGATTTCAACGGCCACTCGTGAGATAAAGTGCCATGATAATTAGGATAGATCTGCTTAAATAAAAAATGGCACTTAAATTTTTTTAAAAATAAATTTAAAAATCTTGAGCTGTCTAATCAAGATTTGCTTGCATGGACGTGTAGATCCGAAAGATCTGTAGGTCATTTTTTTTAAAAAAATTTTTACTCATGAGATAAAGGTGCTATGATAATTAGGATGACGTTGCCGAAGACAAAAAAATGTCGCAGTATAAAGCAACATGAGGTCATTGGCCGGCATGTCGTCAAATGGAGGGATTCCCCGTGACAGATTTGGGCGCTAGACATAGCCATCAATGGGGTCACCTGTGATAATTATTAAATAGGTAAAAAAAGAGTGTGGCATCGTAAAATTACTCGTTATAAAATACTAAAATTTTAAGTCTCAGCAAATGTGAAAACAACAACATTGAAGCTTAGATCTCGTACAAGAAGTTCCCTGATCATCACATGGCTGACAAGACACATGTTGGCCAGCGATAAGGAGGTGGCAACAGCGATTTTATAAAGGGATTTTCACACATATATATATATATATATATATATCTCTCATCTGAATATTTTATTATGAATATCTTTTATTTAAATAAAAATATTATGATTATTTCTCTTTAATTTAATACAATCGACGAACAGAATATTTTGTAAAGTATATCATCTACTGTCGTTAGATTTAAGATATATTTGATAAAATCAAAATTTACAGAATTATATATATATATAAATCTTACTCTTTAATTCACACTTAATTCGAGTTAAACACACGGGAGTTACGACGATAGTATAATAGTGACATTACTCATATTTTGAATATATTTATGATAATATATTCTGATGAAAGATATATTTGACAAAATCAAATTTTATAAAGATATATATATATGTAAAAATCCCTTTTATAAACGACTTCCACCCAATAAAATTTTCACAAAAAATGTTCACATAAATAAAATTCTGTGAAGAAGTGTACTGTGTACGAAGAAAATTTACTTGTCTGCACCTTCATTTTGTCACGAATCACATTGGGATGAGTAGTTGGCGTATGAAGTTAGCGCCCCCGTGAACCAATTTTTTGAGTTCAACACCTTCCAAAAAATAGGGGGAAAAAAGGTTCATGTGGGCAAAGTTTAGATATTCTTAAATCTTACTCTGTCAATTGGATAATGGTCAAATATTGATAAATCCCCTGTAATAGGAGAGGTTTAAAATTGACCCTTTTTTAGAATATCTTCAGTAAGGCCCGAGTTATTATTAGAATTATCGGGTGAATTATAAACCGAGTAGAGAGAATATTTAGCGGGACCCACCAACTCCCCTCACACAAAAACAGTTACCCGAGGTCAAATACCGTGTTCAACCTTTTTAAGTTGAACATGATAATCGTGTTCGAATAACAAACAGGACCTAAGACTTTTTCTTTTTTAGCACAACCTGTGATAGTCTTGACTCTTAAACGATAGGCTCACAGAGTCCGAAAACAACCATTTCCACTCGCAATGAGCAAAGAAAATTCACTTTTTTTGTTGGAGTTGTTTGGTTGACGTATTATTTATAAGTTCCCTCGACTCGAATGAGAATAATTCAAATATGAGGAATGTTAATATTTCTCCCAATAAGAGTAGTGTTGCATAACTATCATTTTTCACACTAATTTAGCCGTTGTTTCTAATTTTGAGTAGAGATGTCAGTGGATCGAGCATACGCGATAAGTCTGTGGATTTTGACCCGATTTCGGGTCAAGCCTAGGGATGTCAATGGATCGGGTTGATCTGATGGGTCAGTGGGCCTGACTCGATTTCAGGTCGGACCGCAAGACCTTTTTAGACCCGTGGATCCTTAGTGCCCGACTAGACCCACGGGCCAGACTCGGGCTTTGAGTTCGGCTCGCGGGTCGGCTCGACTCGTTCTCTTTTTTTTCAACCTTCAAATTTTAAAAATTAATTAGTTAAAATTATGTTAATTTACTTAATTAAAAATTTTAAAACTCTATTTTCACATAAATTATATAATTAATATCAAACATCTAATTAATTTAATGAGATTATAAATTTTATATTATTAAATATATTAAATTTTAATTTTATTTAATTTGTCGGGTCGGGTCGGGCCGAGCCTTAGACTGCCTTTATAATTTTTTAATAACGTCGAGCCCGACTCGGCCCGACCCGACATAGCTCGGGTTCGGACCGGGCTCGGGTTTTAATATTGATAGGTCGAGCCCGGGCCGAGCCGACTTAAGCCCGGTCCATTGACAGTACTAGTCGAACTATAAGATATTTTTTGACTCGTGAACTCTTAATCGGGTCTAAAATTATGACCCGATTAGACTCACGAATTAGACTTGGGTCCTGAGCTCGACTAGCAAATATGTCCTATTCATTCTATTTATTCTCACACTTCAAATTATAAAAATTATTTAGTTAAAATAATATTATTTTAATTAATCAAAAATTTTATTTTTTATTTTTTAAAAATTAAATAATTAATATCATAATTTTAATTAATTTAATAAAATTATAAATTTTATATTATCAAATATATTACTTTTTATTAATTTATTTTTATATAAAATTTTTAGCCGGGCCAAATCTCAAACGAACTTTACATTTTCATAAAAATATCGAGCTGGATTTGACCCGACGATACATAGCTCGATCTCAAATTAAACTTAAACTTTAATATTAACGAGTCAAACTCGAATTTAACTGACCTAAAGTCGAACCTAACCGATTGGTTGACGGTTCCTAAATTTGTGCCCCTCGTTACTGGAACAATTGAACCGACGAGATAACTTCAGAAGGATTAACCTGCACCCCTCCGCCGTGGCCCCGTTGTTGGGGGAGGGCGTGGGATGGGTCCTTCCCCGCACCTCGTCCACGCCACGTGGGCGCGAGCAGATGTAACGGTAGACTCTTGCCGGTGCCCTCAACTTCGAACCCCCATCCTTCTTGTCCCCTTCTTGTTATCCCCGGTCTCATGTCACCGAGCCACCGTCTAAAAAATAAAAAAATACCAATTCAGAAGGACATTTTAACCCGAACAGTCTTCCAACCCGTGACCAGAGAGATCAGATGATTCCAACCGAACTATACTCGATCGGTAAACCAAGTGACTTCACATACTCAAAAGCATGTTCTACCTCCAAACTATAGCCCCGGTTGAGATGATGAGACTCTCCTTTTTTCTACTTTCGGAGGGGAAGGAGGTGGCGCAGTTGGAACGATGGGATACACGTCAAGGTTTGTCGACTCGATGATCCGTATTGGATCGGGATCCTCCTGATCTGGTACGGTACGCCCGAGTCGTATCCGACTCGGTCTAACTCGGCCCTCTCTCTCCCCCTCTCTCCCTCCTCTATCTCTCTCTCACTGTGACTCGGCCCGACTCGGCCGATTCTGAGGGTGATCCGCAGTGTACCGGGTTTATCCTGATACGGTACGGTATGCCCGAGTCAGGCCGAGTCGACAAACCATGATACACGTATGTACATACATAGTCGCCGCGTCTCGTGTTCGAAATGGCGCTCCCTCTCTTCAGTGAGTTGCCTTCCTATATATATATATATATGTATGCGTTCCCTGTCCTCCATCGCATTGGGGGCCCGATTTGGTGGCGTATGATGTGAGTTTGAGATTTGGAAGGAGAGAGAGAATTTGGGACAGTTTGATACCCGATAAGGGTAGTGTCGGGTTACGTCACCTCCGCTGGCGTGCCTACTCTAATGGAGACAAATGCGTAAGTCCAATGGCATTGACACTAATGAATCAATCAGCTCTTATTCTCATTGGACCCCGGGTAAAGTGAGAACATTCCAAAGTTGAATAAGGTCGGTTAAGATGAATATATTATTATAATTAATATTATTCGATTATCAAACTCGCCAAAAGAGGATTGGGGGCACCACCACTCGAGTCTAAAGTTGAACCTAAGCCACCTGCGTCACGCATCTAAGTTATCCCCACAGAGAGAGAGAGAGAGAGAGAGAGAGAGATTTTCTCCAGATTTATTTCCTCTCATCCATTTTAGCCACTTTCAACTGTAGCCATTGGCAAATAATTTGGCATCCACTAACTAATGAGGGTTGGAAGATGACGCCAACCCCCTGCCTACTCCCAATGGAGAGTTTAAAGGGAGCATACAAGGTGTTGGGGAGTATTTTTTTAAAAAAATTATTATTAAAAAAATATGTTACGTCAATTTTTAACTTAATTATTAAAATTGATTAAAATATACAACTATCTATTTGACAAAAATGTTAAAATTTTTAAATTTTATGTGGACCTATTTCATAGAATAACATGGAAGTCCTAAACACTCTTGACGCTGATGGACCATGACGGGAAGGCCACCGCCTTCCGGACGCTCTCGACTGCGTCCACCCACATGAGGGCCTTCCATCTCCCCTGGCACTCCCTCTTCTGATGCTACTTCTCCACCCCTCCCCTCCTCCCCGTCATATGTGAAGCTCGTGTCGTCGTCGGCGCCGTTGATCTCGCACTTGTCGAAGGTCAAGTCCATAGACACGACGCCAGGGGGTGCCACTGACGGCGACAGTAGAACCTCCATGGCCTCCAGCAGCGGGCGAAAGAGGACCAGGCTCAAGGTCGACGACGACAACTACAGCATCACCGGCCTCTTACTTGTGAGTGTCTAAATTGTGCTTCGCATGCAGATGAATGGGTATCACAACTCGACTGGCTGAAGCTGTGGAGGAGTGGTGCCAGAAGGAGGTCGCCAAGTACATGAACATGGCCATCAAACGCTCCAACACTGCCTCCCTCAACCTCTTCACCATGAAGTTCGCATACAAACCCTTCTGATTCCCGGTGTCCTCGTCCACCCCGTCCACGCCCACCCACTCGCCCAGACAGGCGGCGGCACCCTCCCCTCCACGGCCATTCTGCACCTCTTAACTGTCATCACCGAGGCCTTCTACCGCTGCCTTTTCTCCACATCTTCTGAGTTTTTCCCAAAGGACATTGGCGCCATCCTCTCCAACCAGTGGCGGAGCCTGAAATATTTAAAAAAGGGATAAAATATAATTAATATAATAAAAATTATTTATTTTTATTCAAGTAGAAGATATTTTACAAGTGAGTTGTCCACGACGTATCTTCATATTCTGAAAGCGTTACATTATTGTCTCATTGTCAATACTCTCGAATGCCTCCTTCTCAATATATGTCACAAAATTATCATTCATCCATTGATCACCACAAAAATTACTTCAGCTTCAAAATCAGGTGCAGTGTTTCCGACGAGTGGGAGTTGGCTTTGTATTATATACTCACGATAATGAATCACAAACATGAACAACTGAGAGGGAGAACCAGGTTAAGCTATTGAGACATGCAAAATCCCCGTGATTGAAAATACACGAAACAAGAATTAAAAAGAAAGACAAAATCAAAGTCCTGAATGAAATGTCTTCCCCACGTAAAACCCGATGGTAAAGCCCTATGATTCCATCAAAAGTCACCAAATAGATAACAAGAGAACTAAGCAAAGGAGAAAACTCACCGTATTGACATAGAAGCTCCTCAGAGTGGAGTGGGGTGGGGGGGGGACGTGCGGATCGGAGAGATCTTCTACAAACTTGTAAATCAACCATGTGCACAGTCCGATAGCTTTTTTTTATTTATACTCAACTATCACAAAATAACCCTACATAGCTACAGACATAGTTTCTAAGCCGGTAGCCGCAATACCTTTTTACGGTTCTACTGTGATGCTTTTATCATCTTTGTCTCTTTTAGATTTCTATCTTATAAAAGAAAATCTCCATCGTCGATTTACGATTAAACCCAATGAATGTGGATAATAAATACCCACCATCAGTAGATATTTTAACTTAATCGTAAAACCTAGATATCCACTATCGATAGACATCTAATAGGCCCAAAAAATCTAACAGGGGTGGGGGGCAAATGCAAAGAGAGAGAGAGATTTACCCAAGTCAAGGGGCCTTGACCCCCCTGGCTCTGCCACGGTCTCCAACCCCCTAACCCTCGACACCTTCATGGTCGTCCCCTACTCCAGTGACGTCGCCTCCAAATGGGACCCCAACGACTAGGGCTGTCAATGGGTCGGGTTCGGGTCGGGCTTAGGTCGGCCTGGCCCGGGCCTGACTTATCAATATTAAAGCCCGAGCCTACTCCGAGCCTGACTTATGTCGGGTCGGACCGGGCCCGACACTATTTAAAACATACAAAGCCCAACTAAGTCCTGTCCCGACCCGACAACTTAAACAAAATAATAAAAAATAATATATTTAATAAAATAATATTTATAATCTCACTAAATTAATTAAAGTTTTGATATTAATTACATAATTGGTGTGAAAAGATAATTTTAATTTTTTTAATCAAGTAAGATAACATAATCTTAACTAATTAATTTTTAAAATTTGAAGTGAGAATAAAAAAAGAGAACGTGCCGACTGGCCCGCGGGCCTTTTAAGACCGACTAAAAGCCCTCGGACAGAAAAAGACCTTACGGTCCGGCCCAAAATCGGGCCAAACCCGTGGGCCTGTCGGGCCGGTCCGACCCATTGACAGCCCTACCAACGACCACCTCCCGCCTAGCTTCGCGGTGATGAGCTTCTGGAACAACAAGGGGATGTATAAGATGCAAGTGAATTGAAGGACGCGTCAGCATCCATGAAGGCATTGGTCCGGTTGGCACGTGCCGCCGACAAGTGGATGCCGTGAATGGGATCCTGTCACTGCCCAACGTGTTCTTGCCCTTCGATGTTTACCTCATCTACGGTCTACACACGGAGGGGAACAATGCGGCAGCGTTCGTGCGATGCCTCTACCGTATGGTGCACAACATGGCAAGGGAGGACCCCAAGTGTGCCACCGTGGTGGCCGAGGTCGACGGCTCAGACCCGGTCAGACCAGCGTGCCGCATTGGCGCAGGCTCTCCTAGGACAAGGATGTCTGGTGCATGAAGTCCATTGCGCCCACCGCCGTCAATTGCTCGCCGCTAGTTACTCGCGCTCTATGGCGCCCACCGCAGAGGAGGGGGTGCCGTCGAAGTCGAAGTGGAAGCCCGGAGGAGTAGGGTCGTGGGAAGAGGAAGGGGCGGAGGAGGGGGTGGCGTAGAAGCTATAGCGGAAGTCGAGAGGAGGAGGAGGTGGTGGAGAGAACATGGACATAGGTTGTGTTCTCTCAAAAAAAATGTCACCACTTATTTTTTCTTCGGGAGAGATTATAACATAACGAGATTATTTCCTAAAAATTTGGGGAGACCTGATCAAACGTACTTTAGTGAATTTCATATTTCTCTTTTGTATTTTGAGAAAAAAAAAGAGAGGGGAGAGCAACCAAACACCCTGTTAGATTTTTCACGTTGGACTGTTCGACGTGGGTGTGGCCTCGTGAGTTGTGATACGGACATGGGTTACTGCCCATCTTTTTTGTCCACCGCCCTGTGCTGCGAAAGCTCAGTTTAACCAATCACGCACCCAACCTTGCTCCACTCTACCAGCTCTCTACTTTCCCACTAACCTCAGTTGCTGGAACCCGATGGTCCATTGCCCTAATTAACATTCTTATCCAAGACTTATGACACCAAAGTCGTGGATCTACATCTTTTACCGTACTCGTCTATAACCAAGATCTTTTACCTTATTTTTCCGGCACCATTTGTATTCCACTTCATGTCAACCCTACATCCTTTATCATTTCTTATTTCTTAAGAATTCCATTTCCGCAATCAAGATTAAAAGAAGTGTAAATACATAACGTATATATATGACTGAGAAAAATGGAGTATAAATGTGCAGAGAAAATGAAGTAGAAAATGCCAATCTGATATTAAGTGTCCTAATTGCCTAGGCGTCACAGCAGACATGGGCCAGAAGGTCGCAGCAGATGCAACCCAACTCGAATATATCATTATAAATATAATATAGCAGGTATTATTCGACACTCAAATAGACAATTACATCAAAATTTTATAACTGAGATTGAGACATAAGATCGGAATTCAAACATTATTGCATCATCCGATGTATGCAATTGCATAGAGAAAAGTCACCCTTCCTTTTGTCATAGTATTTATAATTTTTAAGTAAGGTTTTTTACAGGGTTGTGGCAATTCGTCTCCTAGGAATGATATTTCTGCCTGATTAAAATCGACTATTCTGATTTTCAAGGTCTCACTGTAGTGAATAAATAAATTTACATTTAGACATAAAACTGCAAAACTACGACCATTATCAGTATATTTAACACGTGCTTATACACCCACATATGTACACTGATGCTTTTATTTCAAATAAATTAAAGCCGAGCAGAGTACACGAACTTTTCTAGAACCAGAATTAATTAGATACCCGTGGGTGCCGAATTTTCCCATGGATCCGAATCGAATTCGACCCGTTTGCCACTGGGATTCACCAAACGTGCCGTGAAAAGGGGCAATTCGGACTCAACATGGCGGTGCCGAAGTGAAGGGCGAGGTGAGGACGTAAGAGCCTCCTCCCCTATGGCGTTTTGTGGAGCACCATTCTCCTCTGCCGCCCACCCCCTTCCCCTTCTGGTTAGTTATCCTGTGGCCCAAAAAAATAATAATAATAAAGTTAAAAAGACGCAACAGCCGTTTAACGGTCTGGGTAAACGGTTAAAAGTTAAAACTCGGTGGGGACATCAGGACGCGGTACGCAACGCCAGCTGGACCCGGTTGTTTCCGGAACGCACACCCGCCGCTGGCTGGCAATCACTGCTCTTCCGCAAGTTGTCGTCAGCTGGGCCCCACGCATCTGATTACAACCCGGGCAAAACGGCCTTTGTACCGATAAAAACGCCAACGGAGCCCTGAACTGTCCATTTCCCGTGTTGGACACAATTACACATCTGCCGTCAGTGGAGGGCGTGGAGTTCAAAAAAAGTTTTCTTGGCGGGAGAGGTCTGGTTACCGATTAGTTGATGAGAATAACAGGTTAAATTTGACCTCAAATGAGGTAAAATTAATGTTATCATAATTGAATTGATATTTGAATCGATCGACGAGTTAATTCTATTTGAATTAATTAGATCGTTCAATTGAATCGATTTGAACCGTGACATTATCATAATATTGATATATGATCTGACTCGATTCTATAACCTAAAATAATAAGATATAAGATATAATGATTAAAATAAAATAACATACATATATAATTATTAGTCATGATTATATAACTATACAAGTAAAAAAATAATAATAACATAGTTAAATAAATTGACCTTAAAATTTTATAATATTCTATTGATCTTCACTCTTCACAATTGACATCTACGCTCATTTAAAATTTTAAATTTTAAATATACCTAAAACAAAGTGATAAATAACAACAAATCAATAATAATAAGATAATTTTATTCACACAACACTATCATTTTGAATATCTAAATATTTTTACGTTTATTTTTTTCTATTTTAAATGGTGAATCAGGTCGGACCGGTTCATACCGATTCACCGATCGAACCGCGGTTCGTCCGGTTCGTCTAATTTTTTAATATAAGATTGGACCGGTCTTAATCGGACCGGTCTTAATCGGACCGATTCCTAAACCGGTTCACGGTCGGACCGGTTCGATCGGCTGATCCGGTCCGGTTCTGATAACACTGGGTGAAACTTATTGATCTATAGACTCATGTTTAGTGCCCATATCGGATGGTTACTCAAGTGGGACTGAATTGGTTCACGAGAGTGAGTGCAATGCATTCGTCCACATGTGGCTAATTTCATCCCGGATAGACAATCGTCTTGCACTCGTTCGCATGTGACCAATCCTATCTCGAACGAGTAACAGTATGAGACGGACATTAATATTTTCCCTAATCTATTAATTTGATGTGAGAATGAGCCAACTTAATTCTTGCAACTTGAGTATCATAAGATACCAACTTAATCTGATCCTTACGTGGATTAGATTACTTAATCTGGTTATGAGATGCTCTAATATAATAAAGTACATGTATTTTATAACATGACATGTAGGGATGGTACTTTACTATAATTTTGGCCCCTTCACATACCATCTATTTTGAAATTTAAAAAATAAAAAGATTAAATAGAAGTTAAGAGTTCTTAAAAGAGTGTCAATCCTAATTTTGAGACCAATTTTATTTTAAGGACGCGTTTGAAGGACTTAAGTTTTTTGATTTTTTTTGAAAAAGCCGATAGAGAGAGAAAATTTCATCTAACATTAAAGAGTCATAGATGAGAATAATAGATAAATTGATAGAAAATGTAACATATGTTTAATATATATCATACATAAAGCCCAGTTTATTTGAGGAATTAAGCCAACTCAATTAAGATGAGGTTGAACCAATGTTTTGAAAGATCAAACATTTTATAAATTAATAAAACGTACAAGCATGTCGATCAGACGGTCAAGTACTAGAGTGTTTTCATATGTCGTCATAGGTGATATAATGGCTACTATTAACGCAAGAAAATTCTCATTGTGACAATGGAATGACATCTTGGAGAAAGGTTCTAAAACGGATTTTAATTTTAATTTTATAATTTAAATTCTAAATGATAATTATTAATTTTAATTATCTTATTAAAAAGAGATTTTTATTAATATGTCTCTACAATTTTATCCAATCATCGATTAGTCACGGGATTACAAACACTTGCATATAAAAATAAAAAAATAATTTACTTGATGCACATCTTAAATGTGTAATTGACAATGGTGGACACTACGGATATTGTCGCCTCCACAACAACATGATGTCAAATGGTATCTTAAAGACGGGCAAACATGCACGCAATGAGAGAGAGAGAGAGGTAGATGTGTACCAAGTAACATTCTATGCACCCATGTTCTTATTACACCGCACGAAGTGTTAGTACTTTTTCATTTTTAAAATTTTTTTAGTATTGGAGAGGGGGATTTCTGCAGCCCACTCAAAGAGCAGCCCAACAAGACCCAACAGGGTCCAACGAGGCAAGCTCACCTGAGTGACAGTCCACAGGGCCCACTTAGGAAAGAAAAGCCCAATGAACAAACACTCGAGTAACCAACTCTCCCCGGCGGCCCCTAGGCTCGGAGGGCCCGAGTAATGGTCAGGTCACAAGGAGGGTCCGTCCCAAGCCATTTCCCCGCCCGGGAGAGACAGGCATTCGCCGACCTATCCAACCCCTCTTTCGCCGAGCTATGCTCATCGCCCGGACAGGGCTGGCGTTTCAGAAGCTCGGCCAGACCGGATATTATCCGTTCGTGCTGCCGTTAAGAGTCCCCAACGGACAGGGGAATCAAGAAGCCGCCGGACTTCGAGGCGATAACGTTCCCACGATAAGGCCACGAAAGCCCACGTTGAGGACTTAACTCCCGCCGGAAACCCCTCAGCTTGCGGGACTCCCGAAGGCGGCGTACTATTTAAACCAGGGATACCCTCCGGTGGAAGGTAAGGGCCATTAAGGCACTCATACACCCAAACTCCTGAGCACAATCCGCTTCACCCCTCTGGTGGAGAGGAATCTCGCGCACTAGTTTTTCTCCTCCCCATTGTTGCTTCCACCACAGCTCTACTGACTTAACCATCGGAGGGTTTTTCCCCAGGGAAACCCCCTGGGTCCTCTGATACGTTTCCCTGTCTTGCAGTTCATCTTCTGGTGATCCACAGCCCGCTCAGGACACAGCGCAGGATTTCGCCTCTTCATCTGGCGCCGTCTGTGGGAAACGCACGAAGAGCCAAGATGGTGAGAAGAAGCTCAGGGAGGAGGTCCGCCGGCGAGAGGGGTAAGGCCATGGTGGCGGCAGGAGATGGCCCCTCTAGGGCCTCACAGAACCCTCCCTCCAACGCCAGCGTCCCCACCAACGGGCCGCCGCCCCCTCCGACGGCGACAGGGGTACCCCCCAACGGTGGCGACGAGGTCTTCCAGGCCCTCAATAAGAAGCTTGACGTCCTCGTGGAGCTCATGAGGGCCCAGGCGGCAAGGGATGCCAGGTCCCGCGCCCCATCCGGGAGCCCCCCCCGTCGAAGTGCGTCCCAGCATACCGCCGGGGGCCGCTTCACCCTCCGCGGTCAGCAGCTCATCTGCAACAACGTTGGAGGACCCTCGCAAGCTCCGCCCCCGGAGCAAGAGGCTTCCTCCACGCCCAGAAAAGGGAAACAGGGGGCGAGGCCTCCGCGCCCGGGCGCTGACGTTCCTGAGGATCGCCACGACGCTCCCCCCAGTCCCACGGCACGACCGCAGCCGGAACTATCCCTCCGACTGAGGGATTTCGAAAGACGTTTTGCAGAGCAAGAGCGCGCCCTCCGCGCCCTGCAGAAAACCTCTTTCCCGGAGGATGAGGAGAAATCCCCTTTCTCCGAATACATCTTGAAGGCAGAGGTGTCTCCCAGAACCTCCATTCCGACCTTCAAGCTCTATGATGGCCAGGGCGACCCAGCCGACCACTACGACAGCTTCGACGCCCTGGTAACTCTGCATGGAACGCCGGATCCTATCAAATGCCGAGCCTTTGCGGCCACCCTGGTCCAAGGCGCTCAGGCATGGTTCCGGGCCCTCGCCCCTGGGTCCATCCGGGACTTCAGGCAATTCGGGTGAGTCTTCAAGGAAAGCTTCGCCGGGAGCGCCCCCCCAAGGTCAGTAGCGGGGCTCCTAGCCCTCAAACAGGCGCAAGGGGAAAGGCTCCGGGCTTATGTCCACCGATTTAAATCGGAAGCCCTCAGAATTCCCCGCCTGGATGTGGCCTCGACCACGACCGCTCTGACCGGGGGCACCCGGGACGAGAATCTCCGCCGCGAACTGGTCCTCCACCCTCCCTCGACCCTTGCCGAGCTAGTGACTCTGGCACTGCGCCACGCCGAGTGCGAAGAGGTACTCAGCGCTTGCCGAGACACAACCGGCTCGGGTCGGGAGGGGGACAAGAAGCGGGCCTCCGAGCCAAATCCTGGCTCGGGCAAGAAGCGCGATCGGGAAGGAGAGCGCAAACGGAAGTATGAGCGATACACCCCGTTGACCGCGCCAGTCTACGAGATCTATGAAGGCATCAAAGACTCGGGACTCCTCCGCCAGCCCGAACCAATGAAATCGAAGAACCGCAAGCGCGACAGGCATTGCCTGTTCCACGGCGACCACGGGCACCACACCGGCGACTGTCACCAGCTCCAAGACGAGATCGAGCGTCTCATCCGTCAGGGGCACCTGGCCCGGTTTGCAGCCGGGCGCAAAGAAGACCGAGACGCCGCCGAGGAGATCGACAACGCCACCCGAGGGGTCCACATCAACGTCATCTCCGGAGGAACGGCATCAGGCGGCGACACCAGCCGAGGAAGGAAGCGTCATGCCGAACGGGCCAGCCAGGCCTTAGAGCCCTCCAGGGGCCCGCCGAGGGAGCCCCAGGTCATAGTCTTCTCCGACCAAGACCTGGAAGGGCTGAACACCCCGCATGATGATGCCCTCGTCATCTCTGCCACAATAAACCATTGTAACGTAGATAGAATTCTGATTGACAATGGAAGCGCCCCCGATGTATTATCTTATGACTGTTTCCTCAAGATGGGGGAAGACCCATCCAAGCTCCGCCCGATCCGAACCCCCCTTTGCGGGTTTAACGGCCTGGCCACCTACCCCGAGGGAGCCCTAAGCCTACCGGTCACCATCGGCACCCCACCCAAAACCGTTACGGTCATGGTGGACTTCATAGTGATCAAGGGTATGATAGCGTACAACGCCATTTTCGGCCGGAAAATTCTCAGCCGAATGAAGGCCGTACCATCTACCTATCACCAGAAAATGAAGTTTCCCACCAAAAACGGGTTGGGGGAAGTCCGAGGTAACCAGGCCACGGCTAGAAGGTGCTACAACATCTCGGTGGAAGCCTCAAGGCCGGACGAGAAGGATAAGGGCCCCAAGGGAGTCGAAGGAAAGACTGTAACCACCGAGCCCGGTGGCGAATTGCTAACGGTATTCCTAAACGATGACCCGGCCCTCAGAGTAAGGATCGGAGCCGACCTACCACCTAAGGAACAGCAGCAATACAAGAAATTTCTTTCTGAGTACATTCAGGTCTTTGCTTGGTCCGATGATCAACTCCCTGGCATACCAGAGAAGACCGTGATGCACAAGCTCAACCTCGACCCCACCGTGAGGCCCGTACAGCAACAGAGAAGGAAACATGCGCCCGAGAAGCAGGCGATCATCAAGGCGCAGGTCACCAAGGGACAAGAGACTGGCCTCTTCAGACCAGTCCGGTACCCAGCGTGGCTAGCCAACGTCGTTCTGGTGCCAAAAACCACAGGTAAATGGCGAATGTGCGTGGACTTCACCGATCTGAATAAGGCTACCCCCAAGGACTGCTATCCGCTACCGAGCATCGACCAATTGGTTGATTCAACCTCGGGCAACGAGATACTCAGCTTCCTAGATGCCTATTCGGGTTATCACCAGATCAGAATGAATCCAGAAGACGTCGAGAAGACCGCCTTCATCACCGACTGCGGCGTGTATTGCTACACCCGGATGCCCTTCGGGTTGAAGAGCGCTGGAGCCACATATCAGCGACTGGTAAATCACATGTTCGAGGGACAGCTAGGTCGGAACGTCGAGGCTTACATCGACGACATGCTCGTCAAGACCCCCAAGGCCCAAGACCACTTCACCGACCTTGCCGAAACCTTCGGCACCCTCCTGAAGTACAACATGAAGCTCAACCCCGCCAAGTGCGTCTTTGGAGTAAAATCCGGGAAGTTCCTAGGTTTCCTGGTCACTCAGCGCGGGATCGAAGCCAACCCCGACAAAGTCCAGGCCATCCTGGACATGCGCCCGCCCACGTGCGTTAAAGACGTCCAGCGTCTGACAGGGCGTGTCGCCGCTCTCAGCCGTTTCCTGTCCCGTGCGGTCGAACGATGCTTGCCCTTCTTCAAACTGATGAGGGGACCCAAGCTAGCATCTGCTACGTTCGCATGGGATGAGGAATGCCAGACAGCATTCGCCGAGCTTAAGAAGTTCCTGGCTTCGCCACCGGTGCTCTCCAAGCCCGTCCCAGGCGAAGTCTTGCTGCTCTACCTCTCGGCGACGCCATCCACGGTCAGCTCGGTCCTAGTCAGAAATGACTCGGGAATCGAAAGACCGGTCTACTACACCAGCAAGGTGCTCAATGAGGCCGAACGGAGGTACCCCGCAACCGAGAAACTCGTGCTAGTGTTGGTTACCTCCGCAAGGCGCCTCCGACCCTACTTCCAGGGGCACCCCATCACCGTGCTAACCGGCGAGCCGTTGAAGAAGATTCTGGCCCACCCCGAGACCTCAGGGCGACTCGTCAAATGGGCCATTATGCTCGGGGCCTACGATATCTCGTACCGGCCACGATCAGCAATCAAAGGCCAAGCGCTCGCCGACTTCATTGCCGAAAGCACCATCCCGGCCGAAGACAGGCCTCCGACCACGACCGGGCCAACCTGGGAACTGTTCGTCGATGGATCGTCCAATTCGGCAGGCAGCGATGCGGGGATCCTCCTGAGGTCCCCCGAAGGGATAGAGCTATAGTACGCCTTAAAATTCAACTTTCAGGCATCCAACGATGCTTCCGAGTACGAGGCCCTTATCTCGGGAGCACGTATGGCCCGACGGTTGGGGGTCGAGCGAGTCAGGATCCACACCGACTCTCAGCTGGTCGCAGGTCAGGTCAACGGTGAGTACGAAGCTCGAGAGGCACCCATGATCAAATACCTTCAGTTGGTCCAGAGCCTGGCCCAACAGTTCGAGGAATTTGGGGTAGTCCGGATAGCTCGGGAGCAAAACTCTCGGGCGGACGCCCTCTCTCGATTAGCCTCCTCCCTAGACCCGGAATGTACACGATCGGTCCTCCTAGAAGAGCTAGAGCGCCCGAGCATCGACACGGAGCTCCTCGATGTTGACTCGGCCACTCCAAGTGACTGGCGCTCCCCCTACCTGTCATGGCTACGGGACTCTCAAGAGCCCTCCGACCCTCGGGAAGCCCGCCGAATGAAATATCAAGCTCGGCGCTTCGTCGTCCTCGACAACACTCTCTACCGAAGATCGTTCTCCGGTCCCCTCCTGAAGTGCCTCGGTCCCGACGAAGCAAGCCGAGCCATCCAAGAGATTCACCAAGGCCTGTGCGGAGCGCATGCAGGAGGTCGGCCGCTAGCCAGGATCCTGCTACGGCAGGGGTACTGGTGGCCCACCCTGTAGCGCGACTGCACGGCTCACGCACGGCAGTGCGACCGTTGCCAGCGGTTCGACCATTTGGTCCATCAGCCGGCTACGGAACTTGTCACCCTAGCCGAGCCTTACCCTTTCGCTCGGTGGGGAATCGATATCCTTGGGCCATTCCCGACGGCCCAGTCCCAGAAGAAGTTCATCATCGTCGCCATCGACTACTTCACCAAGTGGATCGAGGCCGAAGCTACGGCAAGGATCACCGAGACAGTCGTTTGGGGCTTTGTTTGGAAATCGATCATTTGTCGCTTTGGCATCCCCCGAGTGATAGTAAGCGATAACGGTCGGCAATTCGACTCTCGGTATTTTCGAGACAGATGCGCCGACCTAAATATCCGCAACCACTTCACTTCGGTCGCCCACCCTCAGGCCAACGGGCTGGTTGAAAATGCCAACAAGACTATCTTAAAAGACATAAAAACCAGACTCGACAAGGCTAAGGGTAGCTAGCTCGAGGAATTGCCTAGCGTACTATGGTCGTACCGAACGACCCCCAGGACGGCAACCGGTGAAAGCCCTTTTCAGTTGGTATATGGCACCGAAGCCGTCGTTCCATTAGAGATCGCCAATCCGTCTCTCCGAGTGATCAGCTTCTCACCCGAGGCAAACGGGTAAAAGTTGCTCGAGAACCTCGACCTGGCAGACGAACTCCGAGAGATCGCGAACGTCCGAGCAACGGAGTACCAGCGCCGCCTCACTCGATACTACAACGCCAAGGTCCGAGACAGACGTTTCCAACCGGGGGACTTCATCCTCAGGAAGGCCGAAGCCTCTCGACCACTGGAGGCGGCGGGCAAGCTATCCCCCAACTGGGAAGGCCCCTACCGAGTGATCGAGACGCTCGGGAAAGGTGCGTACAGGCTAGCTACAATGGAAGGGGAACCCATCCCCGGACATGGAATGCGACCACACTACGCAGATTCTATTTCTAAAGTTGTATAGCAAGATTGAATGAAATAAAATTCCCTCTCCATTCATTCAAACAATTGTTGGTACATCAGATAGGCAAATGCCAGTACATCACATAGCAAAAAGTAAAAATCCGTCTAACACCGCTTCAAGAGGCCATCGCTCGGCTGACTCGGTCTTGATCTCCTCGCGTCCAGCCACTGACTCTGTCTCGTGTGGAAACTGGCTCGGACAAGAGGTGGTCGAGCCAGTTGGCTCGGGTGGCCCGTGACAAAGGTGACAGAGGGACTGCAGAAGGAAGGCCACCTTTAAACGTTGAGGAAGGCTACCTCCCAAGTTGGCAACAACCAGGAAAAAGGAGCGCCGTGAAGGCCTCCCCTCTTCCAATCTGCCAACTCCTTGGAAGGAAGGAGAGAGCAAGCAGCCCCCGAAGAGTGAAAGAAATGAAGAACAGAAGAGGGAAAAAGAGGCTGCTGGGAGAGGTTAGGAGGGAACTTGAGTCGCCTCCTCCCCTCACACGGAGGGGAGTGGCGGCAGGCACCCCTAATCCCCCCATCCGCCCTCCATCAGAACATCAAGGATCCCGAGGCGGTATTGCGCCTTTCTCCCCCCTTCGTCCTTGCGGCGATCGACCGGCAGACCCGATACAGGTCGCCCGTAATACCGAGCCTTTCCAAGGGCTCCGGCAGAGGGAACCGCTCCGCCCTGGGCACCCCGCCAGAAGGCTCTGCTCGAGCGACGGAGCTGACCGCCTCGTGCACCACGGTCGGTTGGGGTTGAGACGCCTCCCCGAGCGAACCCCCAACCTCGACCGGCGCCGCGGGATCGACCGCACCGGGAACTTCAAGCACTTGGGGCTGCAACGCCCTCGCGGGCGAACCCCCAGCCCTGCCTATCTCGGCCCGCACCTCGCCGACCGAGACATCACCGACTCCGACCGATCCCCCGGTCTCAGCGTCAACTACTTCAACATCGGCCCCCTCTACCCCCGTGGGGGGGGAGAGCCGACCCATCGCCGCCCTCTGAAGGGCCCCCGGTCTCCTCGGCCCCCTCTCGCCTGGTAGGTGGGGGAGCTGGCCCCGAAGGGTCGGCCCCATCTTGCCCCCGAGAGGGGAGCGCCGCCGAGCCGGAGTCACCCCCGGCGGTAGTAGGAAGACCTGCCTTCTTGGCCCGTTTCCTGGCCTTCGCGGCCTCCCGCAACTTTTCCGCCGTGGGATCCTTGCGCTTTGTACTAGTTGGTCGTGAAGATCCCTCGGGGGCCACCCCCTTGCCCTTATCTCGGGCTTGGGCGCGACCCGCAGAAGCATCTGGTTCGTCGGCCGCCGAGTCATCTCCCAGATCAATGACCTCAGCAGCTTCCTCCAGAGGTTCCCGCCTCACGTCTGCAACAAAGGAAGAAGACCCGGTCAGGAGAAAGAAAGTAACTACCACCCCAGGAGAAGAACCTCGAGGGCGGTACCTGTCGACGTCAACCGCGTAAGAAAACACCGTTCAATGTTCTCCGGCGTCACTAGCTCCTCGGTCGACCGGCGGTTATCCAGCAGACGAGCGGCCTGCCGCTGCACGTGGGGAGGGAACTCCTCCTGGCGAGGGGGAAGATTCGGATGAAAATTGGGCGAGACCAGACATCTCCAAAACTCGTCCGTCGCCTCCACCTTCACCCAGAAGAATAGGGTCTTCCACCCCTTGTGCGAGGAGTGCTTCGCTGCGAGTGAGATGCAACTCATGTTCCTCCTCGCCTGGATAAAGTAGAAGCCCTTCCCCGCCGACGGGTGCGCTTTCAACTCGAAAAAATAGTGAAAGAGGTCCAAGGAAGGAAAAATATCGTGCTGACGACAGAGAATCCGAAAGGCGGAAAGAAGGAGATACGAGTTGGCCACCAACTGAATAGGCGCCAACCGGAAAAACTCGAGAAGCTTAAGTACAAAAGGCTCGAAGGGAAGGCGGAACCCACTCTTCCAAGCCAGAAGAAAAGTGCAAATGTGCCCCGTACGGCTATCCAGACTCGACTCATACGGGGCGGCGGCAGCAAAGCTGTACCTGAGAGGCAAGCGAAAACGATGCTCCAGCTTCCTCACCTCGGCTTCCCCCAACTCACTGCAATTGGGGACGGGCTCCCGCCTCACCTGCTCGATTTCCAAAGGCAGATCCGCCATCGAGCTGGAAGATGATCCCTCGCGCGAGCTCGAAGACTCCGGGGGGGAAGGAAGTTGCCGGACCGCCTCCGCGGTTATCCTCGCCAACTCCTCGAACGCCGCCGCAAGACTTTGCGTCTCCACTGTGCTCTCACGGCACATCAAGGAGCCCCAGAAGTAAAGAAACTAAGGAAAGCCTGAAACCCTGAGAAGCCTAGAACGACGAACAGCGCCCAACGCCTATAAACCCTGGAGGAAGGCGGCGCGTCGTTCCGTGCTCCGAGAAAAGGGGGGCCCCTTCTTTTCAAATCCGTCAGGATCATCATTACGGGCCCAGGCGACCACTACACGTGGCTCCATAACGCCAAACAGAATTCCACCCACCTGAGCCACGCCGGTCCAAATCCTCAAAAACTACTCGACCGAGCCTCCATGGCTCGGGAGTAGGAGGGGGACAAGTGGAGAGGGGGATTTCTGCAGCCCACTCAAAGAGCAGCCCAACAAGACCCAACATGGTCCAACGAGGCAAGCTCACCTGAGTGATAGCCCACAGGGCCCACTTAGGAAAGAAAAGTGTTGTATCCCCTAGTTCGTGTTTGGTTTCAATGATATCAAAACGATTGTGATTGTGTGTGTATGTGTTTCATTGAGCAACATGTTTTATATCTTGATTCGATGAGTTGAAAGATGGATTTAATGTTCACTCTTGAAAGCCATATGAACCTTTGGTGTTTAAGGAACTAATGCTATCTTTATGTTGATTTGCAGGTATACAAATCCATGGCTCATACTTGGAATCTAACGTGGTCCATCAATGAAGCTATTCTTCTAAAAGGGAGTTAACTTTGTTCATATTTGAAGGTCATATGAATGATTTGTATTTAAGGATCTCAAGTCTTGAATATTTTGATTTGCAGGACCACATCTACGGTTCATGTTTGGAACTCAAAGAAATGTATCAATGGCGATCTTCTTGTAAAAGGGAGTTAACTCATTCTTCACCTTATGTCGACTCTCACTTGTAACTTGGAGATTGATGAATGTGACCTTAATGATGCTTGCTCATTATTTGGATTCATGACCACTTGATTTGGTAAAAGGTTGATGTGTTTCATTCATGTTTCACATAAGCTCACTTAAGACCTTTGAGGGTTGGCACATGTTTGAGTATGCTCATGGATATTATTGTTGGGGTTATTGTGATTTAAATGTATGAACGATTCAAAAAGATCTCTTGTACCTATCAATGCTCCTCATGAGATAATGGTTCATGAATGTTAATTTTTAATCAACAATAATGCCATTTAAATGTATGTGGTTCCATGACATTATGCATGCTTTGCATTTGGCATAATTGTTAACATTTAAGTAATGGAGCATTTTGATATTGAAGAGTTGATTGCATTGTAACTGAATGTTGAGCTCCCATGTCATTGTATTTGATTGATTGAGAAATCCATGTTCATCATAACAAAACCTTGTCATTTGGTGGAATATATTTTTGTTGATTGATTTGAGAAGCAAAACGCATGCTTGAAGAGGTTCAATGATGTATTTCATTGTGAACATGTTCATAGTGTTAATGCATAACTCATATATTTTGATTCTCAACTAACCTCTTGGTTTATCATGTTTTTCAGGATGCAAAATCATTGTTGATCTTCATGGGATTATGGTAACATTTAATCAATTATTTCCCCCTGGTTTTGATGGAGGTTTTAGTTATTTTTCAAACTTAAACTGTCTTACAACCTTCACCATTTTCAATCCAACCATTGGATCTCCCCTCTAAAATTTTATGTTGTAGCCTTGGGAGTCCTCTTTCCAACGCTTCCAGTCTCGCTTCGATCGGAGTTTGGAGCTAGGAGAATTAATTCCTGCCGCCGAAGCGCGCAGAGCTATTTTTGTGTACCCTGCCTGAAAGGGTCGACCCTTGGGGTCGACCCCCACTGAAAGGGTCGACCCATGGGGTCGACCCCTTTAAATCTGGCTCTTTTTTTGGCCCCGACAGCAACCTAGTTGCCAAGGGTCGACCCCAGGGGTCGACCCCCACTGAAAGGGTCAACCCCAAGGGTCGACCCCTGTAACAGAGGGCCTCTTTTTGTGTTTTCCAGCAATCTGGTTGCCGAGGGTCGACCCCAAGGGTCGACCCCTTCCGGACGGGACTTACGAAAGTGTTTAAAACTCATCCTAAACCCCTTGAAACTTTACCAAAAAACCCCCCAATGGTTCCTAATCATACTAGGGTGTTTCTAACATGTGTGAGGAGGGTTTTATGTGTCTTTTGGGCTCTCTAAGTTATATGTATATATGAGCTACGAGATTCACAAGAAAAGAACCCTAATCAAAGTGTGTTCTTCCTTGTAGGAGAAGAAAGGGCTGAAACGGTGGAGAAGCTCCAGAGGTCTTCAACAGCAGATCTGATCTACTTCCCTTGTGATTTGGAGCTCGTGATAGAAGAAGAAAAGAAGCGGTTCGAGGAGAAGAACAAGAGGACGCCAAAATCATGTTCATCCGACTACGAACTGAGAAGAGCCAGATTGTTCTAAAGAGGGGGAGCTTTACATTTCAGTTTTGTTGTGTGGTTTAGTGTTTAGAAATTGTTCTGCGTTGATTGTATGCATATCTGATTTCCACATAAATTCCTAAACGATTTTCTTGTGTGGGTGTTCGGAGAAAGGGTTCTCCGAGTGGTTTGTGTTGACGCTTGTGCGTCGTATGCGGTGGAGGTTATTCGTGTGTGTGCTTGGAGATATTGTGGGGTGTGTTCCCAGTGTATGGTTGGGAGTTTACTCCCGTGTAGCTGTGTAGGCGTCGTCCTACGTGTGTGTGTGTTGGGGTACATCCCCGTGTGTGTGCTACTCTAGTAGCGTGTGTGTTGGGGTTTTTACCTCGTGTGTGTGTGGGGAGAAATCCCCGTGTTTACTGCATTCACAGCGTGTGGAGAAAGCCTTACCGGTTTGGTAAGGGGTGGACGTAGGGAACCCGTCGTGGTCCTGAACCACCTAAAAATCCCCGTGTCTCATGGTTTGATTTGTGTGTTTGTGTGCATCTCTTTTTAGTCTATATACGCAATCGTGTGAGCTCGGTGAGATTGAGAGAATTGAGTAATCTTACTTGTTCCAATTCAGTCAATCTCATTAAGTTTGTTAATTCCGCTGTGAGGTCGGTTAAGATTTTAATTGGATATAGTTTTTAGTAGGAGGGTTCTATTCACCCCCCCTCTAGAACCGTGTCCCTGCACTACGGGACCTAACAAAAAGCCCAATGAACAAACACTCGAGGAACCAACTCTCCCCGGCGGCCCCTAGGCTCGGAGGGCCCGAGTAATGGTCAAGTCACAAGGAGGGTCCGGCCCAAGCCGTTTCCCCGCCCGGGAGAGACAGGCATTCGCCGACCTATCCAACCCCTCTTTCGCCGAGCTATGCTCATCGCCCGGACAGGGCTGGCGTTTCAGAAGCTCGGCCAGACCGGATATTATCCGTTCGTGCTGCCGTTAAGAGTCCCCAACGGATAGGGGAATCAAGAAGCCGTCGGACTTCGAGGTGATAACGTTCCCACGATAAGGCCATGAAAGTCCACGTTGAGGACGTAACTCCCGTCGGAAACCCCTCAGCTTGCGGGACTCCCGAAGGCGGCGTACTATTTAAACCAGGGATACCCTCCGGTGGAAGGTAAGGGCCATTAAGACACTCATACACCCAAACTCCTGAGCACAATCCGCTTCACCCCTCTGGTGGAGAGGAATCTCGCGCACTAGTTTTTCTCCTCCCCATTGTTGCTTCCACCACAGCTCTACTGACTTAACCATCGGAGGGTTTTTCCCCAGGGAAACCCCCTGGGCCCTCTGATACGTTTCCCTGTCTTGCAGTTCATCTTCTGGTGATCCACAGCCCGCTCAGGACACAGCGCGAGATTTCACCTCTTCAAGTATAGTTCATGTCGAATTATTTTAAAATGAGTGTCATGTCATCATTTGACGTGACATTCACATCAAATTAAAAAATAAAAATATTAAAATTTATATTATTTATATTACTTTTTGATTTTTATTATGAGACCCAAATTAAGATGATGAGGTGGAGCCATGCCAAAATAATTTGACATGAACCTCACTAAAAAATCAAAAATAAAATAAAATAATCAATGACACAGCATGCGTTGAACAAAGTGTTAGTCATTGTAATGCACCCTTCCCCATATCCTTGAGAGGTCAAAAGTCATTGTAATTTTTATTAGAGATTTTTTAAAATAATTTTATTTCAATGATTATTTACTTAAATATGGCCATTCTCAAGTTGTTTATAAAATTATACCCCCACTTATGTCACATACCATTTTGCCACCTCATCTTTCTTAGGTCAGCTTTTTTGTCATCTCAATTTCTCACTTCACTCGCTCTCTCTCTCTTTCTCTCACTTCACTTTCTCTCTCTAATCTCTCTCTCTTATCTAAGAGAGGACTTGCAGTGACAGAGATAAAGGAGGATCGAGGAGCCCAATGAGGAGTACCCCGATGACGGCATTGTGGCGGCTGTGGTCGTGTGCGGCGGGCCAGAAGAAGAACGACTTGAGGTCGACGTATGTGTCGGAGAAGGCAGAAAAGGACCCGAGATGGCAGGTGGTGGGGTCTAACCTCGAGAGGTGCTCTCGGAGTTAGGAGGCACAGAAGTCGATAACATGCTGATCCGAGTGGAGGTCGCATGTGGTGATGTGGTTGAGGAGAGAGAGAGAAGGGGTGCCCGAGGGGGGTTTCCCCTACAGCTAGTCGTGCGCCATCTTCTTCTCGATGAATCGCTTGAATTAGTGTGCCTCCATATACAACTCTACCTCCAGCCACTAGAGCCTCATGATCATCGCCATCGCCCCACTTGTCGCCAATGTTGAGACCGCCCGCTCCTCCTCTAGCTTCGTGCACAGCTCTGTCACCGTAAGTTGTTGGCATGTCGGCCAACACCTCCCTCAACATTGCCGCCTCGATCTCCATGTCCACTCGAGTGGCCCAATCCACATAGATCACCCCACCTCCGCATTTCCCATCCTCTCTGTCGCCTTCCCCAATGCACCTTGTTCACCCTTTGCTTCACAGATCGCAGATAAGGGGCGCCCGTAGGGCAGCAACGCGAGCAGCCACAACAGCAGCACGTCGAGTTTGGCACCAACGGGGGGAGAAAATCTACATTAGATTCCATGGAGACCCACGGGCCGACATCCAGGGTGGCGATCTGTGTGGCCCCTTATAAAGAAAGAGAGAGAGAGAGAGAGAGAGAGAGAGAGAGGTAAAAAGAAAGTGGAGTGGGAGGATGAGGTGACAAAAAAGAGTTTAAGTGCGAGAGATGAGGTGGCAAAATTAATTAGGTGGTAAAAAATAACGCATAATTTTATAAATAAGTTAAGAATTAACATATCTGAGTAAATAAATATTAAAATAAATTATTTTAAAAAATCTCTTTTTATTAATACCCGTCGTGCCTTAAATGTCAATCTTATTTCATACTCAAAGATCATATTAACAGTTCAGTAAAATGGAATAAGTAAGTTTACATAATCCAAATCCATTCCTTCTGTTTTAGGTTCCAAGCAAGATTCTAAAAACCTCGCGTTATTACTTATAATTGCGTTATGGCCCTTATCCCAACCATAGTTTCAAGATCATCCTTTTTGGATTATACAATTTTTTAGAAAAATTTCTATAAATCAATGGTATTTCTTAAAATTTTAAAAACCATGCTTACTTATCTACAATCATATCTACCACTCTTATTAAAAATATATTTCAAAAACATCGTTACGGTCACCTTTGGTCAGCCACACATGCATAATTCTGGTCACCCACACTTAATTCTAACGAGTTAAAGGTTAACTCACAAATGTAAATCACTAAAATTTACTTTTAGGTAAATTTAGGAAACGTTTGGTTCAGATATGTACAATGAGATTATGTGAAAAATTTATATACCATATATTATTATGTTGTCAGAGATTTGTAAGAGTACAAATCTCCCTCCTCTCTCTCTCTCTCTCCATCCGATTAAGAATGATAAATTATAATAAATGTTAGGATGATTAAAAATATCTGTGAGATTTTAAATGAGATAAAATGACGGACGATGGATTTAAATATGCTAGTTTAAGTGATCGATGGATTTAATTGTTAAATATATTTAAAATTCACTCAAAAAATTTCTCATGAAATTATTGAGCTTTTGAGATGCTATCTTTTGTGTGCATATATCTCTCTAATTTTGAAATATGTGAAATATGAAAATTAGAGTGTCATTAATATATTTAATTGGGATGATGAGAATGTCAAAAAATTTAATATTAAAATCTCAAAATTTATTTCTATTATACTAACCAAATGCGCCCTTGGTGAGACATAGAGAGACATCCTATGAGGTCTATTGTTCCGGCATTGGGTGGGGATGCACACACACATAGACTTGTTACTGCCTTATTGGTGCAGCCGCTTTTGTGGGGTCTGTGTGGGAAATGTCGTCGTGCACCCCATGTAGAGAGAGAGAGAGAGAGATGCTGCGTGAGGGTTGATTTAATCGTTCGGGTTGATCCGTGACCCGAAAGACTAGAACCGTTTATATTAATATTATAAATTACCATAAAATTTTAAGATACCTTGAATTAGAAATATGAAACAAACATTTATAACATATAATGTAAAAATTAAACAAGTGTATTAAACAACCACTAAACTAGTCTAAAAAAGAATAAAATTCATATTAAATAAACACTACGTAAGACCATTTATCAACTATAATTAACATCTCACGAGATAAGTTTCATGACGTGTGAATTCAAATTTCTTGGTCATCTAAATTTTCATCTTTTTCCTTATCTTCGTCTCTTCATCTCCCTCTAAATTTCTTTTCAACTTCCAAAAGTTGGAAAGTTAGAGTCTCAAAAAGACTATACATCTATAACTTTAAAGAGGAGTTAGAAGACTCATCACCTTCTATATTTTTCATGTAAAATTAAAAAATAAAAATTAAATAAATAAAAAATATGTCTAGGAGTCGGACTCGGTTGGCTCACATGAGTTTTAGCGGGTCGACCGGTTTGCACCGGGTTACACCGGGTTGACTGGGTTTGATCAGATTTTGGGTCTAAAACGGTCTAGACACTATTCTAACCCGATTTTAGAACTGGATCGTGGATGAACCGGTCGGATCGATAGGTCCGGGCCTGATTTTAAAACAGTGATGCCATGTGCTTTGGGTTGGGAGAGAGAGAGAGAGAGAGAGAGAGAGAGGTGGGTATTGGGGTGGGCATAGAGGGAGTGGGAGTTTTTTGTCATGTTATTTTACTCGAGGTATGTTCTTAGATTTGACCATTATAATAAAATATTCTCTCTGAATCTCAATATCTTTCAACAGAAATTAGTTAAAGTGATAGTTTTTTAAATTATATTAACAGAATAATGGTATGTATGATTATTGACAAACAAACATAGTTTTTTAAAAAGTAAGGAAATACCAATTGTTTATGTGGCATTTCCCTTCTTTTTCTCAAAAAAAAACGTGACCTTTACCATTGTTTTGTTAAAGGATACGTAAAAGGCAACGGAATTATTCGCCCGACGCCGCTTAAACAGTCAAACATAACTTGTACGGGGGCAATTCGGGAAATAAGCCACGTCGACGAGACAAAGGCTCAAAGCACGCGGCGGTCCCCAACGGTGGCATCCACAGTGCTAACTACATAAACTAGCGCTGTGTTCGCGGTCCCACAAATATCGAGGAGGGGACGAAACAAAAAATTTCCAGTATCGTGGCTAAATCTTATTGGTTGGGTGCTGCGACCTGGATTCTTGCGATACGTACCCAGAGCGGTTTCCCTCCCCTTTGCACACCCCCACTGTCTTTGGATCGATCCCCGAAAACAACCAATCCCGAGCGATGACGCCACTATGAACAGAGACACAACCTTGCCATTTTCTTCTGAAAATCCTATAAACAAGGCACGATTTTTGAATTTTGTTTTGTTGATTATTCTCTCGGGGGAAAACGAGAAATCCCTCCCCTTCCCCCCACGCCCACGAGAAATTGTCCGGCGCCACCGGGTGGGCGCCGCACCGGTGGATTGCGGAGGCAGCGGCGGAAAGGAGAGCGGGTGGTCCTGGCGCACCCCAGCGGTGGGAAGCGGAAGGCCTTGCCCAGTACCCACTTTGCCGCAGGCATTCGATGGGAATCGAGGAATCCCGGCAGTGGTGGGGGAGGAAAGATCGCAGCTTTCTCCCTTCTTTGGAGCGCGGGAGAGTTTCCGCATCTGGGTCTCGCTCCGTTGGTGGAGAGACAAGGTTTGCTCGGTCATGTTGATGCCCTGTAGGGACTTTTCGCGCTGGTGCTCACCCTCCGTTTAATGGCGGGAATGGGTGGAGGACGTCCCTGTTTCTGAGGCAATTGCCTAAGGAATTGGTGGAATTCGTGGTCCTCTGGGCCTTACCTTGTGATGTACGGCGCCTCACCAATTACCGGCTTCGTCTCAGGGATCTGGGTGGGAGGTGAGGCCTCCACGAGACAGAAGAATTGCTGAAGAGTAGGTGAGGAGGAATCGAGCTTTACGTGCTCCTGGGTTGTTTTCTCATCTGCTTTATTGTTCATATTGCGACGAAAGTCTGAATTTTTTTCCCTTCATCTTCTACCTTTCTCGTGTGGTTCTAGCTCATGTTCAGATTTTTGAAAGGGAATCCTTTTCTCCTTTATGCATTAGTAGGTTTTGAGGGCTGAGGATCCCGTGACAATTGAGCTGGACAGCTTTCTCTCCCCAGCTGGGTTTGTCTTCCTCCTAAAGATCGTCATTTCTCTTCTCTGCATCTAACCAGAAGAGATCTTTCCTCTGTGTTCTCTTCGGTGAGGGTCTCTTCAAGGCAATTGCAAGGATGGGCCATTCCTTCCACTCCATTGATGAGATAGTTGGAGAGATAACGAAAATCCACCGGTCTCTTCCGTCGAGGCCGGGTGTAGAAGAGGTGGAAGCTGCATTGGCATTGGTGCGTAACGTCGACGAGGAAGGAGGACCCCGTCTGGATGCCATCGAGAAGCAGAAGAGGGGCTTTGATGTCCCCCAGGAGCTCTTCTTTGTGCTCCAGGAGATGGAGAAGAACCTCGTGTTATTCCAGGGCAGGGACCAGAAGAAGGAGGCGCTGAGGTTGCTCGATCTTGAGAACACCCATGTTCTTTTCGATGAATTGGTCCAGAGGGCCTGGAGATGCCTGCCGTCCGGTTCAAATGGTGCAAGTTCCACCTCCGTGTCCACGAGCTCCCCCACGGCTACTGCTACCACTTCAAATATGGTCTCCAACTCGTCGATGAGCAGAACACATGCATTCCACACTGAGAGAGAGGTCCGGCAGAGCACCGAGCTGTTCACCAGAGATGATAGTTACGTGAAGAAAGTCAAATCAACAATGTATTCTGATGGAATCACTCTTGATTCAAGTGCAGCACATGGCCTGTCGATAAATTCGGCGATGAAAACCTTTGCCACTGCTGGTGAGTTGTTTCGTCTGGATTAGTAGATCCATATGTATATTGCATTTTTGTCTCGATATGTGGCTATTTCAAAGAGAAATATAGTTGAAATTTCTCTCACAACACTTACGGTTGAAAATTTACCGTTTAAATTTAGTATTGGGTGAGAAAAAGAGTATCTTGATGAACATTTTGGTTGCACAGTGGAAATTGAAGTCGTGGTTGTGGGTTATTTTTCAATATGCTTTAGATCTTCCCCCATATGGTGCATGATTGCATCCTAAAAATTTTCTGATTAAGTGTGTATCATTAAACCATTTTTTATCTGTGGATTTTGCAGGAGAAGACAGTGAGAAATTGAGTTTGATAAAACTGGCTAGTTTGATTGAGGTGTCTTCAAAGAAGAGATCCCTGGGTCTTAATCTTCGGAACAAGCTGATGAAACAAGTAGAGTGGTTACCTGATTCAATTGGAAAGCTATCCAGTCTTGTTACGCTGAATCTCTCAGACAACAATATAACTGCACTTCCAAGAACAATGGGTGCACTTTCTTCCTTAACAAAATTGGAGCTTCAATCTAATCGGATTGCTGAACTTCCAGAGTCCATTGGGGACTTGTTTAGCCTCATGTATCTCGATGTGAGAGGAAATCAACTGATGACATTGCCTTCAACATTTGGCAAGCTAGTGCGCCTTGCGGAAATTGATTTGAGTTCAAATCAGTTATCTTCACTTCCAGATACGCTTGGGAATCTAGTGAATTTGAAGAAATTGATTGTTGAAACAAATGATCTAGAAGAATTGCCCCATACAATCAGCCATTGTACATCTCTTGTTGAGTTCCGAGCTGATTACAATCGCCTCAAGTGCCTTCCAGAAGCTGTGGGTAGACTTGGATCTTTGGAGATTCTTTCTGCTCGTTACAACAATATTAAATCCCTCCCAACCACAATGGCTTCCCTTTCAAAATTAAAGGAAATTGATCTCAGCTTTAATGAGTTGGAGGCAGTGCCCGAAAGCTTATGCCTCGCTACCACAATCGTCAAGATGAACATAGGAAATAACTTTGCAGATCTAAAGTCACTGCCACGATCCATCGGGAATCTTGAGATGTTAGAAGAACTAAATATCAGCAATAATCAGATAAGGGTTCTTCCTGATTCTTTTGCATTGTTGTCACAACTTCATGTGCTTCGTGCAGAAGAGAATCCTTTGGAGGTGCCACCAAGACATATTGCTGAAATGGGTGCACAGGTAATTATACTGGTGTACGTTCAGTTCATCATAAGTTTCCAGTTTTCTTTTTCTATTATGACTTGAAAATACTAAGTCTGATTGTTATATGTTTTTTTAGGCTGTTGTACAATACATGGCTGAACTTGTTTCCAAGAGAGACGTAAGAGCACTGAATACTAAGACAAAGAAGAGCTGGGCCCAGTTTTGCTTTTTCTCTGGCCCTAACAAAAGGACACATGAGAATCTAGACTTTGTAGAAGCCTGATCTTTTAAGGTCCAGGTGAGTAGTCAAACACCACAGGATCTGGTTCCAAGATATCATATCAAGTATCTGTGTTGATTTTTTCCGATGCCCATCCTTTACATGTATTGCAGGAAATGTGTGTTCAGCATAATAGATGGAATCATGAACTTCAACTCAGCACTTAACTGGCCACAAGCATAGTGAGGGATGTGGCTGTTTTTGTTAATGAGAAGCATATTGTTTCCTGTACTTGCTAGATCTGTTAGTTCTCTTGTATGTCCATTTTGATTTGAATGAGTTGTACCATTTGTGCAGCGGCGAAAGGAGGAAAATGTGCTCCAATTTATCCATTCAATATTTGGTGCCCATTTACTGTGTCATCATCTTGGATTTCTATAGTTATCTTGTTCTGTCAACTTCCCGGCATAATGTGCTGTCTGACAGCATCTGGTATTCTTTTGATGTCTGTGTCTTAATCCTGTGGAAGTCTTGAAAATACCCACCAATTTGAATGTTTATTTTGACCTGGTCTATATAATCATTCATTTTGTCTCAAGATGACACATTCAAACACCAAGTTCAGGTATCGTAAACTACTTTTCCCAGCCTTGAGAATACAAAGTGGAGCAAATATCTTTTACTCCCCATCCTTGCTCGCTTGGTTGGATCCTTGAAATGCATATATACCTCTTCTCCTGATTGTGTATTGAATCCAGGATGGAATCAAGTCGGTTCGTCGCGGTGAGTCAGCCCAGCCTGGTATTGATATGGATCATGCCAAACATGTTTAAGCCAATAAGGTAAATTAATGAGTGAAAAAAAAGGCTGTGATTTGGCTGGACATCACTGCAGTTCTGCTGGTGACTATATCCCTCATCCACGCAGTACACCCCTTTTTCCAGACATTCTGGATGTTCAGGCGATTGGAAATTTTGATAATTTGTGTTAAGGCATGGGAGAGCTCTCTGTTGACTGTTGGTGGAACTTGATGTACTGTGCTTTGTTATGGGTTACATCCCATCAAGGGAACCAACAAAATGAATGTACATCATATTGAGTCATTTCCCTTGAGCTGATCTATGATGTCCTCTACTTTCTGCTGAATGGGGGAGCTCACCCTGGTCCTTTCTTTATTGACCGGGCAGTGGATTTTCGTGGTTAATATATCTGACATCTTTAATTCAGAATAAAATACAAGGCCAGAACGCTGCATGGAGTCTTCAAATAACAAAAGAAATCACGGGTAACGTATCAATGCTCCCATATGCATGTGACTTCTCGCCGAACACACCAAGAAGTGGCTCAAAATTAAGGGAAGATCTTAAAGACCTCTAGCTATTGGGGATGGGCAGATTTGGCTAAACCTTGGGGGCCGCTTTGATAGCAGGGTTGTCGGACAGATGACGCAATCGGGCAGAGAAAAACTCCCGATGAACCCCATCTCCCCCTCACACACATTGCGTTAACTGGGGTTAGTTAACGCAAGCGACCCCCCATGCCCGGTTAACAAAGTGACCCTCAAACTTTACTCCAAGATTGGAGTGGCATCGACTTCACTGACGTCAATTTTGGTCATCTTTGAATAATAAAGATTTTTTGACCTTCTACTAGTCCAAACGAAGTAAATCTAGGAATTTAAACGGTTGACATATCATTCTAAATAAAACAAATCTCGAGGATTGGATGTGTTGCCATCAAACGCCTTCTAACGCACGAGTAAATCCACCATCACCTGCAGTTCTCATCTCCCCCACAAGATAACCATGCACTAAAATCTCCGCGATCGATCTTGTCTCGGAGTGCCGTCCATTTGCTTTCGCTCTCACAACTCCCGTGATGGCTTTCACCCTCTTAGGTGTAACATTTTACAGGCTTCTTGAAAGTACACCTGAGCAGAAATCATCAATTCATCTTTTTTTTTAAAGTTTCACAAAATAACCTTGATATTTAAAACTGATTTTCCTGCGTTTTATAAATAGCAAAAAATAGTCAGCAGGGTATTTGCAAGAGCAGGCCTAGGAAGCCGAGTCTCCGTTTCTTGGCCCATTCGATTTGCCTGCCATGGCCCGTTGCCCATGTTTCTAGGAGAATGACCTTACATTAACCCAAAAAATTCAAAACAAATTATAAAAAAAACTCACAAAATGGACTGGGTGTGCAGAAGCCCAGCCCATTTTCTTTTTTTAGCGGCGAGGGGCAATTAACGTAGGCCCGGCCCATTGGCCAACTCCCAACCCAAAAGCCAGTTTCATACAAATGCGCTGTGTTTGCATCAAACCAAAATTTCCCCCTTTCTTTTTTCCCACTGAGAAGAGAATTTTACTCTTCCCCTTAATACGCACTGAAAAATATCCACGTTTTCATGTATCCTCTATACTCCACAAATTCATGCAGCTTGTAGCTTCGGATTCTGCAAAGTTAGCATACATCAGAGAATGTGAATATTGGAAAGTTAGATATCTTGATTCAGTGTGAACAGCAATTCAAACAGTTTTTTTTTTAATAAATGATAACTATGCGAGTAGGGATTCGGACAAATAATCGGAAAAAAAACAACAATAAAACCTTACAGAAATGATTTCCTTAAACAGAGGGCAAGAAAGCTCGTGATATGCTTACAACACTTTCTGTTTTGTTTAACTGGAAGTAAATTTGACAAGCAATAACAAACGAAAAATGATGATCTGCTTGCTCACAACAGATACTAACTTCGATGCATATATAACGACATTGAAAGAGACTTCCCCTAAAGTCTTTTCTCCTCTTCAGAAGTCACAGTGAAGAAAATAATGTTAAACAGGGCACAATTTGGATCCTCCTCCCACTTCCGAAAGCTTGACAATGTCTGTCATAAGGCAAGACAGAAGCAACATTAGTAATCTACATAATCAGAAAGAACGTTTATAGAACACTAACATAAAGCATCTTATTTAACACAGTTAGATAGCGAAGCATTTGGGTGCACCTAGTAGCTCCAACTGTATATGGGTAAGAAAAGAGAGTTCTCCTGTTGACAAATAAGCATTGTAAGGTTGTAGTTTTCACCTGATTATGAGAAATGAAATACTTCCAGGTGACATTGGTCAAGCTTGCACATTCTCACATGAATTTCTTAACATATAACTGGTGAACGAGATTATGTAGGACGCATATCAATAAATTTAAAATCACCTTCTCCTGATTTGGTGTAATGGAAGACAGGGAAGCATGGAAAATAGGAAGACTTTAGATAGTTCCATCAAGTAACGTCTTGCATGATCAACAATGTAGAAATCTTGACCAAAATAGTCCACTGAGTCACTGACACAAACTGGAGAACAAGCACTGAAATTACAAAGGAACCTGATTCACATGTGTCTGGCTAATTTTTTTTGAATTTGTCGAGTATCAACCAATGACCATTATGACCACATATCTAAATATTATTCCGCCAACCTGAATTGTCCATCACTTTACAAGAACCGAGAACATCTATAAAGATGTGGTCTGAAATAATTATGTAGACTCATGATAACATCAGTATGTAAGAAGCATGAACTTTCATGCTAGAGCTTTTGCAGATTATGATGAGAATGGTTCTGATATTGTAAACAAAAACTGACATTATGAATGTAGGAGCACGAACAGGAGAAAGAAAGAGCACGAACTAAGGTTTAATGCCCATCCCTAAATTGATGATAGCTCAAAAATTGCAACCTCCATTGTCATTAACCACCACATATGAATCATTCTCTGGCTGGCATCTATTATCTCGGAAGTCGAAAATTTCACATTCTTCTACCAAATGTTAAGGGAAAGAGCTTTCCAAGTATTGCAAACCTAGCCTGCATTGGTCCACATGGGTCTGACACGATGTGGCGGCAAAAGAAGAAAGGCAAGGACCTCACACGGGTTTGCAACAAACTGCAAACCCAGGTTTGCAGGAAGTATTGCTCAGGAAAATGATGAATTCTATTGGTCAACATCATGGATTCCAACACAAGGGCTATACTCCAACCATGTCTCAAACATATCAGCTGTTTAATCCACACCACTTTTGCTTTTATAGAGAAAAACTCAATTACCAGTAGCTTATAATCCAGCGGATCAACAAGTTTATGACAGATTGCATCTCCAATACAATATACAATTGGACGCCAGAGAATCACCACAAGGATATGCATTTTCTTATTTTAAAAGGTTACAAGCTATACCTATTATTAGTCAATAGTGATTATGTGGAAGCAGCAGAAAGGGGGCATCAAACAATTGGACAAATTGTTCTGCCTGTTCAATCAGCACGAGCATCATAAACCTTATCCCATCAAGCTGGGTAGGTCATACAAAGAGTCCAAAGACTTGGATAAAGTTTTCTACGAGCTATCTTCCCTGATGCCAACACAGTGCAATGTGGCCAGTCACGGGGGTTTACCATTTTACAAATACCTCAACCAATGCCTACATGCATAGCTTGGAATTAAAACCTAGATCAAATAAGAAATGGTGCATTGCAGCAAATTTAAGGGAAAAAGGTGGACAAGACCCCACTCCCCTTAGAGAAAAAGAAAGAAACTGATTTGCACCCGCTTCAGCCAGGTTCTAATGCAAGCATGAGAACACTGGGACTAGATCTTTGAAACAGAGAAAAGAAAGTAATTGAGAAAGGGGGGAGGAGGCACGGCTATTGTTAGGATTTGATGTCTCCCTTTCTCTTTGGATCTGATGAAGGAAAAGCATGTGAAGCTGTAATGGCAGCAGTGACATTGTGAGCTGGAGTCTTCTATTCTCTGTTCTAGTTTCCATTCACTTGTTTTGCCATATAGGGACAAGTGTCAGGAAGTCCCTTCAGAGAAAGTTGCAAAAGTGTGAAAGAACCTAGAATAAAATTTTAAATAGACCTGACTAAAAATAAAGATTTACATATGAGTAACCAAGTATAGAAAAATATCAAAATAATAAAAAGGAGTCCTACACCTAGTGAAGTCCTCAATGAGATTTATCCCACAGAACCCTTTTTTTGAAGGTGATTTATCCCCCAGCACTTGGTCCGTCCTTTCCCAAGCAATACAGCTGTTTTTTCCTGAAACCAAGTAGACGAGTGTAATCAAGGCCCACATAGGAATGTCTTATGCCTAAACATGACAGAAATGCATTCTTCAAAAACTTCTACCACTAGAGCACTTGTAGGTGCATATGCTGGTCTGGAAGAGAAATTGATTAGGAGTTCATAGGCAAGCATAACATCCACCCAGTGATATCGCTTAAAAAAGAGCACATGGGTTGATAACCCTTGAAACTATGTCATCTGTCCAGATGACAATGGCATCTAGGGAACCTCACAGTACAGGAGGTTCCATTCCTCCAGCTAATTCATGATATTGTCTCTGTTATTAGAATTATTTGGGTCCCCAGAAACTCCTAAGATATGCTGTCAGTAATTCCTGGACTTTGTTATTAGTTTGCATGATGATTCTACATTACCATATTGAGATTTGCACTCAATGGGCAACATTTGGCTTGCATTTGGTTTCAAGGACAAGCCAACTTGCATCCATATTGGTGAATGTTGGCACTCAAAATATGATCCCTGGCGACCAAGCCGCAAAGACAAATGATACGGCCCACTGAAGCACAGAAACCGATGAAAATCAACTTATCGAGGGTCCCTCGAGCTGACGAAGCCCCAAGCCACCTTGAAGGGAACACCGGGGACCTCACCTCAGGAGAGTCAAAGTCAACCCGCAACCAACCGGCGGTGCGATCAAGCCTGCCCAATGATCCGGCATCGACTCTGTCATGCCGCTACCCCACATCCGACGTCCGATCAAGGACGACGGTCTACCTTATGATTCTCCGAAAGAGGAAGAATGCCCTCGGCCATCCACAACAAGGGGCCGGAGGTTCTGTCAGCAAGAAGATCCCGATCACCGACACGGGTTCGGCTTCTCGCCCTAGTGAGGCCATTAGCGGCCGATGGATCGCCGTTCACGGCGGAATTACCCAGGATGCAATGCCATCCTGCAAGGAAGCTTCGGACACAGGTCCGTCTTGATGAGAGGCACCAATCACAGTGCCGAAAGTCGTACCGACGGGACACCCGTGTGTCCGGACCGGAAGCACACGAAGTTCTGATCAAGGCCGTTCGTCGCGTCAAGAGCTTCGTCAACACCCCGTCAAGGCTCCCCGAGAGCCAGTACGAGAGGAACAGTCAACTGGAGTCTCCGGAAGCATCCCCGGACCCACCGGCCTGGCCGTGCCTGGAAACAGGTTAAAACGGCGCCGCTTAAAACGGCGCCGTCAATCCGGCGCGCAAAAGCCAGAAGGGGCCTTTCCCCGGCGCCGTTAAAACGGCGCGCAAAAAGCCAAGGGGGCTGCTCCCCGGCGCCCTCAACCCGGCGCGCCTTTCTCCACCGCGCCGGATTAACCACATGCCATATATATGGCATGCCTGGAGGGGGATTATAGAAGAAGAAGAGGCCAACAGAAAAAGCGGAGGGGAGATCCGATCAAAAAAAAAAGGAAAAGAGAGCCAATCGTCCGAGAGCGAGAAGTCTTGGGGGAGAAGAAAGGGTTTCCACGAGGGCCGCTACGATCCTCCCCGGTCCGTTCGCTCGAAGCCCTCCGTAGTCGGAGAAGAGGAGCTAGTTCCGATACTCTGCTTTGGAGAAGAAGTCTAGGTGGGTTCCGAGATCGTTTTCTGACGATTCTCTCCGTTCTCTCTTTTCTGATGTGATGTAAATGAAGCGGGAAGGGCGATGATACGAGCCCTCTCCCCCTTCATCATCTTTTCTCTTCCCCTTTTCTCCGAAAACCCCTGCGCGGGTACGATATTGTAGCATCCTGGGCGAGGATATGAGCTTGCGATGCCCTGCTTCTTCTCACTTTTGTTTACCCCTCCTGCTTTCTGCTTGAATGCTGACTAGGGGATGTGGAGCATTCGTAATGAGCCATCTGGGCATTCACCCTTTCTGTATTCGAATAAAAGTCATCAATATCTATATATGCAACCGAAGATTCATTTCCATATACTGGATCGAGGTTTCTTTCCGTGGTTTCTCTGATGCATACGCCCTGACGATTCCAAGGGCAACAGTGATATCACCCTCTCCCCAGGGGTTTCGTCTCGCATCAATTTCTATTCCGTGGAGGGCCATTGGTCAGAGGAAGGCACCTCGATGCTCCTCTGGTCAGAGCCCCGGGACCTTCTCCCATCGCCCTCCTTCCGTTCCCAGTCATGAATGGAGGGGGATGGGGGTATCCCCATAATAAAAAATGCAATGTCTGTGGGTATTATTATCTTTCTGTTCGTTATCCCGATTGCTCAATGGCTTGCCCTCCCCTGGTTGTGGAAAGCCACAAGCCAACAAGCTACTGTCTATGCTAACAGGCTAACCCCGATATCAACATAATCCCCCTTGCTAACTAGTCAACCGGCTGGTTTATTACGCGAATAGGCCAATTAACTCCCTTCTATCGAATACATCATGTCCTGTCCTGCTCATGACGATTTTTTCCGAAGAGTTTGTCCGACGGGGAGAGGGGACATTCCCCCATGAATCACCAGTGGATCACGGGGTCATACCCCTTCGTGGTATGTATCCTCATGGTCTGTTCGGTGAATATAAACAGGGGCTTTGGCCCAACATTAAATCCACTATCCTCAAGGATATCGTGGTGGCCACGGGTTGGAAACCTCTCACAGGCTAGTCCTCGAGGGCTTCTCCTCCCTATTGGCTGTCCCTTCCGATCATGATTTGGCTATGAGTCGAGTGCCCCTCGTAGGCTAGCCCTCGGGGTTTACCTTCTCTTATTGTCACTTCGTCTGATCACCTTTCAACCCACGGAATGATGGTGCCCCTCGTAGGCTAGCCCTCGGGGTTTCCTATCCGTTCGGGTCTGCCAGCCGCCGTTGCGCCACCTGGCTTTTAGGGGTTTGCTCCGCCACGTGAGCATCCTCCGCTTCTCCCCGACAAATCCTTTAGGATGGGGAGATGCTGCCGAAATTTCGGCTCAAACGAGTGTAAACTCGGAGCAATTGCTGCGCTCGAGTGTGAACCTCGCGCGAACCCGTGACTTGGCTTTGAACGGTTTGGGACCGATCCAATGAATAATCAATTCAATAAAGTCCTCAAAACCCCAAAATAATCTAATAAATCCATAAATAAATCAACAGAATCTCGGTTTCCGCGAAATCGGGCTAAAACGGCGCGATCACGCGTTAAAACGGCGCGGCCTAAAGCGGCGCGCCCTATCCGGCGCGCCCTCCCCGGCGCGCCCCTATCTTCCACCGCGCCGTTTTAACGGCTTTTCCCCCTTTTACCTACGTTTGACCGCGCCGTTTTAACCCCTTTTACCTACGTTTCAGGGCGCCGTTTTAACCATTCCAACCCGTTTCTTCGCATGCACTGCACCGGTTTCGTTCCGAGTCGTGTCATCGCATAATTCTAATCCTTTTTCCTATTCATGGGATGATTTCTCATACTAATCATGGAATTTCATAAGCTCTTTGATTGAATAATTGAATAAACTAGCTTTTCAAGCTTGAATCGATATGTCTCGAATCTTTGGCATCATGATTTGGCCCAAGCATTCGTGTCTCATTAATGTATGCCCGAGTGGGTGCACCCTTGGTATATCAAATGACATTGTCAGAAGGCCGGGTTATACCTGACCGGAAACCTTGTCACGCGTGAAGGCGGCTTTCGGGCCTAAGTACTCCGCCATGTACCAGGCCCCACCTCAATAAACCCTGCGTATTCGGTCATGACATCTTGCATGATTGTTCGCATGCTCTGTATCTTTTATTCCGGCTTCGACAGCCCGCTATCTCGGCAACTAATCAAAGGTGTTCCCTCCTCGTGGGGGATGTAATTAACGCCATAGCCTTTACGGTATGGCGGACTGCTGGTCCCGACCGAACCTCACTCTCGCCCGATAAGGGTCAGAATGAGCGCATCATAAATCGTCACTCATGTGACTGGCACGCCCGCGTCGTCAATCAGTCAGTTGATTACTAGTCAGTCAATTGATTGATCGACCCGCGAAATAAATGAATGAAAAATACCAACGAAAAGGAGCGAAGGAAAAGACGGTCGAAACAGTCTGGCACGCCCGGTGGGACCAGTGTCACCTTTCATCTCTTTGCCGAGATATTCGGGCTTCGAAGCCCTTTCAAAGACTACTGATTGTTTTCCTGTCTATCTTTTCAGTGCAAACAATGACGACTCATGGAATAGCTGGCGTCGACTTCGACCATCGATAGTCGCCAGACACGCGCAAGGGTACCTGGCGGTGCCCATGGAGTTTGGTAGCTTTCCTCCTGCTGTGGGCTTCCCCAACTTCTTGGGGTTGGCCTTTGTCGACATGCTGGAAGTCGAGGCAATGGAACCCGTCAAGGAACATGTGAAGGAAATGGAGCCTTTGAAGGCCCCCTGCCGCGGTGATTCGCTCAAGAACCCGGTTCCGGCCGCTAGCTGCCTGGTGCACCACCTTGTACGGGTGATGCATCCCACTGATATCAACAAGCCCCCTGGAGGACGTCAGCGTCGCCAGGCTCGCAAGAACCCTGCCGTGATCACCGGAACTGTCTCTCAGTCCGGAAAATCAATGCTGGTGGGAGGTATGCGTGTCTTCCTCAACGGGCGCACGGCACGGGTGACCCCAGATCGCGTCATCCCAAACGTCCCTGTCTACAACAACTATCAAGCTCTCGCTGGAAGGAGGGCAGAAAGAGAAGAAGCCGGCCACCATGGCCAAGAAAACCCGGCGCTCAGGCCGAGGAAATTCAAACAGGTGTGGGTTCCCAAGCGGACCCAACCTGCCTACCATCCAACGCCCACCCGCCATCGTCCTATGAACGACGAGGCGAGAGCGAGAAGAGAAAGGGGCTTGTCCCTGATGAATGAAGAAGAGGTGGTTGCGGATCCTCCGCGTCACAGAAGTTTCCGGGCTGTGGCCCGTCAAGCCAACGTCCCTGCCACGGGGCGAAGGTTCCAACAGCCAGCTGACAGAGCTCGACTGGCCTACATTCCTCCTGCTGGAGGTCGACCACTCTCCCCCATGCTACATCAAGAACGGGGTCAAGAAGAAATGGCCTGCCTGGTCAGAAGCTATTTCCGAGGATTGGGTAACACCTCACTCGGACAGCAGCGGCTGATGCAGACAGTCGCCACTGAAGAAAATTGCTGCCCATCAACGGTAGATGAAGAAGAAATAGAGGATATAATAAGGATGTCGTCGGTCGATGACAACGGACACAATGACGGCTCTGAGATCAAAGCCAATGAAGCCTTCCCCGAGCGGGAAGAAAGAAGAAGAATTTCTGTGTTCGAGAGGCTGACCTTCCCGCAACAAGCAAGGCGGAGGGTCCATCGACGAAGAAGGAGGATGCAGGTTTTCACTTGCAACATGGCTGGCGTGTCCAGCCGATATGGGAAGCTTCCTGAAAACTCTCAAGAACTGGCTCAGTTGGCCGTACGGCCGGGACCAGCTACCCGCAGGACAGAAGCAGCAAGAGGGCTTCTGACAGCGATGAAAGAGAAACAGCCCCAGTCATACCTCCACTGGGATGACAAAGCCCCCGTCTTGACCGCTAATGTGGTAACGACGGAAGAAGAAGACGACGTACTCCTCGATATCCTGCCCGAGGGTACGTCCGGGGAAACGACAGAAGGTGTCCCCACCACTATAGACCCATCAGTCTTGATGCTGCTGCAAAGATATCAACGGGAAATAGATTCCCTGAAGAAACAGCTGATGGAGAAAACTGAACACTCATCAGCCTCCAAACCACCCGAAGTCCAAGGTGAATCATCCCGGGGAGCGGCTCGTCGAGACGACCCTCCACCACTTTGCACACTACCCCAGCCGTCAGAGCCAACTGTGACGACAGCACAACAGCGGCCACCACAGCCTCAGTCGCTGCTGCCTCCGGTGCTTCCTCAGGTGCACCCAACACCCCCGCTGCTGCATCCTCCACAGGCGACCACCCTGGTCACCCCGTACCTGCAGCCAGCACACTTCTATCCGGAGCCAGTCGACCCCACGGTCGTGAGCCGGATGATGGTGGAGAGGATGATCGAGCTGAAGCTCGCAGAGAAGAGCGAAGGCGACTACGTCGCATTCGATGCCTACCGGGTGCCCTACCCGCAACACCATGCGGCTAAGCGACTTCCCCCGGGAGTCAACAAGCCGCCCAAATTTGACAAATTCAACGGGAAAGGTTCCCCAAAAGAACATATTGCATATTATATGACCGTTATGGGTGATCTGTCCACCGACGAGTCATATCTGCTGAAGTTCTTCGGGTCCTCGCTGACGGGGCTCGCATTTGAATGGTACTCCAGCCTCTCGGCCGGGTCAATCAATGACTGGTCAGATATGCAGAGGAAATTCAGGGAAAGATTCCATGTCACAGAGAGGGAGGTCACAGTGGCCGAACTCTATTCGACAAAACAAAGGGCAGATGAGACCGCCCTTGACTACATCAAGAGGTGGAGGAACCTCGGAATGAGATGTAAGCGGCCCCCGCATCAGGAGGACGCTGTGCAAATATGTAAGCAAAATCTCAGGAGGGAGGTCTTGGAAAAAATGATCGGGATGGAAATACGGTCGTTCGACCGGCTGAATAATGTGGTGGCCGAGGTAGAGGCTTTTCTAGCCAAGCCCGTCCCACCGTCAGCTACCAGCACAGCCCAGAAAGGCAAGGCGGCGGAACGGCGCCCCACACCTAAAGAAGCGAATGCGCTTGATATCAAGGCGTTCGAACAACAGAAGGAGAAAGGCAAGAAAGCGGCTCCCCCGCAACCTGCGAAAGCTCCAGATGACAAAGAAGGTCCTTCGTTGAGGGACAAAATGAAGAAGGCTTATTCCTTTCCTAAGGATAAGACCCGAATCCTATTTGACTGGGTAACAGAATACAGTATGGTCACTCTGCCTGAGCCAAGAAGACCAGAGGACCTCAAAAGAAGAGACAGTCCAAGATTCTGCCCCTATCACCAGATGCTGGGACATTCAATCGAAGACTGTTATGTTTTCAAAGACATCATTGAAGGGATGGTGAAGAAAAATGAGATAGAGCTGGGAGAGTACAAAGTAGACCCTCCTCAGCCACATGAAGCTCCTCCCCGAAGAGCAGCAGTCAACATGATCTCCCTCTACCAGGCGTTACCTGAGGAGATCTCTGAAGCAAGCACACGGAGCACCTACGAAATCCATTTCCTGGAGCCCGTGAAGGAACAGCAGGGGTGGCAGCAAGTCCCTGTGAAGCACAATAAGAAGAGGGCACCCTGCCCGAAAGAGGGGGCACATATCCGTGGCGTCACGCCCCGGCCTGCTCCGCCAGTGATAGCGCCTACGTGGATTACTCCATCTGCAGCTATCAGAATACATGCACCCAACAGAAGGAGACAGACTCCCCTGCCAGTGGTCAAGGAAACCAACCCCGGGGTCCTTCGACTGCAACACCTGATTGAAGGGCTAGATGAATATGTACAGCCCGAATTGAAACCCCTGCTCGTACGGGACTACGTCCCATGGCAGGAGCTGGAGCAACTCTCACTCAAGCAGACGGAGGAAGCTGAAGTAGCACCCCCTGAAGCGAGCAGTCTATTCTGGGGGCAGGTGCCCACAGAAGCAAAAAGGAAAAAGAAGCAAAAGAAGAAGAAAAGAAAGGCCGCTGGCGCCAATAAAGCACGGGTTGTCTCCTGTAATACACTATCAGCCCTCTTCAACCTACCCGGGGAAGAGGAAGAAGAAGAAATATGCTTTACACCCCACACTGGGGAAAGCAAGGTCGAGGCCGCCACTGCTGCACATGCCACGCGGTCAGGCCGAAAATGGGGGCGCCAACCCCCACCAAACCACAATATTGTGTTCAGAGGGGAACAACCCTACAAGACACCTCCGCCGGAGGTCAAGGGAGTTCAAATCCCTCCTCCGTCAGGTCTATACAGCAAGACTGGGGGCAAGATAGTCCCTCCATTCCTTGAATTTATGAAGATGTCAAAGGGGAAACAGCCTTGTCAAGACGCCAACCCTACACCCGGGGTCAATCACCCTCGGCCAGTGCAATCTACTGAGGATGCAAATGCAGATGGGGCTTGCCCTGCAGCAACCAATAAAGAAGACTCGACAGTCGGTGCCAGTCGAGAGGGTGCCGAGTCCGAGGAAGATGAAGCAGGTCCGTCTGGACCCACAAATCAAAACCTTCCTAAGCCCAGATGGGTTGAGGAGATGAAGCTCTCCAATGTCCGGGCTGGAAGCCGAATAATGAAGCTGCTCAAGAAGCTCCCTGCTCGTTTTACGATCTGGGAAATTCTCTCTTTGAGTGAAGAAACTAGACAGGCAATCATCACTGCTCTGCAGACGCCTGCCCAGTTTGAAACCTGCATAGCTGAGGCTATACCAGAAGCCAGTATGACCTTCTCTCCAGAAGACATGCTACTGCCTACGGCCAGTCACAACAGGCCGCTATATATGAAAGGGCACCTGAATGGAAGAGAACTGAACCGGATTCTGGTCGATCCTGGCGCAGCAGTCAACATCCTGCCATATAGAATATACGAGAGGTACCACTTCAATGTGCATCTCGAAAAGGCCGGGGATATGCGTATCGCGGGCTTCAACCAGAAATGTGAAGTATCTATGGGGGTGGCAGAATTCACACTGACTCTGGCAGATTTCACTACAACGGTGCAGTTTCACGTCATTGACTCTCGCACCTCCTACAAAGCACTGCTCGGCCGCCCATGGCTGCATGAAAACTTGGTGGTGCCCTCCACGCTCCACCAATGCATCAAATACAGCCTCCAGGGGAAGGAGGAAAGGATATTTGCTGACATCCACCCATTCGAGGTGTTTGAGTGTCACTTGGCGGACGCCAATCTGTATACGGGGTCTCCCCGGAAGACTTCTAAAACTGAAGCCCCCGTAGGGGCATCGAAGAATAGATCGGGTGACGGTTGGTATCCACCACCGCCGCGCGGATATGTCAAGCCGAAGGTGGTCTCCCACATCACGGCTTCTGGAAATGTCGGCAGGGTGACACCCCCAGCATTATACCCCAAAGCTAAGGAAGTGCATGTTGACCGACAACACGACCGCATCGGAGTCCCGGCCGGCCTCACCAAGCCTGTCTCCGGCCTCGATGGTCCCACCGTCGAACCTTTCAAAGCTTGGGAAGTGGCACAGGAAGATGGGCACAGCAGCTTATTCTATACAGCTGAGGAGCATCCTACTCAGGAAGACACGGATTGCAGCCTCCCTGAAGATCTAGCCAACCCACGGGTTCCTGTGCAGGGCCTGGCATTCACCACTGATCGGACGGCCAGGATGTTTCAAAAGCAACACATCCCTCCCGATCAGCCTCAAAAACGCAAGGAAGCTTTCCAGAAGATGTGGTATCCTGTAAATCTGGACAAAGAAATGAGACGTGTCTCTCAACACCCGGGTCTGGGTTTCACCCTGGAAGACTACTATTACAGTGGGCGGTACGAGGTGGACACCATCTCCACCTTCTATCCAACTGAAGACAGCCCTCTGGGGGCAACCTTTGATGAATATCCGGCGGAAGCCGAACATGCTGAATTAACCCTATCCGGGAATCAACAAATGGAGACTTTGATCTCATGCCGATGCTGGGAGCAGGTCCATCCTGAAGGAGCGGCCTTTCAGGCCGAATTTGATACGGCTAGCAGCAGCGAAGCCGAAGATGCTCAAGGAGCAGAAGTCTCTCCCTCCGCAGGGGTCATGCTAATGACGACTTCAACACCCTTTCTGACAGTCAACAGAGCCTCGGTTTACTCCAATCAAGGGGAGCCGGCTACCAGAAAAGAAAAAGCCACTTCTGTGGAAGACACAACTGTCCCAGAAGGCGAGACTCCCTCAACTCCTGCTACCAATCCAATAGGCTGTCCGAGTCCGGCGGCAAATAACTGCTGGCCTGTCATGGCTGCAACCTCACCTACAAGCACTGAAGCTGTCCTCTCGCCCTCGGGAGCTGCACCGGCAATGGATCTTCTAATAGAACAATCCGCCCAGCCGCTAGCACAAGAGATCAAGAGACCCCATGAAGCTCTGGCGGTGTCTGACGAGGAAGTCGAAGTACTCGACCCTCAAGATGGTATTCCAGACTTCGTCGACCTCCAGCCGGCACCTCCGGAAATAGAAGACGGAGGCCAAGCCACAGTCGATGAACTAATAGAAGTCAACCTGGGAAATGAGAAGGACCCTAGGCCTACCTTCCTCAGTGCCCAACTGTCCCCAGAAGAACGGGAGCTGTACATCCAGCTGCTGCTAGAATACCGGGATTGCTTCGCCTGGACTTATAAAGAGATGCCAGGTCTAAACCCTGCTGTCTCACAACATGAGCTAACAATCAGTCCCGAAGCCGAGCCGGTGAAACAACCACCGCGGCGTATGAGGCCAGAGCTCATCACCCGAATCTGTGCTGAAGTTGACAAGCTCATTGATGTGGGATTTGTTGAAGAAAATCAGTACACCACATGGCTGGCAAATATCGTCCCTGTGAAAAAGAAGAATGGACAGATCCGGATTTGTGTTGACTTCCGGGATCTAAATAAAGCTTGCCCTAAAGATGACTTCCCGGTGCCAATAACCGAGGTAATGATCGATGCTACAACCGGCCATGAAGCCCTGTCATTCATGGATGGGTCGTCCGGCTACAATCAGATTTGGATTGCGGAGCACGACCGGGTCCATACTGCTTTCCGAACTCCCAAAGGCATTTATCATTACAAGAGAATGCCATTTGGACTGAAGAATGCTGGCGCAACCTATCAGCGCGCAATGACTAAAATTTTTGATGAATTGCTCTACCACAAGGTCGAGTGCTACATAGATGACCTGGTGGTCAAAACCAGAAGAAAAGAAGATCACCTGCAAGACCTCCGGATTGTTTTTCAGAGGCTGAGGCAGCATGAGCTAAAAATGAATCCTATGAAATGTGCGTTCGGAGTGTCGAGCGGAAAATTCTTGGGCTTCATCGTCCGACATCGGGGAATCGAGATAGACCCCGCAAAGATCAGGGCGATTCAGGGGTTACCTCCACCAAGGAACATCTCCGAGCTGAGGTCACTACAAGGCCGCTTGGCTTATATCCGGCGGTTCATTTCCAATTTGTCAGGGCGATGCCAGCCTTTTCACAAGTTGATGATGAAAGATGTTCCCTTCTATTGGGATGAAGATTGCCAGACAGCCTTTGACAAACTAAAGGATTATCTGAAGACTCCTCCAGTATTAGGCGCACCGGTGAAAGGACGGCCGTTGATGCTGTATATAGCAGCTACACACAACTCTCTGGGGGCAATGCTAGCCCAGAATAATGAAGAAGGGAAAGAGCAAGCCCTCTATTACCTCAGTCGGAGACTGGTCAGAACTGAAGAAAAATACACTTATATTGAGAAGATTTGCTTGGCACTAGTCTTCGCAGTTAAGAAACTCCGACACTATATGTTGTCGCATGAAATCAGCTTGGTATCCAAGGAGGATCCCCTGAAATATATCATGTCCCAGCCAGCACTCAGAGGCCGTCTGGGCAAATGGGCGGTGATCCTTATGGAGTTTGATATCTCCTACGTCCCGCGCAAGGCCATTAAAGGTCAAGCTATCGCAGACTTCTTTGCTGCGCATCCGGTACCCGGAAACTGCCCGTGGGAACCAGAACTCCCCGAAGATGAAACTTTGGAAGCCGCTCAAGTACAGCCGTCCCCGTGGCAGCTATATTTTGATGGCGCTTCTAGAATTGACATCTCTGCCACTGGATCGGTCAGAGTCAGAGCAGGGGCAGGCATAGTCCTGAAATCCCCAGAAGGAGAAGTGGTGCATACATCCTGCTCCATAAATAAACCATGCACCAACAATGAAGCAGAATATGAAGCCCTGATAATCGGGTTACAAATTGCTCTGTCCATGGGAATTCAGATGCTGGAAGCATTTGGAGACTCCATGCTAGTTATAAAACAGCTGGAAGGAGAGTTTGAAGTGCGAAAACAAGAACTCATCCCCTATCACCAGTTGGCAACTTGCCTGATGTCAAGATTTTACTTCATCAGCATCAAGCACATCAAGCGAGGCCAAAATGCTCAGGCGGACGCCCTCGCTAAGCTGGCTAGTTCATTGGCAGTCCCGCCAGACATAAGCCTGAATATAACAGTAATCAACCGCCGACAGGTCCCTAGTGTAACAGAGGATCTGGCCGACGAACGGGAGATAGAAGTAGCAGTCGCTGAAAGGGTCCAGCAACCCGATTGGCGGGAACATCTTCTACGCTGGTTTCAACACCAGCAACTTCCAAAAGAAAAGGAACAAAGAATGAAGCTCCTGAGGATCAAGGATTCTTACGAGATGAGAAGCGGAACTTTGTTCCGGATTATGGCAGACGCCCGAAGGAAAATCCTACTCCGTTGCTTGTCGTCAGCAGAAGCGGAACAAGTAATGCAAGAAGTTCATGCAGGGTCAGCCGGGGCGCACCAGGCCGGTCCGAAAATGAAGATAGAAATAAAGAAATTGGGCTATTATTGGCCCACTATATTCAATGACTGCTGCAGGTTTGCCAAAGCCTGTCAGAAATGTCAAGAACATGCCAATGTGGCGAGGAGACCTCCAGTGCCGCTGCATCCCACTCTACCAAGTTGGCCGTTTGCTCAGTGGGGCACGGACGTGGTGGGGCCACTACCAGCATCTTCATCAGGGTGCAAATACATCTTAGCAGCTACAGACTACTTTTCCAGATGGGCAGAGGCAGTAGCACTAAGAGATGTGACGGGAGAACTAGTTGCAAGGTTCTTCCGACAAAATGTAATATTCCGGTTCGGGATTCCCAGCCGAATCATCTCTGATAATGGCAGCCATTTCAGAAATCAGAAGATTTATCGGCTAGCCGACAAATACAAAATTGACTGGAGGACATCGTCCCCCTACAACCCTCAAGCCAATGGATTAGCAGAAGCCTTTAACAAGACTTTATGCACGTTGCTGGCAAAGACTGTCAAGTCTAATAAGAAAGATTGGGAAGAAAGGATGTACGAGGCACTTTGGGCCTATCGTACCGTCTATAAAACCCCAACCGGCTGTTCACCTTTCTCCCTCGTCTATGGGTCGGAAGCTGTGGTGCCGATCGAACTTGAGGTGCCTTCATTGCGAGTTGCCATCCAGCACGGACTAGTCAGTGGTGAGCAAAACAATGCAGAAAGAAGACTGGAAGAGCTCGCTGAGCTCGAAGGAAAACGCCTCCTAGCGCAACAAAACATCCAACTCTATCAAGCTCGAATGGCCCGCGCTTTTGACAAGTTAGTCAAGGGTCGAGAGTTCAAGAAAGGAGACCTGGTAATGGTCAAAAGAAGAGAAGTAATGGCCTCTAACCCCAAAGGGAAGTTGGTCGAAAACTGGGTCGGACCGTATATCGTCCGCCGAGTATATGAAGGAGGAGCCTACGTCCTTGTAGACCACAAAGGAGTCATCCAGTTCTCTCCCCTCAATGGAAAACATATTAAGCTGTATCACGCAGCGCAACCAACCCTCCCCGAGTGATCGGACGGAGCTACCCTTTTCCTTGATTAGCGGCATTCCGCCCTAATCAAGCTACCTTTCCTTGGTTAATGGCATTCCGCCCTAATCAAGCTACCTTTCCTTGGTTAGCGGCATTCCGCCCTAATCAAATTACCCTTTATCTTGGTTAGTGGCACTCCGCCCTAATCAAGCTACCCTGTCTCGGTCAGTGGCATTCCGCCCTAATCGAGCTACCCTTTATCTTGGTTAGCGGCACTCCGCCCTAATCAAGCTACTTATCTTGGTTAGCGGCATTCCGCCCTAATCGAGCTACACTTTTCCTTGGTTAGCGGCACTCCGCCCTAATCGAGCTACCTCATCTTGGTTAGTGGCATTCCGCCCTAACCGAGCTACCCTTTCCTTGATTAGCGGCATTCCGCCCTGATCAAGCTACCTTTCCTTGGTTAACGGCATTCCGCCTTAATCAAGCTACCTTTCCTCGGTTAGCGGCACTCCGCCCTAATCGAGCTACACTTTTCCTTGGTTAGTGGCACTCCGCCCTAATCGAGCTACCCTATCTTGGGTAGTGGCATTCCGCTCTAATCGAGCTACCTTTCTTTATCTTGGTTAGTGGCATTCCGCCCTAATCGAGCTACCCTTTATCTTGGTTAAGTGGCATTCCGCCCTAATCAAGCTACCTTTCCTTGGTTAATGGCATTCCGCCCTAATCAAGCTACCTTTCCTTGGTTAGCGGCATTCCGCCCTAATCAAATTACCCTTTATCTTGGTTAGTGGCACTCCGCCCTAATCAAGCTACCCTGTCTCGGTCAGTGGCATTCCGCCCTAATCGAGCTACCCTTTATCTTGGTTAGCGGCACTCCGCCCTAATCAAGCTACCTTATCTTGGTTAGCGGCATTCCGCCCTAATCGAGCTACACTTTTCCTTGGTTAGCGGCACTCCGCCCTAATCGAGCTACCTCATCTTGGTTAGTGGCATTCCGCCCTAACCGAGCTACCCTTTCCTTGATTAGCGGCATTCCGCCCTGATCAAGCTACCTTTCCTTGGTTAACGGCATTCCGCCTTAATCAAGCTACCTTTCCTCGGTTAGCGGCACTCCGCCCTAATCGAGCTACACTTTTCCTTGGTTAGTGGCACTCCGCCCTAATCGAGCTACCCTATCTTGGGTAGTGGCATTCCGCTCTAATCGAGCTACCTTTCTTTATCTTGGTTAGTGGCATTCCGCCCTAAACGAGCTACACTTTTTCTTGGTTAGTGGCACTCCGCCCTAATCGAGCTACCCTATCTTGGGTAGTGGCATTCCGCTCTAATCGAGCTACCTTTCTTTATCTTGGTTAGTGGCATTCCGCCCTAATCGAGCTACCCTTTATCTTGGTTAAGTGGCATTCCGCCCTAATCAAGCTATCCCTGCCCTTGGTCAGCGGCATTCCGTCCTGATCGAGCTACGTTTTCCTTGGTTAGCGACACTCCGTCCTGATCAAGCTATCCTTCTTTGGCTCTCATTCCGAATAAAAAAAAATAAGAAAAATAAATAAATAATAATAATAAAAAATAATAATAATAAATAAAATAAAAATGGGGTTAAAAAAAATAGAGATACCCCGCCAGACTTGCTCCTCTATCGGGACGAGTGTAAAAATGGCTATAACCCAGCTGTGGCGAAAACCCGAAAGGGCGTCGCAGGCAAAATCGGGTACCCCGTCACGTGAAAACCCGAAAGGGCGCGTGGGCAAAAGCAAGAGGGGGCTGGCTTCGGCGAAAACCCGAAAGGGCGCTTGAGTCAGTAAAGTGATAACTTCCAAATCCCTCTCCTATTCTCCACCTAACAAACTCCGAGAGGGACAATCATCAAAGTCTCGCCGGTAATCCGTGAACAAACCATTTTCGACCCTCGTCATCATCGGCGAGATCGGTCGATCTCTACCCTCAACTTGGACCCTACGTCCCTGTTGACAACCCCATCCTTGTTTTGGCAATATCTCATGTCGACGAACAAACCCGTGGTCGACCCTCGTCATCATCGGCGAGATCGGTCGATCTTCATCTTTGACTCGGATCTTACATCCTTGTTAACAAACCATATCCTTTGCTTCGACATCTAGCCAGTGTCGACGAAATGAACCAAAATCCGAGCCTTGTCATCATCAACAAGGCCGATCAACACTCTCGCGGTCCAGCTCTTCTGCACCTCGAACTCAAAAAAAAAATAATAATAAAATAATAATAAAATAAAAAGGGGTTAAAAATAGAGATACCCCGCCAGACTTGCTCCTCTATCGGGACAAGTGCAAAAATGGCTATAACCTAGCTGGGGCGAAAACCCGAAAGGGCGTCGCAGGCAAAATCGGGTACCCCGCCGCGTGAAAACCCGAAAGGGCGCGCGGGCAAAAGCAAGAGGGGGCTGGCCTCGGTGAAAACCCGAAAGGGCGCTTAGGTCAGTAATGTGAATAAAAAAAAATTGAATGATGAATAGTGACGAACCATCCGCCGTCCAAAAGGCCACTTTCAAGGTCGTGACGAGGATCTTCATCCGATATCCCACTTATACACGTCCAGTGTCTCTACCCTTTCGACCCTTGTCACCATCGGCAAGATCGGTCGCTACCTTCCGGTTTTTGTCATCATCGGCAAGACCGTCTACCTTTTCGACCCTTGTCACCATCGGCAAGATCGGTCGCTACCCTTCCGGTTTTTGTCATCATCGGCAAGACCGTCTACCTTTTCGACCCTTGTCACCATCGGCAAGATCGGTCGCTACCCTTCCGGTTTTTGTCATCATCGGCAAGACCGTCTACCTTTTCGACCCTTGTCATCATCGGCAAGATCGGTCGCTACCCTTCCGGTTTTTGTCATCATCGGCAAGACCGTCTACCTTTTCGACCCTTGTCACCATCGGCAAGATCGGTCGCTACCCTTCCGGTTTTTGTCATCATCGGCAAGACCGTCTACCTTTTCGACCCTTGTCACCATCGGCAAGATCGGTCGCTACCCTTCCGGTTTTTGTCATCATCGGCAAGACCGTCTACCTTTTCGACCCTTGTCATCATCGGCAAGATCGGTCGCTACCCTTCCGGTTTTTGTCATCATCGGCAAGACCGTCTACCTTTTCGACCCTTGTCACCATCGGCAAGATCGGTCGCTACCCTTCCGGTTTTTGTCATCATCGGCAAGACCGTCTACCTTTTCGACCCTTGTCACCATCGGCAAGATCGGTCGCTACCTATACAGGTTTTTGTCATCATCGGCAAGACCGTCTACCTTTTCGACCTTGTCACCATCGGCAAGATCGGTCGCTACCTATAACGGTTTTTGTCATCATCGGCAAGACCGTCTACCCTTTTCGACCCTTGTCACCATCGGCAAGATCGGTCGCTACCCTTCCGGTTTTTGTCATCATCGGCAAGACCGTCTACCTTTTCGACCCTTGTCATCATCGGCAAGATCGGTCGCTACCTATAACGGTTTTTGTCATCATCGGCAAGACCGTCCACCTTTTCGACCCTTGTCATCATCGGCAAGATCGGTCGCTACCCTTCTGGTTTTTGTCATCATCGGCAAGACCATCTACCCTTTTCGACCCTTGCCACCATCGGCAAGATCGGTCGCTTTCCCCCCAAACCTGGCAAAGGCCCTGTCCCAGGAACGGCTACACCGCGGTGGAGCGAACACCTCATCCCTTCCCTGAAGGCGTGAGCGCTCTCCTGCGTTATTGGCACTCGTTCCCGGGTTCAGGTGATTAGCCGAAAGAAAGAAAAGACGAAAAGAAGTCGTGGTCAAGACTACGAAAAGAAATGCTTCCATTTAATAAAAGTGGAGAATACATTCTTTTGCCCAGGGCATCCCCCAGGGTACATAAACTCCAAAGACAAAAAAAAAAGGAACAGAGCTTCCAAAAGGAAAGGAAACAAAAAGCAAAGGGAAACCAAGACTACGGCAGAGGACGCCGGAAGATGTCCCCTAGTTCCAAAAGGCCCAGCGAGGGGTACTGGGTCAATTCCTCCAGACGAGTCTCGGTGGCTGTCAGCTGCAATAACCTCTCGTTGAGTGAAGCAAGTCGTCCTTCAGCCAGGTCGGCCTCCTCTGTCGTCTGGACTTCTAGGCGCTCGCCTTCCTGCAGCTCGGCCTCGGCCTTAGCTAGTTCCGCACGCAATTCATCTATCCGTGCCCTGAGGAGCAGCTGACGTTCCGAGATATTCTCAGCGGCGTCCCTCAGCTGTCCCACCGTCACCTTCAGTGAACTGACGGCAGTGCGGCAATCTGCCCTCTCCAACTTCACAGCAGCGAGCTGATCGGAAACCTCCCGATTCAGGAAATCCCGCCTGTTGGCGTGCTTCAGCAACATCACAACCCGTGGGGTCCAATCATCCATGGGGCAACCAAATGCCAGTAGCGGCCGGGAGAGGTGGTCCACCAAGCTTCTCAGCTGTGCATAAGTCAAGTCTGGAGAAGCTGACATGGCCCGCTGGAGATTATCCAGAGATTGCCATACCATGTCTCCAGAAAATTGTAAGCCCAATGGCGAAGTCTCGGGGAGCCGAAAGTCTACCCTGCTGTCCACCTCAGCCCAGATGTCGTCGGCCACCCCGAGGGACGTCGACGGCATAGTCTGCACGGCACCCACTCCCGGTCCGACCACTGCAGCCATATCAACTGGAGGGACCTCCATAATAACAACTTCTTTGCCCGCCCTTTGGGGTGAATCTGCAATAGCCGTGTCGGCAACAGAAGGCACATGCTCCTCTTGAGTAGTTTCGCCAGCCGCCAAGGGAAGAGACCCCTCTATAATGGACAAGGCCTGAGTAACATCGGCCTCATCCGCAATAATTTCTCCGGCCTCTATGTCTGAAAGACCACTAGGCAACGACAACGATTCTGCACCAGTTGCCAAGGCTTGAACCCCTGCAACCTCAGTCGGAGCGCTAACTTCGGCAGCCACGCCGGACTCCTCTGATACCGCTGCAGCAGCATAGGTCCGTGGAAGCCGCAGGGCAATGGGCCGCACAATAGGCGGGAACGCTGGCTGGCTCATATCCACGCCAGGAAGAGGCATACGGATCATTATAGCTGGCGGTACCACCTCAGCCTGCAGTACATATACAAATATCAGCCAGCTGGCTTGGAAATGAAAAGAAACGTTGCAGGCGGGAATCAAAAGGTTTCCTACCTCGACCGGCACTATGTTCAGGCCTCCCAGAGTTGCCTCTGAAGATACTGGCCCTTCTCCTGCAATCGGGTATGGTAGCCCATGCTCGGCTACCAATAGCCTCGGAGGGCTAAATGTTGAAAAGTCGCTCTCGTAAGCTGAAGAAGCCCCGGCATCCTCAGCCTCGGTTTCCGCCATCGGGAACCCCTCATCATCGCCGGAGCCGCCGCCATAATCAACTTGTTCGGAGGAAGAGGAGTCTTCTGCTTGCTCTCGAACCTCTGATACCAGAGCGGGAACCAGGCTGCTAGGAGGATGCCCTCTAGCCTGAACCTCCTCAGGGGTCTCCGCCTCGGGGACATCCGTTGGCGGAGTATCTAAGGGTTGGTCCCTCGGAAGCCCTTGCTCGCCGACGACAATCCTTGCTGCGGCACCCACCTCGGGAAGTAGCGTGGGTCGAACATCGACTGAAGTCAAAAGATAGCAAACAGTCAGGCCTTGACTGAAAATAGAATATGCCAACAAGCCCTGCGGGCGAACTACAAATTACCTTCTACTTCTCGATGGGGCGTCGGCGAAGGCAAGTCGCGCTCAATAGGGAGCGAGGGGGCCTCTTCCCCTCTCTCCTCAGTAGCAGCTCCAGGTGCCGCCTCCAACCCGACAACGGCAGAGGTAGCACCAGCAGCTATTGAAAAGAAGAATGATCAGCCACATTGGTGAAAGTAAACAAACAAGCCAAGCAAGAATAAGAAATCACCTTCGCCCTCGGACCCTTGCGTCCGGGCGGCCTCAAATTCAGAGAAAGATGGAACCCGAGGAAGCGGAGTGGCGGACTCCTCCTCAGCAACCTTCCTCCGACGAGCTCTAGTAGCACGGGACTCTGCTCTCTTGGCCTTCTTGGCCCTACCAATAGCCTCCCTGACCTGGGATCTGGTTCGTTTTCGCGAGTCCCCAGGGGGTAATGGCGTTGTAGTCGGAGCTGGCTCCGGAATATTAAAATACGAAGGCTTCTGCGCCTTCGATATCAACTCCCTGCAATGCCGGGTCCCCTCCACTGAGAGACGAGCTGCAGAAAGCATATAAGTCAGAAGATGCACACTGACTGCAGAGAAAACAGCCCCATGGCTGAAGAAGAAAACAAACATTACCTGGCAGCCCCGTATATCGAGGACTAAGCGGCCAGTAAAGCAATACTGGCGCCTTGTCCCGGGAAGCCGCTTCATGGATCAGCCAGCACACGTCCCCAATTGTTTCACTCTTATCCGCTAGCTGAGCCAAGTCCTCATGGCCACAGGATGATAAGTGATGATATAGACTCAAGTAGTCGAACCCCCAGCCGTCGACATACTTGAAAGATATCAGTAACTGATGGCTCCAGATGGCTTCTAACGGACCAGAAACTGAAAGCCCATGAGAATGAAGCAGGGCGAATATCCAGGGGGTGTTGGCATACAAGTCAGCCCGCCTGTCTTCCCTCCTAATGAAGGTCCGATAAGGATGAAATCTGTCAATCTCCGGGCGCCAGCTCGCCACAGTAGGAAGAGGTTCTTCCACTGGAAGGGGAATTGTCTGAAGAGCAACCCGGTCACTGCTGACCCGACACAATCCCCAGAGGGTCTTCACATAGTCATCCTTCCTGATTTCAGGCATCTTCGGGTCGGACTTGGATGACTTGCCCTTCACAGCTTTCCTGGCCTCTATATATGCCGTCACCTCGGCATTGGACCAGGACTTCAGCTTCTTCAGATATGCGGGATCAATGTCCAGAATGGGCTCCCGCTGGGAATCTAGAAAGCGGCGTTCGGCAACGTGCCAGCAGTCTTTCGGAAATTCCGATAAAAACCCGTTCGTGCATTCCACCACTTGATGAAGTCTGGAGTCACTCGGGGAAGACGAGCCGGGGTTGGCACCCTGAATGATACATCCTCCCGGCGATGAAAGTAATCCCACCATGTGCGGGCTTCCTCTGTAGTCGTCTGACCGGCCCGGTGCCTGTTTGGAAGATTGAACTGGGCCGCCGAAGAGGGAATTTGTTGGTCATACCCAAAATTCGACTGAAGCGGAAAGGATAATACGGCTCCAGCCACAGCAAGCCGCTCTTTCTAAAAACAAGAACACTCGGGCGGATAGACAACGCCCAATCAACCAGTTCCGGTTCCAGGATGGGCCTTGTGCTCTTGCGCCCAGTCAACTCATGAATGAACTCCTCTGTCTCAAACAATCGGCACTGCCGCATCCTGTTTACCAGAGGACTAGAGCTGGCAGCCAAGCTCCAGAAATGAAGAACTCCCGGGGAATCTACTGGAACTGTAGTCAACTTCCCCCTGATGGCAAAAAGCTGATCCGCCAGTGAGGATGCTTCAGCACTGGCAAATTCAATCATCCGCGGCAGCGGGCGATCTGACTGCATTGACCGGGGAGCCGCTTCCGGGAATAGGGTACAGACCCAGGCATTAAAGAAGTGGAGGGGACCAACTATCCTCGAATTCCGGGGAATACGTGATTTGTGCAAATCCCCCAACATCTTGTATATGAGGCATAAAGCCACGGGGCACAGGGACAGCTTCGTCCCCCAAGCCATCAAACAGGCGGGGTAAATCGCCTCCGGCCTAATCACCGTCTCGTCCCCTTGGGGAAGGGCGAATGAACAAAGCCAATATGTTAAATACGCAGCACAATGCGTGACTGCGTCAACTCCTGTGGGGTTCGGGCCGGCCTGCCTCTCTCTCCCTGCGACAGCTGGATACGTTGCTTGGCGCCGGGCCCTCTTCTTCCGCGCCACTGCTGTCGGAACTACCGTGGGAAAGTCTTCATATTGCTGCTCCCCACCAAAGAAATACTGAAGCCATGTGCCCATCCGCACGCGTCTCTTCTCACCCGGCTTTCGCGCCTCCCGCGAGTCCAGCGTCAGGCGTAGCAAGGTGCGGTACGCCTTCATCAGATAACGATAGGCGAAGCCCGTAAAATATCTACCTTCGCCGTTCGTCTGATCCTTTAGCCAGTCTGGGAAGCAAACTTCTTCATACGGCTCTCCGTCTATCGGTAGGCCGCTCAGCTGAGAGAGGCTCCATAAATCCAATGAAGTCTCACCTTCCGCTGTGTAGAAGGTGTTGTACTCTGGGCAGAAGACTTCGATCATCCCACAACATAGACCTCGGGAGATCGGATATCTATACCGCGAAGCATATATGCTTTCGTAGACCCCGGCATGCACCAGAATGGGAGCATACTGTCGCAGCACAAAATCTGTGAATTCAACTGCTCCTGGTCTGAACGCATGAGCATCGGTGGCTTTGAGCTCTCCAAACCACCCCACTGAAATCTGATGCTTGAATCGGACCGCCAAGCAGTCCAAAAGAAAAGGCTCGTCCCGGTATCCCCAATGCAGCGGGCCGAGGAATAAACCATATACAGGCTTCTCCCTGTCAACACGGCCAGCAGTTTCGTTCCAGCGAGCTGGTGTGTACTGTGGTGCTCTCGTCAGCATCCCGGCCTCCGGAGACAGTTCCTGCACCCCTAGCACCGCTCCCCACTTCCTGGGCTCACCCGGGATGTACATGGGCATACCGCAGATGACAGATTCGGCCAAGCTGTCTCGCTCCGCCAGCAGGGCCCCTTCAGCTCGGCGAACCAGGATGAAGTCACGCTTCCCACGAAGGTTGAAGCGCTCGAGAAAGGCCATCAGATGTTTATCTTTGGGATGATCCCGTCGGATGTCGTCCCTTCGATCATACTTAAACTGGTTGCCGTCTAGAATGAACAAGCGACTGGTGTCAACTGTGTCGGTCTCTGAGTCCGAAGATTCGGCCACTGCAGCTATATGTCTCAGCCCCCGCTCAAGGGAATGGACGTTCCCCCAGGTCACAGCAACCCGGGATGCGGAAGAAGAAGATCAGATGCCATACTATCTACAAACCAACAAACAAAGGTCAGAAATCAGTTGATCAAAACGACATTTCTGACAAAATTTCGGCAGCACCTCCTCAGCTCGAGGATTGCCAAAGAAGAAACGGAAGCCGTCCACAGAGGGAGCAGCCCCTAAAAGCAGCCATAGGCATTAAGCCAAGGCCAAATGGGACACCCGAGGGATCTAGCTCCGAGGACAAGTCCTACAAAGAGCCTCCCGGGGCCCGAAGAATGGGTTCAAAACCCGAAGCAATAAACCACTCAACTCACCTACTCACAGGCGAAAATCGCCCGAGCTCAGAGCTCACTCGGCGCCGCGGGAGGGAGAGAATGGAAGAGAGAGAGAAAATTTCGTCAAATGAAGGACTGTGAAGAAAAAAGGAAGAAGAAATGGACTTATAGGGGGGGCTCCACGGTCGTTAAAACGGCGCGCCCTGGGGCGCGCCGTTTTAACTGTTTGTCGCGCCGTTTTAACCCTTTAAGGCGGGCCGTTTTAACCCTTTAAGGCCGCGCCGTTTTAATAAGCTCATTTGCGCGCCGTTTTTAACGGCCGCGCCGTTTTAACGGCCGCGCCGTTTTAATGGCCGCGCCGTTTCAACACGGCCGAACAAGTTTCCCGCCTCGTCCGACTGGCATCCGGAGCCAGAATTGAGTGCCGTTCGAGCTCTCGTCATCACACGAAGCTCATCCGTAAGCACTGCTGCACTCCTGCCTCGTTTGCACCACCCACGTCTGGGGGGCATTTGTTGGCACTCAAAATATGATCCCTGGCGACCAAGCCGCAAAGACAAATGATACGGCCCACTGAAGCACAGAAGCCGATGAAAATCAACTTATCGAGGGTCCCTCGAGCTGACGAAGCCCCAAGCCACCTTGAAGGGAACACCGGGGACCTCACCTCAGGAGAGTCAAAGTCAACCCGCAACCAACCGGCGGTGCGATCAAGCCTGCCCAATGATCCGGCATCGACTCTGTCATGCCGCTACCCCACATCCGACGTCCGATCAAGGACGACGGTCTACCTTATGATTCTCCGAAAGAGGAAGAATGCCCTCGGCCATCCACAACAAGGGGCCGGAGGTTCTGTCAGCAAGAAGATCCCGATCACCCGACACGGGTTCGGCTTCTCGCCCTAGTGAGGCCATTAGCGGCCGATGGATCGCCGTTCAAGGCGGAATTACCCAGGATGCAATGCCATCCTGCAAGGAAGCTTCGGACACAGGTCCGTCTTGATGAGAGGCACCAATCACAGTGCCGAAAGTCGTACCGACGGGACACCCGTGTGTCCGGACCGGAAGCACATGAAGTTCTGATCAAGGCCGTTCGTCGCGTCAAGAGCTTCGTCAACACCCCGTCAAGGCTCCCCGAGAGCCAGTACGAGAGGAACAGTCAACTGGAGTCTCCGGAACCATCCCCGGACCCACCGGCCTGGCCGTGCCTGGAAACAGGTTAAAACGGCGCCGCTTAAAACGGCGCCGTCAATCCGGCGCGCAAAAGCCAGAAGGGGCCTTTCCCCGGCGCCGTTAAAACGGCGCGCAAAAAGCCAAGGGGGCTGCTCCCCGGCGCCCTCAACCCGGCGCGCCTTTCTCCACCGCGCCGGATTAACCACATGCCATATATATGGCATGCCTGGAGGGGGATCAAGAAGAAGGAGGCCAACAGAAAAAGCGGAGGGGAGATCCGATCAAAAAAAAAAGGGAAAAGAGAGCCAATCGTCCGAGAGCGAGAAGTCTTGGGGGAGAAGAAAGGGTTTCCACGAGGGCCGCTACGATCCTCCCCGGTCCGTTCGCTCGAAGCCCTCCGTAGTCGGAGAAGAGGAGCTAGTTCCGATACTCTGCTTTGGAGAAGAAGTCTAGGTGGGTTCCGAGATCCGTTTTCTGACGATTCTCTCCGTTCTCTCTTTTCTGATGTGATGTAAATGAAGCGGGAAGGGCGATGATACGAGCCCTCTCCCCCTTCATCATCTTTTCTCTTCCCCTTTTCTCCGAAAACCCCTGCGCGGGTACGATATTGTAGCATCCTGGGCGAGGATATGAGCTTGCGATGCCCTGCTTCTTCTCACTTTTGTTTACCCCTCCTGCTTTCTGCTTGAATGCTGACTAGGGGATGTGGAGCATTCGTAATGAGCCATCTGGGCATTCACCCTTTCTGTATTCGAATAAAAGTCATCAATATCTATATATGCAACCGAAGATTCATTTCCATATACTGGATCGAGGTTTCTTTCCGTGGTTTCTCTGATGCATACGCCCTGACGATTCCAAGGGCAACAGTGATATCACCCTCTCCCCAGGGGTTTCGTCTCGCATCAATTTCTATTCCGTGGAGGGCCATTGGTCAGAGGAAGGCACCTCGATGCTCCTCTGGTCAGAGCCCCGGGACCTTCTCCCATCGCCCTCCTTCCGTTCCCAGTCATGAATGGAGGGGGATGGGGGTATCCCCATAATAAAAAATGCAATGTTTGTGGGTATTATTATCTTTCTGTTCGTTATCCCGATTGCTCAATGGCTTGCCCTCCCCTGGTTGTGGAAAGCCACAAGCCAACAAGCTACTGTCTATGCTAACAGGCTAACCCCGATATCAACATAATCCCCCTTGCTAACTAGTCAACCGGCTGGTTTATTACGCGAATAGGCCAATTAACTCCCTTCTATCGAATACATCATGTCCTGTCCTGCTCATGACGATTTTTTCCGAAGAGTTTGTCCGACGGGGAGAGGGGACATTCCCCCATGAATCACCAGTGGATCACGGGGTCATACCCCTTCGTGGTATGTATCCTCATGGTCTGTTCGGTGAATATAAACAGGGGCTTTGGCCCAACATTAAATCCACTATCCTCAAGGATATCGTGGTGGCCACGGGTTGGAAACCTCTCACAGGCTAGTCCTCGAGGGCTTCTCCTCCCTATTGGCTGTCCCTTCCGATCATGATTTGGCTATGAGTCGAGTGCCCCTCGTAGGCTAGCCCTCGGGGTTTACCTTCTCTTATTAGTCACTTCGTCTGATCACCTTTCAACCCACGGAATGATGGTGCCCCTCGTAGGCTAGCCCTCGGGGTTTCCTATCCGTCGGGTCTGCCAGCCGCCGTTGCGCCACCTGGCTTTTAGGGGTTTGCTCCGCCACGTGAGCATCCTCCGCTTCTCCCCGACAAATCCTTTAGGATGGGGAGATGCTGCCGAAATTTCGGCTCAAACGAGTGTAAACTCGGAGCAATTGCTGCGCTCGAGTGAGAACCTCGCGCGAACCCGTGACTTGGCTTTGAACGGTTTGGGACCGATCCAATGAATAATCAATTCAATAAAGTCCTCAAAACCCCAAAATAATCTAATAAATCCATAAATAAATCAACAGAATCTCGGTTTCCGCGAAATCGGGCTAAAACGGCGCGATCACGCGTTAAAACGGCGCGGCCTAAAGCGGCGCGCCCTGTCCGGCGCGCCCTATCCGGCGCGCCCTCCCCGGCGCGCCCCTACCTTCCACCGCGCCGTTTTAACGGCTTTTCCCCCTTTTACCTACGTTTGACCGCGCCGTTTTAACCCCTTTTACCTACGTTTCAGGGCGCCGTTTTAACCATTCCAACCCGTTTCTTCGCATGCACTGCACCGGTTTCGTTCCGAGTCATGTCATCGCATAATTCTAATCCTTTTTCCTATTCATGGGATGATTTGTCATACTAATCATGGAATTTCATAAGCTCTTTGATTGAATAAACTAGCTTTTCAAGCTTGAATCGATATGTCTCGAATCTTTGGCATCATGATTTGGCCCAAGCATTCGTGTCTCATTAATGTATGCCCGAGTGGGTGCACCCTTGGTATATCAAATGACATTGTCAGAAGGCCGGGTTATACCTGACCGGAAACCTTGTCACGCGTGAAGGCGGCTTTCGGGCCTAAGTACTCCGCCATGTACCAGGCCCCACCTCAATAAACCCTGCGTATTCGGTTATGACATCTTGCATGATTGTTCGCATGCTCTGTATCTTTTATTCCGGCTTCGACAGCCCGCTATCTCGGCAACTAATCAAAGGTGTTCCCTCCTCGTGGGGGATGTAATTAACGCCATAGCCTTTACGGTATGGCGGACTGCTGGTCCCGACCGAACCTCACTCTCGCCCGATAAGGGTCAGAATGAGCGCATCATAAATCGTCACTCATGTGACTGGCACGCCCGCGTCGTCAATCAGTCAGTTGATTACTAGTCAGTCAATTGATTGATCGACCCGCGAAATAAATGAATAAAAAAATACCAACGAAAAGGAGCGAAGGAAAAGACGGTCGAAACAGTGAACCAGTTCCAAGTGAAACTCAGCTTACAAAAAGACAATTATAAGAACCTTCTCTGTTACTCACCACCTACTTTCTCTTTATTTCATGACTATAATGTCAAACAAAAGTCTGGTGTCCTTCCTTTTGTTGGTTTACAAATGGGCCAAAACCAACTAAACAGAAATAGAGCAAACGGGGAGGAGGAGGTGGTTTACCTCTTCGGTCCTTGTAATCTGCCGATGGCCCCCATGAGCTGCCACTGGACCTGTTCAACACTCAAACCTGCCGTCATCGTCGTCTTCTTCCCCACATAACACCTATTGATATCTATCACCACCCATTTCGTTCCACAACTAGCTGCCCTGAATACATGTAGAGGAGAAACCGCTACCCTTTATTTCCTTCTTTTGTTCCTCCTTTCTCCATTTAATTTCTCTCTAATCATCTGTCTATCTATATCACGATCCCCTGTTTCGATGGGATTTTTTTTGTTGTTGGTCTATTATCGTTTGGGTTTATTTGGTTTATTTCACGTGTCGATCAACCAGTTAACTAACCGGTAGTGAACTGACTAATTGACTACGTAGGCGTGCCAGTCACGTACGTGACGAGTTTATTATGCGCTCATTCTGACCCGTGTCGGACGAGAGTGAGATTCGGTCGGGACCAACAATCCGCCATACCATAAAGACTATGGCGTTAATTACATCTCCCACGAGGAGGGAAAACCTTTGATTAATTGTCGAGATAATGGGTTGTCGAGGCCGGAATAAAAGATGCAGAGGATGCGAATGATCATGCAAGATGTTATGATCTACCATGCACGGTTTATTAGGGCGGACCCTCAGTACGTGGCAGAGTACCTAGGCCCGAAGACCACCATCACGCGTGGCAAAAGCTTCCCGTCGGACGTTGCCCGACTTTCTGCTCATGTCATTTGATATACCGAAGGCCCGTGCACTCAAGCATACATCGATGCGACATGAATGCTTAGACTAAAAACATGATGACGAAGCTATGAAACTAGCAAATTCAGGTTAGACAAACCAATTTATTCAATTTATTGACTACATGGTTTATTTAATTCTATCATTAGCACTAGAGATCACCTCGAAGACGAGGAGAGGGATGAAACGGCACGACTACGCGATTCGGAACGAAACCGGCGCAGTATACGTAGGAAAAGAGTTTAAAACGGCATGGGAACCGTAGGTGAAGAGGGGGAGGTTAAAATGGCGCGGCAACCTTTGGGGCGCGCCGGAATAGGGCGCGCCGTATTAAGGCGCGCCGTATTAAGGCGCGCCGGATGCCGACGCCGCCGGTTTAGCCCAGTTTCGCGGAATTTGAGATTTTATTAGTTATTTTTGGATTTATTAACACATTTTGGAAGATTTTAAAATTTTATTGAGTTAGTTATTCAACGGGTCGGCCCCGGGCCATCCGGAAGTCGAGTCACAGGCTCGCGCGAGGTTCATACTCGAGCGCGGCGATCGTTCCGAGTCAAACTCGTTCGAGCCGAAATTTCGGCAGCATCTCCCCATCCCGGAGGATTGTCGGGGAGAAGCGGGGAGTACTCACGTGGCGGAGCAACCCCTGAAAGCCGGGTGGCACAACGGCGGCCGGCAAACCCAGACGGATAGGAGAACCCCGAGGGCTAGCCTACTAGGGGCACCGAGTCCGTGGGTAGAAAGTAGACAGATGGCGCGACTCACAGTGGGAGCGAAGACCACGAGGGCTAGCCTACGAGGGGCACGCGACCCGAGTCGGTACCATGTCTAAGTCAGGACGACCGATATGGAAGGAAACCCCGAGGACTAGCCTACGAGGGGCACACAACCCACGGCCACCACAATATCCGTTAAGGACTGTGGATTTGACTGTGTTGGGATTCATCACTGTTGAATGATCCCCTGCAGACAGAGCGTTATCACGATGGAACAGTGGGGATGTTCCCCTCTCCCCGGTCACCTGATCTCCTCGAAGAGATGATAATACGGCGCGGTTGCAAGACACACTCAGTCAGCAAGCTGATTGTGATAGCTATAGGTGTACATATATACGTATATATATTAACATGTTGACAGAAAGACTGTCACATTGATGCTTAGAAGACGATAATGCAGAGTATAGGGACGGCCTCGCCTCCCCTCGTTCATGGTTCAGAACAGAGGGGGATAGGAGGACGGGCCCAGGACTAGCCAGAGAGACGCACTTATGTGTATGTTTCTGGTGACGAAATCTTCGACACTCGAGCGGAAGAGAACCCCAGGGAGGGGGATCAATGTAGCCCATAGCGTAGTAGGGCATATCGGCGTCAAAGAAGACGAACATCGGAAATCATTCGCACAGTGAAATGCACAGATAGAAGAGACATGTCAATGGAAGGAGATGAATACGGCGCCGCGCTCGAACGCGTTTCATTCATCATCTTGGACGCAGTGAACAGTGCACATGTACATGTTGCACATTCTCGGTGCCGGCACTGTTGCACGGCGCCGCTTTAGAGACCAAGAGAAGAAATGCAAAGGGGAGGAAGAAGAAGAGGCGATGCAAAGAAAGAACAATACCATTAAACCCCTTTAACCCACTGGTATATTCATTCACTTCACAAAGAAAAAAAAAAGTGCAGAGTTCATTCTGGTGCCGGCGTTGTCGCACGGTCACCGTCAACAACAAATGAGAGAAGCAGATATAGGAGAAACACAGAGATGGTGGGGGGGGGGGGGAGGTCAGGCTCATATCATCGCCCCTCCCCCCTTCTCACTTACATTACAACAGGAGAAAAAGAAAATGGATGAAAGTGGATCGACGAGGAACACCACGGCGACCCACCTAAGCAGACAGAGAGCAGAGACTCCTCTTCTCCGGCGGCGGGAGCTTCGGGCCGAGCAGAGCGGCGGCGGCAGGAGACTCTCAGAAAAGAGAGCTTTCCCCCCAAGAAACCCTTCGCTACTTCACTCTGATTGGTGGCGCCACCCTCCCCGACGAGCACTCGACTCTTCTTATCCCAATTCCTTCCAGTAACGACTCTCTCAATCGGCCCCTTTACTTGATCGAACCAAGTGATGCTTTATAGTTGCAGGCTGATTCGGCGCCGCGGGGAGCGTGCCAGGGAAGGTAACGCCAGGCAAGCAGCCTCCAGGGGCATTCCCTGCGCGCCGATTTTGACGGCGCCGTTTAAGGGGCGCGCCGGTGACTCTGGCGCCGTATTAGCCTCGTCTAGTTTCCGAAGGCTAGTTGATGAGTCCGGGGATGATTCCGGAGGTCACCGTTGGCCATTCCTCTCGCCGTGGTCCTTGGAAAACCTCGACGGGGCATTGACGAAGCTCTCGGCACGACGTACGGCCTTACTACGAACTCCGTGAGTGTTTGGCTTGAGCACGCGGGTCTTCTGCTGACTCGGCCTTCGGCACAATGATTTGTGCCTTTGGATCGGCCCGACTCGTGCTCAAAGCTTCCTTACGGGATGGTATGGCATCCGGGATAATTCCGCCTTGACTGGCGACCATTCGGCCACTAACGGGCCCACTATGGCGAGAAGCCGAACCCGTGTCGGGTGATCGGGACCTTCTGCTGACAGAGCCTTCGGTTCCTTGTTGTGAAGGGCCGACGACGTTCTTCCTCCTCAGGAGAGTCTTTATTGAGGTGGCGAGCCACTGGGTAGACCGTCGTCCTTGGTCGGGCGACGGGTGTAGGGTAGTGGCATGACGGAGTCGACGCCGGATCATTAGGCAGGCTTGGTCGCACTGCCGGTTGGTTGTGGATTCATCTCGACTTTCCTGAGGCGAAGTCCCCGGTCATTCATTCCAGGTGACTCGAGGTTCTAGTAGCTTGAGAAGTCTTCAATGGATTGGTCTTTATCGGCTTCTGTGCTTCAGTGGGCCGTATCATTTGTCTTTGCGGCTTGGTCGCCAACGATCATATTTTGAGTGCCAACAAATGCCCCCCAGACGTGGGTGTTGCAAGCGAGGCAGGAGTGCAGCAGGACCGACGGATGAGCTTCGTCCGGATTGATCTCCTCTGATGACAGATGCTCGGAACGGCACTGAATTTCGGCGTTCGATGCTAATCCGGTGCGGTTGGAGGCTTGAACGGCGCCGTTTAAAACGGCGCGCCCTTGCCTTGTTGGTTGAAACGGCGCCGCGTTTAAACGGCGCGCCCTTGGGTTAAAACGGCGCGCTAATTTGCGCGCCGGATTAACAGAGGGGGAGCCCCCCTATATAAGGCTTCCATCTTCGTTTTTGCTTCACAACTGTTCATTTGTGGAAAAAAATTTCTCTCTCTTCCCTTTCCCTCCACCCCGGCGCCGAGCGAGTTTGAGTTTGAGAGAGCGGGTGAGTTTAGTGTTGGTTATTCGGGTTTAAACCCATTTTCCGGGCCCCGGGAGGCTTCTGGTAGGACTTGTCCTCGGAGCTAAATCCCTCGGGTGTCCTATTTGGCCTTGGCTTAGCGCCTATGGCTGCTTTTAGGGCTGCTCCCTTGGTGGACGGCTTCCACTTTTCTTTTGGCAAACCCCCGAGCTGGGGAGACTCTGACGAAATTTTGTCAGAAGTCTTGTTTCAATTAACTGATTTCTGACTTTGCTTGTTCTCTTCTGGATGCTATCTTGCAGATAACATGGCATCCGGCTCTTCTACCTCTGCGTCCCGCGTCGCTGTGACATGGGGGAATGTCCACTCCCTTGATCGGGGGTCCAGGCGGATAGCCGTGGTAGCTGAGTCTTCGGACTCAGAGACTGATACCGTCGACACCGGCCGCCTGATGATTCTCGATGGTAATCATTTTAAGTATGAGCGAGGGGATGACGTCAGACTGGACCACCCCAAGGACAAACACTTGATGGCATTCCTCGGACGCTTCAACCTACGCGGGAAGCGCGATATAATTCTTGTCCGTCGAGCTGAGGGAGCTTTACTGGCGGACAGAGATAGACTGACCGAGTCGGTCATTCATGGCATGCCCATATATCTTCCCGACGAACACAGAAAATGGGGAGCCGTTCTTGGCATGCAGGAGTTATCTCAGAGGCCGGGCTACTGACCAGAGCACCACAGTTAACACCAGCCCGCTGGAACGAGACCGCTGGGCGTGTTGACAGAGAGAAGCCCGTATACGGTTTATTCCTTGCCCCGTTGCACTGGGGGTATCGAGATGAGCCCTTTCTTTTAGACTACTTATTAGTCCGTTTTAAGCATCAAATCTCAGTGGGGTGGTTTGGAGAGCTCAAAGCCACCGATGCCCATGCCTTCAGACCGAGAGCTGTTGAATTTACAGATTATGTGCTGCGGCAGTACGCTCCAATCCTGGTGCATGTCGGCGTCTATCAGAGCGTATATGCTTCCCGGTATCAATATCCAATCTCCCGAGGTCTGTGCTGCGGGATGATCGAAGTCTTCTGCCCGGAATATAACACTTTCTATACTGCAGAGGGTGAGACTTCGCTAGATCTCTGGAGTCTGTCCCAGTTGAGCGGCTTACCGATAGATGGGGAGCCGTATGAAGAAGTTTGTTTCCCGGACTGGCTGAAGGACCAGACGGACGACGAAGGCAAATACTTTACAGGCTTTGCCTATCGCTACTTAATGAAGGCGTACCGCACCCTGTTGCGTTTAACGCTCGATTCACTGGAAGCGCGGAAGCCTGATGAGAAGAGAAGCGTGCGGATGGGCACGTGGCTTCAGTATTTCTTTGGTGGGGGGCAGCAATATGAAGACTTCCCCACAGTAGCTCCGACAGCAGTGAAGCGAAAGAAGAGGGCCCGTCGCCAGACAACCTATCCTGCCGCTTCAGGGAGAGGGCGACAAGAGGGCCCGAACCCCACAGGAGTCGACCCAGTCACACACTGTGTTGCGTATCTGACATATTGGCTTTGCTCGTTCGCTCTTCCTCAGGGGGACGAGACAGTAATCAGACCGGAGGCCATTTACCCCGCCTGTCTGATGGCCTGGGGGACAAAGCTGTCCTTGTGCCCAGTGGCTTTATGTCTGATATACAAGATGTTGGGGGACCTGCACAAATCGCGCATCCCCAGAAATTCACGGACAGTTGGTCCGATTCACTTTTTCAACGCATGGGTCTGCACTTTGTTTCCTGAAGCAGCTCCCCGGTCGATGCAGTCGGATCATCATGTGCTGAGGATGATCGAGTTTGCCAGTGCTGAGCCATCTTCAATGGCGGATCAACTTTTTGCTATTCGGGGGAAGCTGACCACAGTCCCGGTAGATTCCCCAGGAGTTTTGCATTTTTGGAGCTTGGCAGCTAGCTCCAGCCCCCTCGTCAATAAGATGCGGCAATGTCGCCTGTTCGAGACAGAGGAATTTATCCATCCGCTTGTCGGCACCATGAGTACAAGGCCAATTCTGGAGCCGGAACTGGTTGATTGGGCACTGGCCATCCGCCCCAGTGTCCTTGTCTTTAGAAAGAGCGGCTTGCTGTGGCTGGAGCCATACTACCCCTTCCGCTTTGGCCGGAATTTTGGGTACGACCAACAGATTCCTTCTTCTTCAGCCCGGTTTAATCTTCCGAACAGGCATCGGGCTGGCCAGACGACCACGGATGAAGCTCGCACATGGTGGGATTATTTCTACCGCCGGGAGGATGTGTCCTTCAGGGTGCCATCTTCCCGCTCGCCTGCCCAGAGTGACTCCGGACTTTATCAAGTGGTGGAATGCACGAACGGACTTCTACCGGAACTTTCGAAAAGACTGTTGGTATGTTGCCGAGCGTCGTTTCCTAGATTCTCAGCGGGAGCCTGCTTTGGATGTCGATCCGTCTTATCTGAAGAAACTGAAGTCCTGGTCCAATATCGAGGTGATGGCATATCTGGAAGCCAGGAAGGTCGTGAAGAGTCGATCGTCCAAGGCCGACCCGAAGATGCCAGACATTCAGAAGGATGACTACGTCAAGACACTTTGGGGGCTGTGCCGGGTCAACAGTGAACGGACAGTTCTTCAGACGATTCCCATCACAGCGGAGGAGCCCCTTCCTGTAGCGGCGGGCTAGCGTCCAGAAGTTGACCGTCTTCATCCATATAGGACCTTCATCAGGAGGGAGGATAGGCGGGAAGACCTGTATTCCAATACCCCCTGGATATTCGCCTTGCTTCATTCTCAAGGGCTTTCAATTTCCGGTCCATTAGAAGCTATTTTGGACCACCAGCTCTTAATATCTTTTAAGTATGCTGACGGCTGGGGGTTGGATCACTTGAGCCTATATTATCACTTATCTTCTTGCGGCTATGAAGATTTGGCACAGCTGGTTGAGAAGAGTGAGAAAATAGGTGATGTGTGCTGGCTTGTTCGCGAGGCGGCTTCCCGAGACAAGACGCCCGCATTATTTTATTGGCCGCTCACTCCCCGATATACAGGGCCGCCAGGTATGCTTGTCTTTCCTTTCAGCCTTGAAGCTGCTTCTTTCATAGTCAGTATGCGTCTTTCTCACCTATGCGCTTTTGCAGCTCACCTCTTTGTGGAGGTGACTCGGCATTACAGGGAGTTGATTTCTAAGGCGCAGAAGCCTTCATATTTTGACATACCAGAGCCGGCTCCGACCACGACGCCACTGCCTCCTGGCGATTCGCAGAAGCGAACCTGGTCCCAGGTCAAGGAGGCCATCAGCAAGGCTAAGAAGGCCAAACAGGCGGACACCCGTGCTGCACAAGCGCGCCGAAGGAGGGCTGCTGAAGAGGAACCAGTTGTCGCGCCTCCCCGGATCCCCTCATTTGCTGAGTTTGAGGCCGCTCAGACACAAGGGCCCGAAGATGGAGGTAACTTCTTGTTCCTGTATGGCTTGTTTGCTTATTTCTGTCGCCTTGGCTGATCACCTTTCTGTAGCTGCTTGCACTGTTTCTGCCGTTGTCGAGCTGGAGGCAGTGACGGGTGTCGCGGCCAGAGAGAGAGAGGAGGAAGCCCCTCCAGCTTTTGTCTAGAGGGATCTACCTTCACCGACACCCCATCAGGAGATAGAAGGTAACTTGCAGCTTGCCTGTAGAGCTCGGTGGTCCGCCGTGCCTTTAGTCAGGTCCTGACTGTTTATTATCTTTTACTTCCAGTCGATGTTCGACCGACGATGCTCCCCGAAGTTGAGGTCGTGGGAGAAGCTGCTGCTGGAGAGCAGGTGACTTCCAGGAAGAATCCCAGGATGTTCAGCAAGCTGACGCTCCTGAGACAGAAACTGTTGAGGAGGTTCTGGCTAAGGGAGCTACTCTTAGTAGCACGACACCTGCTCAGATGCTGGAGATTCGGGAGCAGGCCGAAGAGTCTTCCTCCTCCGAGCGGGTTGATTACGGTGGTGGCTCCAGTGACGACGAGCTTCCACCGGCTGATACAGAAACTGAAGATGCTGGGGCTTCTTTAGCTTACGAAAGCGACTTTTTGACATTCAGCCCTCCGAGACTACTAGGAGTCGAGCACGGGCCATCATACCCGACTGCAGGAGGAGGGCCAGAACCTTCAGAGGCCACTCTTGGAGGCCTAAACATAGTGCCGGTCGAGGTAGGAAGTGTTCTGACACCCGCTCGCAGCCCCTCTTTTTATTTCCAAGCCAGCTGGCTGACGTACATATATGTGATGCAGGCTGAGGTGGTGCCGCCAACTGTGACGGTTCGCATACCTCTTTCGGACTTAGGCATGGGCCAACCAATCTTTCCACCAGTTCTGCGGCCCATCGCCTTACGACTTCCACAGACTTATGCCGCAGCAGCAGCCTCAGAGGAGCCCGGAGCAATTGTAGAAATTGGCGGCTCGACCGAAGTCGCGGAATCTCAAGCCCCGGCCGCCGGCAAAGAATTGCTGCTGGAGCAGAGTAGCCTCCCGGAGATAGAAGCGGGAGAAATTGTTGAAGAAGAGGCCAATGCTTCTAAGGCCTTGGCCGTCATTGAGGAATTCTCTTCTGTAGAATCCGGTGAGACCGTACACGAGGAGCGAGCATCCTCGGCTGCCGGGATGGCTATTATGGCTTCACCTCAAAGGGCAGGCAAGGAAGTTGCTGTAGTGGAGACTCCCCCAACTGCATCAGCCGCCGTTGTCGAGTCTGGCGTTGGTGCCATGCAAACCATGCCGTCGACGTCCTCCGGGGCGAACGACGATATTTGGGTTGAGGTGGACAGCAGGGTGGACTTTCAGCTCCCCGAGACTTCGCCACTAGGTTTACAATTTTCTAGTGACATGGTGTGGCAGTCTCTAGACAATCTTCAGCGAGCCATATCGGCTTCTCCGGGCTTGACTTATGTGCAGCTGAGGAGTCTAATAGAACACCTCTCCCGCTCGTTCTTGGCATTCGGGTGCCCAATGGACGATTGGACCCTGCGGGTTACCATGTTGCTGAAGCATGCCAACAGGCGAGAGTACCTCAGCCGGGAGGTATTCGATCAGCTGGCGGCTGTGAAATTGGAGAAGGCTGATTGTCGAGCTGCTGCCACTTCATTGAGAGGGACCGTGGGGCTACTGAGAGATACTGCCAGCACTACTTCAGAACGCCGGTCCTTCCTCACAGCGCGCATAGCGGAATTACGCGCAACACTTGCCAGGGCTGAAGCAGAATTGCAGGAGACTGAGCGCCTGGAGGTTCAGACCGTAGAGGAAGCGGACCTGGCAAAAGGGCAGCTCGCCTCCTTGGATGAAAAATTATCGCAGGTGTCGGCTACCGAATCTCGGCTGCAAGAGTTGACTCAGTATTCTTCCTTGGGTCTTTTGGCATTGGAAGACATCTTCCGGCGCCCTCTGCAGTAACTTCATTTTATTTCCATTTCTTCTCTTTTTTTTTTATTTTCGCTCCTTTTTGTCTTCGGAGCTCATGTATCTTGGGGCACGCCCCGAGCACGGATGTATTCTGACAACTCATATCAATGAAATGTCTTTATTTGTTGCTTCAATCACGACTTCTTTCTTTCTCTTCTTTTCTTTCTCCTTCCAGTAAATTAGCTCAGTCCAGGGATGTAAGTTACTGACGCAGGAGAGCGCTCACACCTTCAGCGAAGGGGTGAGGTGTTTGCTCCACCGCGGATTAACTATTCCCGGAATCGAGCTTCGATCAGGGTGGGACATGGGTAGAGTAGGCGGATGCGCCCCACTAATTTCGCCGATGGTGACGAAAGCTGAGAGTGCGGTTTATTCATCGACACGGTTCAAATGTCGAAGCAATGGCAGTTTGTCTATTAATGAGGACGGAAGGTCCAAGTTAAAGGATAGTTGACCAGGCTCGCCGATGGTGACAAGGGTTGAAAGGTAGCGACCAATCTTGCCGATGGTGACAAGGGTCGAAAGGATAGCGACCGATCTTGCCGATGGTGACAAGGGTCGAAAAGGATGGCCGGTCTTGCCGATGGTGACAAGGGCGGACCGATCTTGCCGATGGTGACAAGGGTCGAAAAGGATGGCCGGTCTTGCCGATGGTGACAAGGGCCGAAAAGGGTAGCGACCGATCTTGCCGATGATGACAAGGGTCGAAAAGGATGGCCAGTCTTGCCGATGATGACAAGGGCCGAAAAGGGTAGCGACCGATCTTGCCGATGGTGACAAGGGCCGAAAAGGGTAGCGACCGATCTTGCCGATGGTGACAAGGGTCGGAAAGGATGGCCGGTCTTGCCGATGGTGACAAGGACCGAAAAGGGTAGCGACCGATCTTGTCGATGATGACAAGGGTCGAAAAGGATGGCCGGTCTTGCCGATGGTGACAAGGACCGAAAAGGGTAGCGACCGATCTTGCCGATGGTGACAAGGGTCGAAAAGGATAGATGGGAGTGGAATGATGAACGAGGGTAGCCTCGTTACTACATCATCATCATCATTTTTATTTCATTTTTTTTATATCACATTACTAACTCAAGCGCCCTTTCGGGTTTTCGCCGAAATCAGCCCCCTCTTGCTTTTGCCCACGCGCCCTTTCGGGTTTTCACGTGGCGGGGTACCCGATTTTGCTTGTAACGTCCTTTCGGGTTTTCGCCACAGCCGGGTTATAGTCATTTTTGCCCTTGTCCTAGTCTAGGAGCAAGGCCGGCGGGGTATCTCTATTTTTAACCCCATTTGTTTCTTTCTTTTCTCTTTTTTTTTATTCCACGGAGAACCCGGAATATGGGAGAACTTGTCTGCTAGAACGCCGACCAGCCTTATCGATGATGATAAGGGTCGGGCCCTGGTTTAGTTCGTCGACATTGATTAAATGCCGAAGCAAAGACTGTACAATTCTTAACAGGGACGAAAGGTCCAAGCTAAGGGATAGAGGTCGACCGATCTCGCCGATAATGACGAGGGTCGAACGCGGGTCTGTTCATCGACGTGGTTTACATGTCGAAGCAAGGAGTATGTTCATTAACCGGGACGGAAGGTCCGAGTTAAAGGTGGAGGCCGACCGACCTCGCCGATGATGACGAGGGTCGAACGCGGGTCTGTTCATCGACGTGGTTTACATGTCGAAGCAAGGAGTACGTTCATTAACCGGGACGAAAGGTCCGAGTTAAAGGTGGAGGCCGACCGATCTCACCGATGATGACGAGGGTCGAACATGGTTTTGTAGGGATTTCTGGTGGGACTTTTGATGGTTGTCCCTTGAGAGTTTCATTAGGAGGAGAATAAAGAAGAACTTTTCAGATTACCACTTTACTTACCAGAGCGCCCTTTCGGGTTTTCGCTGAAGTCAGCTCCCTCTTGCTTTTGCCCACGCGCCCTTTCGGGTTTTCACGTGGCGGGGTACCCGATTTTGCCTGTAACGCCCTTTCAGGTTTTCGCCACAGCCGGGTTATAGCCATTTTTGCCCCTGTTCCGAATATAGGAACAAGTCCGGCGAGGTATCTCTATTTTTAACCCCATTTTTTTCTTTTCTTCCTTTTTTTTATAACAGAAGGATGTTGAGAGAGTCGGCTAGGACATGGGGCTCTGCCCCGAGGAAAAGGGGTTTATTCGTTAGCACGAAGGCAATGCTAACGCAAAGGATGGATTCGTGCCGATCCGGGCGTAAGGTCCGTAACGGCAAAGATATATAAAAGTTGGCTAGGACACGAAGTCTTGTGCCGAGAAAAGGGGTTTGTTCGTTAACAAGGAGACAATGCTAACGCAAAGACTAGATTCGTGCCGATTCGGGCGTAAGGCCCGCAATGGCAAAGATGTATAAAGGTTGGCTAGGACACGAAGTCTTGCGCCGGAAAAGGGGTTTATTCGTTAGCAAGGAGACAATGCTAACGCAAAGGATGGATTCGTGCCGATTCGGGCGTAAGGCCCGCAATGGCAAAGATGTGTAAAGGTTGGCTAGGACACGAAGTCTTGCGCCGGAAAGGGGTTTGTTCGTTAGCAAGGGGACAATGCTAACGCTAAGGGTGGATTGGTGCCGATTCGGGCATAAGGCCCGCGATGGCAAAGATGTATGTATTATGCGAGTTTGGCTAGGGCAGAGTGCCACTAGGCCGAGGTGTGGGTAGCTCGGTCAGGGCGGAGTGCCACTAGACCAAGGTAAGGGTAGCCCGGTCAGGGCGGAGTGCCACTAGACCAGGGTAGCGATAGCTCGATCAGGGCGGAGTGCCATTAAACCAAGGTGGAGGTAGCTCAATCAGGGCGGAGTGCCACTAGACCAAGGTAAAAGGTAGCTCGATCAGGGCGGAGTGCCACTAGACCAAGGTGGAGGTAGCTCGATCAGGGCGGAGTGCCACTAGACCAAGGTAAAAGGTAGCTCGATCAGGGCGGAGTGCCACTAGACCAAGGTGAGGTAGCTCGGTCAGGGCGGAGTGTCACTAGACCAAGGTAAAAGGTAGCTCGATCAGAGCGGAGTGCCACCAGACCAAGGTGGAGGCAGCTCGATCAAGGCAGAGTGCCACTAGACCAAGGTGGAGGCAGCTCGATCAGGGCGGAGTGCCACTAGACCAAGGTAAAAGGTAGCTCGATCAGGGCGGAGTGCCACTAGACCAAGGTGAGATAGCTCGGTCAGGGCGGAATGTCACTAGACCAAGGTGGAGGCAGCTCGATCAGGGCGGAGTGCCACTAGACCAAGGTAAAAGGTAGCTCGATCAGGGCGGAGTGTCACTAGACCAAGGTGAGGTAGCTCGGTCAGGGCGGAGTGCCACTAGACCAAGGTAAGGTAGCTCGGTCAGGGCGGAGTGCCACTAGACCAAGGTAAGGTAGCTCGGTCAGAGCGGAGTGCCATTAGACCAAGGTAACGGCAGCTCGGTCAGGGTGGAGTGCCACTAGACCAAGGTAAGGTAGCTCGGTCAGGGCGGAGTGCCATTAGACCAAGGTAACGACAGCTCGGTCAGGGTGGAGTGCCACTAGACCAAGGAGGAGATAGCTCGATCAGGGCGGAATGCCACTAGACCAAGGTAAGGTAGCTCGGTCAGGGCGGAGTGCCATTAAACCAAGGTAACGGTAGCTCGGTCAGGGCGGAGTGCCACTAGACCAAGGTAAAGGTAGTTCGGTCAGGGCGGAGTGTCATTAGACCAAGGTAACGATAACTCGGTCAGGGTGGAGTGCCACTAGACCAAGGTGGAGGTAGCTCGATCAGGGCGGAATGCCACTAGACCAAGGTGGAGGTAGCTCGATCAGGGCGGAATGCCATTAGACCAAGGTAAAGTAGCTCGGTCAGGGCGGAGTGCCATTAGACCAAGGTAAGGTAGCTCGGTCAGGGCGGAGTGCCATTAGACCAAGGTAACGTAGCTCGGTCAGGGCGAAGTGCCATTAGACCAAGGTAACGGTAGCTCGGTCAGGGCGGAGTGCCACTAGATCAAGGTAAAGGTAGCTCGGTCAGGGCGGAGTGCTACTAGACCAAGGTAACGGTAGCTCGATCAGGGCGGAGTGCCACTAGACCAAGGTGAAGGGTATTCCGATTATTCAGGGAATGCCGGTTGCGCCGTGTGATACAGCTTTATATGCTTTCCATTGAGGGGAGAGAACTGGACGACTCCTTTGTGGTCTACCAGGACGTAGGCACCCCCCTTCATATACTCGGCGGACGATATATGGTCCGACCCAATTTTCGACCAACTTCCCTTTGGGGTTAGCGGCCATCACTTGTCTTCTTTTGACCATTACCAGGTCTCCCTTCTTGAACTCTCGTCCTTTGACCAACTTATCAAAAGCACGGGCCATGCGAGCTTGGTAGAGTTGGATGTTTTGTTGCGCACGGAGGCGCTTTCCTTCGAGCTCGGCGAGCTCTTCCAATCTTCTTTCTGCATTGGTTTGTTCACCGCTGACTAGTCCATGCTGGATGGCGACTCGCAGCGAGGGAACTTCTAATTCAATCGGCACCACAGCCTCTGACCCATACACGAGGGAGAATGACGAACAGCCGGTTGGGGTTTTATAGACAGTACGATAGGCCCAGAGCGCCTCGTACATCTTTTCTTCCCAGTCCTTTTTATTAGACTTAACAGTCTTTGCCAGCAACGTGCATAGTATTTTGTTGAAGGCTTCTGCAAGTCCATTGGCTTGAGGGTTATAGGGGGACGATGTCCTCCAGTCAATCTTGTATTTGTCGGCTAACCGGTAAACCTTCTGATTTCTGAAATGACTGCCGTTGTCAGAGATAATTCGGCTGGGAATCCCGAACCGGAATATTATGTTCTGCCGGAAGAATCTTGCAACTAGTTCTCCCGTCACATCTCTTAACGCAACTGCTTCTGCCCATTTGGAGAAGTAATCTGTAGCTGCTAAGATGTATTTGCACCCTGACGAAGATGCTGGCAGTGGCCCTACCACGTCCGTGCCCCATTGAGCAAACGGCCAGCTTGGTGAGGTAGGATGTAGTGGCACTGGAGGCCTTCTTGACACATTGGCGTGTTCTTGACACTTCTGACAAGCCCTGGCGAACTTGCAGCAGTCGTCAAATATAGTGGGCCAATAGTAACCCAATTTCTTTATCTCAATTTTCATCTTTGGGCCGGCCTGATGCGCTCCAGCTGATCCCGCATGGATTTCTTGCATCACCTGCCCAGCTTCTGCTGAAGACAAGCAACGAAGTAAGACTTTTCTTCGGGCATCCGCCATTATTCGGAACAGGGTTCCGTTTCTCATCTCGTAAGAGTCTTTGACCCTCAGGAGTTTCATTCTTTGTTCTTTTTCTTTTGGGAGCTGCTGGTGCTGAAACCACCGTAGGAGATGTTCTCGCCAATCGGGCTGCTGAACCTCTTCGACGGCTACCACCTCAATCTCTTGTTCGTCGGCTAAGACCTCTGTTACACTGGGGACCTGCCGGCGGTTGATCACTGTTATATTCAGGCTTGTGTCTGGCGAGACTGCCAAAGAACTGGCCAACTTAGCGAGGGCGTCCGCCTGAGCATTCTGGCCTCGGTTGATATGCTTGATGCTGATGAAGTAGAATCTTGACATCAGGCGGGTTGCCAGCTGATGGTAGGGGAGGAGCTCTTGCTTTCGCACATCGAACTCTCCTTCCAGCTGTTTTATAACTAGCATGGAGTCTCCGAATGCTTCCAGCATCTGAATCCCCATGGATAAAGCAATTTGCAACCCGATTATCAAGGCTTCATACTCTGCTTCATTATTTGTGCAAGGCTTGTTTATCGAGCAAGATGTGTGCACAACTTCCCCTTCTGGAGATTTCAGGACTATGCCTGCTCCTGCTCTGACCCTGGCTAATCCAGTGGCAGAGGTGTCAATTCTGGAAGCGCCATCAAAATATAGCTGCCACAAGGAGGGCCGCACCTGAGCGGCTTCCAGGGTTTCATCTTCAGGAAGCTCCGGTTCCAGCGGGCAATCCCCGGGACTGGGTGCTCGGCGAAGAAGTCTGCAATAGCTTGGCCCTTGACAGCCTTTCGCAGCACATAGGAGATGTCAAACTCCATAAGGATCACTGCCCATTTGCCCAAGCGACCTTTGAGTGCCGGCTGGGACATAATATATTTCAGCGGGTCCTCTTTGGATACCAAGCTGATTTCATGCGACAACATGTAGTGTCGAAGCTTCTTAACTGCGAAGACCAGTGCCAGACAGATCTTCTCAATATAAGTATATTTCTCCTCAGTTCTGACCAGTCTCCGACTGAGGTAGTAGAGGGCTTGTTCTTTCCCTTCTTCATTATTCTGGGCCAGCATTGCCCCCAGGGAATTGTGTGTGGCTGCTATATATAATATCAACGACCGTCCTTTCACCGGTGCGCCCAACACTGGAGGAGTCTTCAGATAGTCTTTCAGCTTGTTAAAGGCTGTCTGGCAATCTTCATCCCAATAAAAGGGAACATCCTTCATCATCAACTTGTGGAAAGGCTGGCATCGCCCTGACAAATTGGAAATGAACCGCCGGATATAAGCCAAGCGGTCCTGTAGTGATCTCAGCTCGGAGAGATTTCTTGGTGCAGGTAACTCCTGAATTACTTTGATCTTTGCGGGGTCTATCTCGATTCCCCGATATCTGACAATGAAACCCAAGAATTTCCCGCTCGATACTCCGAACACGCATTTCATAGGGTTCATTTTTAATTCATACTGCCTCAGCCTCTGAAAAATGACTCGGAGGTCTTGCAGATGGTCTTCTTTTCTTCTGGTCTTGACAACTAGATCATCTATATAGCACTCGACCTTGTGGTAGAGCAACTCATCAAATATTTTGGTCATTGCACGCTGATAAGTTGTGCCAGCATTCTTTAGTCCGAACGGCATCCTTCTGTAGTGATAGATGCCTTTAGGAGTTCGGAAGGCAGTGTGGACCCGGTCATGTTCCGCGATCCATATCTGGTTGTAGCCGGATGACCCGTCCATGAATGATAGGGCCTCATGACCGGTTGTTGCATCTATCATGACCTCCGTTATTGGCACCGGAAAGTCATCCTTGGGGCAGGCTTTATTCAGATCTCGGAAGTCAACACATATCCGGATCTGTCCATTCTTCTTCTTCACGGGGACGATATTCGCCAACCATGTGGTGTACTGATTTTCTTCGACAAATCCCACGTCAATGAGCTTGTCAACTTCTGTACAAATTTGAGTGATGAGCTCCGGCCTCATGCGCCGCGGTGGTTGCTTCACCGGCTCGGCTTCGGGGCTGATCGTCAACTCACGTTGCGAAACTGCAGGGCTCAGACCTGGCATTTCTTTGTAAGTCCAGGCGAAGCAATCCCGGTACTCTTGCAGTAACTGGATGTACAGCTCCCGTTCTTCTGGGGATAACTGGGCGCTGAGGAAGGTAGGCCTGAGGTCTTTCTCACTTCCCAAGTTAACTTCCATCAGCTCGTCGACTGTAGCTTGGCCTCCGTCTTCTATCTCCGGAGGTGCCGGTTGGAGGTCGACGAAATCTGGAATACCATCTTCAGGGTCGAGGACCTCGCCTTCCCCATTTGACATCATCAGAGCTTCTCGAAAGTCCTCTGCTTCATTTAGTAGCGGCCGTGCATATTGCTTTCTCGGCAAATCCACCGCCGTTGCAGTCTCCATGAGCAGGAGAGCAGCTTCAGTCTTTGCGGACGGGGTTGCAGTCGTGACCGACTGGTGGCCGCTTGCTGTTGGGCTGGAACAGCATCCCAGCCTTGTAGCAGAGGGTGAGGAGGTCTCGCCTTCTGGGGCAGTTGTATCTTCAATAGAAATGGCATTCCCCTTTTTAGCAGTGTATACCTCTCGGCCGGGGCTGGTCAAGGCTTCCCCGATTGGCACAAGAGGTGCTGAGGTCACCATCAGTAGGACTCTGCTGGAGGGAGTGGTCTCGGTCTCTTCAACACCTTCGGCTTCGCTGCTGCTAGCTGTATCAAATTCGGCCTGAAGGGCCGTCTCTTCGAGATGGACCTGCTCCCAACATCGGCAAGGAATCATGGTCTCCGCTTCTTGATTTTCGGGCTGGCCCGGGTCAGCATGTTCAGCTTCCGCTGGGTATTCATCAAAAGTTGCCCCCAGCGGGCTGTCTTTAGCAGGGTAGAAGGCGGAGAGGGTGTCCACCTCGTATCGCCCACTGTGATAATATTCTTCCAAGGTGAAGCCCAACCCCGGATGCTGAGAGACGCGTCTCATTTCCTTATCCAGACTTGCGGGATACCACATTTTCTAGAAAGCTTCCTTGCGCTTTTGAGACTGATCGGAGGGGATGTGCTGCCTTTGAAACATCTTGGCCATCCGACTGGTTGTGAATGCCAGACCCCTGACGGGGACCGACAGGTTACTTATGTCTTCGGGGAGGCCGCAATCTGTGTCTTCCCGAGTAGGGTGCTCCTCAGCCGTATAGAACAAGCTGATGTGCCCATCTGCATGTGTCACCTCCCAAGTTTTGAAAGGCTCGACAATGGAGTCATCGAGGCCGAGAATCGGCTTGGTGAGGCCGTCCGGGACTCCAATGTAGTTATGCTGCCGACCGACCTGCACTTCATTAGCTTCAGGGTATAATGTTGGGGGTGTTATTCTGCCCACATCCCCGGATGCTGTGATATGAGAGACCACCTTGGGCTTGACATATCCGCGGGGCGGTGGTGGATACCAATTGTCGCCGGATGCGCCTCTTGATGCCCCCGCAAGGGTCTTAGCTTCAGAGGTCTCCTGAGAAGGCCCCGCATATAGGTTGGCGTCCGCCAAGTGACATTCAAATACCTCAAACGGGTGGAGGTCAGCAAATATTCTCTCCTCCTTTCCCTGGAGACTGTACTTGATACATTGGTGGAGCGTAGAGGGCACCATCATATTTTCATGTAGCCATGGGCGGCCGAGCAGTGCTTTGTACGAGGTGCGGGAGTCGATGACATGGAACTGCACCGTCGTAGTGAAATCCGCTAGGGTAAGGGTAAACTCTGCCACCCCCATCGACACTTCACATTTTTGATTGAAGCCGGCGATGCGCATATCCCCGACTTTCTCGAGATGCACGTTGAAGTGGTGCCTCTCGTATATTCTATAGGGCAGGATGTTGACCGCTGCACCGGGATCAACCAGAATCCTGTTCAGCTCCCTTCCATTCAGGTGCCCCTTCATATACAGCGGCCTGTTGTGGCTGATGGTAGGTAGCAGCATGTCCTCTGGAGTGAAGGTCATGCTAGCTTCCGGCATTGCTTCAGCCAAGCAGGTCTCAAAATGAGCAGGCGTCTGTAGAGCAGTGATGATCGCCTGTCGAGTCTCTTCACTCAAAGAGAGGATCTCCCAGATGGTAAATCGAGCAGGGAGCTTCTTGAGTAGCTTCATTATTCGGCTCCCAGCTCGGACATTGGAGAGCTTCATCTCTTCAGCCCACCTGGGCTTGGGAGAGTCCCGAGTTGCGGCCCCTGACGGACCTGCTTCATCTGCCTCGGACTCGGCGCCTTTCTGGTTAGCCCCGGATCCTTGACGTTCTTCATTAGCTGCTGCGGGGCAAGCTCCATCTATATTTGGAGCTTCGGCAGATTGTGCCGGTTGCGGGTGAACATTCCCGGGCGCAGGGTTAGCCTCCTGGCAAGGCTGCTTCCCCTTAGACATCTTCATGAATTCAAGAAATGAAGGGACCGCCTTGCCCCCACTCTTGTTATATAGGCCTGGCGGAGGAGGGATTTGGACTCCCTTGATCTCCGGCGGAGGTGTTTTGTAGGGTTGCTCTCCCATGAACATGATGTTGTGGTTGGGTGGCGGCTGGCACCCCCATTTCCGGCCTGACCGGGTTGCATGTGTAGTAGTTGCGGCCTCAACCCTGCCTCCCCCAAAAAGGGGTGTGAAGCAAATTTCCTCTTCTTCCTCCTCTCCGGGCAGGTTGAAGAGTGTTGATAGAGTATTACAGGAGACAACATGCACTTTATCGGCCTTAGCAGCCCTTCTCTTCTTCTTTTGTTTCTTCTTCTTTGCTTCAGCAGGCGCCTGCCCCCAGAACAAACCGCCCTCCTTATCGGATGCTGCATCAGCTTCCTCCTTTTGCTCGAGTGAGAGCTGCTCCAGCTCTTGCCATGGGACATGGTCCCGCACCAGCAAGGGCTTCAATTCGGGCTGCACATACTCATCTAGCCCTTCAATAAAATTTTACAGCCGGCGGATTCCAGGACTGGTTTCCTTGACCACCGGCAGCGGGGTTTGTCTCCTCCGATTGTGTGTAGGTATCCTGATAGTTGCAGGTGGAGTGATCCACACGGATGCTGCCACCGACGGAGCAGGTCGGGGTGTAACACCACGGATATGTGCCCCCACTTTCGGGCGGGGTGCTTTCTTCCTTTTGTGCTTCGCAGGGATCTGCTGCCATCCCTGTTGTTCTTTCGCGGGCTCCAAGAAATGAGTTTCATAAGTGCTCCGCGTACTTGCTTCAGAGATCTCCTCGGGCAGTGCCTGGTATAGGGAGATCATGTTGACTCCTGCCCTCCTCCGAGGGGCTTCATGCGGTTGAGGAGGGTCCACTTTGTACTCTCCAACTCGATTTCATTTTTCTTCACCATCCCTTCGATGATGTCCTTGAAAACATAGCAGTCTTCGATTGGATGCCCCAACATCTGGTGGTAGGGGCAGAATCTTGGGCTGTCTCTTCTCTTTAGGTCCTCCGGCCTCTTTGGCTCTGGCAGGGTGACCATGCCATATTCCGTTACCCAGTCGAACAGAATCCGGGTCTTGTCCTTCGGAAATGAGTAGGCTTTCTTCATCTTGTCCCACAGCGAGGGACCTTCTTTGCCATCTGGGGCTTTTAAAGGCTGTGGGGTGACCGCCTTCTTGCCTTCATCTTTCTGTTGTTCGAACGCCTTGATGTCAAGAGCGTTCGCTTCTTTAGGCGACGGGCGCTGCTCCACTGCCTTGCCCTTCTGGGTTGTGCTGGCAGCTAATGTAGGCACAGGTTTGGCCAAAAAGGCTTCCACCTCGGCCACGACATTGTTCAATCGGTCAAACGACCGTATTTCCATTCCGATCATCTTTTCTAGAACCTCCCTCCTGAGGTTCTGTTTGCATATTTGTACAGCGTCCTCCTGATGTGGGGGCCGCTTGCACCTCATTCCGAGATTCCTCCACCTCTTGATATAATCGAGGGCTGTCTCATCGGCCCTTTGCTTTGTTGAGTAGAGTTCGGCCACTGTGACCTCCCTCTCTGTAACATGGAATCTCTCCATGAACTTCCTCTGCATATCCGACCAGTCGCTGATCGACCCGGCCGGGAGGCTGGAGTACCATTCAAATGCGATCCCCGTCAGCGAGGACCCGAAAAACTTTAGCAAGTATGACTCATCGGCCGCCAAATCACCCATGATAGTCATGTAATATGCAACATGTTCCTTCGGGGATCCCTTCCCGTTGAACTTGTCGAACTTGGGCGGCTTGTTGACCCCCGGAGGAAGCCACTTGACAGCATGGTGTTGCGGGTAAGGCACCCGATAGGCATCAAATGCGATGTAGTCGTCTTCACTCCTCTCCGCGAGCTTTAGCTCGATCATTCTTTCCACCATCATTCGGTTCATGACCATGGGGTCAACTGGCTCTGGGTAGAAGTGTGCTGGCTGCAGGTATGGGGTGTGAGGCCCGTGCCTTGTGGATCCTTAATGGTTTGGATCTAGTATTTATTCTGAAATTTACAGCTATTTTTATGGATTTTTAAGAATTTTCCTGGTATTTTTCCGGATTTATTTGGGATTAATTGAGGTTTTTGGGAAATAATAAGATTTTTATATATAATATAATTATTATATATATTAATTTTATTTTTTTCCCTTAACCCTCACCCCTCTCTCTCCCCTCTCGTCGATCTCTCACTCACCCTCATGCTCTCTCTCTCCTCCAGATCGCCTCTCTTCCCCCTTGTGGGATTGCAGGTGAGACGACGTCGGTTGGAGGCGTGGAGCGCGTCGTTGGAATCCTCGTGTCGAGTGGAGCGTGTGGACGCCCACCTTGACGCGGTTCGCGGCTTGTGGAGGTGAGGCGGAGCGAGAAGGCCCGGTGAACCCTCCTCCTTGCATGCGGCTTTTCCGGCCGTTTCGGCTTGAACGAGGTAGGGGGATGGACTCCTGAACTTGCTAGGATCATTTCCTATAGCATGTTTTCATGTTTGAAACCCCGTGGCATGCATATTGGTTATTTTCCATTGTTAATGCCTAAGCTTTGATCTTCATGTTTAAGCTATTGTAGGCCTTGCATGTGATGTTTTTAGTTGGTATATTATTGTCTAGGACTTGTGGTTTGACAGGAAACAGGTTTTTTCGACGTTACCCGACGATTTCTATCGTCCGGGAGGGAACCGGTTTTCAAACCTAACCCGTCCGTGACCCAGGTGGTGTGACGGTCCTTCCAGGAACCGTCACACGCCTAACGGTCCTTGGAGGACGCGTTATATCAATGTAACGGCCCGTTGACGGGGCGTTACATTGAGAGTAACGGTGGGGCTCCCATCCGTTACTCGTCCGTTGATTTGCGTTGACCGGGTGAGGCGGTTAACCTGACGGCCAGTCGGCCGGACGTCAGGGTGCCCTGACGCGCCTGGGCGAGCGCGTCATATCACTCGCAAACGATTTTGGAGCGCTGTGTGTTGGTTTTGGCCTCGGGTAGATGTAACGGCCTTGGACCAGCGCGTTACGATTGATGTAACGCGTTGCGCCTAGACCGTTACGTACAGTAACGGCCTAGCCGCTGACCGTTACATGCCCCTTTGACTGGTTTAGGCTGGAACTCCGGTGGATGTGACGGATAGGGGCGGACGCGTCATTCTTGATATAACGCGCCAGTCCCCGACCGTTACACCCTTGTAACGCGTGGGCTACAGACCGCCACACGCCTGTTGATTTCAAAAAGCACCGGCTTATTCTTTACGCATTCCAGAATGTTTATATGCCATGCTTATGTTATCTTATTATATAATGGCATGTTTGTGAATCCCAATAGAGTAGCTTTTCTTTCCTTGCAATGGAGCCACTGTTGTTGCCCTAAGGTCTGTTGAGTACCGACCCGCTTGGGGATAGCGGAGGGGTGTTCCCGTACACGGTTTGTAAGCTAGTTCCGTGGGCTCCCGGCCAACGGTAGCGTCCTACCGAGGGAGAAAACTAGCTAGAGGGCCTGGCTCAGACGAGAGTCAGTGTGTGCACACATGGTCAGAGGCTGTGGACTGACACTGACGGGTGTCACTCTGACTGGTCACTTGGTTTGGTACTGTTTACGCGCTCAACTTGTCGTGTTGTCGACTGCGAGTGCTTGAGACGCAATATAAGTCGTCAGTGGACGCATCTGGTTTCTGCTCCTAGTGGTTGTTCTACTCCCTACTGCTTGGATTAGTTAAGGCATACTCTACTGGTAGATTTAGTTTCTGTCGCTTGCATTTATTTATCGTTGGCATGTATTAGCTGTTATACCTGTTTAGTTAGAGTTTACAGCTTTACTGTGATTAGTTTATTCATGCCAATGCCTGTTAATTCATTTAAATGCATGCTCTAATTGTCTTTATTTATGCATGTATGCCTGTTTAGTGCGAGGTAGGGATCCGCGTGACCCCTACTGAGTCTGGCTGTGACTCACCCTTCTCTTTTCAGGTGAGCCGCGCCTGCCGTCTCCCGGTGTTTTGTGAGTTGCTCGGAGACCGTTCTTAGCCGCCAGCAGTAGATGGGTCGCCCTTTTGGGCCTTTGTTGTACTTTTGCCGGGGTATGCCCCGTGTTGTTGTACCTTTTGGACTATTACTTTTGTATCTCTGGACTAGTTTATATATATATCACTCTGGTTATTTTGAATTGCTTCCGCACTTTTGTTAAACTTTATTGCTTAACCTAATATGCGCGCTTGTGATTGCAATTCGTTATACATCCCCTCGACAAACTTCACTAACCCTTCAGGGGCCTCATCAGCCTCTTGGGTGGCTTCCCCAGTTCCTGGTATCGGTGTATCGATGTTATCGGTATATCGGTATCCGGCGCTCTGGGTCGTCACAGTTGGTATCAGAGCGGAGTTGAGGATTTGTATAAGGAATTGGAATTTGCAACTTGTCCAGAGACTAGTCCTTCGTGTTGTCTATTGCTGGCTTAGGTTGTTTTCTGCGTGATTGATGTGATTCCTGTTGCTTTCTGTTTTTCGGCAGTGCAAGATGCCGCCTCGTCGAGGAAGACCTCCTCGAGTTCCTCGAGCTCCCCGAGATGCGCCTAGAGAAGAAAGTGGTTCTGTACCTCCTCTTGCAGTTCCTGCTGTTCCTGTTGTTCCTCCTCTAGCGCCAGTCGTTGCTCCTCAGATTGAAGTGCCTGGTAGTCGAGGCAAGGCTTTGAAAGAATTTCTCCTATTCAATCTGCCTGCCTTCGATGGACAAGCTGATCCAGAGGTTGCGAGGCAGTGGCTAGATGCAATTGAGCACGTATTCCTGTCTATGGAGTGCGCCGAGGATGAGAAGGTTATGCTTGCTGCGTTTCAACTCCAAGGTACAGCCATTACGTGGTGGAAAGCCGAGTGGCAGATTGCGTTTCACTCTAGACCTCTTCGGTAGATCACTTGGGTAGAGTTTGTTGCTGCTTTCGAGCGTGCCTACACTCCTGCCTGCTTGCAGATGGCTAAGATGTATCAATTTATGGAGCTGACTCAAGGCAGTATGACTGTGCTTCAGTATCGGAACAAATTTATGGAGTTGGGTCAATATGCGCCCCATGTGCTGGCTAATGAAGCTTTGAAGACACAGCAGCTCTTGCGTGGATTGAGGCCTGAACTTAAATTGCCTTTGATCGCGAGTCGTGTTGCTGATTTAGATGGTGCGTGCCAGGCAGCTGTGGCACTTGAGCTAGAGATGGCGAGACCAGGTGGATATCCGCAGGCGGGGTCAGTTCAGCCGACAGTTCAGTTTCAACCGACTTACCAACCGCCAGTGTCAGGTGTTCCCTCGGTCCAGTCAGATGTTAGCAGTGCTTCTTCCCCTTCCAAGCCCAAGTTTAAGAGGTTCAAGAGGAAGAAGAAGTTTTTCCAGCAGCCGTCGTCCAGTACAGATTCTGTTCAGCAACCGACAGCGCCTTCTTCTCAGACTCGTCAGAGTTCTACTGTCAGTCAGCCGTGGACGTGTCGGAGATGTGGTGGTCACCATAAGGATCGGCCGTGTTCTCTTCCAGTGGTCTGTTTTCGCTGTGACCAGCCTGGTCACGTGGTTCGAGATTGCCCGGTGAGGCCGAAGCAATTGCAAGCTGCTCAGTTCTCTCAGGCTCAGCAGCCGCAATTCAGACCTCCTCCTGTACCTCAAACTCAACAACAGTTCTATTCTCAAGCGTCGTCGTCTTCTCAGCAATCTTCAGCCGGATCGAAGAAGCAGAAAGACAAGGTTTCTCATATGACTAAAGCTAAAGCGGTTACATCCCATCTGGTGGAAGGTACGATTATGCTTTATGGTCATTCAGCTCGTGTCTTATTTGATTCTGGTGCTTCTCACTCTTTTATTTCTGAGGATTTCATGGCATGTATTGAGGAGCCGACATCAGAAATGACTTGTGAGCTATTTGTTGAATTGCCTTCTGGAGATTTCATGATTACACCTTTGTGTTTGGAAGAGTCTCCTATTATGATTGATAATCATCAGTTGCCGGCGAGATTGTATGCGTTGCAGTTGGCAGATTATGATATTATTCTGGGAATGGATTGGTTGGAGCATTATGGAGCTGTGATTGACTGCAGATCGAAGAAAGTCTATTTTCAGCCCCAGGGAAAATCAACTTTTTATTTCCAAGGTATTCGATCCCGTTCTTCTTGCATGATTATTTCTGCTATTCGAACCTATAGGTTGCTTAGTGCAGGTTGCCAGGGATTCTTAGCTTCTGTGGTTGCTGTTGAGAAACCACGACAGGATGTCGGTGATATTCATGTTGTTTGTGAGTTCCCTGATGTGTTTCCTGACGAGTTGCCAGGCTTGCCTCCAGAACGAGAGATAGAAATGGTGATTGAACTGATTCCGGGTACAGGCCCGTTAGCAAAGGCACCGTACCGAATGGCTCCAGCTGAACTTAAAGTACTGCGAGCACAGCTACTTGAATTGCTGGAAAAAGGCTATATTCGCCCCAGTTTTTCCCCGTGGAGTGCTCCAGTGTTATTTGTGAAAAAGAAAGATGGAAGCCTGAGACTTTGTATTAATTACAGACAGTTGAACCAGGTGACTATCAAGAACAAATATCTGCTTCCCAGGATTGATGATTTGTTTGACCAGTTACAGTCTGCTACTGTCTTTTCACGGATTGACCTCCGGTCTAGCTACTTTCAGTTACGAATCCGGGAATCTGATGTGGAGAAGACAGCTTTCAGTACTCAGTATGGTCACTTTGAATTTCTGGTAATGCCGTTTGGATTGACGAATGCCCCAGCAGCTTTCATGGACCTAATGCAGCGTATCTTTCGTCCATTGCTCCATCAGTTCGTGGTGATCTTTGTTGATGATATTCTGATCTACTCTGCTTCTGATGAAGATCATGTACAGCATTTGAGGATCGTTCTGCAGACTCTAAGAGATCACGAGCTTTATGCGAAGTTCAGTAAATGTGAATTCTGGCTTCGGGAAATTCATTTTCTTGGCTACGTGATTTCGGGTGATGGAGTAGCAGTGGATCCTGCAAAGATTGAAGCTGTTTTGAATTGGCAGAGACCGAGAACTGTAACAGAGATTAGAAGCCTCTTAGGTTTGGCTGGGTATTATCGAAGATTCATCCAGGATTTTGCAAAAATTGCAGCACCTATGACTAGACTGACTCGTAAAGATGTGCCGTTTGTCTGGTCGGATCAGTGTGAGGAGAGCTTTGTTGAATTGAAAAGGCTCCTGACTTCTTCTCTAGTGTTGATTTTGCCTTCCGGCTCGGGTGGATTTATGGTTTGCACAGATGCTTCTCGAGTGGGTTTAGGTGCAGTGTTGATGCAACATGGTCAGGTTATTGCATATGCATCTCGGCAATTGAAACAGCATGAAGAAAATTATCCCACGCATGATCTGGAGCTAGCTGCAGTTGTGTTTGCCTTAAAGATCTGGAGACATTATCTGTATGGTGAGAAATTTCAGATTTTTACTGATCATCAGAGTTTACAGTATATATGCTCCCAGAAAGATCTGAATCTCAGGCAGAGGCGATGGATGGAATACATGAAAGATTTTGACTTTACACTCTCCTATCAGCCGGGTAAAATGAATGTTGTGGCTGATGCTCTGAGCAGGAAGGTGCAAGTCAATCATCTGTTGCTTCATGAATGGAAATTGTGGGAACAGCTTCCGAGCGAGGCATTCAGCGTAGAGTTTCCTGCCGATCCGAGGATGGCAGTTTGTGCTAACTTGGTTTTGGGTTCAGCTTTGTATCAGCAGATTCAAGAAGCCCAGCAAGCTGATTCTGATTTGGCCCGTATTGTATCAAGATATGATGTGGAATTTGATGATGAGCTGGTTGTCAGTTTCCAGGGCAGATTATATGTTCCCGCTGTTGATGTATTGAGACTTGAGGTTCTGAGTGAAGCCCATGGTTCCCGTTTTGCTATTCACCCAGGTGTCACTAAGATGTATCAAAATTTGAAAAAGCAGTTCTGGTGGCCAGGTATGAAGTCAGACGTGGCTGTGTTTGTTTCTAAGTGCTTGACTTGTCAGCAGGTTAAAGCGGAACATCAAAAGCCAGGTGGTTTGCTTCAGCCGTTAGAGATTCCTATGTGGAAATGGGACCATGTTACTACAGATTTTGTGATGGGTTTGCCTCGGACTTCTCAAGGTTTTGATGGTATCTGGTTGCTTGTCGACAGATTGACTAAAACTGTCAGATTGTTGCCAATAAAGGTTGCTTGGAATGTGTAGAGGTTGGCCGAGCTTTATGTGCAGAAGATAGTGCCACTGCATGGAATTCCAATTTCACTTGTGTCAGATCGTGATCCACGTTTTACCTCCGACTTCTGGCGTAGTTTCCAGAAAGCTTTGGGCACTGAGTTAGCCTTCAGTTCAGCGTATCACCCACAGTCAGATGGACAGTCAGAGAGGACTATTCAGACTCTGGAAGACATGCTGAGATCGTGTTGCCTTACTGGCAAGGTTCGTGGAGTCAACATTTGCCACTTGTTGAATTTGCTTATAATAATAATTTTCACTCCAGTATTGGCATGGCTCCTTATGAAGCACTGTATGGTCGTCCTTGTCGTACTCCTCTGAACTGGTTTGATGTTGGGGATAGACTTTTGACGGGACCTGACATGGTGCAGCAGTGTTCAGATGTGGTTCGTCTGATTCGACAGAGATTGTTGACGGCTCAGAGTCGACAGAAAAGTTATGCAGATCAGCGCAGACGTCCACTACAGTTTGAGCCAGGAGATATGGTGTTTGTTAAGGTATCTCCGATGAAAGGTGTTTCCAGGTTTGGGAAACGTGGAAAGCTGAGTCCGCGGTATGTTGGCCCGTTTCCTATTGTTGAAGCTGTGGGTCAGGTAGCTTATCGATTGCAACTACCATCGGCTATGCAAGCTATTCATGATGTGTTCCACGTCTCTCAGTTGAGGAAGTATGTGCCAGATGCTTCTCATGTTCTCGATGATTCAGTTTGGCCCGAAGTGACTGCTGATTTGTCTACGCCAGAGTATCCTATCAGAATTGAAGACCGTCGTCAGCAGCGGTTGAGAAATAAGGTTATCCCTCTGGTAAGAGTTGCTTGGCAGCGTCGCTCTGATAATGAGTCTACTTGGAACGTGAAGATGAGATGCGTAAGCTTTTTCCTTTCTTATTCCAGTGAGGTATAATTCTTTTCTTAATTTCCTCCTTATCCGTTGTTGTAAATTTCGAGGGCGAAATTTCTATTAGGAGGGAGGGACTGTGAGGCCCGTGCCTTGTGGATCCTTAATGGTTTGGATCTAGTATTTATTCTAGAATTTTCGGCTATTTTCCTGGATTTTTAGGAATTTTCCTGGTGTTTTTCCGGATTTATTTGGAGTTAATTGAGATTTTTGGGAAATAATAAGATTTTTATATATAATATAATTATTATATATATTAATTTTATTTTTTTCCCTTAACCCTCACCCCTCTCTCTCCCCTATCGTCGATCTCTCACTCACCCTCACGCTCTCTCTCTCCTCCCGATCGCCTCTCTTCCCCCTTGTGGGATTGCAGGTGAGACGACGTAGGTTGGAGGCGTGGAGCGCGCCGTTGGAATCCTCGTGTCGAGTGGAGCGTGTGGACGCCCACCTTGACGCGGTTCGCGGCTTGTGGAGGCGAGGCGGAGCGAGAAGGCCCGGTGAACCCTCCTCCTTGCATGCGGCTTTTCCGGCCGTTTCGGCTTGAACGAGGTAGGGGGATGGACTCCTGAACTTGCTAGGATCATTTCCTATAGCATGTTTTCATGTTTGAAACCCCGTGGCATGCATATTGGTTATTTTCCATTGTTAATGCCTAAGCTTTGATCTTCATGTTTAAGCTATTGTAGGCCTTGCATGTGATGTTTTTAGTTGGTATATTGTTGTTTAGGACTTGTGGTTTGACAGGAAACAGGTTTTTTCGACGTTACCCGACGATTTCTATCGTCCGGGAGGGAACCGGTTTTCAAACCTAACCCGTCCGTGACCCAGATGGTGTGACGGTCCTTCCAGGAACCGTCACACGCCTAACAGTCCTTGGAGGACGCGTTATATCAATGTAACGGCCCGTTGACGGGGCGTTACATTGAGAGTAACGGTGGGGCTCCCATCCGTTACTTGTCTGTTGATTTGCGTTGACCGGGTGAGGCGGTTAACCTGACGGCCAATCGGCCGGCCGTCAGGGTGCCCTGACGCGCCTGGGCGAGCGTGTCATATCACCTGCAAACGATTTTGGAGCGCTGTGTGTTAGTTTTGGCCTCGGGTAGATGTAACGGCCTTGGACCAGCACGTTACGATTGATGTAACGCGCTGCGCCCAGACCGTTACGTACAGTAACGGCGTGGCCGCTGACCGTTACATGCCCCTTTGACTGGTTTAGGCTGGAACTCCGGTGGATGTGACGGATAGGGGCGGACGCGTCATTCTTGATATAACGCGCCAATCCCCGACCATTACACCCTTGTAACGCATGGGCTGCAGACCGCCACACGCCGGTTGATTTCAAAAAGCACTGGCTTATTCTTTACGCATTCCAGAATGTTTATATGCCATGCTTATGTTATCTTATTATATAATGGCATGTTTGTGAATCCCAATAGAGTAGCTTTTCTTTCCTTACAATGGAGCCACTGTTGTTGCCCTAAGGTCTGTTGAGTATCGACCCGCTTGGGGATAGCGGAGGGGTGTTCCCGTACACGGTTTGTAAGCTAGTTCCGTGGGCTCCCGGCCAACGGTAGCGTCCTACCGAGGGAGAAAACTAGCTAGAGGGCCTGGCTCAGGCGAGAGTCAGTGTGTGCACACGTGGTCAGAGGCTGTGGACTAACACTGACGGGTGTCACTCTGACTGGTCACTTGGTTTGGTACTGTTTACGCGCTCAGCTTGTCGTGTTGTCGACTGCGAGTGCTTGAGACGCAGTATAAGTCGTCAGTGGACGCATCTGGTTTCTGCTCCCAGTGGTTGTTTTACTCCCTACTGCTTGGATTAGTTAAGACATACTCTACTGGTAGATTTAGTTTCTGTCGCTTGCATTTATTTATCGTTGGCATGTATTAGCTGTTATACCTGTTTAGTTAGAATTTACATCTTTACTGTGATTAGTTTATTCATGCCAATGCCTGTTAATTCATTTAAATACATGCTCTAATTGTCTTTATTTATGCATGTATGCCTGTTTAGTGCGAGGTAGGGATCCGCGTGACCCCTACTGAGTCTGACTGTGACTCACCCTTCTCTTTTCAGGTGAGCCACGCCCGCCGTCTCCCGGTGTTTTGTGAGTTGCTCGGAGACCGTTCTTAGCCGCCAGCAGTAGACGGGTCGCCCTTTTGGGCCTTTGTTGTACTTTTGCCGGGGTATGCCACGTGTTGTTGTACCTTTTGGACTAGTACTTTTGTATCTCTGGACTAGTTTATATATATATCACTCTGGTTATTTTGAATTGCTTCCGCACTTTTGTTAAACTTTATTGCTTAATCTAATATGCGCGCTTGTGATTGCAATTCGTTATATATCCCCTCGACAAACTTCACTAACCCTTCAGGGGCCTCATCAGCCTCTTGGGTGGCTTCCCCAGTTCCTGGTATCGGTGTATCGATGTTATCGGTATATCGGTATCCGGCGCTCTGGGTCGTCACATGGGGTGACCAGAGTGGTTGCCGGTGGCGGATGCAGCAGCGGGGGTGTCTGGTGCACTTGAGGAAGCACCGGTGGCATCAGCGGCTGGGACTGTGGTGGCCGCTGCTGAGTCGTCGCCATGCTCGGCTATGACGACTGAGGCAAGGTGTAAAGTGGCGGAGGGTCGACATGACGAACCGCTCCCCGGGATGATTCACCCTGGACTTCGGGCGACTTGGAAGCTGACGACTGTTCAGTCTTCTCCATCAGCTGTTTCTTCAGCAAGTCTATCTCTTGCCAATATCTTTGAAGTAGCATCAGGACCGTTGGATCCATAGTTGCAGCGCTGGGAATGGCTTCTGTTGCTTCTCTGGACGTATCCTCGGGCAGGATATCGAGGAGGACGTCATCTTCTTCTTCCGCCGTTACCACATTGGCAGTTAAGACAAGAGCCTCATCATCCCACTGGTGGTAGACCAGGGGTTGTTCTCCTTTAGTTGCCGCCAGGAGCTCCCTCGCTGCTTCTGCTCTGCGAGTATTCGGCCCCGGCCTTGCGGCCAATTGAGCCAACTCGCGGGGGTCTTCGAGAAGCCCCCCATATCGGCTGAATACGCCAGCCATGTTGCAGGTGAAAACCTGCATCCTTCTTCTCTGTCGATGGACCCTTCTCTTAGCCTGATGCGGGAAGGTCAGCCTCTCGAACACAGAAGTCCTTCCTGTTTCTTCCCGCTTAGGGGCGGCTTCATCGACTTCGATCTCGAAGCCGTCATCATAGCCATTGTCGTCAACCGACGACACCATCATCTTTTCTCTTTCATCTTCTTCAACTGCCATTGGTAGGCGGAAGTCTTCACTGGCTGCGGCTGCCTGCATTAACCGCTGCTGTCCAAGCGAGGGGTTGCCTAGCCCTCGGAAATAGTTCTGGACCAAATTGGTCATCTCTTCTCGACCCCGTTCTTGATAAAGCACGGGAGACAGTTGTCGACCTCCCGCAGGAGGGATATAAGCTAGCCGAGCTCTGTCGGCAAGTTGCTGGATTCTCCGTCCCACAGCAGGGACGTTGACTTGGCGGGCGCAGGCCCGGAAACTTTCGCGGGGCGGAGGGTCCGCAACCACCTCTTCTTCTTTCGGGGCCAGGCCCCTTTCCTCTCTTCCTTCCATTCCGTCGCGAGCAAGGGGGCGGCGGACAGGTGCAGCTTGATGGACAGGTTGGACCCTTTTAGGGACCCACACCTGTTTAAATTTCTTTGGCCTGGGGGCCAACTTCTCTTGGCCGTAGTGGCCGACTTCTTCTCTTTCCGCCCTCCTTCCAGCGAGGGCTTGGTATGAGTTGTAGATGGGGACGGCGGGGACGACCCGGTCCCGGACTATCCGTGCGTCACGCCCGTCGAGGAAGACGCGTACGCCACCAACCATCATAGATTTGCCGGATTGAGACAGAGATCTGGTAACCACAGCAGTACTCCTCCGGATTTGCTTGCGCTGATGTCCTCCGGAGTTCCTGTTGACAGCATCGGGGCGGGCCCCACGGACAGCATGGTGCACCAGGCAGCTGGCTACCGGGGTTGGACTCTTGGACGAGTCGTTGCAGCATCGAGCCCTCAGAGACTCCACCTTCTTCGCAGCTCCCTTGACAGGCTCCGAGGGTTCTACCTCCAGCATGTCTACGAAGGCCAGCCCCAAGAAGTTGGGGAAGCCGACAGTGGCAGGGAAGCTGCCGAACACTGTGGGCACCGCCAGGTACCCTTGCGCTTGACCCGCGACGATCGACGGGCCGAAACCAACGCCAGTCAATCCAGTGGTTGTCGTCATTGTTTGCCTGAAAAGACCAACAAACCGATGATCAGTAGCCTTTGGGAGGGCCTCGAAGCCCAAGTATCTCGGCAAAGAGATGAAAGGTGACACTGGTCCCACCGGGCGTGCCAGACTGTTTCGATGGAATTTTTTTGTTGTTGGTCTATTATCGTTTGGGTTTATTTGGTTTATTTCACGTGTCGATCAACCAGTTAACTAACCGGTAGTGAACTGACTAATTGACTACGCAGACGTCCCAGTCACGTACGTGACGAGTTTATTATGCGTTCATTCTGACCCGTGTCGGGCGAGAGTGAGATTCGGTCAGGACCAGCAGTCCGCCATACCATAAAGGCTATGGCGTTAATTACATCCCCCACGAGGAGGGAAAACCTTTGATTAATTGCCGAGATAATGGGCTGTCGAGGCCGGAATAAAGGATGCAGAGGATGCGAATGATCATGCAAGATGTTATGATCTACCATGCATGGTTTATTAGGGCGGACCCTCAGTACGTGGCGGAGGACCTAGGCCCGAAGACCATCATCACGCGTGGCAAAAGCTTCCCGTCGGACGTTGCCCGGCTTTCTGCTCATGTCATTTGATATACCGAAGGCCCGTGCACTCAAGCATACATCGATGCGGCATAAATGCTTGGACTAAAAACATGATGATGAAGTTATGAAACTAGCTAATTCAGGTTAGACAAACCAATTTATTCAATTTATTGACTACAGGGTTTATTTAATTCTATCATTAGCACTAGAGATCACCTCGAAGGCGAGGAGAGGGTTGAAACGGCACGACTACGCGATTCGAAATGAAATCGGCGCGGTATACGTAGGAAAAGAGTTTAAAACGGCATGGGAACCGTAGGTGAAGAGGGGGAGGTTAAAACGGCGCGGCAACCTTTGGGGCGCGCCGGAATAGGGAGCGCCGTATTAAGGGGCGTCGGATGCCGACGGCGCCGATTTAGCCCAGTTTCGCGGAATTCGAGATTTTATTAGTTATTTTTGGGTTTATTAAAATATTTTGGAAGATTTTGAAAGTTTATTGAGTCAGTTATTCAACGGGTCGACCCCGGGCCATACGGAAGTCGAGTCACAGGCTCGCACGAGGTTCATACTCGAGCGCGGCGATCGTTCCGAGTCAAACTCGTTCGAGCCGAAATTTCGACAACATCTCCTCATCCCGGAGGATTGTCGGGGATAAGCGGGGAGTACTCACGTGGCGGAGCAACCCTGAAAGCCGGGTGGCACAACGGCGGCCGGCAAACCCATACGGATAGGAGAACCACGAGGGCTAGCCTACTAGGGGCACCGAGTCCGTGGGTAGAAAGTAGACAGATGGCGCGATTCACAGTGGGAGCGAAGACCCCGAGGGCTAGCCTACGAGGGGCACGCGACCCAAGTCGGTACTACGTCTAAGTCGGGACGACCGATATGGGAGAAAACCCCAAGGGCTAGCCTACGAGGGGCGCACAACCCACGGCCACCACAATATCCGTTAAGGACTGTGGATTTGACTGTGTTGGGATTAGCCCGTTTACTGTTCACTCATTAATCCATAGGAGATTCATCACTGTTGAGTGATCCCCTGCAGACAGAGCGTTATCACGATGGAACAGTGGGGATGTTCCCCTCTCCCCGGTCACCTGATCTCCTCGAAGAGATGATAATACGGCGCGGTTGCAAGACACACTCAGTCAGCAAGCTGATTGTAATAGCTATAGGGGTACATATATGCGTATATATATTAACATGTTGACAGAAAGACTGTCACATTGATGCTTAGAAGACGATAATGCAGAGTATAGGGACGGCCTCGCCTCCCCTCGTTCATGGTTAAGAACAGAGGGGGATAGGAGGACGGGCCCAGGACTAGCCAGAGAGACGCACTTATGTGTATGTTTCTGGTGACGAAATCTTCGACACTCGAGCGGAAGAGAACCCCAGGGAGAGGGGGATCAATGTAGCCCGTAGCGTAGTAGGGCATATCGGCGTCAGAGAAGACGAACATCGGAAATCATTCGCACAGTGAAATGCACAGATAGAAGAGACATGTCAATGGAAGGAGATGAATACGGCGCCGCGCTCAAACGTGTTTCATTCATCATCTTGGACGCAGTGAACAGTGCACATGTACATGTTGCACATTCTCGGTGCCGGCACTGTTGCACGGCGCCGCTTTAGCGACCAAGAGAAGAAACGCAAAGGGGAGGAAGAAGAAGAGGCGATGCAAAGAAAGAACAATACCATTAAACCCCTTTAACCCACTGGTATATTCATTCATTTCACAAAGAAAAAAAAAGTGCAGAGTTCATTCTGGCGCCGGCGTTGTCGCACGGTCGCCGTCAACAACAAATGAGAGAAGCAGATATAGGAGAAACACAGAGATGGTGGGGGGAGGTCAGGCTCATATCATCGCCCCTGCCCCCTTCTCACTTACATTACAACAGGAGAAAAAGAAAATGGATGAAAGGGGATCGACGAGGAACACCACGGCGACCCACCTAAGCAGACAGAGAGCAGAGACTCCTCTTCTCCGGCGGCGGGAGCTTCGGGCCGAGCAGAGCGGCGGCGGCAGGAGACTCTCAGAAAGAGAGCTTTCTCCCCAAGAAACCCTTCGCTACTTCACTCTGATTGGTGGCGCCACCCTCCCCGACGAGCACTCGACTCTTCTTATCCCAATTCCTTCCAGTAACGACTCTCTCAATCGGCCCCTTTACTTGGTCGAACCAAGTCATGCTTTATAGTTGCAGGCTAATTCGGCGCCGCGGGGAGCGCGCCGGGGAAGGTAACGCCGGGCAAGCAGCCTCCAGGGGCATTCCCTGCGCGCCGATTTTGACGGCGCCGTTTAAGGGACGCGTCGGTGACTCTGGCGCCGTATTAGCCTCGTCTAGTTTCCGAAGGCTAGTTGATGAGTCCGGGGATGATTCCGGAGGTCACCGTTGGCCATTCCTCTCGCCGTGGTCCTTGGAAAACCTCGACGGAGCATTGACGAAGCTCTCGGCACGACGTACGGCCTTACTACGAACTCTGTGTGTGTTTGGCTTGAGCACACGGGTCTTCTACTGACACGGCCTTCGGCACAATGATTTGTGCCTTTGGATCGGCCCGACTCGTGCTCAAAGCTTCCTTACGGGATGGTATGGCATCCGGGATAATTCCGCCTTGACTGGCGACCATCCGGCCACTAACGGGCCCACTATAGCGAGAAGCCGAACCCGTGTCGGGTGATTGGGACCTTCTACTGACAGAGCCTTCGGTTCCTTGTTGTGAAGGGTCGACGACGTTCTTCCCCCTCAGGAGAGTCTTCATTCAGGTGGCGAGCCACCGGGTAGACCGTCGTCCTTGGTCGGGCGACGGTGTAGGGTAGTGGCACGACGGAGTCGACGCCGGATCATTAGACAGGCTTGGTCGCACTGCCGGTTGGTTGTGGATTCATCTCGACTTTCCTGAGGCGAAGTCCCCGGTCATTCATTCCAGGTGACTCGAGGTTCTGGTAGCTTGAGAAGTCTTCAATGGATTGGTCTTTATCGGCTTCTATGCTTCAGTAGGCCGTATCATTTGTCTTTGCGGCTTGATCGCCAACGATCATATTTTGAGTGCCAACATCCCCAACCCTGATCCTTCATATTTTTCTATTCTTTTCCGCCGTTTCCCCTTCTAGATTGGGCTGCTGAACTGGGATTAGGTAGGTTCCTGATCCTACAAATCTAGGTCTACATCTTCTTGTCCCCATAAATTAGGAGACAAATTTACTTATGGGGGATGGATCAAAAACAGGCCCCAAAAGAAAAATAAATTCTCATAGACATGAAAATTTACCAAAGAAAAAGCAAGCAAAAGGCCTAAAGAAGAGCACAGATAATGGGAATTGTTTATTATTTTAACACTAATTGTTATCTTTTTACCTTTTAGTTGAGTTGGAGAGCATGTCTTCAGCCTGTATCCAATGCTCTTAGTAGTTAGGATTGGGAATTCACAAAGATACATATCAACATAATTAAACAAGCTTTGCAATCTAATACTAGAGTTTACTGTTATCTCTTTCATTCAATGCACTTGCATGGGGGCTTTCTTGTTCTAGAAATTTTAGGAGTTAGAATCTCTCGCAGACTCAGGGTCCTTGATTTTCAAAATCAAGTTTGTCCTGGAAATAAAATGTGATTCATCTGATGCTACTGTGAACGCGTCACGTGACCGACATAAAGAGAGAGATGGGGTTTCTCCCTCTCTTAGTGAAAGGAAAAAAAATGACGAAAGAAACGCGTGCGTAAGAGGGGTGATATGGGGAAAAAGTGGATAATACGGCCTGTAGACGAGACTGTAGTGGAACGCGAAGAACCTAGACTTAACAGACTCCGGTACAGGGCGGAGATGGGGATATGAAGATCCTCTCACGCAAACGAAACTCCTTCCTGGTAGGCGTGACCTACCATTCCGAGAATAGTTTTCTATATACTGGGTGCGTGCCTGAGACTCTACGTAGTAGAAATTGGCGGACATAAAGACACACGTAGACTCAGAATTTGGAACGGCATATCACTCCTCGCACAATGATAATAACATGAATATAAACAGTAAACAGACCACAGCAGGATATTGATCCGTGCGGGGTTTTAACCACAATATAACAAAATGCAGAAAGAAAAATGCCGAAAGTAAATGACCACGGTGAAATAACTCACCGCGGCCGATTATAGTACAAACAGACCCGGGATTTAACTATCCGCAGGTATTATAGACATAAAGTAAAATTTACTACAAGCACGCGTTTGATGGTGTGATCGCCAGGAACCGTGGGTCCCGAACTGGTTGATCGCTTTTGCCTTTGACGCGGGAATTGCGTGGATTCCTTCTTCCTCTCCGTTCGACTGGCCGAAGAAGAGGGCTTTTGAATGGTTACCCTGCAAAATGAACAAACACAGAAATTAAATCAGAACAGATGATACGATATGATAACTCCTCATGGAATAAAACACTGATAACATAGATAACAAACTAAAAACACAACAAAATAATAAGAATAAAAAACAGAGCCGATGATGGCGACGCAAGCGCGGAACGGGCAAACGGTGGGATGAGACGGCTTTCCCCGTGTACGGGAACACACGGGAAGACTAACAAGGCCGAGGGTCGCTTTTCTTCCTGCACTTTCAGAAAGATAACAAACTAACATTACACTCATATAGACAATTCTATAAACATGTGATTAAATTAACATATAAATTATATATACTATATATATATGAGTATATGATATATATTATATATGTAATATATACATATCTGTACAAAGTCTTCTCAATATAAAGAATACATATGCAAGCATGTTAATATAAGGGAGGGGAATATACTGGCAAAATGGAACAAAAAGGACAAAAGGGAGAAATCCACGTGCATATGTGTGCGGCTGCATGTGAACTTTTCATGTGAAGGAGAAACAATGCATGTGTACGTAACTACATGTGAACTATGTGCACGAGAGTAAAAAGGGAAACATCATGAGAGGGAGAGAAAGTGAGAGAGGGAAAGAGAGTGAGATAGAAATAATAAAAAGACAAAGGGAGATCACGTGAGAGGAAGAGAAAATAGAAAGGGAGTTCTAGAGATGGGGAGAGAGAGATCGGGCAGGGGGGAGAGGAGACAGAGGGCGTGACAGGGAGGGGGAAAAGAGAGAGAGAGAGATGTGAGAGAGACGGGAAAGGGGGAACAACAAAAAAATAAAAAAAAGGAAAGATGAGAGAGGGATCGGGAGAGAGAGCAGAGAAAGAGAGAGAGGAAGGGGCGAAACGGTGAAAGGGAGATTAAAAAAAAGAGAAAAAAAATATACAAGAGAGAGAGGAAGTCGCGGCGGGTTAGAGAGAGGAGGAGAGGGGGAGAGAGGAGAGAGAAACGGGATGAGAGGAGAAGAGAGGGAAGAAGAGAGAGAGAGAAAGAACGGAGAGAAGGAGAGAGAGACGATCGGCAGGGAGGGATGGTGGCAGCCGGGGGTCGCGTGAGGTTGCCGGTAGAGAGTGGCAGCCGGAGGTGGACGGAGACGCGGGTGCAAGGCCGATGGGTGCGGCGACGGTGGTGAGCTGTCGGGGGGAAGCTTCACGGCGACGCGGGGGGTGGTCGTCCGGTGGCGCTCACGTGGTGGTGCGGCGGCTGTGGAGGGTGCAGCGGGGTGGCTGGCGATGTGGGGGCGTCCGGCGTGGACGCGGCATGGATGCACGGGGGGTGCAGTCTCGTAGAGAGAAAGGTTGGCGGTGACGACGGGGTGAGGTCGACGGCGTCCGCGGCGGTGGCAGGAGATGGTCACGGCGAGGACGTGGAGGTGGAACGGGCGGCTCGCATGCAAGGGAGAGGGAGAGCGTGCGAACGGGCGGCAGCCGGAGGTAGACGGTGACGACGGGGCTCGCGGACGGTGGAAGGAGGAGGCGGGCGACGCGGCTCGCATGTGGGATGGCGCATGCAGGGGGGGATGGCGTGTGCGTCCGATGGCGGCGGCTAGCGAGCGGCTCACGGGCACATGCCGAGGAGGTCGTGGTCGCGTCTGGGACTCGCGGTGCAGGCGGCCGGTGGAGGGACGACGACGGCGGTGTCGCGGAGGGGTTGCCGGTGGTGTCGATGTCGAGAGCTTCACGGCATAGTGAGGGCGTGGAGGAGATGGCCGGGGCTGGAAGTCACGGCGGAAGTGCAGGTGGCGCGCGGCGGCCGGTCGACGGTGGCTAGTGGGTGGCTCGCGGGTGCGGTGGTCGAAGATGTGCCGGCGGACGTGGTTAGCAGTGGGGAGATGAGAGGGGCGACGGTGGCCGGACGGGGAACGATGGTGGTCTGGCGAGGCGTCCGGCGAGGGGGTGCCGTAGGAAAAAGAGAGGGAGAGAGAAAACGTGGGAGCGTTAGGAAAAAGAATCCTAGAGATAGAGAGAGATCCGGACTATATGTGAGGATGCAGGGAAGGAGAGAAAAAAGGGTGAGAGGATGAGTGTGTGTAGATGGGGGCTCAGTGTGTAGGAGGCAAGGAGTGGGAGGAGAAGGAGATGAGATGGAGAGGGGCCTTCGGTGGTGTTGGCAGAGAGACGTGAAAGGGAGATATTCCCTCTGCCGGGCTGCTAGGTGTACAAGGGAGACAGCTAAGAGAAGAGATAAGGTGAGAGGGAAGTGTGGGGGATGATGCTGTTGGTACAGGGAGACCAGATCCAAAAATTTAGGGGTGTGGGGTAATGGATTAAAATATGTAATATTATTTTATTTAAGTTGATTAAGATCTTTTTTTTGTTGTTTTTTTTAAGCTTACTAAAATAAAATTAAGTATATATATCTGCATATCTATATATTTATACCACATATATACAAACCTATTTATTTTGTATATTTTTATTATTATTATTTTTTAACCTTTTTTCAATTTTTTGTATTAAATTGTTTTGACCTTTTTCTAGATTTTTTTGTATATGTTTTTTTTAAGCTTCTTGCATTTTTTGTATTTTTCACACATTTTCTGATTTTTTTGTATTATATATTTTATGTAAAACCCTGAAAAATGATTAATCACCCACATAAACCAGATGCGCGAGTCACTTTAGGGCATCATGGTGTAATATGAGATTTACCGAGAAAAAACGTGAAAACGACGTGTCTACAGCTACCGCCGCCAAAATCTTGCCAATAGATTCTACTCAATTCAACAGAACGTGTTCTGGCACAAAACAAGAAAACATAAATCAGAACCTTACTAATCTAAGTGCATAAATTATCAGAACTCGTGCATCAATTGTTTTTTTTTGAAAGTGGGTAGTACCACTGTATGTATTATAAGAAAAGGAAGGTATACAACTCATGCATCAATTGTTAACGCTAAGAGCAAGGAACCATACAAGTGGACTAAATTAACAACAAAAATTTAAAGCTCTGATCAGTGTGGAGAACAGGAAAGTGTGAGTAAAATAAGTCTTTCGATAGACAGGAATGAACAAAAATAAGATTTTGGATAAATTGCCTACCATGAATCAGCCACCAATGTGAACCATAGGCCTATTTGCTGTCTTTGCAATGTTAAACATCCCAGCATGAGCAGCTTTCTTTCTCTTTACCTGATAAAAACCAAAGTTTCTTTTTTCATGTCACTATCTGAAAGGAAGTCAGTTGATCTTAAAAGACTATGGAAACTAATCCGGCCTTCTATACCAACTCGCATAACTAAGTTGAAAGAGCTCCCTGAAGATTAATGATCTTCAAACATACGGTGCAACACATAAAATGACGAAAAACTTTAGTTTTGTGGGAGGAAAAAACATAAAATATGTTACTTTCAGGCACAAAAACTAAGTTCATAATGATACAAAGACAAATATATGGCTGCCATGTGGCCTCGTGGAAAGTGGCCTCTATAATTAGGCGGCCAATTTTTCAGTGGCATTTGGCCTCCATAATTAGGAGGCCCAATTTTTCAGTGGCATCATTTTTGTGTCAAAAGAGACAAAAAAAAGGCCCAATGCATGAGTGGAGTCATGAGTGAGTCACGGTTGCTTCTCACATCAAGCAGGTTGACATGGGTTTACCTATTCTTTTCAATGGGTTAAAGACACAATGGACCTGCTCCCAGTTCCCAGTTGGTATGGGTAGAGGGTTAGGAGGAACGGATTTGCTGTCAACTGTCTCTGCCATTGCAGCAGAGACCCTCAAAAAACACAGGTGGAACCAGCCAGTCCAATGCACTTTATAAGGTACTAGATGCTATTGAATATCTAATTGTTATCCATTTTTCTCTCCGAATAACATGAAACTGGGTTTTTTGTTCAAACTACCTGGTGGCTCTGGCTTGGGAACAAAGGGTTATCACAAAAACCGCTATCTGATTTTGTCAGTAGCTAAATGGTGCACAAAGATCAAACCTATCACATCAATAAATTCCAGTAAAATCGTATATTACATTTTAAACACTTGTCAAGAGAATATATGGCCCCTCCATCCCTTGTAGACAACACTGCACAAAATGTCCCCTTCCATCCATGCCAGCCTGGCAGGAAGGCAGTTACCTCTATGCATGGCTTGCTTTTGTTTCTCCCTTTATGACTGGGAACTTGCATTAGTTTCAACTTACCAGTTCCCATGGTGCAAATCTATGCAGGTAATGCATCAGTCATGCATGGTTGTGAATACTCATTTCTCAAGTACCCTCCAACCACATGAAGGAACTGCCTTTTCCCACTATGAATATGGTCGCACCACAATCCTCACTTTCAGGTCATTCTCTAAGATAGTTGCTGCACAAGCTGTTTGACTTTCTTCCAATGAAAATGCATGAGGGCCAGCCCTATCCATTTCTTTACATTCTCGATTTAGATTCCCACTGCGAACAGAAACCAACCAGCATTCTCTGTTTCACACTTTCTGTTTCCTCTCCTCATCAAAAGCTACATACTCAGCACCCACAATAGAAACACATGATCTTCCTAAACCTCCTCTGGCACCTCTTCCAATTCTTCTCTGTATTTTCCCTACCTTCCCTCTTTATTATTTTTCCTTCAAAGTATGTTTCGGCTTTAGGAAACTCCTTGTGTGTATCTCACCTTAATTTTACATCCAATGTACAAGTACAGTCACCTATCTAACATATGGGCCCACACCTTCATCCATCAAAACCAAAAGAATGCTGTTATCAGAACCGGACTGTCTTCATCTCATGTATTCCTTGAACTTTATTTCATCAACATTTTCTAACCGATGTTCACTTGTTTAATGTTATTTACTAATTGTCCATTTATAATTAACTAAACATAATATATGAAAAGCATACTCATTTCACATTCATCACAGATGCAAATTTACTTGTGAGATCAAAACTAGAAATCAGGCTTACCGCACAACCAATAATTTCCCTCATCCCATAATCATCAACTCCACTGCGGAGTGGATCTCTCAAACTTACCTAAATAAAGAAAGAAGATATAAAGCAGATTAGTCAGCTGTTGATGCATATTTGGAAAGATAATTTAAAATGTGTATGCTATTAGAAACAGAAAATCGTGTGAAGTGACTTCTCATCATGTAATCCCAATTTGTATGAATATTTGCTTATTTGGCTGTGCCAATGTCATAAATTTTAAAATAACAAGTAATGGAAAAGGTGATGAAACATTATGGGAAAATACATGAATGGCTGTGTTAAAAGTTATTAAAAACATGGGGGACCCCATGTCCCCTCTTCTCTTTGTTCTGGTTGCTCATGATCTGAGTTGGGTGTGGCGAAGGGCAGAGGTTGCTGGTCTGATCAAGGGGTTTCAGGTTACCCGAGGTGGCCTTTCAGTTACTCACTTGCAGTATGCAGATGACACCATCTTGTTCTTGGCAGAGGATGAGCAGCAGATCTATGTGGCTAGGATTCTGTTGGAGTTGCTGGATGATGTCACTGGTCTTACAGTTAACTTCCATAAGAGTATGCTTGCGGGGGTTAACATGGAGGATTTGTCTCTTCAGTTTTGGACAGCCTTCCTATCTATTTCCTCTCCATATCCGGATTCCGAAGACTGTGGCACATAAGATTGCAACTATTCAGGCCAGATTCTTTTGGCATGGTGATGGAGGGAGATGTAGGGGTTAGCACAATATTATATGGGGTAGAGTGGCTACTAGTAGGGAAGAGGGAGGCCTGGGGATCAAGAATGTTAGGGACTTCAATTTGGACCTCCTGTGCAAGTGGTTGTGGAGGTTGGGAATGGGAGATGATAGATTGTGGGCGAAGGTTATCATGGAGATGCACTAGGGTAGGAGGAAAGTTTGGGAGCTAATGCTCACTTCACAGCACAGGACTTCCCCTCTTTGGCGCCACATCTTGAGGTGTAGGGAAGTTATCATCTCCGGCGTCGGGATCCGACTAAGAAAAGGTGACATGAGCCTTTTCTGGAAGGACAGATGGTGCAGCGACTTCTTCTTGGAGGAATCTTTTCCCAGTCTCTTCGCAGTTTCAACTGATCCGTTGGGGTCAGTTGCTCATGCTTTTGACCCCCGGCTCTCCGGTGTCACTTGGCCTCCCTCTTTTAGGAGGGATCTTAGGTTGGAGGAGATGGAGCAGTTCCAAGACCTTCTCTCTTTCCTCCTTGACTTTCATCCTCGGCCTGATAGAGAGGATGTGTGGACATGGAGGTGGGAGAGAGAGGGGACCTTCTCGGTTTGCTTTGCCTATGCCATTATCTCAGTTGGAGGTGTTCGCCATAGCCTTGCCCCTCAAGTCTAGAGGCTAAAGAGTCCACCGAAGATGAAGGCTGCCGACGCGAGATAGGCTGCTTCGCTTCATTCCGGAAATCCTACTGACTTGTTGTTTGTGTGGAGTGGAGGACGAGACCCTAGACCACCTGTTTGTAGGTTGTTCCTACTCACAGGGGGTGTGGGGGGAGCTTGCTAGGAGGACCCAGTGTGTCGTCGGCCAACAGTCAGAGGTGCGTCGTCTGATCCAGAGTTGGGGTAGTGGCTGGCTCCTTAAAGGGGGCAGGACTGCCTGGTGGCTGATCCTCCATGCTACCCTGTGGTCATTGTGGGGGGAGCGTAACAATAGGATTTTTAGGAGGGTAACTAGAGCGGAGGATGCAGTTGTTTCTTTTGTTTGTAATAGAGTGAGGGAATGGGTCGAGCTCCTATGTAATGTGAATTCTCAAAAATCTACTCTTTTCAGTTTGTTGGGGGGTTAGTGAGCTTCACACTGGCTACTGTGGCCTACTTCTGTTGAGGGACTTTTTTGGCTATTTTCATCTATACTTACACATCCCCATCTTTTCTTTAATACAATAGTGGTACCACCCACTTTAAAAAAAGTTATTAAAAATGTCCCAAGGAAATGGAATGAAAGCCTTCTTGGCCTTTAGGCCAACCAATCAGGCAGCTACAATGAAGGGCACCTTTGGCACCATTCAGTTTGCTTCTTGGATGTTTTGTTTGTGGGGCCCCAAGGAGTCTGAAGGCCTCCACTAGAGGGGGCACCGGTTCACGCAGCACTAATGTGAATCCTTCTCTGATCCATTGCACTACACCTGAGCAGGAGAAAACCTGCAAGCACGGAGAGGAATCCTGTCTGCCTTGGGCGGGATTCCTATTGCACAGTGTTGGCCCAGTCTACAATATGGCTCAGCCATTTTTTCTAAGGGATAGCTTTCATCATGCAATTTAGATGTCACAAATTTGCATCATCGTGGCACTTTGCAATTCAGTATCCTCAGAACATGGCCAACCCTAACCATTGACCCGGGCATAAAATGTCATTCTGAAGGAAAGTATAGTGAGAATATGCAGGCTCAAAACTATTTTCTTGTTTGCAATAAATATCACGCATGGTTACCAGCATATTCTAAGATCTGCTCTGTTGCACTCAGATCACACATTTGATTAAATAATTTAGATTCATTGCACAAAAGAACTTTAGTAGAACATAGGTGATGGGACTCATCACCATCGGCATCATCAGAGCCTTATCCCAATTATTGGGGTCGGCTACTGGCTACATGAATCCTGTTCCGCCAAAGATTTCTATCAAGTGCTATATTCATATTTAAACCCAAGAAGCTAATGTCCTTCCTAATAACATCGCACCGGCTACATGGGACTAATAGATTTTAATGTACAGGGTTAACAAATAAGGCATATTGAGGTTCAGAGCATGGATGGAGAAAAGAATGACCTCTCACAAGTGAACCCCGACACTTCGTAAGAAACAAAAGGGCATGTCAAGAGAGGACTGCATACCTCTGAAGGACCAAACAAACATACTTTCAAATTCCCATCAGCTAAAAGTCGCAGTCTATTGCAACCAGCACAGAAATGTTCGGTCAATGACGTAATAAATGAGACAGTACCACAATGACCATCCACAATGAAATTCTTGGCTGTAACAGTAGGGTGATCCTTAAGTCTTTTCACACACTTGTAGCGCTGGACCTGCAGCATATGTACCAAAAAATATAATTTCTCCACCATAGTTAGAACAAAATATTAATATATAATGCAATTTCATCAAAATAAAAGATACCATGGTCTCCATGGAAGTTCTACCTTACCACTCTATCCAGCATCTCAGCATAAGGTACAAGTTTCTTGGCATTCCAAACATTTCCATCAAATGGCATGAACTCAATGAAACGAACATTTATTGGCCTCTCTCGTGTCAGCTCCACAAAATCACAAATCTCATCATCATTTATCCCACGCATTACGACACAATTTACCTGAAAAAAATGAAACAAAAACAGAAGACATAATAAGTAAAAAATGACCCATCCTCCAGAATTATTCAAGTTCCAGATTTTTTTTAAACTAATGGAAATGGGTAAATAAAATTATACATTTCTTAGAAAAATGAGCTACCTTAACTGGATTATACCCAAGCTGTATGGCTGCATCAATTGACTCCATGACCCTTTCATGTCCTTTACGCCGGGTCATGAACTCAAACTTTGCGGGGACCAGTGTGTCCAAACTAATGTTCACCAGATTGAGTCCACATTCCTTTAATTTAGGAAGTTTCTTGGAAAGAGTAATCCCATTTGTGGTTATGGCCAATGTTTTCAAACCCTTCAAGCTGGAAAGTCGCAAACATATGTCTTCAATGTCCTTTCTTATTGTAGGCTCTCCACCAGTCAATCGGATCTTATCCACCCCTGCACCTACAAAAATGCTCGCCAGCCGAATGATTTCATCTTGGGACAGAAGCTGCGGGTTTGGTGTCAGCTCCACACCTTCAGCAGGCATACAGTACTGACACCGAAGGTTGCAACGTTCTGTTAATGATATCCTCAAGTAAGTGTGCATCCTACCAAATCGATCAACCAGCATGTCAGATGCAGAGTTGTCTCTTGGTGGAGCTTCACCACAGGTAGCACATGAAGTTGCATAAGTCCTTGACAGGGCACAACTTGCACCATTGTTAATGGAGCCCTGTGCACTTTTGCCTCCAGATAGGACAATAGGACAGGTATTGCAGATCAATCCAGACCCATATGAATCAACCTACACGCACAACGATAGTCATGCCCAGTCCATATCCTAAAAACTAACAGCCATAGGTAAGCAAGGTAAAAGCAACTATAATGAGGCAAGCAAAATCACTTATTATCAAATGATTACCTATGTAAAGGACAAGACAACCAGAGGCAAAAATCTTGGCAAAACTAACATCAGAACAACTGACAATATCGGAAAAAATGTCCCACGGGTAAAGAATCCTAGCAGTCCCCAATAGAAACACAGGCCTTCCATATGTACCACAACATTTATACTCCCAAATAATAAGAAATAAATTTAGCAATGCCACCCTCAAGCATAATTGCAAAGCTAAGATGATGAACTACAGAGAATTACAATACATGAGGTCTAACAATACCAACGCTTCATAACTAATTGAATGCAGTAGGTAGTCAAATCAGCAAGATGCATAGATAAATAAGGCGGAACCTGTGTAACTGCTGGATACAAATCAGTGCAAGCTCCAAAAAAACACCAGCTTCCACTGGACTGGAAATACTATCCCACATGACATGAGTGTTAGGAGCCGTAAGAGGAGAGAAATAAAAAAACCTCAGAATGTTCTAAAGAGAATTTCATGATTGCAACTTGTCTTGAATTAAGAGAGCACCAAACTAGCTAAAGATATGGTAAATGACAACTAGATTGCACTTGCTGGCAACAACATTATATCATGCTAAGGCAAAGAACACAGTTTAATTGTTAAAAAAAACGAGAGAGAGAGGTTGCACTTCTATTGGGAAACATTAGCAGAACTGCAATTACCAGACTTTTTGATCTCCCAAAGTCCGACCGGCCCCTTAAGAACTCCAACAGGCATCGCCGCAACATCACCACTGCAGAGACGCAGAAGGTCGAATATAGGAAGTTAGATCACCTCACTCGGAGGATTGCAAAACGAAAAGACTGGGGCATCAAATTCGGGCGGGGGAGGAAGACGGAGGCCAAAGGCGAGACCTTTTTGTAAGGAGACGACCAGGTCGATGCTCCAAGACACGAAGCAGCAGCAAGGGGACGATGCCCGCGGAGGTCAAGCTTGTGGTGGAAGTGCCCCGATGGCACACGAGTCTTCTGCCTCGACTCGGATGCCGTCACGACCGACGACAGCAGGAACAGCTGGCTCCGTTAGCATTCGAAAAGCGGATGAACACTAAAATAGTGATGCATACAGCGGAACCCAGAAAGGGGCGATGGACCATGCCATGGACAGATTGGAGGAACGGAGGGAGGTGAAGAAACTTATAGCGAAAGATCTGTGAGGCGAAACCCAGACAGAAGCGGATATGGCAAAAAAAAAGCGGATTTGGATGCCGCATGGGCTCCCACAGGCCAACCGCTACAGATGAACGCCCCACTCTGAGCTTTGTGCTCCAGGGGTCCCCATGGCTTTTGCTGTCCGTGGATTCTGACGGACCTCCACATGCGGGCAGGAAAAAAGTTTTAAAAATGGGCACTGCTTACACTTGCTTTATCAGAATGAGACCTAATCATTATTTTTATGATAAATTCCACGTGTAACACGCACGCACGCCCTCTCTAAAAAAATTTTGAATACGTCTCATTCTCATATAAAGAAAGTTTAAGAAGGATCATTTGGGGGATAGATGTTTAGTTTAGGCCCCTAAAACCTATAATAGAAATTAGGAATATACCCTCTAATCCACTTTTTTTAATCACAAACTCTGAAAATCTTGTACGTTGACTGAAAAAATCCCTGCCATCATTTTTACGAATAAGGTTAAGACTAAGCTAAGGATATGCAATGACTAAAATGCCACACTAATAACCCCCACTGAGAGAGAGACCCTCCGATGTCAATTGTCGATTGGGGGAGGGTGAGATAGAGGTGTAGACGGTTGTTTGGGTGGGAGGAGAGGGAGAGAGAGAGAGAGGGAGAAGTCCGACCATAGAAGATGGTTGTGGTCGTGGCAATGAAGTAGGTGTCGACACCTCTAGGGAAATGGGTGGTGGATAGTTGGAAGGGGAAGAAGGCGTTGCAACTGATGGAGTACCTAAACTCTGGCATAGTTGGAGGCACTATTGCGGAAAATCGAGGCGTTCTCGAGTGGGACATGAAGGGGAGGGAGGAGCGGTTGGTGAAGGCCTAGACCTGAAGGCCACCTAGAGCATAATCCAAGGTTGTTCCCTCAGCATCGCTGCAACGATAGTCACGACCTTAGGAGCACATGCTCAAGGCACTGGAGGGCCAACACGGAACACCTCCAGCCGAGAACAATAGTGGCGCTAGTAGCACAACCAAGCTCTTCAACCATCTTGGAGAGGGCTAGGGCGAGGAGAAAGCCCTAGTCGTTCGAGACGAGCTTCTAGACGCCCTCGAGGAGAAGGATGTCGCACGGAAGTGGGTAACTTGGTCATCAAAGAGGGAGTGCCAGAGGTGGGTGACCCTAAAAATGAGGCTGATCACCTCCAAGGCTAGGACACCGAGGGTGGTGGGGGTCATGGCGACGACCGCATCCTCGTGGGGTCCTCTGCCATTCCCACTGGGATGGCAAGATGAAGAGGGAGGGCGCGCGAGAGAGGGGGGGAGCATCGGTGGGGGTCTCTCTCTCAGGGGGGTCTCTCTCTCAGGGGTCGACACCCCCGTCAACTAGGGTGGGGTGCCGAGAGAGAGAGAGAGAGAGAGAGAGTGGACAAAGAGAGATGAGGGGGGTAAAACGAGAAAGGGAAAAATTAATCGAAGAAAGAGGAGGAATATTCTTCGATATATTTTATCTTTTAAATAGTTGTTAATCGGAGGGACGGTTTACTAAGAGCTAGAAGAATTTGGGGCTTTTTAACTAAATATATAGATTAGAGGGATTTTTTAATTTTGAAAAATTTTAGAGACTTAAAACTAAAAATCCTATTTTTTATATTTAGTCTCTATAAACTTCCATAACTAGGAATAAGTCTCTTTGTTCATCTATTTAGCTAAAAGACCCTCAAATCTTCTTAGTTATATAAAAAAAATCCCTTGCCATTGGCCCCTGTGAGGAAACATTTAGTGTGTTTAATCTAACCATGATTAGAGTTAAACCAATGGGATAAAATAATAAAAAAACCCTTGAATAACCCCCACCTAAAGAGAGAGAGAGAGAAACATGAGCAAAAGAGAAGATGGAGCGAGAGAGAGAGAGGGGAGGTGTAACATCATAATTTCAAGAACTCACATCATATTAGATTTCCTATCAAGAGTCTAATGGGCCAGTCGTTAGTTAGATCTTTTAATATTAAGAATTTATTTATTTATGAGGTTCGTCATTTATAGCATAATTGAGTGTAGAAATATCTTAATGAAGCGAGATTAGACTCATTGGAAAGATAACTAAATAATCTAAGAATTCTCTTTCAAACACTTTATAAGATTCTGTCGTTTAGTGGGTCAGAAATGCTAAATAATCGAATAAAAGGTTGGATGAAGTTAGACGGAGCGAGTTAGATGGAATCATATTTAGACGAAATTATACTTAAAAGGAAGTAGATTTGAATGTACGAAAGCTAGGCGATGAAAGTTAGACAGAACGAGTCAAATAGAGTAAAAGTGGATGATGTCAATTAGGTGGAGTAAAGGTAGGTAGTGGATCCTCTAAGTTAGAAAAATATATGATAGAAAATTAGGCAATATAAAGTTGGACAATACAAAAAGTAAGCAATGCTCGAAAAGTTAGACCGAGCAAAATTAGACAAAGTGAAAGTTAGATGAAATGAGTGTTAGACGGGGTGAAAGTTAGATGAGGTAAATGTTAGACGGAGTGAAAGTAAACGATGCGGCAGATAGACAAAGCAAAAATCACAGTACCTTAATGATATGGATTTCGACGGAGGAAACTTAGATGATAGAGAAAATAGACGAAGCAGACTTAGATGACAACGTGGATGAAGTGAAAGTAGATGATATATAAATAATTTTGCTAGTGGTAGTATTTTGATTAAATAATTTTCTCTGTTGAAGTGGTATCGAGAGCGACTTATTTAAACATCTTTCTCCTTTTTTCTCTCTCTCTCTCTCCTATTATCCCACTTATGCCATAAACAACTGGAGTAAGCAAGAGGGAAGCTGTAAGAGCAGCAAAAGGGGAGAAGAAGAAGGGTAGGAGCGAGTAACTATGGGTTATTTAGTCTGTCATATGAGGTAATAGCCTAAGTAGGAAGAAGAATGTCAAAAAAATTGTTCATCATTGCGGGAAGAGTTTAGAATGAATCTTAAGAGCTATAGGGAATCTCACCAAAAAAATAGGCATAAGATAAATCACAAACATGTTATTTGTTATTTCCATTGTTTAACTTTATTTTAAGATGTAGATACATAACCTTTGCATGGAACGATTATAGGCATTAATTGGAGAATATTTTGTTCAAAATGCATTAAGACAACTGCATGATTAGAATTTAGTGCATGCAGTCCCCCAAGATACTCATGTATGGTAGAACTTAAACTTGGCACATTAGTTATTATATATCCGACCTGATTACTATTGCTTGCTTCTTGATTTGTCATCAGTCATACTTACATGTAGTCATCTGCCTATTTGGTTAAAGTAAGGTTACTAAGATGAAATTAGGATATAAATGTGAAATAAGTATATAGACAAGGCCACCTTGAGGGGAGATTGTTGGCCACCCGTAGCAAGCGTCTGCTATGGAACTACGCCTAATGTCTGAGGACGAACAGACAGTTTATACATAAATCTTAAAGTTAGATCGGACGATGATTCGGTGGAAGGTGAAAATTTGACTCTCGATCATGCGCACCGATTAAGACCGCTAGGCCCTCTTCGTTTTGGTCATTGGTCGACTGCCTAACTATATGTACCTCGGGAAAGAATGTATGGACACCTTAATATTGTAATTTTAACGCATGTACGATTGTTTGAAACTAAATTGCATAAAAATATAACTTTAGTGGGCTCTGTCGGACAAATTGAATAATAGAAAGTGCAAACGACTATGATCCGACACCGTAAAGCCTACGAATATGATTTGAATGCTCAATTTTGTAACTATGATTTGATTCGTTATATGAGTCTCTTTTAAATTCAAATTGTTGATAACCCAATTGAGGTTGTGATTTTGTAATATACTCACATGAAATATGCAATGTTAAACATGTATTGGTTTGGATGCTTATTGAGTCTCAGGATTCACACTTGCGACTAAAACTATTTTTCAGGAAATTAGATAATGTGCTTTTGGCTCCGATGTGGGATTAGTCGTAGGTCGATCCAAGGAGATTTTTGAAAGTCCGCTACTTAAACGAGTTGGTTTAACGTTATCTCTTTTTACATATGTAAATGTAATATCTTTGGGAGTCTCCATGTACAAGACGTGCACAATGTTTCGTCAGACTGAGATACAATATTTTATGTAATGAATGGCTGTGAAGCGGTATTCTGTGGTTAATGATATGGTTGTGTTTCGGATTTGCGGATGGTACGACTTTAGTGCCTTACATATTGTCCAAAGTCACAACGTATGGACTTGGATGACGTGAGTGTCCCCAGACCTAGATAGAGGATCCAAGGAAGCAGGTGCCACAAGGAGGGGACCAAAGAGAGATTGGGCGCGCACAGAGAGAGACATCGACACCAGCACCCCCCACCCAATGGGTGGGGGTCATAGAGAGAGGGAAAGAATTAGAGGAGGGAGAGACAGAGAGTGCCATGGAGAGGGGGAGAGGCGTCAGAGGTGGTCTACCCTACTAGTGCCGACACACACACACACACACACACACACACACACACAGAGAGAGAGAGAGAGAGAGAGAGAGTGAGAGAGAGAGATGTACTCTTATTTCTCCTCATGGCAACCCTCTCTGACCACTCCACCAGGTGACAGTGAAGAGGTCCTCTCGGTGGCACGTCCCGTGAGGAGGTACCCCGGAGCCAAGTAGCACATGGTACCGGCAGTCATGGTGTGGTCCGTCGACTTGTCGTGCTCCACCTGGCGAGATCGAAGCGTCGTCCACGCCTGGAAGTCATCGTCAAGCATGACATTGCTACATAGGGGTGTGTGCGCACGCTAACGCAGACACAAGTGAGGGTATTTTTGAAAATAAAAATCCAGAGGAAGAATATTCTCTAAAATAGATGACATATTTTATTTTTTTTGATGTGTTACACCAGATGGACTTTTTACTAAAATTTTGATGAATTTAAAGAGTTTAAGCTAGATAGCATAGATTATGGGGCTTAATCCTTATTACCAAAGTTTATAGGGACTACATACTAAAAAGCGCTTTGAAAAGCATATGCGATGCCCCATCCGACAATGTTCGTTGCCCATATTTTTCCGGGTAATTTTTTTAGTTAGATATATGTTTCTTATAGTATTTTGACCTCCACAGACTGACATGGTAAGTGGAGATAACACCGCTCCTCCATTGATTTGCCCCATATGAATGTTAGCTGCCATCAGTTCTTGACTCGACACTATAAAATTTTCCATCTTTTTTTTTATTACATTATCATCTTGGAACCGACGCAGAGATCACTACATCAGCAACCTAACAAGAATCTACCACGTTAGAAACATTTTTACTCACAATTGACACTAATTTACTACGCACATATGAAGGGGGGGGTGAAAAAAAAGGACATGAAACGCGTCGAACCCACCGCTAATTTCACAAGCCACAAGCTTCCAATTGAAGGCTAAAGAATCACCCACAAACTCTACCGGTCACGCCTAATATTTTCCCAGAACAAACATCGAGAACTAACAAGAAATAGCCTCATGCAAGCGCAGATAGCAATTTCCCAGAATCAGGCATTTCGTAGGGCCACCAGACTGTCATGAAAAAGGCCATCACAACATAATTCCTAACAAGACAACATTACGAAAAACGTCTCTGACGTAATTACCAGATTCCAAACCACTGAGAAGGGCCACGAAAAGTTCCACATAAGGCTGGACCAACAATCATGAGAAGACCATCGAAGCACAATACTGTCGAAAGGACACTTAACGAAAACTTCTTTAGCGAGAGATAATGCTTCAGATATATCAATTAAACAACTTCCGCGATGAACTACAAGAAGGTAAATAAATAGATAACGTCCGCGAGGAAGATAGGACTGGAAAATCTGTGAGGGGTGGTGTGAATGGAGGAGGGGAAAAAACAAGAGGAGAAAACTTAGATACCCGGCCTGCGCAGTTCACTTGCCCCATGAGCAAAATGGCAGCGGTCACCAAATGTGCAGGAGCCCTTTGGGAAGTTCTCACACGGCTTCGTCTTGTAATTGCCGCCTGGGGCTGCTAGCGTAGGCGTGTGGTGGTTTTTGCTTGGAAGGGGAGTGGTGGCACTGACATTCACGATAAGCTCACGCACCATAGCACTGGCCTGTTTGATCTGATCAAATGTTCCTTCAAGCTCTATGTTCCTCAAATTGGGATCTGTCTCATGTTCTTTAATGGACAACTTAGCACCCGTCAGGCGGCAGATCTGTTTGGAGTTCACCCCACCCTTGCCAATGATTGCACCAGCCAGTGATGCATCCACACTGATTTTTGCAGTGGCTGAGGCCCCAAAGCTTGCCGCCGCACCAAGTCCAGCCGATGGTGGAGGATCAATGCGCCCCCCCAACCGTCCACCAATTGGTCCCACAGAATGATCATCATGCACCGGAGGCATAGATCTTCCAAGCTCTCTATCCCCGTGCGCAAAATGGCATTTATCACCAAATTTGCAGCCTCCAGGAGTATTATATTTGTTGCACATGCGACTCTTGGCGACAGGTGGAGTGGAAACATCAGACTGAGATGGAACTATTGTATTTCTTGGGGTTGGGAGAGAGAGATTACTCAAGTTGATCATTTTGGCCACAGCATTGATACCACCAGGTACATAGTGAAGAAAATGGCAGCCCTCCCCGAAAGGGCAACCAACAGTACTGCATTTCAAAGGACACAACCTGGTTAGACTTTGTGAAACATTAATGTGACCTAGGTTACAATTTCTAATAAAACAAGTGATTTTAAACACTTGCAAAATTTAAGAATGAATGTACAAATTGATGCTCCCAGTGCAATAATTAACAGTCACCAGAAAATAGGGCATAGCACAATATTGCTGTAAAACTAACATGGCGGATTTCTATTTGACAAGTGACAATGGATCTCATGAGACATTTATCTGAGAAGTCCATCTCCAATTCAAAATAAAAAATTACGAAGGACCATTGACAGTTGTTGGCCTGATTGCGAAGCAGCTGGCTGGATAAAATTACACTCCATAAATAGATACTTTATTTAACCTAAGAAGAGCATATGTCTGATGGAATATGCCTTATGATGATGACAATGACAACTATCGGTGTAAAAGTAAACTTTTCTTCATCATCTTATTGACATCTATATAGTCACCCTAAGGATATTCAATTGGCATGGTCATCTTATTTAGAATGAGCTAAAAGAAAAAAATTCAGAGTATGTGCTTAACATTTCAGGTAAAAGGTTCTCCGAGGGACAAGTTAATATTATCAAGAAAAAAGCCTTTAACCAAAGACAGCAACAGAACATTGGTGAATGGTGCCATCGTTGTTGAACATAACAAGACATATTACTGCTAAAAAAATGTTCCAAACTACAAACACCATCATTTAAACAAATGCCCTCACATTGTCCTTGTAAACCTATGGACAACAAAATTATCTAAGTAAGAACCGTGATCAAACTAATGTGTAACCCCCCAAAAAAGTATAAATAATGCATAAAGCTGATGATGTATGGTTATCCGTATGCTGCAAGTGATATATATGCTCGACGCATGCTGGTAATAAATAACTACTCATTTATTTAACCGCCATCAAAAAAATAAAAAATGTTCCCAAGAAAACCAAAAGGTAAAAGAAAAAAAGAATGAAAAGAGAGATATTGTTCCTTAAATCCAGCTACCATCTAAAACAAATACAAGTACATAACATTTGGAATTCAAGCATCTTATTTCCTACGTTGCAGACATGGGGGAAGAGAGTAATCCAATGGACCATTAGATAACCAACTGATTGGCTTCCCAAAACAGTCTACAGGGGGTTTGCATTCTCAAAATTTCCTGGGAAATAGAAAATCATGAGAAATCTTTCCTGAAAAGTAAAATTTCACAGGAAACTGTTGATAAAATAAAACCACGCGTTTGCAATTTTCTGAGTAAAATTCCGCATAAACTTCAGTTCGGTTTGATTTGAACCATAATTCTCCAAAAGAGTGAAGAATGTGACTAACTATTGGCAATAATCGGAAAGTAGTCACTATTTGGGGAAAGACATCTCTATTCTGCACAAGAATGAGACATGAAGAGACCTCTTAAAGGAGTGAGGAATGTGACAATTGGTCTATACCAAATTGACAGAAATGCCTTGAAACCGGTTTATACGGTTTGATTTCCGGAAAATAGAAACCGGACCAAACCATTTCTATTAAAACGGTTCGATTTTAATCAACCATAATTTTAAATTTTGAATTTGAACCAAACCGGACCAAATCTACCAGTCCAGTTTGGATTACAAGTTGAACCTGAATAATGCTCACCCCTACATGTAAGCAAAACCACATGCTTGCATTTGCATGTTTTTCCCTCCCATTCCTCCCCCTCCCCCACCTCCACCTCTCCCTCTCTCTATTCCCACATTCATGCAAGTAGTTGTTGACATGAGGGGCACCTCTTTTTTTTGTTTCTTAGCAATAAAAATTGAAACGAAATAAACTTGTGTACAAAGGAAAATTAAAAAATTGGCGTTGCCAACTTTTTCCAACATCAAACAGAAATTACAAAACATACATACGAGAGCGAAAGCGAAAGCGAGAGAGAGAGAGAGAGAGAGAGAGAGAGAGAGAGAGAGAGAGAGAGATCCAAGTGCTGCAACAGGAGACGAAACGTCATCGGCAGTCATGGGAAATCTGGCCATGGCTGAGCCGGATGGACATCAGGACCTTCGAAGACAATGGCCCTGCGCCGCCTAGACTGTACCTCCTCCTCAACAACTAGCCCACACGTTCCTGATGTCCACTCCTTCCAGGTAACCACTGTGCAGGCACACACACGGGGAGAGAAGAGGGGGGTTGTGGCCTGTTTGCACGGGCCATCACCATGCATGCCACCTGCATGTTGGTGTGTGTGGGCGAGAGAGAGAGAGAGGGAGAGAGAGAGAACGTGGGTGATAAATATTTCGCGGGAAACATTTCCCGGGGGGAGGTGGGGAAATAGTTCCCAAAAAAATAATGAATATTCCTGGTATCTGGGGAAAAAATCCCAACTACTATTTCTAGGTGTTTGCAAACATATGAAAGTTGGTTAGGAAAATAAACCACGGGATGTTTTGGAGAATGCAAACGCCCCCCCAACTGACAATAAGAATAGTGGACTTTTCATTCAAATCAGATCACAAAAACGAAAATGTGCATCATTCAGCCATTTTTTTTTGAAAGTGGGTAGTACCACTGATAAATTAAAAGAAAAGGGTGATGTACAAGTATAGTCAATGAGCCCCCAAAAAACCTGTACAAAAGGCACACTAAGGAGGTGTAACAGAAGCTAACCCCCCAACAAAGCAAAAAGAGGGGAGTTAAAGGAATTCACATTACACTTCATATTCGCCCATTCCCTCGCCCTATCACAAATGAAAGAAACAATAAAGTCTTCCCCTCTCACCTCCCTCCTAAAAATTTGCATCATTCAGCCAAATTAACAAGCACAAAGAAAGTGTGGATATTTGGAAATGAGATTCATCAAGTAGCTTCAACCATATCTCAAAGAGTATTATTAACTGAACCACCACTGTGCTTATGATGTTAAGATACATAAGAGTGTTATTAACTAAAACACCATTGCACTGACTGAAGTTAATTACATCAAAAGATCGTGGCAAATGGTTTTCAACATGGGACAAACGACAAGATAACAATTGTTACATCCCAAAGACAAAATGCGACACAACAAAACCATGGTAAAAATACTTTTTCCACTTGAATCATTCATTTTTCCAGAAAAGAAACACAAAATAACATTGTAGGGGAATGGTCAGATGCGGATTGCTCAGTCCACGTTATGCTCTAGGGATGGAATTGATCTACAAGGTATGAAAATTCAGGAAGAGCTGAATAGCATACAAAGGAGGAATACAGAAGGAAAAAACAATGGTCAGAAAAAGGGTATGAGTGGACATGTGCTCTAGCATCTTGCATTACAGAGAAACGACACACTCATATCCTTCTGTTGTTGAAGACCACATCGACATTGACATGACATAGATCAGAAAGGACAAGATTACATATCAAGACCATGTGGGATCTGAACTTGCTGTGGGCAGTTAAGCAGAATTTTGTTGGCATCATGATGAATTTCATCTGCGATTTGTGCAAATGAAGGTCACAAATTATTTCATCACTACAGAGGGCCAGAATTGTTGAATCTCTGAAATACATAGTTAATTGCAGCACTTGGCCCCCCAAGGGCTGCAACGTAACCAGACATTTCCAGAAGTTTAAGCAGTAGCAAAAAGAGACAAAACCTATCAGAGTATTTTGGGCGAGTACAACAAAGAGACAAAAAGGAGTTTCTTAGAGAAGTGATTCACTGACTGGGTCATTCACCCAACATGGAAAAAGGAGATAAAAAACACTACAGAGTAGGAATAATTATTTCCAATTGCAGCAGATGAAGATCTGACATGGCTGATCTCTGAACACTACCAACTACAGTTTAAAGCCGAAGAAAGGAATTGAGGAACCATGTGGGACATATTAGGTTCAGTATTCACTTGGATCCAATCAAAATACCAATGCTGCCAATTAAAATGAGGTTACGGTATCATAGCATCAAGTAAAAGAAGAGAGATGGAAAAAGAGCAGATGAAGAAAACAGTAATTTAGTACTAAGGAAAAAGTATAAGAAAAACCAAGCCAAACGCTGAAATGCTTGAAATCCAGAAAACAGGGATGTGTGATGCAAGCAGAGCTGCACAGAGGTCACAGGACAGATGAAAAAAGAGACCTAAAACACTTGTTAATTTCATGGAGTCGTGAGAAATAAAACGCTGTAATAATGCCATAGGAAGATTACATGTAGACAGCAAGGAAACTTGGCTCAAGAAGAAAGTTGATCAGGATGGTGACATTTGACAAAGGTTCGGGGGCAAAAACTGGGATCTGAGAATACTTCAGAACCTTTTCATTATTCCTTTTTGTTCTCTTTCTTTTGTGGGTGTGTGTACCCTGCAGCTGAGAAACCAAGAAGAAGAAGATATGCTGCTATCACAAAAATTGAGAAGAACCATAGAACATCAGCCACCCATTCTATGGATGCACTTTTTCCTTTACCATTTTCACTTTTTAAGCAGCTTTCCTTATTGGGAGCCCAATGGCAGGATCAAGATAGGACCAGCCCTATCTGTTCAGTCAATCCAATTTTGCACCCCTTCAGTTTTGTAGATGTCCTGGAAATCTTACAAGGGCAGATAGATACTTCATGCTTTGCACTTAAAGTGCAGAAGCTGAAGATTTGAGAAATTATTGGTTCAGCTTAGTGAAAAGCCGCACAAGATCATTGTGAAAACATTGACATTCGCTCGGGAATTAAACAGGGTTGTGTAGTCATATTGGAAAGTACCAAGCAACAGTCATAAAAGGACAAGTTATGCTAGATCAAATCATAGCTCATGAACAACCCACACTCAAGAAGAAAGCCAAGGCATTTGACACGGTAGAAGGGAACATCTGTAATAATCTATGGTCCATAAAAATGGCATAATCAAAAGCATTTTGAAACATACAAAGGCAATGGGTATAATGTCCCCACAAACAAGCCTATTAAAAATGGCCAGAGACTTTCCATGGGCCACTGCCAGGCCTGGTTGCACAGACCACCAATGCCACTAAGCCATTCGTGCACTCATGCTGAACCCAGATGACATCCACACACTAGGCCTAATTCCTGTTGATCTAGTAATGCCTACAGATCAGTCCCCATAAACAAAAAACAATGTCATTCCTCATTCAGACCTACTAAGGTTGCAAATTATTTTAGATCCTCTCTTACCTTATTCATGTTTCTTTTTTTCTTTTCTTTTTTTTTGGGGGGGGGATGTGACCAAAAGGCCCCGTTGGTTACTAATTCATGTAGGATTTGATTTGTTTCTTACAGCATTCAAACCAAATCCTACATGAATTAGTAGCCCTCTACAAGACAGTGACTCATCCAATATACACCAATCATGATCAAACCATCTCAAACATTCTTCTCTTATTTTAGCATCTATGTGCATCACATCACATCATCAATTTTATTTCCATCCTTCAAAAACTTACCGCTGCCTCTACTACATTAGACTTATTCTCACGTGCATAATGAGGCCAGACTGGAAGAATACAGTTTGGAAAACATCCACTGAGGTTGAATTCCAATATCCTCGGCAAGGAAAAATTGGCAAGCACTAACAAATGAAATTAGTAAAGATATTATCCTATTATTTCCTCACAGGGGAAACATGTCAGTGGAGCTTTGTCATAAACTTGAACCAAGAAGGATGAAAGAAATGCCTGACTAATTGTGTGTAAGCCCACATGATGGGAATTCTGAAAAATTCATGGGCTTCCGTTGCTGTCATGTGCTCAAAAGTGCACTGTTATCTAATGTATGTAGGATGCCCAAAAATTAATCAAGGCCTAGTAGCAAATTACAATTAATCCAACTTCTTTGACATGGTTAATTGGAGTTGTTACACTATCTAGGATGAATCAAGGATATTGCATCTACATTATCATAGATAAGAACATAAGGGATTAAATACTCAATTCACTTCTCGATTAAATTAAGATAGTTACTGTGGAACTTGACAATCACAACACGGAAGGATCCCAAAGTAAGTTTCAAGCTGTCAATCCCAAGACTGGAAATTTTCCACATGAAGAGGTTTAATTAAAGAAGATACCAGATTAAAATTAGGGCCTTCCCGTTGTGGCACTGTCAGTGCCCTAAATTCATAAGGGTAATTTGATGGTATGGAAAGAGAGAGAAACTAAAAAAAAGATGAAAAATTTATGGCAGTCGGATAAGCAATGGGCTGCTGATCAGATGGCCCATGCACAGAGCACAGGCTGATCTGCCCATTGCATGCATGCAGGGCAGATCAGCCTGCACACCGTGGTGGGATATCAGCAGTTTCTCCTTCCTCTCGCAGAAAGTTGGACCCACACATCTTACCATACCAAGTCTCTTTTTTGTGGAGCCCACATGATGGGCAGATCAGCCTGCACACCGTGGTGGGATATCAGCGGTTTCTCCTCCTTTCTCTCGCAGAAAGTCGGGCCCACACATCTTACCATACAAAGTCTCTTTTTTGTGGGACGCACATTCCTTACCATACGAAATCTCTTTTTTCCCTTTGCTGCCCAATAAAATCCAACAGTTTAAAATCTCAAGGTAACAGCAAACCTCCCTGTTACCTGGTAACAGGGAGGTCGCACACGAAGGGCGGGTCAGCCTGCACACCATGGCAGGATTTCAGCGGTTTCTCCTTCTCTCTCTCGCACAAAGTGGGCCTACATATCTTACCATACGAGGTCTGTTTTTTGTGGGGTCCACACGTCTTACCATATGATGTCTCTTTATTACCTTGCTGTCCAATGGAATCTAACAGTTTAAAATTTGAAGGTAACAAGAAATCTCCCAGTTACCTGGTAACAGGGAGGTTTCCTCCCTCCCTCTATACAATGTGTCACATCAACACAACAAACAACCTAGTTTATTCCTGTTAAGATGTTACATTGATGTCAAAGTTGTTTCCTGTTCTCAATCAAATTGTAGCCCTCATCTGTTAAATAAAAGAAAACACTTGTCAACATTAATATCCAGGATGCTTCATGACAGCAATGTAAGATGCAAGAAAGGAGAACTCTGGGATCTGGCTTGGATTGGCCGGCCCCAACTGATCCAGATCGGTGGGATCGGCCAATCCCAACCCGATCCCAATCTGAGTGAGCCAATTTAAGAAAGCCACCTATTGCAGTGAAGAAAAAAAATAAAAATGGCAAAATTCCTAAAAATAGGAAATTTGTACAGATCAGCTTTATGTTGGAAAGCTATGTTATCAAAAGCAGCGAAGGCGAGCGCCAAGCCAATGAGGCGAGGCGAGGAAAGACGGCCACAATTCGCCTCGCTTTTGCCCCAATTGCATTGCCCCGGCCCAGTCTGCAACCAGCCCGGTTCAGCCCGCCTAGTCATTTACCCCTATTTATTTTTTGTTTAAATTTGTTTAGATTTGCTGTTAATTTTAGTTTCATTTAAATTTGTTTGATTTTAGGAATGAATGACTTTAGGAAATTTATTGATTTTATGCATGCATTTTTTTGTTATTTTAGACATGTATTTATATTTTTGAAATACATATATTGTTTTAATAATCCTGAGGCGACCCCTTGCTTGCCTCGATCGCATCTCGCCTCTGACGACATAGTTGGAAAGAGCCATCTATCACAAGACTTATTCTAATTGTTAACACATCCTTTAATCAAGATCAAATGCCTTGATGTTTTAAATTCTGCATGGACTGAAAAAATGCTATAGTGCTCAAAATTGAGTGCATGTCAAGTATCCTTCATTTACCCTGCAGAATAATCAAGATCAAATACCTTGATATTTTAAATTCATTTTGTGCCACTAGAAGCATGACAATAAGAAGAGATAAATCTATAGGCGATACCCTGATAAGAAGAATTTATTGGGAAATGAATTAACTATCCTATGAAGTAGTGGCCTTGAATCATTAACTACCAATGTGAAGAGCCACTTGAAAAAAATTTCCCAACGGTCAAATTTTCACTGTTGGGGAATTTCAGCGACTCTTCAATTCAGGAAAAATTTATTGACAAATGGATCAACCATCCTATGGAGTATTGGCCTCAAATCATTAGCTACCAATGTGAAGAGTCACACTGGGATCCCCCACCTTAAAATAAGGAGTCTGGAATTCAAAAGAAAAAAGTCCAGCATTCAAGGTTCGGCCAGGGTTGAACGATTTTAGTCAGAAAGGGCCAATCCTGACCAATCCTAACTGAACTGACCCAATCAATCATGTCCACAAGATCGGGGGGTCGGATTGTTTGAACCCAAAACTGATCGGATCGGACCAATCCGGGCTCATCCGATCCGATCCAATCCTGCACACCTTGGTAAGATGAAATCACATCAAAAAGGACTGCATAAGGATCAAGTAATGAGAAAAAAATTTAAGGAATATCACATATAACTGAAGATAAGGCACATAACGTGAGCCAATATCTTTAGTTGCCTGGTGCTATTGCTTTTCCAAGTTAGATATTGGTTTGCAAGTGTTAACATCTGGGGGTTCCCCTCACCAATAAACATCTACTGAGTCAATGATCTTGTTACACTAACGCAATGAACCTGTATCACAACTTAGATGCTGAAGCATAAGTTCTACAAGTATTACAGTGCTTGGAAATAGTAGCAACAATCTTTTATAGAACTTATATATCATTGAAGCAAGAATTAAATTGCACTGAGAGTAAATTCTCTTAAGTTAAGATTAGAACCTGAAAAATTTGGTGCATGGCTTCGATTTGCTTCCTATACCAGATTGGGAAGACTCCATTTCTGTTGCATGACATTAATTACGTCTTCTCAGTTACCTTTCAATGAGTTATTAATCTTGATACTTAAAAACATACAAAAACTGCACTTTTCAGTTGTATCATTAGAAGAATGTTTTTACCTCTTTGAACAGTAAATAATTATTAACACCGTCCCAGAGTACATGCAAGGACTAAAAATTAAAGAACCAAATTGGTCACCTTTCACATATACACCCTGGTATTATGTACTAATAATCACTGAACCTAAGTCGCTGACAAGTGCCATCAGAAAATATGATATAATAGCAGCAAATATAACTGTTAAAAAAGTTGCAGGTTATAAAACCCCTCGACGATACTAAGAACCCTTAAACCAACAAAAGTTGGAGTCCCAATCAATTTAATGCGGATGGAAGACACTTTTAGAAAAGGAACAGCTAATGATTCTTTATGGCCCGTTCTTTTCATGCTTTGAAAAGTAAAGTACATCTTGAGTAAAGCTGTAAGAAAGAAGTATGATTAGAGAAGCACGGGAGAAAACAAAAAAGAGAACATTTAGCTTCTTAGAAGAATCTTGGGATCTCAAGTATAGATCTAGTTTCAAGTCCCTTAAGACTCGTCGTAATGATATAATTTCTTCACACGGAAGCTCCGAGTTCAACACGGTATAGATCCCTGACGATTTAATCCTCAATTCTGCGCCATTGATTATCCAAGCAAATTTTTGTTTAACTTCGATTATAAGATAAAAGACTACTGCTCGCGTAAACCATGGGAAGTCAGCGTTCACGTTATCCTCTCTACGACAGAACATCTACCGAAGAGAGACATCCACGGTCACAAAGAAAAAGGTCTAAAAAGCAGGAAGAAGTGAACGGCAGCTTAATCTAAGAGCTGCCTATCCCTTGCAGGGAGGGGAATCGATAACGCCGGCGCCCTGCACTTACCATCGCCACCCGTGATTGCACAGCCAAGGATATGAACATACGATTAACCAACAGACCAATAACAGTGAACACAAGCCACAGAACGCCGGAGTACACACCCAGATCTCGCAGAAAACAATGGTTCTAGCGGTGTAGAAAGAAAGTAGCTCATAGAAAGAAACCCTAGTTGCACACCTTTCGGCTTCTTGGACACCGCTGCCGCGCCATTACTCCCGTTGACGGCTCCGTATGCCGCCCTCCCCCTCTTGACGCCCAGAGAAGCCATGTGAGCGAGCAGATCGGGATCGACAGTACCCAACAGAGAGTGGCGAAAAGCAACAGGAGACTGGAGACCCACGAAAGCAAACCCAGCAAACACGAGTAAAAAAAAAAAAACTAGCAACAGAAGAGAGAAGATCCGAAGGAGAAGGAGCAAGAAACTGGAGAAACCCTAACTAGGGTTTCCAGCTGCCCTCGGAGGGGAAGAGAGAGAGAGAGAGAGAGAAAGAGAGTACAGAGGAATAGAGGATCCAAGGAGAGGGGCTTCGTTATAAATTTGGGATAAACTAGAGGACCGCTGTTCTGCTCGGAGACGGAAACGGCGCACCGTATGACGTGGGCAACAGCTGGACTGGTTAGCACTGACCAATTAGAAAACGCCACGAATGACGTTTGCGAGATTCCACCGTCCGACCGGGTGAGCGGGGGCGCCCGTGTTGCTCGAACATCGGCGATCAAGAGTTTTCCGCCGGTGCCGTCTCCTTGGATTTCCATGTAAAGACAATGACTTTTCTTTCTCACTTAAATAGCCTCTTGCAAAAGAGACATACGATAGAGATAGTTATAGTGGATACGGGTGTCAACTTGGCTGGTCTAGCACATACCCCTGCATAGTCCGAATCAGATTAAACAGGGTTTAGATCATACATGAAGAAAAGTAGGTATATGTATATGTATACCTTATAGATCCAGAATCCATATTTATACCCTTTGTTTCACATGATATTGTCATGAGTACCTTGATATCTTCGAAAATATTTCAATTATACCTTTCCATCGAGATGACGTTAGCTACAAGCCTCCAACTGAACATCTATCGAGATTCCGTAAATTCTAGTGAATAAGGGGCATATATGTAAAACTCTAGTGAATTAGGGGTGTATAGAATAATAGAAAAAGTATCAAAGCATTTTTCATAGATTCAGTTGGAGTCCACAGTCTCTTGACGGGAAAGGTATACCAGTATACCTATAATTTTTTAAGGTGCCAAGAGTATTTATAATAAGATATATTATATAAATATACCGTTTATAAGGATATGTATGCACACAACCTAAAATATAGCTCAGCTATGCCGAGCAGAGACGTAGAATCAACTTTCAATAGAACACCCTATTCTCTCTCTCTTTGTTTCTTCAATTATTTTTTTTTATTTCAAAGTTATTAGCCTATTCCTCAGCACACGTAGGCCAACTAAACTCGGGAATTTCAAAGGTATAATCAGTCCAAGCTTCCGTGAGGGAATCCATGGGTGCAGAGACTTACGGAGGCCTTAGTTTAGGAGATTTCGATCTAAAGAGACGGAGTGCTCAATGGAGGGTCCTTCCTTAACCAAGAGGGGTATGGTATCCTAAATATGTAGAGAGAGGAGGTCTCCCAAACCCAAACACGCGATGGATGCAAGAAAATCTAAACTAAATCTAAAAGATGATAAGGAGAATATGGCAAAAATGAATGTATAACAATGTACAAGATGTAACCGGAGAGGATGACAAACAGAAACCCGATGAATGATATAACAAAACAACTCTCGGGTAGGGACTTACCTGAACGCGACGCAAGCAGGGAGCACGACACTGTCGCGCCAGAGACACCAGGCGCGTTATCTGTGAACTCAAAAGGACAACAGAAGGAAACGGAAAAACACAGGAACAGAGAGCAATGACGATGACAACAGACACAAATAACGCGGTGTAACAAATAAGCATGTCAATAGACGCGGCACTAAGTCTAGCCGCGATTCCACACAGAGAAGAAAACTGACAAAATTAAAACAATCACACACACATGGGCAACTAATAAGCAGGCAGACAGATGAACGGACGTGATGGGAACAAAGTGTCCCACCGTGATCGCTAAAAGATGTACATCATAAAATGTACCACCCCAACCAAAGATGATAATAATGATGGAAAATACGTCCAAATAATGGTGACAAAATGACAAGGGGGTGGGGCGCTTGCAATATAAGATAAATAAATAAATCTGTGATCGCCACTGAGCCAATAGCATGCTAAATCTATGGAAATACAAAAGGGGACACGCTACTTACCTCAGAAATTGAATGGGAGGCTAAAAGAGGGCCGGATGATTAACGCGCCTATCAGAATGAGCGTGTTCTAAAGAACGAGGTGATCACTTAGGGCGCGTTATCAGAGAAACAACGGGATGTATGTGGATCCGTTCCTTCCTTGCTCCAAGACCGGCCAAGGCGCAAGGGCCTCACGTCTTCTTCTTCTTATGCCTGCAAAACAGTGAAAACCATCAAAAGAAAATCCATTAGAACGTGATTAAGTGTAGAATCTATCCCTATTTTCAATAAAAGTATGTAAAAGGAGGGCTAGATCACCTGGGGGGTTTTGTGGTTTTAAACTCCTATGGAAGGGCCAAAAATAGGTTTGGTGTGTGTGTATATGAGTGTATTTGAGAAAAAGGAGTTGACTTAGAAGAATAGATGCAATGATATGCAGATATCGAAGCGAATTAAAAGAGACAAGAAAAGGGGGAAAACGAAGAACAACGAAGAACAAACAAAAGCCCTAAATACTCCCTTGAATGAGAGGAGGGCGAGGGATCAAAGATCATCGATGAAGCACGGCCTCGCCCTCTCTCCTATGGTCGAAATCCCAGAGTTGCCCCTTGAGAACGACGACCATGGACCCAATTTATAGAAGAAAGATTAACTAGAAACCCTAAATCGGAGTTCCCACAAATTCAAGGATTTGGAGGCCCAAGATTAGGTAATCCTGCTGATTATTGAGGGGGAAAGACTCCTAGGAGGATTAGGAACTGGTGGGGACACCGGGTCCACTATCGGGCCCACTACTCGGAGCCGACGCCGCACCGCCCCGACTGCACCGAGCTTATGGCTCGGAGATTCAATTAAAGACCCGGCATACTTAGTAGATATACTTGTGTGTATTTATATGTCTTTGAGTATTGAGTATTTGTACATGTGTAAAATACATGTTTTACTACATGTATTTACTTTTTGTTTTATTAGGCAAGACTGATCAAAAGTTATTTGTATTTTAATTTTGTTAAACCCACTAGTCAAAGTTAGGTGGGTGAGTTTTGTTTTGTTAGGCTAAGGTATAAACACATAGTGGAAGTTAGATGGTATCTATGTTATGGCTTTCTTTCCTATATAAGGAGGCCAAGGGATGTGTTACGAGACATGAATGAAGTGAATGAAAACTTTGAAACCCAAGGTGCTTTGCCTTTGTGTTTTTCCCCTTCCCTCTTTCTCATTTTGTGAGTTTGAGTGTCGCCCGGTGTGAGACCGTCTGGCGTGAGGCTGAGCTATGCGAGGTAGCAACCTATCCGTTCATGTCCGTGCCGTCAGAAGTTGCCGTCGATCCATTTCCACGTCGCCGCCGCGTCAAATTTGGTATCAGAGCCCAACAACGGCGTCTCCGACGACCCGACATCCCCGACGTCGTCTCTCTTTCTCTCTCTAGTTTGTTAGAGTAAAAAAAAAAGAAACAAAAAAAGGAAGAAGAATAGCAGAAAGATCTGTGATTGAGAGGAAAAAAATAGATGAAAAAAATTTAAGCAACAGAAAAAAAAATTGATGTGTTCTTTCTCTCTCTCTCTCTCTCTCCATTTCTCGCTTTCTGTCTCTCTCTCTCTCTCTTTCCCTCTCTGTTCTCTCTCCCGCGCTCTGTCTCTCTCTCTCTCTCTCTTTTTCCCTCTCTGTTCTCTCTCCAGTGCTCTCTCTCTCTCCCATATTCTCTCTCTTTCTCTCTCGTTCAGCGCGTCGGAAGAAACGAAAAGAAAACAGGAGAAAAAAAAAGGAGAAGAAAGGTGTTCGCGGGAGGACCGGGCATCGTCGCCCGTGCCCTCGTTCAAAGGGGATCCGACCGCAATGGTCGGACACGCCGCCGCCGCGCCCTGCCGTGCCCAGCACCGCCTCCGCCCGCGCACGGCCAGTGCGCCCGTGCGCCCCGGCCCCGCCGCCTCCTGTGCGCCGGCCCACTGTAGCGCCCGCCCGCAGCGCCCGCGCCCAGGCCCGCGCCCCGATACCACGGAGCCCGCGCCCGGCCGTCGCAGCGCGCGCCCTAGGCACCCACGTCGGAGACGCTCGCCCGCCCGCCTCGTGGCCCCGCCCGAGCCCGCGGTTGCGCACACAGGCGCCCCCGCGCCCGCATGTGCGTCTGGCCCCGCCAGCTGGCTCCCTCGCGCCCACCGGGCCCCTGCAGCCAGCTTCGGCCACCCACGCGTCCTCTCGCGCCCAGCCGCCTCGTGCCGCGCCCGCCGTGTTGACCACCACCTCTCCCTCCGTGAATTACGCAAGAAAGAGTGTGAAAGTTAAAAAAAAAGGGAGAAATAGGTTTGAGGAAAAAGTCAAAAAAAAAGAGTAGATGAAGATTTGAAAAATAAAAAAAAAAGAGGAAAAGTTTGACAAGAAAGAAGATTTGAAAGAAAAGCCAAAAAAGGGGTGTGAAAAAAGGAGGTTTTAAAGTTGAAAAGAAAAGAAGTGTTGAATATATCTATATACTATTTGATTAACTTCTTAGTTGTGGCACCCGAAACTCCATAACGACGGCTAGGACGGTGCTCAAGTCGCCCGGAAGTCGACAGAAGATCCGTAAATTACGGAACGTGGGTACCCGAGAGTATCCATGCGAGGAACAAGCCTGATCTGATTTATTCCCCTGCGTGGAAAATTTTAAAGCGGTTTTGCAATAATCCTCCCTGCGTGGAGTGAATTTGTTGTAACCGTGAAGCTTCTTCGACATCGTGCGGGAACGCACGTCCCCGCTCGCCTTCGTCTCCAGTCGGAGTTAGACTTTTCAGTCTAGCTAGGTACATGCTCCCCTCACTTGCTTATTTAGTATCTTTTCAATTGCCGCGCGACGAAGTGAGAGAGAGCCCGATCTATGCAGTCAGTCTCCTGAGTGCATCGCTGTAGACGGAAAGCGAGAGCTTGTATGCACCCATCCTTAAGGTCCTAGACTGTCACATTCAGGCACCCTAATTGTCAGGAGGTAGTTCCACAACTACTCCGCCTACGGGCTAGCAACTTTCCCTGATCGGTCCTTTCAAATTGACCCTTTTACATATCAGCTGGGTCCACAGCTTGTAAATTTTCGATCCTAGGATTGCATCATCTAGATCCGAGGTCGTGCATGCCACGTTGGTCTAGGAATTCATCCGGCCGTCTAGAGCACCCTTCAACTCTACAATCCCACATGGATCAAGAGAGCGTGACTGCTATGTTAGTCCAGCTCGAGCACAATCTCGTGGCCCACTTTGAAGAATCCATAGGCCAACTACGGACGGAACTCGATAAGAGGATCCGAACCTTAGAGGATCGACTGAAGGGAGAGGAAGGAAGAGTGAATGGCGAGGAAGGAAGAGTGAATGGCCACGGCAATCCCGTAGCCAATTCTAGGGAGGAAAGAGAGCAAGCCCGCCAAAATCAGGCACCCCAAGGTAGAGAGCAAGAGGCCCGTGTGCCTCGAGAGAGAGACCACGACGATGAGGATATCATCCTACGGAACGTCAAGATTGACGCTCCAAGCTTTGATGGGTCCCTAAACCCTGCAACATACCTTGATTGGGAGACCGGGATGGACAAATGTTTTGACTGGCATCGCCGCATGACCCCTGCTATCAGGGTGAGGTTTGCCAAAATGAAACTCCTAGGTCAAGCCAAAACTTACTGGTGTAACGTTGAAAATCTCCTAGCCAGGAGACGGGAGGAGCCTATAAGCACGTGGGAAGAAATGAAGGAGAAATTGAGGAAAAAATATCTGCCACCTTCCTACCATCAGCGTCTTTTGGACCAATGGCAGAAACTCACCCAAGATGGAAAGTCCGTGGACGAGTACATCGCCAAATTTGACGACTTCTTCCTTCGGAGTCGAGTCATTGAGGATGCCTCTGTCACCCTCTCACGGTTTAGGGCTGGCCTACACGAGAGTATTCGGCTGGAATTATTCTTGCGGGAGGTTAACACCCTCGAGCACGCCTACCAGGTTGCACGAGATGTTGAGAGGTTTCAAAGGGTGGCCCCACCTCGGGTTCCCATCTACCGCCAACTTGAACCCCGAAACCCCATAGTCCGCTATACTGAGAGAGCTAGCCCCTCCACCTCCTACGTCCCCACTGCTACCCCACTTAGGGCCGTTGCCCCTACTGCTCCTTTCCCACGGAACCCCTTACCTGCACCCGCTGCTGTGCCTAGGCCAGCTGAGAGGAGAGATGACAAGGGAAAGGGAGTGGCCCCTAGCACCTCCCAACCAGCCCCTATCTCGGGAGTCCGCTGCTTTAGGTGTCATACCCTAGGGCATATTGCCACCAATTGCCCCACCCGAGCCTTGGTCATCACCGACCCCCAGCCTGTGGAGCTTCCACCTCAGGAAGAAGAACCCCTTGAGAGATATGAGCCTGACCCTGATCTCATTGCCTAGTTTGAGGAATTAGATGCGGGGTTTGATAGCACGCATGTCGAGTACGTGCAAGTGGGAAATATTGCTGAAAGTTATGACCATGGACGGTTGGGTGTAGTTCGCTGCATCCTCGCACACCCACAGGAGGACGACTGGCGTCGAACCTCCATCTTCCAAACCTACATCATGGTCAAATCTCAACCCTACAAGGTGATCTTTGACAACAGGAGTTGTATCAATGCAGTCTCTTCAGACTTTGTCTCCCGTCTAGGTCTACCTACCCATCCTCATCCGAGGCCATACAACGTGGCTTGGGTTGACGACACGTCTATTTCAGTCACCACTACATGTGTCATTCCCATCCAGTTCCAGTCCTACCAAGGACAATTCTTATGCGATGTAGTGCCTATGAAGGCCGGGAGCATCATCCTAGGACGGCCATGGATCTACGATGTAGACCTTACTACATTCGGTCGGTCCAATCACTGTTCCTTCTCCCACAATGGAAAGAGGATTCAGTTGTGCCGGACACCCCCAAAGGTGGCCACGGGAAAGAGTCCTACCTCCACACCCGCTGCATCCCCCAAAATTCAGGAGAATACCCCAACCCCCCACCAAAGGGAAGCTTCTCATGCCCTCCTCTCCTACACCTGTCATATCCATCCCTAAGGCCCCTAAGGTTGACCATGACCCGACTAGGCGTCTTAACTTCATAGGTGTCCGTGAGCTGAATAGGGAGGTTGCCGAGGGTGCCCCTATCTGGGCTGTTGTTGTCACCATCACCCTCGAGGAGTCCCGAGTCTCAGTCCCACCCGAGGTCCAGGCAATTCTGCAGGACTTCCCAGATATTTTTCTAGAAGACTTGCCCTCTAGACTCCCTCCCATGCGTGACATTCAACACGCTATTGATCTTGTCCCCGGGTCCACCCTACCCAACCTTCCCCATTACCGATTGAACCCCAAGGAGCATGCTGAGCTCCAAAGGATTGTCGAGGACCTTATTCAAAAGGGCTTCCTCAGGGTGAGCAAGAGCCCATGTGTTGTTCCTGCCTTGCTCACACCAACGAAAGATGGCACCTGACGGATGTGTGTTGACAGCCGCGCTATCAACAAAATCACTATCAAGTATAGATTTCCCATTCCCCGTCTTGATGACATGCTTGACATGATGAGTGGAGCCACCATCTTTTCCAAGATTGACTTGAAAAGTGGCCACCACCAGGTCCGGACTTGACCAGGGGATGAGTGGAAGACAAGCTTCAAGATAAAAGAAGGCTTGTATGAGTGGCTTGTCATGCCGTTTGGGCTATCCAATGCCCCCAGTACATTCATGAGGCTTATGACGGAAGCCCTTCGTCCCCTCATCGGTCGCTTTGTTGTCGTCTACTTCGACGACATTCTTATTTATAGCCACAACCCTAAGGACCACATTCACCATTTGAGGGAGGTCTGCGAGACTCTGAGGAAAGAAACCTTGTTTGCCAACCTGACTAAGTGTGAATTCATGACAGATCGGGTCACTTTTCTCGGATTTGTGGTTTCAAGTCATGGAGTGTCTGTGGACCAATCCAAGGTCCGAGCCATAGTAGACTAGCATGAGCCCCAGAACGTCCATGACGTTCGAAGTTTCCACGGGCTAGCCACTTTCTACAGACGCTTCATTTAGGGCTTTAGTACCATTATGGCACCCATTACGGATTGCATCTGTAAAGGGAAATTTGAGTGGACCAAAGCCGCCTCCCAGGCTTTTCATGCCATAAAGGAATTCATGACCAAAGCCCCTGTCCTCCGCCTGCCAGACTTTTTCAAAGTCTTCGAGATATCCTGTGATGCCTCTGGCGTAGGAATAGGAGGAGTGCTTAGCCAGGAAAGCCACCCTGTGGCTTATTTCAGTGAGAAGCTTTCTGATGCAAAGCTTCGTTACTCCGCCTATGATAAGGAGTTTTATGCCGTGGTCCAAGCCCTCAAACACTGGAGACACTATCTCTTACCACAAGAGTTTATCTTATACTCGGACCACAAGGCTATGAAATTCCTTAGCTCTCAGAGGGCTTAAACCCTAGGCATGGTTGGTGGGTAGAATTCCTCCAGTCTTTCACATTTGTCCTAAAGCATAAGGCTGAAAAGGAAAATAAGGTGGCCGACGTCTTGAGTCGAAGGGTCTCCCTTCTTTCTACTGTTCGGGTAGAGGTCACGGGATTTGACCGCATGAAGGAACTCTATGGAGAGTGTCCTGATTTTGGCTCTGCCTACTCTGCTCTGTCCACTGGACCCTCGACAACCTTTTCTGACTATCTACTACAGGATGGTTTTCTATTTCGAGGGTAGCAACTCTGTGTCCCGATGACTTCTGTTCGGGACTTCCTGATTTGGGAAATGCATGCTGGAGGTCTTGCTGGTCACTTTGACCGCAACAAGACCATCCATTCTGTGGAGGAGCTATAATATCCCGGAACTTTCGGATCCTTCTTCGTGGGTCCCGGATCTGGTTTTCGGAGTGTCCGACTCCGTTGTGTCTGAAATTTTATTTCGGACATCTTTCGTGTGCGGATCGGCGCGATCCGGAGTCGTTTCGAAAGTCCGGAGGCGTTCTGCGGCTTTTCCGCGCGTGTTTTCTGATTTCCGGTGTGTGTTTCGGCAATTCCTTCGGAACCTCGCTGCGGGTGAACCGGGTCGTTCACCAGGGCACGAGTGGTACCGTTACGATCGGTGCGTTCCGAGGATTCCGGAAACGTAATTTTCTATTTTTCGGTATTTTTTAGATTTTCTATAAATACCCCCCTATTTTCTCTCTCCCCCTCACCCTTCTTCTTCTTCTTCCTCCTTTCTCCCCCACCGTGAGGCGCCCCCCTCTTCCTCTCTTCTTCGTCCGGCGAGACCGCAGCTAGCTCCCTTCCGGCTGCAGACGGCGGCGGGGCGACGACGTGGCGACGTGGGCGGCGATGAGGCGATCGTGGGGACGTGCGGTGCTCGTGGGAAGCTTGAAGAACGAGGGTTTTCAAAGCAATTTCTTGCGTTCGCGGACGATCCGGTGGAGCATTCGCTCCATTGAGGTAGGGTGACGTTCCCTAGCTCCCCGCCGTTCCTTTCCGCGATTTATAGTCCGAGGGGAGGCCGAGAGGGGCGTGATTGAGCAGGTTTTGGGGTTTTCCATGATTTGGGGAGAGCTCGCCCGATCTATGGATTTGATGCATGATCTCACGTTTTGATGGCCTAGAATCATGCTAGGGGTCCCCAGGGGTCTTCCCCTTTGATTTCTCCCTCTCCGGTGGAGGCATGGGGGCGTGGTTGAAGTTTTTGGGCTTTCCCGCCGTTTTCGCCGTCGGGTGCGTGTGACGGTCCTTCCAGGGACCGTTACACGATGTGACGCGCCTGGGAGAGGCCGTCACCTGCCCTTTGTTAGCCTTCGGGGTCAGGGACTGTGACGGTCCCACGATAGACCGCCACTTGTTGTAGATTCTAAGAAATCCACTTAGAATAAAAATAAAAAGCAATAAAAAGATGGAGAAAAAGCATGCACGAGGTGCAAATATGGAGATGTGATCGCCAGAGACACAAGGCCTCAAAATATAATAATAAAAAGCATGGAGGGATCGCGAAAAATACCTTGAAACGCGGGTGATTGTGAATGCTCCTTTCTCTTCCAGATCGGCCGGCCGATGAAGAGAGTTCTTCCTATTTTGATTACCCTTGCAAAATAACCAAACACCAATAAAGAAATTGAATTAGAACATGGTGAGTGTAGTATCAAATCCTTAATAAAAATATGAGCATGATAACATGGAGTAGAACACACCTTAAGGGTGTTGGCCCTTAAACCCCTATGCAAAAGAGGGTGGGAAACATATGATGAATGATATGCAAAGATGATGTAAAAATAACGAGTGAAAAGAGTGCAAGGGATGCACTGTGGGAAGCCTCAACGTAGTTGAGAGAAAGAAGTTAACAGGAGATGCTATATTATGTATGAAGTAATGCAATAAAGAAGAATAACAGAAGAGGATCCTGTGCTTTTGCTTTGGCTTTGATGTTCGTTTGGGAGGAAGCTTGCAGAGGATGAAGACGAATGCACGTGAAGCCTCTCCTTCAGCCAGAAGCAGCAGCGACAAGCAACCTGCAAAGAAAAGAAGAAAACGGAGGAAGAAGAAGAAATCGGAAGGGAGAGAGAGGGGGGAACCAACCTGTTAACAGAGACGAAGGCTCTATTAATAAGATTGAAGAAGAGATAAGAAGGGCAAGAGTCCTACGGAGGTAAGACTCCAATCCCACTCGAGGAAGGTGACTAAACAAGCAAGGACTCTTCTGGGGAAAGCTGCGTTCGTTTAGAACACGAAAGATGAAACAAGACTTAAACAAGGGCGTCAATTCAAGAATTGACGACCTACAAAAGGGCGTTAATTAAAAACACGACCGGTACAAGGGCGTCATTTCCTGAATTTAAATTTGGAAATAGATCTTTCTTTTATTTGAAAATTGTGAAACACGTCTGAGTCAAAGACGTGTTTAAAAACGCGCCCTACCAAGGGACGTTAATTCAAAATATTCAAAATAGGGCCATTTTTCATTTCTTAATATTATTTTTCTATTTTTTAGGTGGAGGTGCATCTCAATGTGCTGATTCCAATGACTATTTTTGCGTATTTTTCTGACACCCGGAAGGCCACCAAATCACCTCTTAAAGGGGGTTGAAAAAAATATTAAAATATTCAATTTGAAAGTGACGCCCTCACATATGTCGTGATTTCAAATTTTTTTATTTTTTATTTTATTAAAAATTAAAATAACGTCTCTTGTTAAGTCGTTAATTCATAAAAAAATCTGAAAAAACCTCAGAAAAATCCAGAAAAATAGGAAAATGAGAGGAATTGACGCCTAATGGAAGTGGCGTCAATTTTTAAGAAACGTCCAAGGCTAAGTCGTTATTTAAAAGACGCCCCATGTCAAGTCGTTAATTCTGGAAAATTCATAAAAATAGAGAAAAATATCTAAAAAATTCAGAAAAATCCAGGAAAATAGGAAAAAATAAGAAAATGGAGAAAAAAAAAGGAGAAATTCAAGAAAAGTGAGAAAAATCACTCAAACAAAGGTAATTTGATGGTCAAATTAGGGCATTACAAGGTAATATGAGATGCGCTCACAGTAACGTCAATTTTGACGTGTCTACAGCTGCCCCGCCTTGGCGTCTGCTTTGCAAGGGAATATAGCAAACTGAAAAGTAGATGCCAAGGTGTGATGAGACACGCAATCAACATCACTTGATGAGAATGAAATCAAAAGCATGAGATGAAGCAATCCCGGGAAATTCAATGAAATCAACGATGTTTGGATAAAAGAGGGAGTGTGCACGCAGGCACGAAAGAGATAAAAGAATGATCAACTTCCAGTGCGGTGGAAGTACCCCAGGTCACAAACCTGTAGTTTTCACCATTGGGGAGCGGTTACCAGCCAATGTGGACGTGCTGCAGCCAAGGTGGATCAAGGGAAAATGATTAAAATAAGATGATAGAAATCTAAACAAAGGGCTTTCGAGAAAATGACCCAAAACAGCGACAAAACGAACTGAGGACACAATTCGGCATGGAATATCTCATATCTGGAAACAGGATCAAATTTAACCCTCAAAAATCAGCTTATCAGAGTGATTTTCCAAAGTTGATTCAAAATCCTACATGAATGCATGCTGGGTTTAAAGGGAAAAATTAAATCAAACGAAAATATAAGATAATCAAGGATAATATTGTTAAACTGTCCAGACTGAGTCAAGAAACCCATTCTGCGAGCTGATACTAAGGCGAAGCCCGTTTATCCGCGCACCAACTCACAAAAGGGAACCATCGTCCCCAGTCTTGGATGGCTCAACGGCCTATCCGTATGACTAAGACGCCTCTGGAATCGTCATCGTTTTTGATGAAGGGGAACTCAGATTCCAGATTTATCAAAGTCACAAGGTCCTTGATATAATCTAATAGCGTAATAACATATAGTAGGAATGCCTACAGGGAGAGATGGTGGAGCAATAAGCATGGGGGAATTGAGAAATGAGGTGCAAGCACCGTGAGACTTGAATATTGATGCCCAGACGGTGGGACCAAGAGCTTCTTCATGCGCTCAAAGATTCATTAGCCGAGATATAAAAGATAGCTAGTAATGAATAAGGCATTTAAGCATAGCAAGTATAGAAGGGATAGAATTCAAGTATGAAAGCATTGAATAGCATGAAAATATAGCATGTATCAAAGCATCAATAGCATGTATGTGTCATATCATGAATAGCATTCAAACGTGCACAGCGTGAAAGGCATGAATAACATTTAACATAGATAGCATCATTAAAGCATAGATAGCACACCATCATTGTTTGTTGTTTGTCATGAGGATGATAACTTGACTAATCACTTGAATAATCAGGATTAAGTAATGCCCAGCGGCAAGAGTGATCAAGTAAAATCAGCAGGAGTTGATAAAAAAAATTTGGAGATGAATAATTGGAGTAATGCGTAGCAAATCATGAAGATGTGATCAATTGTGAACATGGGGAGAATCAAAAGGTAGATAGCAAAATGAATGGAGAGGACTCATCCCATGCTCTTGGTCCTTGCAAAGTTGTTCCTGTAAAACACCATCAGAAAATACAATGCATTTTTTTTATTTTTGAAATATGCAAATTTTTATGAGTTTTGGAAAAGATATTCAAAATTTTATGAATTTTGTTGAAAATATTTCAAATTTTTGTGAATTTTGAAAATATTCAATTTTTGGCTGATTTTTGCTTAGGAAATATTCAACTTTTTTTGGATTTTAACTCAGGACATATTCAAGTTTTTTTATTTTGGTTTAGACATTGTTAATGCAGCATCAAAGGGTGTTTTGAACCACTGGCTAGGGGTCCTTGTTCCTTCCCCTTTCGCTAAAATTACCCAAAGCCGAGCGTGTATTGAAGGGTGGCGCCCTATAACCAACTGTCCATGGTTAACGGTGCCCCTACTAAGGCCATACCCGAGAAACATTCGGTCTTGGAGGGAGAAGAGAAGAACAATTGAGATAAGCCTTATGCAGGATGGGAGATATCGGGACTTGAATTCCTTCCAAGGTATTACCCCTCAAAGAGGTAGTCTGTTGCGCCGGAGCTTTGTGCCTTTGATTTTTAGACCCTTGACATGCATACGACCAGGGTTTTCCTGCGGGGACTTTGCCACTCTTGACATGCCATAATTCACAATTTTGCTTTTATCGAAATTTTGACTTGATTTTCATAATAGCCCTTTTGGCGAGATGTATATCATGAAAACTCATGTGAAAACTCAAATCGATTTTAGGTCAAGACTGCCCCTATTTGAGACTTCTCTCGTATTGGGGATTACCGAGGTTGGTCATCTCATCCGTCAACCTCTTGCCCCTGCATTCGGCCGAGTAAAGAAGAGAAAAAGACTTTCAGATATACTCATGGTATGGCCAAAGTAGTAACGGTGTTTTATCCAAAGAGCCAGCTAAGGACGCCGTGAAATGTGTGGAATGCCCAGCTAAGGGTTGCTCTTAACAAGCGGGGAGAGAATGTCGAATTCCCAACGTGGGGTTCTTATAACCAAAGTGCTGCAGAGCAAGCCTAAAGACTCTTTCAGTTTTTTTTTTAAAGATGAAATTCAATACAGATAAATTCCTAAGATAAAGGCTTAAAATATCACTCTTAATCATGTTAAGAAGCACTTCACTTTGAAAATCATGCGTGAGATAATGATATCATAATAATGCGTACTTACGCCAATATGTTACCTTGCAACCTTTGTAGAAGCAGCTGTCAGAGGCGAGGTTGATCATCGTGGGATAGTCCTCTTTGGCAGTCAAAAGGATTGGAAGCAAAGGGTTTGAAAGTGACTTAACAAGAAGGAGTGGTGCCAAGACCAGACTCAGACGAATAAGGAAAAAAAGAAGAGAGGCGAGGGCTAGAACTCCCTCACTAAGGTGTGGAGACCCTGATCACATGAAAGGTCTACAGAAGAAGCGGAGAATTAGAAGGAAGAGTGAGGACTAAAGCCTCGAAAGTAGTGAGAGAATGGGCAGATGCCCAAGGCAGTGGATGTGGGAGAAGTTGGGTCGGACCCAGGATTAGGGGGAATCAGAAGAAGAAATTGATAGATGGAAAGAGGCGGATCTGGAGGGTCCGGAAGTAAAGGAGGAGAATCGTGATAGGAGGAATCATCTGGAGGCTCCGGAGGGATGACGAAAGAAGGGCGCGATGCCCTGGGAAAAAATAGGGAAAAAGATGATGGGTAAGGAAGAAGAAAATGAATGATGTGATATTCTGGAAGATCAGAAAGATGAATTGGAAGAAAGATGGAGGGTCCGGAGGTTCCGGAGGAAGAAAATGGAAAGGGGCGTCGCGCCCGAAGGAAAGGTATGAAGGATCCGGAGGTTCCGGAGGAATGAGAAGGGAAGGGACGCGATGCCCAAAGAAGAGGGAAATAGAATCCGGAGGTTCCGGAGGATTAAGATGGAAAGGGCCGCGATGCCCGAGGGGAAAGTCCGGAGGTTCCGAAAGAATAAGGTGGAAAGGGGCGCGATGCCCTGGGAGAAAGTCCGGAGGTTCCGGAAGAATAAGGTGGAAAGGGGCGCGATGCCCTGGGAGAAAGTGAGAGAAATCCGGAGGGTCCGGATACAAGAGCTGAAAAGGGACGCGATGCCCTGAGAAGAGATTGGGGAGGGGGCAACGCCCGAGCAATGTAAGGGGACCTACAGATCCCGAGGATGAAGATGAATAAGATGGGAAATTCGGAATATCCGGAGGTGCCGGAAGGCGGGGAAGATACGGGTTTGGAAACCCGGGAATCAGGAGGTGTATGTAAAATGATGGATGCGATGAATGCAGTGAATGCGCGAATGCAACAAAATGCGTGAGATGCAAAGAAGATGGAGAATGTGAAGGGTGAGAGGACGAGATCCTTCTCCTAACCCTGGGAATGGCCCATGAAGAAAAAGTGATAGAAATGGATGCATAGAAGGTGGAACAAATAAGGGACGGCCCCTTAGCGCCAAGATAACTGCCCCTCCACGGCAGTGAAAGAGTATAGCCAATTGGCCCAATGGAAGAAGCTTCACTAATGAATGACAACCCCCTTGGAAGGTAAGGATCAATGATGTGAGGGAGTTGGAAAGTTGGAACATGAAGCATTGCCATGCCCATTAATTGTGGTGTATAAGAAGTGTTGAACAAAATGGGCATTCGCCCCTTGTATGGAGGAATGGAATCAAGATTTGAAAGATGGAACAAAGGGTGCCCTGCCCGGCCCTTGGATGGCATCAACGCTTGGCATTCTCTGAGCAATGGCGGTGACCTGGCCCCTTCGACCATGTTTGGCACAATAACCCGGATCGGCATCCGGTAAATAAATTCTTGAATCTTGAACGGCACAGCCACGGCCAAATTCTCCTTGCGCGGCGCTTGATTATCCTTGGCACAAGTTCTTGCAGAAGCACTCCCCTTCCGAGTAGTAAAGGGAGGTGAGGCGGAGGCGGAAGGCCTTGTGGATGGTGGAGGTATAATGGAAAGTGTAATGGGAGGTGTAGTGGAAAGTGTTGGTAAATGGGTGAAGGGAGGCGGAGGTTCAAACACGTCGAGTTTCTCCCTTTGCTCGGAAGCAGTCGGGGTTGGCTCGAGTGCAAAAAAGGGTGGATCCTGCTCAGGATTAACCATAGGTAAGGGTGAAGGGTTAAGTGGTGGACTAGGTAAAGTAGGTTTTAGGGTTAAAGGGATAATGGAAGGTTGAATTGGGGAAGGTTCAATGGTAGGCTCGGTGGAGGCTAAAGGCTCAATATGTGGAGGTTTTATAGTGAAAGGCTTGGGGGAGGCTGGTGTTGTGAAGGTTGATGGCATAGTGGATGGAGGTGTAATTAGTGGAGGTTTAATGGGTGACGGTTTGGTGCGGAGGAAATGCCGAACAGGGCGAACGATGTTAGGAGTGGGAGGAGACTCAAAATACGCCGGCGCGGGTGATTGGAGTATCGACCCGTCGTCGTAACACCAAGAAGTCTCGGAAATAGGGGGTGAATTGGGAAAGGTGGCTTCATCCTGAGCAGGAGGTTCATCAAATGATAGTGGGGGAAGCGGGAAACGAAGGAAACTCGGAAGGGGTGCCTGCGGAGCTTCATCGTATGCTGCCTCGAATTCTTCAACTGTCAGTTCTTCATTATCAAATTCAAGTGGACACCGTAGTGGAGGCGTATATGTGGATGGAGGAATGTAATGATGTTGCGCATGTGGAGATGGAAGGTCATATGAATGAAGTGTGCGGACGGGTGGAGGGCGGACGGTGTCCACTTGATCATTGAAATCGGCCGGCTCTTGCTTGCTTGAGCTGCCAATACCATAATCATCTCTCCTATCCTTCCATTCTCTCTCCATCTTTGTAATATCGTCCAGAGCAGCATGGAGAGGATTGACCGGAGTAGGAGGAGCCGTGACCCTCTTTAATTGTTCCTCCATCAAAGTGATTTTGTCAATAAGGGACTGTTGGAGGGGTGTAACTTGAGCAACTAAGGGTTGGCAGGGCATTGAAGGAGGGGTGGCATAACAAGGCCATGGAGGGGAGTTAACGGGATGACCCGCAGAAGAAACCGGATGAGCCGGATCACAAGGAATAAATGGGCCTCGGGGCCGTGATGGAGAAGGAATAGAAGAAGGCGGGTGTCGGACCACCCGAGGAGAAGTATGTGTGGATGAACGAGATGGGTAATGAGCTACCCTAATATGAGTAGACAGGGGAGGTGGGTGATGGGCCATCCGAATAGGATTAGAAGGAAGATGAGATGAAGGAGATGCACCCTCAACGGCGGCCTTAAGGGCTTGGATCTGTTGAGGGGTGAGATGATCTAATGCACGCAAGATTTGGGAGACCTTCTCATCGTTGGGGGGAGACGGTCCCGGAGGAGTAGTGCCTCGAAATTGAGTAGGGGGATCATGAGAATGGACATTGCCCGTGGGACGGGTAACACCATAAGAATGAGGACGTGGTCCCTTGAAAGTATGGTGAGAATTTTGATGAACATGTTAAAATTGAGGGGAATAAGATGTGCACGGTTGTGCATCCTCGTGAATTGAATTAAACATGTTGTTTTGTTTATGGTAAGCCATTATGCAATCAAAGTTCAAAATAATATGAAAAAAAAAGCACACAAGTTGGAATGGTTACCTTTTGATCTTGATTTGTTTAAACCTTGGTGAATTAATGAATTTTAGCAAAGTTTGGAATGAAATACACAAGGGGGGATCCTAGTTACAATATGAGTTCACTTCAATGCCAACTAGGAACCCTCTCTCACCGTGTATAGGCCAACTAAAACCCGGGACTTCAAAAGGGTACAACCTGCCCGGCGTCCGTGAGGGAATCCACGGGTGCGGGGACTTACGGAGGTCTTGGAAAAGGGATCTCCGGTCCAAATATACGGAATGCTTAATGGAGGGTCGTCCCGATTCCAAGAGGGGTGTGTGGATCCTAGTATAGAGAGAGGAGGTATCCCAAACCAATGCAAATGAAGAATGAATGCAATGCGTGCAAGGAGATAGGCAAATCACCAATAGAGCCAAATAATCAATATAAATCAATGAAGCAGGAGTAAGCGCAGGCTCTGTGAAATCACAGGAAAGAGACGACCTGAAGAAGGTCGCTATCAACAAAAGAGACGACCGTTTGACGGTCGTGAATCACTGTGGGGGGACCCACAGGCAGGGTAAAAACGCGCCCTGATGTAAGGCGCTACAAAATAAAGAGACGCCTCTGGATGAGGGCGTCAACTCTCAGGGGTACGCACGGCCAAATAAAGAAACGCCTTAGTGTGATGTGTTATGCAATAAATAGACGCCCTGGGGAAGGGCGTAAATTCACACACAAGCAGGGCTATGATAAAAGACGCCTAATCATAAGGCGTTACACATGAAAAACACGTCCTGGGTGGGTGCGTTACAAAAAAAAAAAAGCGCCTCTCTGCAGGGCGTTAATTCTCTGTGTCCCCGAACGCCTCCAGCGGGCAGAAACAGCAATACACCCACAGTCACAATAAACTCAGGCAATCAAACACCACAAGAATATAGCATGCTCATCAAGTTTTATTTTTGAATAAATGGAATTTCTAAAAGAAACCAACAAACTGGCCAATCACTAATGGGGAGGGTGCTATGTGGAGCACAAAAGGGAGGCGCACCGAGGGTGCAAATAGGGGAGATGGCACACGAGGGTGCCCAAGGGAAAGGGTAATCAAACGAAAAATGAAAGGGGTCCCACCGTGATCGCCAATTTGTAGATTCTAAGAAATCCACTTAGAATAAAAATAAAAAGCAATAAAAAGATGGAGAAAAAGCATGCACGAGGTGCAAATATGGAGATGTGATCGCCAGAGACACAAGGCCTCAAAATATAATAATAAAAAGCATGGAGGGATCGTGAAAAATACCTTGAAACGCGGGTGATTGTGAATGCTCCTTTCTCTTCCAGATCGGCCGGCCGATGAAGAGAGTTCTTCCTATTTTGATTACCCTTGCAAAACAACCAAACACCAATAAAGAAATTGAATTAGAACATGGTGAGTGTAGTATCAAATCCTTAATAAAAATATGAGCATGATAACATGGAGTAGAACACACCTTAAGGGTGTTGGCCCTTAAACCCCTATGCAAAAGAGGGTGGGAAACATATGATGAATGATATGCAAAGATGATGTAAAAATAACGAGTGAAAAGAGTGCAAGGGATGCACTGTGGGAAGCCTCAACGTAGTTGAGAGAAAGAAGTTAACAGGAGATGCTATATTATGTATGAAGTAATGCAATAAAGAAGAATAACAGAAGAGGAGCCTGTGCTTTTGCTTTGGCTTTGATGTTCGTTTGGGAGGAAGCTTGCAGAGGATGAAGACGAATGCACGTGAAGCCTCTCCTTCAGCCAGAAGCAGCAGCGACAAGCAACCTGCAAAGAAAAGAAGAAAACGGAGGAAGAAGAAGAAATCGGAAGGGAGAGAGAGGGGGGAACCAACCTGTTAACAGAGACGAAGGCTCTATTAATAAGATTGAAGAAGAGATAAGAAGGGCAAGAGTCCTACGGAGGTAAGACTACAATCCCACTCGAGGAAGGTGACTAAACAAGCAAGGACTCTTCTGGGGAAAGCTGTGTTCGTTTAGAACACGAAAGATGAAACAAGACTTAAACAAGGGCGTCAATTCAAGAATTGACGACCTACAAAAGGGCGTTAATTAAAAACACGACCGGTACAAGGGCGTCATTTCCTGGATTTAAATTTGGAAATAGATCTTTCTTTTATTTGAAAATTATGAAACACGTCTGAGTCAAAGGCGTGTTTAAAAACGCGCCCTACCAAGGGACGTTAATTCAAAATATTCAAAATAGGGCCATTTTTCATTTCTTAATATTATTTTTTCATTTTTTAGGTGGAGGTGTATCTCAATGTGCTGATTCCAATGACTATTTTTGCGTATTTTTCTGACACCCGGAAGGCCACCAAATCACCTCTTAAAGGGGGTTGAAAATAATATTAAAATATTCAATTTGAAAGTGACGCCCTCACATATGTCGTGATTTCAAATTTTTTTATTTTTTATTTTATTAAAAATTAAAATAACGTCTCTTGTTAAGTCGTTAATTCATAAAAAAATCTGAAAAAGTCTCAGAAAAATTCAGAAAAATAGGAAAATGAGAGGAATTGACGCCTAATGGAAGTGGCGTCAATTTTTAAGAAACGTCCAAGGCTAAGTCGTTATTTAAAAGACGTCCCATATCAAGTCGTTAATTCTAGAAAATTCATAAAAATAGAGAAAAATATCTAAAAATCCAGAAAAATCCAGGAAAATAGGAAAAAATAAGAAAAGAGAGAAAAAAAAAGGAGAAATCCAAGAAAAGTGAGAAAAACCACTCAAATAAAGGTAATTTGAGGGTCAAATTGGGGCATTACAAGGTTATATGAGATGCGCTCACAGTAACGTCAATTTTGGCGTGTCTACACTTGTAAGTGACGGGCCTGGGCTGGGCCGTCAGGGACATTCCGACAGTTGACTTGTGACCGTTGCTTTTGACCGTTGGGGGTCTGTGCGTGTAACGTGCCAGGGCAGGCGCGTTACATTCGCGTAACGCGCCAGGGCAGGTGCGTTACTTCCTGAGTCACCCCCAGGTTTGAGGGGCGCGTAACGCACTGGGCCAGGCGCGTTACGTTCGCGTAACGCGCTGGGCCAGGCGCGTTACGTTCGCGTAACGCGCTGGGGCAAGCGCGTTACATCCCGTTTTCACGCTGGGAGCGTGAGGCGCGTGTAACGCGCCAGGGCAGGCGCGTTACGTTTGTGTAACGCGCTAGGCCATGCCGTTACTCCCTGCGTCCCTTAGGCAGTGTAACGGCCTGCGTTAGGCCGCCGGGTGAGTGTGACGGTCTCGCCTAGATCGTCACAGCGCTGTGACGATCCTGGGGTGGACCGTCAGGCGCCTGGTTGCCCCGAGAGGGTTGCAACCCCGTTTTTAGTCCGACTGTGGCCACCGTGCGACGGGGCCGGTGCGTGGGGTGGTCCCCGTGCGTTGTCGGATGCGGGCGTCGTTTTCCGTGACTTGAGAGTCTACTCCTTCAGTGACCCTCCACTAGTCGTAGCCTACCAGTACGCGGTACCAGTCGCACCAGGGAGTGGTGTACGGGCTTACCCTGAGGACGGTTTTAGACTGGTTTCCGTCGGGCCCCTCGTCGTTAGCCAGAGTCCGGCTACGGGGGAAAAAATCGGTCAGAGGACCAGACCTAGGACGCATGGTCTGTGTGTGCACACGTGGTTGGGGGCGGTTGGACCCACGTCGACGGACGTGACCCCAGCTAGTCACTTGTTTGTGGTTACTTGTACGGTGTTCGTGCCTTTGGTAGGAGCTATCACGTCAGGCAGTCCACCTGCGGTGCGGTGTAAGTCGTCAGGGGACGCTACCGACTGTACATCTAGTGGGAGGTACTCCTGTCGAGTGCGAAGTGTCAGACTGTCAGTTTCGTGGGTTTGACCTTCGGGTTTGCCGGGTCGACCGTTGAGTTTCGGTTGTCTCACCGTGGCACGTGTGTCAGTTTACGTGCCGTAGGACCTTTGTTTTGTAGAGTACATGGCTTTCCTTTCCGAGGTACTCTCCTATCGCTAGCGTAGTGGTTTCCCATTTTACGAGGTATGGTTCGTGTGATCCCTACTGAGTCTTATTCCGAGACTCATTCCCTGCGTGTTTTCACCGTGTTTCAGGTTAGGCATCGCCCCAGGGGAGCGCGTCTGGGGTTCAGCGTGGTGCGGGTGCCCAGAGGTAGTGCCAGAGGTCAGAGCCGGGGTATGCCCCGTGTAGCTGTACTTTCTTTTCTTGTCCCTGTACTAGTTGTGGACTACTGTTATTTTGTTATTGTTATTTTATGAACCATGTAAAATGTTAATTTATTTCCTGCTTAATATTATAACTGTTTAATTTCTGTAATTACTTGTGATACTTGTGTAGTTTCCACACCATCCTTCTAACCCTTCCGAGTCTTCGGACTCGTGGGTGGCGGTGCGAGTCTCAGGTTATCGGGCCTTCCCGGTAATCGGATTCTCGGGTCTTTACAGCTGGTATCAGAGCGCGGTTGTGGGATTATGCGAGAATTATAAGTAACTGTAGTGGTCCACTAGTCCACAGCAATGACGTATAGATAACCCTGGCATTGGGCATCGCGCATTTTCTTGACCTTGCCGTTCTCGTGTTTTCTATCTTTTGCTTCAGGTGCGAGTATGGCGTCGAGGCGGGCGACTCGCTCTCAGCAGGGGCAGTCGGCTGGAGGTCAGGAGATCCAGCAGGGGGTCCAGAGGGACCAGGAGGAGCATAGTAGAGTGCCACCAGCGGCCACTGAGGCAGTGGATACTGCGAGGTTTCCGAGGGCTGAGGATTTCTTTCGTGGCATGTACCAGCTTATGTCTCAGCAGTTCGGCGGAGAGGCTGGTGAGGGCTCGTCAGCTAGGGGTGGGCCAGACCGAGCAGTGTGGGACTTCTTGCAGTTCCATCCACCTTACTTCAGCGGCCAGCCAGACCCTGATGCGGCTCGTGATTGGCTCGATGAGATGGAGTGGGTGTTCAGTTCTGCGAAGAGTGCTGCCGAGGACAGAGTGGTGTTGGCCTGCAACCAGTTGTAGGGTACGGCTCGAAAGTGGTGGTCTTCCTAGTGAAAGACGTCTTTTCAGCTTCGTCCACTTGAGCAGGTCGAGTGGGATGACTTCGTCAGTGCTTTCGAGCGTACGTACTGTCCAGACTACGTTGCTACGCAGCGGATGCGTGAGTTTCTGGAGCTGGTGCAGGGCAACATGTCCGTGTTGCAGTACAGGGGCCGGTTTGTCGAGCTGGGTCGGTATGCACCTCACATCATGGAGCATGAGAGGGTGAAGACCGCGCAGTTCATTCAGGGCTTGAGGCAGGAGCTGAGGCACCATTTGATCGCGAACGGGGCCACTGATCTAGAGACAGCGTCTCGTGTTGCGGCTTCTTTGGAGATGGATATGCAGAGGACCCGAGGACCGATCAGCCAGAGACAGTCTTTGTCAGGTCGCAGCCAGCAGTCGGCTACCCAGCAGCAGAGTTCTTTCCAGCATGCGATGAGTGGTTCTGGAGTGCCGGCACCGGCAGCGTCGGTAACAGGATCTGCGTCTTTTGGCTCGAAGGTTAAGAAGTTCTTTGGGAAGAGTTTCCGGAAGAAGAAGTCCAAGGATCAGGGGCAAGCTTCATCGGGCAGTGTACATCAGTCGATTCCTTTACAGCGTCAGGGATCAGTGAGTGGATCGCGAGGACCGTGTCCACTGTGTAGTGGGTTCCAGCCAGGCAGGCAGTGCACGGCGCCGATCATCTGTTTTCGGTTTGACCAGCCAGGGCACATGGCGCGTGACTGTCCTCAGAGGCCGCCGCAGCAGCAGGTTGCCCAGCAGCCGAGGCAGCAGCAGCAGCAGGGACAATATCCGCCGCTACCCAGGTCAGCTAGTGTGGGAGGCAGGCAGAGAGATCGGGGTCAGATCACGCACATGACCAGGGCAGAGACAGTGGCGTCGCAGCTCGTGGAAGGTACCGTTCAGATTTTGGGTTGCGCGGCTCGGGTTTTGTTTGATTCTGGCGCATCTCATTCGTTTATTTCGGAGGATTTCGCGCTGAGCATCGAGGAGCCGGTGACCCAGTTACCTTGTGATTTGGTAGTGGAACTGCCTTCGGGTGATTTTATGGTCACCCCGTATTGCTTCGATCAGGTTCCGATTTGGATCGATGGGCGGAGTATGCCAGGCAGGTTGTATGCGTTGCAGCTTCGGGATTACGATGTGATTCTAGGCATGGATTGGCTCGAGACTCATGGAGCGATGGTGGATTGTGGAATGAAGAGGGTCTACTTCCAGCATCCGAGCAAGTGGACCTTCTATTTCCAAGGTATCCGTTCCACCTCTTCTCGATTCCTCATCTCTGCGATTCGAGCCCGTCGGTTGCTTGATTCTGATTGTCAGGATTTTCTCGCGTCCGTGGTTGTGACTGAACGGATGGAGCTGAATGTCGAGGACATTCCGGTGGTGTGCGAGTTTCCCGACGTTTTTCTCGAGGAGTTGCCTGGATTACCTCCCCAGCGGGAGATCGATTTTGTGGTCGAGGTTGTGCCTGGTACGGGACCTTTGGCGAAGGCTCCCTACCATATGGCCTCCGCTGAGTTGAGGGAGTTGAGGGCGCAGTTGCAGGAGCTGCTGGCCAAGGGGTACATTCGTCCTAGCTTTTCCCCTTGGGGTGCGCCCGTGTTGTTTGTGAAGAAGAAGGACGGTAGTCTGCGGCTATGCATTGACTATCGGCAGCTGAATGAAGTGACCATTAATATCCGTTGCCGCGGATTGATGATTTGTTCGACCAACTTCAGTCTGCGCGAGTGTTCTCGCGGATTGATTTACGGTCCGGTTACTATCAGCTGAGAATTCGTGAGTCCGATGTGGAGAAGACTGCATTCAGTACGAGGTACGGGCATTATGAGTTTTTGGTGATGCCGTTCGGGCTCACCAATGCTCTTGCAGCCTTCATGGACTTGATGCAAAGGGTGTTCCGTCCGTATTTAGACCAGCTCGTGGTCATCTTCGTGGACGACATCCTTGTTTATTCGCGGTCTGCCGAGGAGCACGCGTACCATTTAGGTGTAGTACTACAGACGTTGCGAGATCACCAGTTGTATGCGAAGCTCAGCAAGTGCGAGTTCTGGCTCCGCGAGGTGCACTTTCTGGGGCACGTGATTTCTGGTGATGGCATTTTCGTGGACCCCGCCAAGGTTGAGGCAATAATGCAGTGGCCCAGGCCGAGGTCTGTGACGGAGATCCAGAGTTTCTTGGGGCTTGCGGCTATTATCGCCGGTTTATCTAGGATTTTTCTCGCATTGCGGCCCCGATGACTAGACTCACGCGGAAAGATACGCCTTTCGTCTGGTCTGAGGAGTGTGAGCAGAGCTTCAGGGAGCTGAAGAGATTGCTCACCTCGGCTCTGGTGTTGGTTTTGCCTTCTGGATCGGGAGGTTTTGTGGTGTGTACAGATGCTTCCGGGGTCGGATTGGGTGTTGTGTTGATGCAGCATGGTAGAGTGGTGGCTTATGCATCTCGGCAGCTAAAGCCCCATGAGGAGAACTACCCTACCCATGACCTTGAGTTGGCGGCGGTGATCTTCGCGCTGAAGACCTAGAGGCATTATCTGTACGGTGAGAAGTTCGAGGTGTTCACTGACCATCAGAGTTTGAGGTATGTGTTCACGCAGAGGGACCTTAACCTCAGGCAAAGGCGTTGGATGGAATTCATGAAGGATTATGACTTCACCTTGTCTTATCAGCCGGGCAGGATGAATGTCGTCGCCGATGTCTTGAGTCGGAAGGTCGCGGTCAGTGCCTTGATGTTGAGGAAGTGGAGGCTCTGGGAACAAGTGCCCGAAGTATCCTTCAGGCTCAAGATTCCCCAGGAGACAGGGTTGGCAGTGCTTGCGAGTCTGACTGTCACTCCTGCTATCCGTCGTCAGGTGACAGAGGCTCAGCATGCGGACCCCGAGTTGCCCCGGATTCTGGCGATGGCAGATGTGGAGCTCGGCGAGGACGGCGCTGCGAGGTTTCGTGGCAGGCTGTACGTCCCAGCGGAGGAGCAGGTTCGTCGTGCGGTGTTGCGCGAGACTCATGGGAGCAGGTACACCGCACACTCGGGTGCGACAAAGATGTATCGGAACTTGCGGAGACAGTTCTGGTGGCCTGGCATGAAGAGAGATGTTGCTGAGTTTGTGGCCAGGTGCCTGATCTGTCAGCAGGTGAAGGCGGAGCATCAGCGACCAGGAGGTACTCTCTAGCCCTTGGATGTTCCTGCGTGGAAGTGGGACCACGTGACCACGGATTTTGTGGTGGGGTTGCCGAGGACCCCGAGTGGGCAGGACAGTATTTGGTTGCTAGTGGATAGGCTGACGAAGGTGACTCAGTTGTTATCGGTCAAAGTCAGCTGGAGTGTGTCCAAGTTGGCTCATCTTTATGTGGAGTGGATCGTTCCGTTGCATGGGGTTCCCATTTCGATCGTGTCGGATCGGGATCCGCGCTTCACTTCTGGATTCTGGAGGAGTTTCCAGCGAGCCCTTGGCACGGAATTGGCTTTTAGCTCGACGTATCATCCTCAGTTAGATGGTCAGTCAGAGAGGACCATCCAAACTTTGGAGGACATGCTGAGATCCTGCTGCCTGGAGTGGCAGGGGAGTTGGATTCATCACCTGCCGTTGGTGGAGTTTGCCTATAACAACTACTATCATTCGAGCATCGGCATGGCTCCTTATGAGGCATTGTATGGGCATCCTTGCCAGACTCCACTCGATTGGTTTGAGGTGGGTGAGCGTGTTTTGACGGGACCCGAGTTGGTGCAGCAATGCGTGGACGTTGTGCACGTGGTTCGTCAGAACATGTTGGCGGCCCAAAGTCGGCAGAAGAGCTATGCTGACCGGAGGAGACAGCCTCTCGAGTTCGCCGTGGGCGATCATGTGTTCTTGAGAGTTTCTCCGATGAAGGGGGTGATGCGTTTTGGATGGCGTGGGAAGCTGAGTCCCCGCTATATTGGTCCTTTTGTGATTGTGGAACGCATCGGTGAGGCCGCTTATCAATTGCAGCTACCCCCTGAGTTGGCGTCGGTGCATGACGTGTTCCATGTCTCGATGTTGCGGAAGTATGTGCCCGACGACTCTCATGTGCTCGAGTTTTCTGTTTGGCCCGAGGTGACTCCAGATTTTTCTCTCCCAGAGTTTTCGATCCGCGTGGAGGATAGACGAGAGCAGCGCCGGCGGAACAAGGTCATCCCCTTGGTAAAGGTGCTGTGGCAGCGGCACTCTGGTGGTGAGGCTTCTTGGGAGCGTGAGGATGAGATGCGTTGTTCCCGTACCTGTTTGAGTGAGTCTTCCTCTTCTTTCCCCTTGGGTTGTTGTAACGACCCGAGAATCCGATTACCGGGAAGGCCCGATAACTCGAGACTCGCACCGCCACCCACGAGTCCGAAGACTCGAAAGGGTTAGAAGGATGGTGTGGAAACTACACAAGTATCACAAGTAATTGCAGAAATTAAACAGTTATAACATTAAGCAGGAAATAAATTAACATTTTACATGGTCCACAAACCGTCTCAAGGTGAGTGCCTGTACACCACTCCCAGGTGAGACCAGCACCTCGTACTGGTGGATTACGACTAGTGGAGGGTCACTGAAGGAGTAGACTCTCAAGACAACGGAAAACAACGTCCGAACCTGACGAAGTACGGGGGCCGTCCCACGTACCAGCACCATCGCACGGTGACCACGGTCGGAGAAGAAACGGACGCACCGCCCACGGCCAAACACATGACCCACTCGGGGATCATCTTCCAGGAAGACTCACGACATGCGGGGGAACTCCACCGCACACACATCGATACACGGTGACTCGATCGAGTACGAACACGGAAACCCGAAACGCCTGGGGTCACCCGGACCCACCAAGCCCACGGGCACGCTAATCAAGGTAAACGGAACCTCCGGACACCCAAAGACACGGTCACGGAACTCCACGGGGTGTCCGGGACACACACGGCCCAAGAGGAACACCAGACGATAGGACAGATCGCGCTAGGGACCCCTAGCGCGACAAGGAAGAACGCGCTAGGACCTCCTAGCGCGACAAGACAGGTCGCGCTAGGGACCCCTAGCGCGACAAGGCAGATCGCGCTAGGAACCCCTAGCGCGACAAGGAAGATCACGCTAGTACCCCATAGCGCGACCGGAACCGCCCTACTGTTCATCTTCTCCGATGAACGCGTCCCATCGGGGCAGCGCGACCATCAAGAACGCGCTACTGGAGCATAGCGCGTTCTCAGTCCGCGCCCGAAAAACGGTGGAAACGCCCAAAAACTCCAACCACGCCCCCATGCCTCCACCGGAGAGGGGGAAATCAAGGGGGATGACCCCTAAGGACCCCTAGCATGCTTCTAAGCCATCAAAACATGAAATAGCGGGCTAAAACCATAGATCGGGCGAGCTCTCCCCAAATCATGGAAAACCCCAAACCCGCTCAAACAAGCCTCTCTCGGCCTCCCCGCGGCCCACAGATCACGGAAACGAATGGCAAGAGGCTAAGGAACGTCACCCTACCTCAATGGAGCGAATGCTCCGCCGGATCGTCCACAAACCACGAAGAACGCCCTTGGAAACCCCGCCTCCTCGCGTTTCCCACGCTTACCGCACGCCCACGAGCTCGCCTCACCGCCGCCCACGCGTTCGCGCCGTCACCCTACCGCCGTCTGCAGCTGGAGAAGGGCTCGCCGCGTCCGAATGGGAGAGAGAGGGGGAGGGGGGCGATGGTCACGGTGGGGGGAAGAGAGGAGGAAGAAGGAGAAAAAGAAGAAGAAGGTGGGAAGAAAGAGAAAATAGGGGGGGTTTTTATAGAGAATCCGGAAAATGTCAAAAAATAGAAAATTACACCTCCGCGGTCCTCGGAACGCACCGATCGCAACGGTACCACTCGTGCCCAGGTGAACGGCCCGGTTCACCCGCAGCGAGCTTCCGAAGGAATAGCTGAAACACACACCGAAAATCGGAAAACACGCGCGGAAAAGCCGCGGAACGCCTCCGGGCCTCCGTAACGACCCCGGATCGCGCCGATCCGAGCACGAAGAAAAATGTTCGAAGCGAAATTTCGGACTCAGCAGAGCAGAACACTCCGAAAACCAGATCCGGGACCCGCGAAGAAGGATCCGAAAGGTCCGGGATATTACAGCCCTCCCCCCTTAAGGAATTTCGTCCTCGAAATTGAGAACAACCTAAGGGGAAAGAAGAGGAAGACTCACTCAAACAAGTAAGGGAACTGCTGACGCATCTCGTCCTCACGTTCCCAAGAGGCCTCACCACCAGAGTGCCGCTGCCACACCACCTTTACCAAGGGGATGACCTTGTTCCGCAGGCGCTGCTCTCGCCTATCCTCCACGCGGATCGGAAACTCTGGGAGAGAGTGATCTGGAGTCACCTCCGGCCAAACAGAATCCTCGAGCACGTGAGAGTCGTCGGGCATATACCTCCGCAACATCGAGACGTGGAACACGTCATGCACCGACGCCAACTCAGGGGGTAACTGCAACCGGTAAGCAACCTCACCGATGCGCTCTATAATCACGAAAGGACCAATATAGCGGGGACTTAACTTCCCACGCCGTCCAAAACGTATCACCCCCTTCATCGGAGAAACTCTCAAGAATACACGATCGCCCACGGCGAACTCGAGGGGCTGCCTCCTACGGTCAGCATAGCTCTTCTGCGGACTCTGGGCCGCCAACATGTTCTGACGAACCAGGTGCACAACATCCACACATTGCTGCACCAAATCCGGTCCCGTCAAAACACGCTCACCCACCTCAAACCAATCGAGCGGAGTCCTACACGGACGCCCGTACAACACCTCATAAGGAGCCACGCCGATGCTCGAATGAAAGCTGTTGTTATAGGTAAACTCCACCAACGGTAGGTGATGAATCCCACTCCCCTGCCACTCCAGGCAGCAGGATCTCAGCATGTCCTCCAAAGTCTGAATGGTCCTCTCAGACTGACCATCTGACTGAGGATGATATGCCGAGCTAAATGCCACTCCGTACCAAGAGCTCGCTGGAAACTCCTCCAGAATCCAGAAGTGAAGCGCGGATCCCGATCCGACATGATCGAAATGGGGACTCCATGCAACGGTACGATCCGCTCCACATACAAACGAGCCAACTTGGACACGCTCCAGCTGACTTTGACCGGTAACAACCGAGTCAGCTTCGTCAGCCTATCCACCAGCAACCAAATACTGTCCTGCCCACTCGGGGTCCTCGGTAACCCCACCACAAAATCTGTGGTCACGTGGTCCCACTTCCACGCAGGAACATCCAAGGGCTAGAGAGTACCTCCTAGTCGCTGATGCTCCGTCTTCACCTGCTGACAGATCAGGCACCTGGCCATAAATTCGGCAATAACTCTCTTCATGCCAGGCCACCAAAACTGCCTCCGCAAGTTCCGATACATCTTCGTCGCACCCGGGTGTACGATGTACCTGCTCCCATGAGCCTCGCGCAACACTGCACGACGAACCTGCTCCTCCGCCGGAACATACAGCTTGCCGCGAAACCTCGCAGCACCGTCCTCGCCGAGCTCCACATCAGCCATCGCCAGAATCCGGGGCAACTCAGGGTCCGCATGCTGAGCCTCTGTCACCTGACGACGGATAGCAGGAGTGACAGTCAGACTCGCGAGCACTGCCAACCCTGGATCCTGGGGAATCTTGAGCCTGAAAGATACTTCGGGCACTTGTTCCCAGAGCCTCCACTTCCTCAACATCAAGGCACTGACCGCAACCTTCCGACTCAAGGCATCGGCGACGACATTCATCCTGCCTGGCTGATATGACAGGGTGAAGTCATAATCCTTCATGAACTCCATCCAACGCCTTTGTCTGAGGTTCAGGTCCCTCTGAGAGAACACATACCTCAAACTCTGATGGTCAGTGAACACCTCGAACTTCTCGCCGTACAGATAATGCCTCCAGATCTTCAGCGCGAAGATCACCGCCGCCAACTCAAGGTCATGGGTAGGGTAGTTCTCCTCGTGGGGCTTTAACTGCCGAGATGCATAAGCCACCACTCTACCATGCTGCATCAACACAGCTCCCAATCCAACGCCGGAAGCATCTGTACACACCACGAAACCTCCCGATCCAGAAGGTAAAACCAACACCGGAGCCGAGGTGAGCAATCTCTTCAGTTCCCTGAAGCTTTGCTCGCACTCCTCAGACCAGACGAAAGGCACGTCCTTCCGCAAGAGTCTAGTCATCGGGGTCGCAATGCGAGAAAAATCCTGGATAAATCGGCGATAATAACCCGCAAGCCCCAAGAAACTCCGGATCTCCGTCACCGACCTCGGCCTCGGCCACTGCATTACTGTCTCGACCTTGGCGGGGTCCACGGAAATGCCATCACCCGAAATCACGTGCCCCAGAAAGTGCACCTCGCTGAGCCAAAACTCGCACTTGCTGAGCTTCGCATACAAATGGTGATCTCGCAACGTCTGCAGCACCACACCCAAATGGTACGTGTGCTCCTCAGCAGACCGCGAATAAACAAGGATGTCGTCCACGAAGATGACCACGAACTAGTCCAAATACAGATGAAACACCCTCTACATCAAGTCCATGAATGCTGCTGGGGCATTGGTGAGCCCGAACGGCATCACCAAAAACTCATAATGCCCGTACCTCGTACTGAACGCAGTCTTCTCCACATCGGACTCGCGAATTCTCAGCTGATAGTGACCTAACCGCAAATCAATCCGCGAGAACACTCGCGCGGACTGAAGCTGGTCAAACAAGTCATCAATCCACGGCAACGGATACTTGTTCTTAATGGTCACTTCATTCAGCTGTCGATAGTCAATGCACAACCGCAGACTACCATCCTTCTTCTTCACAAACAACACGGGCGCACCCCAAGGGGAAAAGCTAGGACGAACATACCCCTTGGCCAACAGCTCCTGCAACTGCGCCCTCAACTCCCTTAACTCAGCGGGAGCCATACGGTAGGGAGCCTTCGCCAAAGGTCCCGTACCAGGCACAACCTCGATCACAAAATCGATCTCCCGCTGGGGAGGCAATCCAGGCAACTCCTCGGGAAAAACATCGGGAAACTCGCACACCACCGGAATGTCCTCGACATTCGGTTCCATCCGGTCAGACACAACCACGGACGCGAGAAAACCCTGACAACCAGAATCAAGCAACCGACGGGCTCGAATAGCAGAAATGAGGAATCGAGAAGAGGTGGAACGGATACCTTGAAAATAGAAGGTCCGCTTGCTCGGATGCTGGAAGTAGACCCTCTTCATCCCATAATCCACCACCGCTCCATGAATTTCGAGCCAATCCATGCCTAGAATCACGTCGTAATCCCGAAGCTGCAACGCGTACAACCTGCCTGGCATACTCCGCCCATCGATCCAAACCGGAACCTGATCGAAGCAATACGGGGCAATCATAAAGTCACCCGAAGGTAACTCCACTGCCAAATCACAGAACAACTGGGTCACCGGCTCCTCGATGCTCAACGCGAAATCCTCCGAAATAAACAAATGAGAAGCACCGGAATCGAACAAAAACCCGAGCCGCACAACCCAAAATCTGAACGGTACCTTCCACGAGCTGTGACGCCACTGCCTCTACCCTGGTCATGTGCATGATCTGGCCTCGAGCCCTCTGCCTGCCTCCCACACTAGCTGACCTGGGTAGCGGCGGATACTGTCCCTGCTGCTGCTGCTGCTGCCTCTGCTGCTGGGGGACCTGCTGCTGTGGCGGCCTCTGAGGACAGTCGCGTGCCATATGCCCTGACTGGTCACACCGAAAACAGATGATCGGAGCCGTGCACTGCCTGCCTGGGTGGGTCCCACCACACCGTGGACAAGGTCCTCGTGATCCACCCACTGATCCCTGGCGCTGCAAAGGAATCGGCTGTTGTACACTGCCCGATGAAGCTTGCCCCTGGTCCTTGTGCTTCTTACGAAAACTCTTCTTCAAGAACTTCTTGACCTTCGAGCCGAAGGACGCAGATCCTGCTACCGACGCTGCCGGTGTCGGCACTCCCGAACCACCCGACGCATGCTGAAAGGAACCCTGCTGCTGGGTAACCGACTGATGGCTGCGACCTGACAAAGACTGTCCCTGGCTGATCGGTCCTCGAGTCCTCTGCATATCCATCTCCAAAGAAACCGCAACACGAGACGCTGTCTCTAGATCAGTGGCCCCATTCGCGATCAGATGGTGCCTCAGCTCTAGCCTCAAGCCCTGTACAAACTGCGTGGTCCTCACTCTCTCATGCTCCATGATGTGAGGTGCATACCGACCCAACTCGACAAATCGGGCCCTGTACTGCAACACGGACATGTCGCCTTGCACCAGCTCCAGAAACTCCCGCATCCGCTGCGTAGCCACAATATCTGGACCGTACGTACGCTCGAAATACTAACGAAGTCATCCCACTTGATCTGCTCAAGTGGACGAAGTTGAAAAGACGTCTTCCACTCGGAAGACCACCACCTCCGAGCCGTACCCTGTAACTGGTTGTAGGCCAACACCACTCTGTCCTCGGCAGTACTCCTTGCAGAACTGAACACCAGCTCCATCTCATCAAGCCAATCACGAGCTGCATCAGGGTCTGCCTGGCCGCTGAAGTAAGGTGGATGGAACTGTAGAAAGTCCCTCACTACTCGGCCTGGCCCACCCCTAGCTGACGAGCCCTCACCAGCCTCTCCGCCGAACTGCTGAGACATACGCTGGTACATGCCACGGAAGAAATCCTCAGCCCCCGGAACCCTCGCAGTAGCCGCAGCCTCGGTAGCTCCCAGTGGCGCTCTGCTATGCTCCTCCTGGTCCCCCTGGACCCCCTGGACCCCCTACTGGATCACCTGACCTCCAGCCGACTGCCCCTGCTGAGAGCGAGAGCTCCTCCTCGGCGCCATGCTCGCTCCTGAAGCAAAAGACAGAGAACACGAAAAACGGCAAGGTCAAAACAAAACACGCGGTGCCCAATGCCAGCGTCACATGTACCTCATCGTGGTGGACTAGTGGACCACTACAATTACTCATGATTTTCGTATAATCCCACAACCGCGCTCTGATACCAGCTGTAACGACCCAAGAATCCGATTACCGGGAAGGCCCGATAACCCGAGACTCGCACCGCCACCCACGAGTCTGAAGACTCGGAAGGGTTAGAAGGATGGTGTGGAAACCACACAAGTATCACAAGTAATTGCAGAAATTAAACAGTTACTAGTGGAGGGTCACTGAAGGAGTAGACTCTCAAGACAACGAAAAATAACGTCTGAACCTGACGAAGTACGGGGGCCGTCCCACGTACCAGCACCATCGCACGGTGACCACGGTCGGAGAAGTAACGGACGCACCGCTCACGGCCAAACACATGACCCACTCGGGGATCATCTTCTAGGAAGACTCACGACATGCGGGGGAACTCCACCGTGCACACATCGATACACGGTGACTCGATCGAGCGAGAACACGGAAACCAGAAACGCCTGGGGTCACCCGGACCCACCAAGCCCACGGGCACGCTAATCAAGGTAAACAGAACCTCCGAACACCCAAAGACACGGTCACGGAACTCCCCGGGGTGTCCGGGACACACACGGCCCAAGAGGAACACCAGACGATAGGACAGATTGCGCTAGGGACCCCTAGCGCGACAAGGAAGAACGCGCTAGGACCTCCTAGCGCGACAAGACAGGTCGCGCTAGGGACCCCTAGCGCGACAAGGCAGATCGCGCTAGGAACCCCTAGCGCGACAAGGAAGATCGCGCTAGGACAGCATAGCGCGACCGAAACCGCCCTACTGTTCATCTTCTCCGATGAACGCGCCCCATCGGGGCAGCGCGACCATCAAGAACGCGCTACTGGAGCATAGTGCGTTCTCAGTCCGCGCCCAAAAAACGGTGGAAACGCCCAAAAACTCCAACAACACCCCCATGCCTCCACCGGAGAGGGGGAAATCAAGGGGGATGACCCCTAGCATGCTTCTAAGCCATCAAAACATGAAATAGCGGGCTAAAACCATAGATCGGGCGAGCTCTCCCCAAATCATGGAAAACTACAAACCCGCTTAAACAAGCCTCTCTCGGCCTCCCCGCGGCCCACAGATCACGGAAACGAACGGCAAGAGGCTAAGGAACGTCACCCTACCTCAATGGAGCGAATGCTCCGCCGGATCGTCCACAAACCACGAAGAACGCCCTTGGAAACCCCGCCTCCTCACGTTTCCCAGGCTTACCGCACGCCCACGAGCTCGCCTCACCGCCGCCCACGCGTTCGCGTCGTCGCCCTGCCGCCGTCTGCAGTCGGAGAAGGGCTCGCCGCGTCCGAATGGGAGAGAGAGGGGGAGGGGGGCGATGGTCACGGTGGGGGGAAGAGAGGAGGAAGAAGGAGAAAAAGAAGAAGAAGGTGGGAAGAAAGAGAAAATAGGGGGGGGGGGTTTATAGAGAATCCGGAAAATTTCGAAAAATAGAAAATTACACCCCCGCGATCCTCGGAACGCACCGATCGCAACGGTACCACTCGTGCCCAGGTGAACGGCCCAGTTCACCCGCAGCGAGCTTCCGAAGGAAAAGCCGAAACACACACCGAAAATCGGAAAACACGCGCGGAAAAGCCGCAGAACGCCTTCGGGCCTCCGTAACGACCCCGGATCGCGCCGATCCGAGCACGAAGAAAAATGTTCGAAGCGAAATTTCGGACTCAGCGGAGCCGAACACTCCGAAAACCAGATCCGGGACCCGCGAAGAAGGATCCGAAAGGTCCGGGTTATTACAGTTGTTCTCAATTTCGAGGACGAAATTCCTTAAGGGGGGAGGGCTGTAATATCCCGGACCTTTCGGATCCTTCTTCGTGGGTCCCGGATCTGGTTTTCAGAGTGTCCGGCTCTGTTGTGTCCGAAATTTCATTTTGGACATCTTTCGCGTGCGGATCAGCACGATCCGGAGTCGTTTCGGAAGCCCGGAGGCGTTCCGCGGCTTTTCCGCACGTGTTTTCCGATTTCCGGTGTGTGTTTCTGCAATTCCTTCGGAACCACGCTGCGGGTGAACCGGGTCGTTCACTTGGGCACTGTAGACACGCCTTTTTTGACGTTACGACGAGTAAATCCCATATTGTACCGTAATGCCCTGAAGTGGCTTACATTTTCTTTCATTTGAGTGATTTTCATAATTGTGATTAAATTACATTATTTTGTGAAAGGGAGAAAATTAAAATATGTGTCCATATAAAATAAATAAAAAGATAAAAATAAATTTAAAAAATGTGTGTAGTTGTGTTTACGTAAAAATAACATAATTGATTTTCTTACTACATAAAATATAAATATATATATAAGTGGTTAGTATATATTTATTAAAAAGCAAAAAAATATAATAACCATAAATAATATATATATATATATATAATGCATTAAAAATGTAAACAAAAATAAACAAAACAAACAAACATAAAATATAATAAATAATAAGACAATATTCCCTTCCCCGTCCTATTCTCTCCACGTCGCTTTCTATTTTCTATTTTCTTCTCTATCTCTCACGTAATCCCCTCTCGTTTCTCTGCTCACTTCCCCCTCCCTTATGGCATACACACACACCCACACACATTCTTCCTCACGTCCCTTTCTTTCCTCTCACTCTCACTGTTCTTACCCTCCTCCTCACGTCACCAACATGCACACCCACCCTTACTCACGCGAAGCCACCCATTCCCCCTCTGATTCGGTCTCTCTTCCCAGCACATTCCTTAGATCTCTCGCCACCCATCTCCTCTCCATGCAACGCCCTCCCCTCCATCTCCGGTCACCCATCACCTAGCCACCGTGAGCCACTCCTCTCCCCTCCCTTTTCTTCACTCTGTTAAACATCCACTGCCTCTCCGCGTTAACTTCGCCCACGCCCGCATCGCCCGACCGTCGCCCTCGTCACCCTACTCACGCCAGTGACCAAGCCGCCCACCCTCATCGACCTCACCGCCGCTGCACACTATGACCAACTCCACGTCGCCTGCACCCTCATCGTCATCCAACCCCCCCACTGCCGCAGCCCTCTGCCTCCAGCTCCCTCTCTTCCCCAAGGCAGCAGCTCTTCGCTCTCCCTCTCTCTCTCAACCCGCCAGCCACCGCCGCTGCAGACGCCCTCCTCGACACCGTCGTCACCGGCCACGTCCGCGAGCACCCACCTCATGTCCAACGCCATGCAACCCCCGTGAAGCTCCGTCCGGCCACGTCCGAGCACCCACGGTACCACGCTGCCACTCCGTCCGCCGGTAGTCCCCGCGAGCCCCTCTGCCAGTGCAGCAGTCACCCCACGGCACAGCACCTTTACTTTCTAATTCCTAACTATTTAGTTTCAGTATTCCCCTATCATCGCTTTAAAACCCCGTGGAGATCAACATCTCGCGGCGATTTATTTGATCCCTTTTCCTTTCCTGTCACATATATTTATATTATAGTAAAGACCCCTCAGAGGCCACAGTCTCGTGGTGGTTTATATATATATATATATATATATATATATATATATATATATATACATACATATATATATTTATTATTTATATTATTTATGTCACACTAAAGACCCCTCAGAGGCCAAAGCCTCGTGGTGGTTTCTATATATACATATATATTTATATATATATATATTATTTATATTATCTATGTCATAGTAAAAACCCCGCAGAGGCCACAGTCTCGTGGTGGTTTCTATGTATATATATACTTATACTTATTATTTATGTCGCATTAAAAACGCCGCAGAGGCCACAGTCTCGTGGTGGTTTATATATTTATATACTTATATTTATTATCTATGTTATAGTAAAAATCCCGCAGAGGCCAATGTCTCGTGGTGGTGTGTATATATATTTATATTTATTATTTATAATGCATTAAAAACCCCGCAGAGGCTAATGTCTCGTAGTGGTATATATATATACTTTTATTTATTATTTATATTACATTAAAAATCCCGTAAGGCCAATGTCTCGCGGTGGTTTCTATATATACATATATTAATTACTGCTCATATTACAATATTGTTGTTAAAACCCCGCAAAGACCAATGTCCTGCGGTGGTGTGCTTTTATTCATATTGTTCTTGTAACTGTTCGAGGAGTGATATATCGTTACAATTTCTGAGTCTACGTGTCTTCCCGTCTGTCAACTCCTATTACGTAGAGTCCCAGGGCTCGAATTCGGTATCTGAAAGCTGCTCTCGGAACGGTGGGTTACGCCTACCGGGAAGGGGTTCAGTTTGCGTGAGAGGATCTTCGGACCCCTATCTCCGCCATGTACCGGAGTTCGGTCAGTCTAAATTCTTTCTGTCTCCATTAGAGTGTCATCTGTAGGTGTACTTGTCCACCGTTCTTTCATATCCCCTATAGCGCGCGTTTCATTATTTTATCCTCATTTCTTTCACCCTTTATTACTCAGAGAGGGAGAAACCCCATCTCTCTCTCTCAGTCCACCACGTGACGCGTTCACATCTCTGGCGATCACGGTGGGACCTGCTTTTTGCTTTTTTGGTTACCCACAAGCTTTCGGCACCCACGTGTGCCCCTCCTTTTGACACCCACGTGTGTCCCTCTTTTCGGCACCCACGTGTGCCCTTCCTTATTGCGCCCCCGTGCGCTCACTCCCCTCGTGCACCTCGTGCACTCCCCCGGTCCTTTGTGGTTACTTGAGAGGATAATGTTGTCTCGTGCACCACGTGCATTTCCCCTACCATTCGGCACCCACGTGTGCCCCTACCATTCGGCACCCACGTGTGCCCTCCCTACCATTCGGCACCCACGTGTGCCCTCCCTACCATTCGGCACCCACGTGTGCCCCTACCATTCGGCACCCACGTGTGCCCCTTCCCCTACCATTCGGCACCCACGTGTGCCCCTTCTCCTCCATTCGGCACCCTCGTGTGCCCCGCCTCCTTGTTCCCCTCTATTTGGCATCCTCGTGCCCCGCCTCTTTATTGCGCCCACGTGCGCTACGTCATTACCCTCGTGCACTACGTGCACCCTTAGAGCCCCTTTCTCTTTTTTTCAAGTGATCTACGTGTCTCGGAAAGAGGAACGGTTGTATCTTACTCCATCTGTTTATTGCTTTTATATCCTTGTTACATTATTGTGATTATCTCTATTCTATTTGTGTGTTTATCTCTGGTATTTGTGCGTTATACATCTTTTATTCAGCACTGCATTTCATGCATTTACCCCTTTTCTTTTCTTTCTTTTACTTATTTAAGGATTAACCTCTCTCGGTGAAGGAAGGACTCTCCGTCGGGAATTCCTCTCGACGGACTAAGATCTCCTCCATTGAGACCTCCGTAAGTCCCCGACAGTGAAGGATTCCCTCTTCGTTCACTGGGCTGGTTGTACCACTGAAGTACCCCGGAGTTAGTTACCTATTCGTGGTGAGACGAGTGCCCCTAGCTGACACGGCGGTAAAACAAAGTGCAATTAGGGTCCCTCCTACTAAGTGTGAATTTTATATTTGTTAAAATCACAAAAAAAGAGAAAAATAAAAATAAAAAAAATTAATTAAGTAAATCAAAACACAAAAAAGGGTTAAAACAAAAATAAGAAAAAATGGCGTAAGATCATCCACTTGTCTGTTAATCTCTGATACTTATTTGCTAGTGTATGCATTTACGTTCTGGTAAAATTACAGGAATGGCTCACGACTCTTCCGAAGAGAATCAATTAGGTCATGGTCAGTCAGCTGACTCACGGGTCCACGCAATGGATTTAGGCCCCTCCCGCGAGACCTCACAAGAGGTCCCCGTTGTTCCATGGGAGGTAACTCCACCCCAGGATATCTTCTCCCTTTTGGGTGCCCTCGCTAGTACACAGCTCAGCTCTGAGCAACTTCTGGCCTTTCAGGCCATTTTAAAGGGGAAGTCTGTTTCTCCCCCTCCTCAGGAGTCAACTCCGGCTCCCACATCCTACCAACAGCCGCTCCAGGCTACTACATCTCCATCGCATGTATATGTTGCTCCTTCTTCTTTACTTTAAGGACAGGCAAGCCAACAGCCCGCCTCTCACCAATTCCCTCCTCTACAGTCTCAAATCCCTGCCATCCCTCATACGGTACCCCAAGCGGGTCCGTCTGCTGGTGGGCCACCATACCCTTCTGGTTCAGGACTCCCTTCTCAGGCCCCTGTGAGGCCTTCTCAATCTCAATGGCAGGCCCCGCCTCCACCTGCCGAGGAGCTCACCCAGTCACTCCTCAACAAATACAATGAGATGGACCAGCAAGTTCGGCACTTAAAGAAAGTGGTGGATGGGAGGTGCGCCCCTGAGATTTCCCTGCCAATCCTTCCCACATTTCATCTCCCACCCTCCGAAATGCCTACATACCGTAGGTATAACGGCACGGGTAACCCTTCTATTCACATCAAGGATTTTATGTATGAATTCTCCTTCTGGCAGAATGAGCCAAAATCCCTGGCTTACCTTTTTCGGAGGTCATTGGATGGTCCTGCCTTAGAATGGTTCTATTCTCTAGAGCCAAGTGAGGAGGATTTTGACATTGTCAAAGCTAAATTCATACAAAAGTACCAGGATAGGGTCGGTCCTTCTCTTTCTATCACCGACCTAGTTGCTGAGAAAATGAGGTCAGATGAGGATTTTGTCCAGTATGCTGATAGGTGAAGGTCCCTGGCCGATAAGATAAAAGATACCCTTTCAGAACCCGAGCAAGTCAAGATGATTGTGTCTAATGCAACTCCGCAGTTTAGACACATTTTGGCCATGAATAAGCTTACCACGATGGAGGAACTTTATGAGAGGGCTCGGTATATCCAGACCCAATTAAAAGATTCCCCCATCATGCATATGTTTGAACCCTCAAAACCTAGGGTGTTTAAGAAAACGGGCACCGGTGTCCAAGGAGGAACAACTGAGGGAGTCGTCATAAACGAGCAAGTAAGTGTGCTTGGCGGCCCCAACCAACCAGTTAACCCAAGGCCTCCTCAGGTTTCACGACCTCCCTTTCAACAAGGTCCACCTCTTTATCGTCCTCCACCCCAAAATAACCCCCTTCAAAACAACATGCCTCAACCCTTTCATCCCCAACAACAACAACAACCACAACCTCAGTATCACCAAGTTCCACCCCCGGGAAATTACGGCCCACCACAACAACGGATGAGGCCCATTGGACCCAAAAGAGCCCATTATCCACCATTGTCCGAGACATTGCCGGACATTTTTAATGCCCTCATGGCTGCCAACCTACTTACTTTGCCCAAAGAAAAGTTTGCATGGCCCCCAAATGTTGATACCTCCAGGTACTGTGTCTATCATAGACAGCCGGGTCATACGGTGGAGAATTGTTTCAATTTCAAAGATTACATTTACGACATGAATGATCTGGGTGAAATCGATTGGGATGAAATGAGGCGATGCATCGCCACCCTAAAGGCCAGGAGACCTCCGCCTAGGCCACAGTTACCACAACAACCACATCAACAACAACAGCCTCAGCAGGCCCCACAATAGCAGCCTAATATGGGCATCATCCATAACCCGCTTCCGGAGCACCAACAGCCCAACTAACAGGTTAATCCAATTTCCTCCTTCTCAGAAGTTGGAAGAGAGCAAACATGTCATTTAGAAAGCACCTCTGTCCTTGCTACCAGTCATACCACCAGTCAACCTCCTCGTCTCCTTCGAACAGCATCTTCTTACCATTCAACCCCCTCACAACCCCTATTTGGTCCTTCTCCCGTTCCACAGCCATCACGCCCTCTTATTCGTACCCCTATCGTCAATTCACCGTTAGTCCATCACCAAAGGCCATCTCACATTCCTTTTTCACCCCGAAGTCCCTTGATCACTTCTTATTCCTCTAATTTACCATCTACCTCTATCGCGCCTTTACCCCCGCCTTCTAATCTTTTTACCGCCCATTATCCGTATGACACACCATCCACCTCTACCCCCATTGAACCTCCTCCTCCACCATCTAAACCTCTTATCATTCACCGTTCATCTGAGGTCCCCTCTACTTCCACTATACCCCCTCCACTATATAAACCCTTTATCATGCATTATCTACCCCAAGTCACGTCGTTTCTAATCTACCTCAACCCTCCAAACCCCTTATCATTCACCATTCGTCCGAGATTTCCTCTACTTCCACTATACCCCCTCCACCATCTAAACCCCTTATCATTCACCATTCACCCGAGATTCCCTCTACTTCCCCTATTCTTTCACATTCTAAGCCCCTTATCATCCACCATTCACCTGAGATTCCCTCTACTTCCCCTATTCTTTCACATTCTAAACCCCTTATCATCCGTGATTCACCCGAGATTCCTTCTACCTCTACTATACCTCCACCAAGTAAACCCCTAATCAAAACCCCTACACCCATCATAACCCCTATCCCACCAACTATTCCTCCACTATTACCCCTTAAACCCTTGTTAAAATCCACACCCAATATCATAGAGGTGCAACAAGACCCACAAGCAATGGTGCTCCGGAGTGGAAGAATGTTCCACCGGGTATTTCCCCAGAATAGTCAGGCCCCTGAACAATCTCAGCCCTAGAAAGATAAGGAAGAGCAGTCAGAAGAGTCCATCCCTGAGACCCAGTATGATTTGCTAAAACATCTGGATAAGACGCCCGCCCGTATCTCCATTCTTGAGTTGATCAAAAGATACACGTCTCATCAAGAAGCTTTGAAAGACTATCTTCAAAAAGTCATGGTGAATGAGGATCTCCCTGTGGAGAAAATCTCGACAGTCCTGACGCCCACCGATACACAACCGCCCATCATGTTCCATAATCACGAGCTTTCCCCCAAGGAAGCTCGAAAATATGCGTTGTGTATTGCGGTGAAAATTAATGACGTATCAATGGATCCGTGCCTGGTAGACACGGGCGCGTCTATAAATGTGATTTCCCCGAGTACTCTTCAAGCGTGTGGGGTTGATGAAGAACAACTCATGCCCTCCTCAATCACAGTCACGGCCTATGACAATAGTAAAAGACCACCAATGGGGATGATTACCCTCAATGTAGAACTAGGCCATGTATCAGTCTTCACGGAATTCCATATCCTTGATATGGATCCCACTTTCAAGGCTATACTAGGCCGTACCTACATTGAAGCTATGAATGCTGTGCCATCCACCAATCATCAGTGCTTGAAATTTCATACAAAGGATGGGTTATTAAGGTAATGAGCATGCCTCTCTGTTCTACGGTGGATGCCATCAACACCTCTTTGCCTTCGGTCTGGCCGACTCATCGGCCCATACTATCCTTGTTGGATGTGTATGACCCCTGCTGTGCTCTCTTCACACAACAAAAGCCATTCCCTATGTTAAACTCATGTCTTCCCTTCCGCTCCAAAGGATGGGAGATTATGAGAAATATTGGCTACCAAGATGGCAAAGGTCTAGGGGCACAACTGTAAGGAAGGCTGAGACCACTCCAAAAGATAAAGCCAATCCATAGAGCTGGCTTGGGTTTTAAGGGGCCATTCGAATCAGATGGCAAACCCCTCACTTGGACTCTGTCCTCACATTTCAAGAAGGGGCCCATCGTCCAGATGGGAGATCCTCCACCGGAATCACCTGGGGGGTCACGGGATGTGTTTTTAGCTCAAGGATGTTCAAGGATCCCTAAAAAGGGAAAGATGGTTCACCTGGATTGTGAATGGTATAAATGGTTTGACATACCAGATATATCCATTGCACTGGAAAGAATGTTCTCTTCTTCACATCTAGAAGGCCCACTTTTGATCTCCGAAATGCCAGGAGACACCACCACACTTTCCAGAATGACAAACCCTCCTCGCCAAGAGGATGTTGTCATCGACGGGTCATCATCCGTCACCAATATTGTCACCGACGGCTCATTAACCGTCATCTTTTCTATCCACATATCATAGCCTCTGTTGTTGTCTCCTTCCTGGGCCAGACAGTTGTTTGATGATCTTCCTAGGTCCCCTTCTTTACTCATATACCTACGTGGGTTTCTTAACTCACGTCAGGTTTTCAATCACGATCTGCTCTACGAGCTACACAACCCTCTAGCTCTAATTCCCTTTTCACCTCCTCCAATTTCTTTTCATTGTTTTGTTATCAAAAATGAAAACGAAAAAAAAAACGTCAATTTCCCAACTCCCCAACAACACATCTTTGTTGAGGAGACATCCTATATCTCCCATGAGTGTGCCCCGACTTACGGGCCACTCATTCAAGGTCCCTTGAGCGACCTTCTTTACCCCTCCTCTGAGGGGTCCTTCCCTGTACATTCTTCACTATCCTCTTTACCTTCTTCTTCTTCTGTAAATAATGTGTGTCAGGTTAAGAATAAGTCAAGGGTAGTGCCCAAGAAGAAATCCAAGGGTAAGTAGATCCCTCGGCGGTTCCTTTTAGATTTAGCCGATAGGTGTCAAGCCCTTCTAGCCATTCCTCAATTGCTAGAAAATCCTATCCAATTGCCGGAGATAGAATGTGAAAATGATGGTATGATTGATGAAGGGTACGGGGTTTATGAAATCACCGATGATGAATACCCCATTGAAGAAGAGGATGAAGAATATGAGGACGCGGCTGACACCTATGCTAGTGGAATGAGTAGATTTGACGAGCCGTCAGTCGCTGTAGAAGAGTCTACCAAAGAGATCAATCTGGGAACTGAGGAAGACCCTAGGATTGTCCTCATAAGTGATAATTTACCATCATCTGAAGAAGAGGCACTAGTTAAGGTTCTTAAGGATTATAAGGACACGTTTGCATGGAGCTATGAGGATATGCCAGGATTAGATTCTACTCTGGTTGAGCATCGTCTCACCCTCAAACCAGGGTCCATCTCGGTAAAGCAACGGTTAAGACGTTTCCGCCCACAAATGGCTTTAAAAATGAAGGAAGAGGTCGACAAGCTCCATAAAGCTAGGTTCATAAAAGTCATCCTTTATCCTCAGTGGGTCGCAAATATCGTCCCGGTCATGAAGAAAGATGGAAAGGTGAGAATTTGTATTGACTTCCGGGACCTTAACCGTGCGTGTCCGAAGGATGATTTCCCTTTGCCTCATATTGATGTGTTGATTGATAACACGGCAGGATATGAAACCCTTTCATTCATGGATGAATTTTCTGGATATAATCAAATTCGTCTGGCAGAAGAAGATCAGGAGAAAACCTCATTCACTACTCCATGGGGAACTTATTGTTATGTGGTCATGCCATTTGGACTGAAGAATGCTGGAGCCACTTATCAAAGGGCTATGATGGCAATATTCCATGACATGATGCACATATATTTGGAGGTATATGTGGATGATTTGTTGGTAAAATCCAAAACTAGGGCAGAACATCCCGAGGTCCTTGCAAAGATGTTGCAAAGATCACGTGAATTCAATTTGAAAATGAATCCAAAAAAGTGTGTGTTTGGTGTATCATCGGGCAAGTTACTTGGCTTCATTGTGAGCAAAAGGGGTATTGAGATAGATCCCAACAAGGCTAAGGCGATTAGGGATATGCCACCCCCAAAGAATCTGAGAGAAGTTCGAGGATTAATCGGGAGGTTGCAGTTCATCCGCCGCTTTGTGTCTCAACACTCGCAAAGGTGTAGACCTTTTTATGAGTTGACCAAAGCAGGGACCAAATTCTGTTGGGATTCTAAGTGCCAGAATACTTTCGACGGATTAAAAGAATATCTGGCCAACCCACCTGTTCTCACTCCACCTATTCCAGATAAGCCTTTGGTCCTATATATCTCAGTCCTAGACGACTCTGTGCGAGCCGTTCTGGCACAAATCAATGAAGAAGGCAAGGAACGGGCAACCTATTACTTGTCTAAACTTCTCAACCCCTGTGAGCGGAAATATATAGCCATGGAGAAGACATGTGCCGCCCTTGTGTGGGTAGTGCAGAAATTAAAACATTACTTTCTTGCTCACGAAGTCCACTTGATTGCTCAGATGAATCCTATCAAATTTCTCTTGGAAAAGTTTGTCCTTACTGATAGGTTAGCACATTGGCAAAGTTTTCTATCTCAGTTTGACATCACATATATTCAACAAAAGGCAATCAAAGGCTATGCTATAGCCGAGCATCTCGCTCATCACCCTCTCCCCAAGTTTGACCTTGTTTAATCAGAGTTTCCAGATGAGGAACTAATGTCCATTACCCAGTCTGATGATCCCATGTGGACATTATATTTTGATGGAGCTTTGAATTCCCAGGGGAGAGGTATTGGCATTGTTCTTTTGTCACCTGAAGGTGTCGCTATCCCAGATGCATTCCAGCTCTCATTTCCAGTCACCAACAACGTGGCTGAATACGAGGCTCTTCTGGCAGGTCTGAACCTTGCCTATTCCTTCTGGGTCACCGAATTGCGAGTCATAGGTGATAGTCAACTTATCCTTCGCCAAGTGCTCACTAAATATCGCACTCGTGATCCCAAGCTCAAGCCATACCAAGAGCTTACTGTTGCTTTCGCTAAACTGTTCACCAAGTTAGTCTTTATTCATGTTCCTCGCAATCAGAACATTCTGGCCGACGCTCTTGCTTCGTTGGCATCATCATTAAGGTTTCCTCTGGGCGGAAGGGCTCTGTCCGTTTCCATCCACAAGCTTATCCTCCATGCTATTCACAACCCTTCCTATTTAAGGGTTCAGGAGGAAATGTCAAAGATGGCTCAGATAGAGAAGTTGTTGAAAAGAGGGAGATTATGTTGGTTGAATTGGAGGAAGAACTGGCTGATGAGGAGAAGCCATGGTTCTATGAGATTGTTAAATATTGCAAAGACCAGTCTTACCCTACAGAAGCAACAGCAGAAGATAAGAGGGCTATAAGGAGAGTAGCCCAGAGGTACACATTGGTTGGAGGATTGCTATACAAGAGAAGCCTCACTGGTGTTCTCCTAAGGTGTCTTGATGATGACGAGTCCTGAAAGTGTGTAGAGGAAGCACACTCAGGTGTGTGTGGTGGCCATGTGAACAGCCAGATGCTTGCTAAGAAGATCCTTCGGCAAGGCTTTTATTGGCCCACCATGGAGGAAGATTGTGCTGTCTATGTCCGTAGGTGTGTCAAGTGTCAACTTCACGCTGATAAGATCCATTCCCCATCTTCCTCTCTTCATCCAGTATCCTCCCCATGGCCTTTCTCCATGTGGGCATTCGACATCATTGGTTCTCTTGGTGATCCTAACTCCCTCACCAAGCAAAAATCTTCATCCTCACTGCAACGGAGTACTTCACCAAATGGGCTGAAGTCGAAGCCTATGCAGAAGTCAAGGCATCCACAGTTTACAAGTTTATCATGAAGAACATCATCGCCAGGTTCGGTATTCCAAGAACTATCATCACCGACAATGGGCCACAATTCATCTCTCAGGATCTTCAGGACCTCTGCCAAAGGTATAAGATTGCATTGCATCATTCATCACCATATTATCCACAAGGTAATGGCCAAGCGGAGGCCACTAATAAAACACTGATCAAAATCATAAAGATAACTTGTGAGTCTAGCAGATTCTCGGATTGGCCAGAGAAGCTTATCGAAGCTCTATGGGCCTATCGCACTTCAATCCGAACTCCTACTGGGCAAACCCCGTTCGCCCTCACTTACGGGATGGAGGCGGTAGTTCCATATGAGATTCTGATTCCCTCTCTGAGAGTACAATTGGACAAGGACCTTCCCCTCGATGAACGTCGCGATTCTCTCCTTGCCCAGTTGGAACTCTTAGACGAGAAACGTCTGGTTGATGCCGAGCATGCTCGCGTCTACCAAAATAGACTCGCACGTTTCTACCAGAAGAAGGTTATTGAGAGAAAGTTCAAAGTTGGTGAAATGGTAGTGAAAAGAATTTTTGTAAAACCTGGCGGGCCGCGTTCTAAGCTCCAACCCAATTGGGAAGGACCATACGTGGTTCAGGCTGTGCATCCTGGTAACGCCTACAGGCTAGTCAATGCTGAGGGAGTCAAGTTATCCTACCCTTGGAATGGGCTTTATCTTAAGAAATATTACCCTTAGATAGGTGTACATACTGTCAAAGATAAAAAAATTGAAAACAAAAACAACAAAAAAATAAAAAAAATAATGAAAACCACAAAAATTTGTGTATAAAAACAAAAAAAGAAAAGACCAAAAAAAATGAAAAATTCAAAATGCTGATGCTTGGAGATCACCATGTAGTTAAGTCATTGCATTAAACCTCCATGTTAGGAAAGGGCCCATTAAGACTCGGTAGGTCTCAGGTCTTGGTTTGCCAGAACCGTGGAGACCCCTGTCTGGCCAGTTCGGCCTATGCCCCCTCAAAAGAAGATAACATGTATACACATCTGTGTTATAAAAAATTGATAGCATCGCTTATGGTAGGGCATCACTCAAAAGGTCTCCAAGAAAGCTCAAATCTTTGTTCTCTTCTTCTCGACCGAGTGAGACAGTCGGCGCCCTTAAAACGCTGAGCATGGGAAACATGAACACGACCCCTAGGGTGAGAGTAGGATCCAATTCTTCGAGCATGAATCAGAGCACGAGAAGAGGGCAGTGTCCCCGCAGGCATCCAAGAGGGATTCCATAATGTCAAAATACTATGTCCCTCGCAAAAAAAATCCATCAAAAGAATCAAAAAAAAAGAAGCAAAAAAAATCAAAGTCAAAGAAAGGCCTGGTCGTAACCGTGCCTGATTCCACTAAATGAAACCCCTTTGACTGAAAGTCAAATTCTACACAAAAGGGGTCATGAGATGTAAATGCTCGAGAGTTAGTCCGAAGTTGCCGGAAATGGGAGAGTTAAATGAACCTTTATTGGCTCGCCGGTTTAACGATTTTACCGGTCCTCTCAGGAGGTTTACCCCCAATACTCTTCCTTCTTCCCCTGAAGATAAAGGCTAAATGGAGTATCCAAAGGGTGAGACCCACCAAGGCTTGTGACTTTGTATTAACACAAGCATACGGTTGTCCATTTTGAAAGCAGAAGTCATTGTCGTGAAGGAGTCTCCGTGTTTCTGGCTGGTCAAGACCTTTATCTACCACCTTAATGCCTTCTTAGTTTAACCTCGGGCTTAGACCAATGCAAGCGCGTCACCTATAGGTGCGACGGCGTCTGATTCTGGGTCAGCGTCGCGCGGTTGGTCATTTGGGTTCCAGGGTGTTCCATTACATACCATCTAGAGTTGTGAGGAAATAGACCCGGGTCGGGCAAATCATTTACCTTGAACATTTTTTGGGTGAATCCCTGTGGTCGGAAGCAACTGGGAGCCTAAGCATGGCATGACGGTATTGTCATCAGGATAAGTCTTAGCCGGCGGAATTATCATTCGAGGAGTCTAGAGGCCCAAATCAACCTAGATGTGCGCTTAGGATACCTGGGAGGTTACCAAGAAACCCTCATCCTCGTGCAACTTACATGTTATATGGGTTGGTCATCATGCATTAGTAAAAAACAAAAAAATAATAAATAAGCCAAAAATAAACAAAAAAATGACAAAATCAAAAAAATCCAAAAAAGGGGGGAGAAAAATGTATATGCACAAAAAAATGGAAATGTAAAAGACCAAAAATAATAATAATCAAACAACAAAACACAAAAAATTAATATACACCTACAACAAACAAAGATCACATCTTTGCATGATCGCATTTGTATGTAGCATTCATTTTAAATTCTCGTTTGCATCCGTGTGCTTATTTGTCACATTCATCATCATCTTTTATCAGTGTCTTTGTTAATAAGGGCTTGCCCCTTGACTCGTTATCAAGGATAGTTCAAAACTTCATTTGCTTGTTGAGCAAGGGGCAAGTCAGAGCAGAAATACTGACTTGTTTGCTTAGGTGTGTGCAGGAATTCGAGAGCTCAGAGAGAAGCAGAGAATCAAACACAAAATACTTTATTTCACTTCTATTCAAAATAAAAATAAACAACAAAGAGATTACATCAGGTTTCACCTTCTCTCTCCACATTACTTGTCCCGCCACCCTCCGGACGAGACACTCTTGAGGGGGCTATCCAATCATGGAATGCGGTCCTTCCACCGCTTTGTGCTCCTCTTCCGATCTCTACTCCCCGGCGCCGATCTGCGGGGGCACCAAAGGAGCTGCTGACACGACAGCCACGCTCTCGTGCTCTTCGGTAGCATTCCTCACCGTCCTTTAGCCACTGCTCGGCGAGGTCGAGACTGGTCTTCAATTCAAATAATTGGGCCTCCAGGGCCTTCTTCTCCTCTTTCTCGGCCGACCTCTTGGCCTTCTCTCTTTCCTTGGCCTTTTCCCTCTCAGCACGTTCTCTCGCTCTGTCTTCCCTCTCCAGCTGAAGGGTGATCCTCAGCTCTATAGCGTCCCTAGAAAAGTCATCACCTGGACGATGCTGCAGTTCATCTTCTAGTTCGACTATTCTAGCTTCCTTCTGGGCGGCATGCGCGAGTGCCTCCTCCGTTTCTTTCTCCTGCCAAACGTTTCATCTCAGGCTTCTGGTAACGCTTGAACAAGGGATATTAAATGGTGAGGCTCTCACCTGTATAGAAAGCATCCCTTCTGCTTCCGCAGCCTGCTGTGTGGCATGAGCAAGTTGCTCGTGTAGTGAATCTAACTCTGAAGTGGGAATCCATAGACTGGAAGAAACGCCGTCTGCCCCCATCGCCGATGAAACTACGTCGAGCTGGGCACGCTGCGTACACACATAAGAGGTGACAGTTAAATGGTTAACGCCATGAATTTCAGATCATGCCAGGAGTATGTATATATACACTTACTGATGAACCTAGAGCCGCTCGGGTATCAGTTAACTCTTGCTCCGTGTCCGCCAAACGAGCTCGTAAGTTCGTTATTATGGTGTCACGGGCATCCTACAGCCATGGCTCTTGAGTTCACAAATAAAAATCAAAAAAATGGAAATTATAAAAGACAAAAAAAATGGTGTTTTATTTTACCTCTATAAGCCCTCCAAGTTGGAGCCTCTCCGCATACATTGCCCTATAGAGCCGTAGGTAATCTTCACTGTCTTGCGCTTGTGATTCCAGGAGCGTGCCACCCCGCTGTCAGTCTTCATACTGTTCGGGGAAGCGCACCCTCCAATAAACGCAGGTTGCCGGCCCACGTGTCTTCTTCCCGACGCTGGGTGAGGATGTTATATCCACCAATTCCTGGGCAAGCCCGAGGGTCCTCATGGCTAATCGCAGCCTGAGGGGCTCAATTTCATTCAAGCAATGGAGCCAAAGGTCCCGTCCGAATCGGGCCCGGCTTCCGATTACCCATGGCTGGTCGACATCGATCATATTCAAGTAAGGCCTCCAGTTCACCTATGTTGGGTTGTACATATCTTCTTAGTTACTCAAAAATATAAAAAAAATAATAAAAAAAAATAATAAAAAAACATATAAAAAGAGAAAAAAGTATCCTACCATCGCTGCAGGGAACTCTTGCAGCTCCCATCTCGATACCATCAGCTGGTAGGATAATGGTGCTGTACTCATGATGGGTTGCCACCGCCTAGCCAACGGGATCGTCACTGGCCGACAGTGTCGAGCTCTCCCCATTGGAATATAATAGTAGCTCCACAGCTACACCATCATGTGTCATTGGCACCAACAAATACAAGAAAAAAAGCATAAAACCAAAACCACAAAAAAATAATTTTTTATCTGGATAAAGGGCGTAAACCCATTTATTGTCACCTCTCGGCCTGTCCTTTGCGACAGACCTGTAAATAGATGTGCCAGCACGGCAGCTCCCCAGGCGTACTGTCCTACTCTCTCCAAATCTACGAGCAGCTCCAGGAAGCGGCAGTGTATGTTGTCTCCCTTGGAGCCCAGTAGCAGCCTACCCAGCAGAAAGAGGAAGAACCTCCTCAGGTCCATGTTGGTCCTCTCCTAGTTGCTAGCATCCGCACAATATACAGCACGGGCACCTCTCTCTGCCCTTTCCATAAATTCCTCCAAGGACTCGTCATCCCATGGACGGATGTCAGTAAGCCCTAACACCTCCATGATCGATGTCTTGGCTACTGACCTGTTCTTCCGTCCATCGAGTTCCAGTCCTAACAGTTTCTGGGCACCTTCTCGGTAATCCGCATAAGTGACGCCGGTCACTGCCTCTCCATCCACTTTGAGGCCCGTAATGCGGACCATATCTTCCAAACTGGGCACCATGTGCCCGCAAGGCATCAGGAATGCCCTACTCGCAGGATCCCATCTTTCATGTAATGCTTGGATTAGGGCAAGGTCGAGCTTTATCGGCTCGATTCGGAGGAAGGCACCGAACCCCATCACATCTAGCCTGGCCTTTTGGAAGTCCAGGAGACCTCGATATGCTGCCACTACAAGCTCCCAAGAGATGTGCGAGCGCATCATGCTCTGCACATATACAAGAAATGAAAAGGGGAGCATTGCTAAGCAAGAAAGGAGAAGAAAAGGATGAAGGAAGGAAACCAAAGAAGCTACTTACAAGCTGTGATCGGGTCCTCTCACTCGGTTGTCCTTCGACTTCTGAGAGTCTCCTGGAACTGCTACCTGATCTGCTCCTCTTCGAGGAGCGGGAAGACTCACCTTCTGCTCTAAAGCTGGATTCACCCTCCATCCTGAAAAAGTGAGCAACACTCGCAACCTCCCTTCCTTACAAATTTGCACTCCTCAAGTCTGCTCTCAGGACTTCGGTGTTTCCAAGTCGAGCGAAAGGGGAGGTATTTATAGGATTGGAAAGAAGGTGGTCTAGATCTATCACCATCACCCCAGCAACATCCTTTACGACAAGTCACCCTCTCTTTACTCTCGCATGTCACTCTGCCATATGGAGTGATCAATTCGGAGGCGTGATTTGTTGACTTGCCCTCCCCATGCGGTCTAAAGATTCCCCGTGTTTATTGTCCCGTTGCGACTACTTTTAGCGCAAAGAAGAAAGTGGGGGACATTTATAGAGGAAAATAGGACCAGGGACCGACGTTGTTGAAATTGGTGGTAGATTCCTTTGAAAGTCATGGCCACGGTACACTCGCGTGCCACTTTGCCATGTGAAGTAAATTGAGCAGAGCTGTGATTTGTTGACCCGCCACTCCTATTCGGTCCAAAGATTCCGCGTGTCCCTTGTCCTATTGCGACTACTTTTAGCGCAAACAAGGAAATAAAGGACATTCACGTGGGAAAAGAGCACCACGGGCCGATATTGTTGAAATCCGTGGATGATCCCCTTGAAAATCATGGCTATGGTGAGTCACCGCCCCGTGTTTTAAGGAGACATCTCGTCGAGTACGTCTCGCGGGAACCCATGTGGTAGAGAAGAGCTGTAGAGCAGAAGGAACATATCCAGGGCGAACTAGCCGTGTTCAAACCAACTTATTTCACTCGCACATATATATAAGGGTTTGTGCCCGTCATGAGAAGGGAGTGAGTGAACAATCCACTCACTAACCCTCACCACCCTCCTGGTCGCTTCTATTCTCTCTCTCAAGACAAGAAGTCCCTTGGAGGCCTTTTATAATTCCGTGACGCAGCAATCGCTTTGTCGCGCCATGCGTTCCCACCTGCTCTTCGGCAGTGCTCCTCGCCGTCCTCCTGTCTCTCTCGCGACCCTGATGGCCGCGAAGCTCTTGAAGTCGAGGCCGCTAGTTGAGCTGCCCTATGCTCTGCCGATGAAGATGCTACCAACTCCAGGAGCTCCTCTGTTGCGAGCTCTAATCCCCTCCAATCTGCAGAGCGAGCCATCTCTCGATGCTCTTTCTCTCAGAGCCCCATCTCCTGGGCCTCTTGTCCTGCTCTATTTTTGCCTTTTCTCTCTCTACTATCTCTTGCTTTATCTCTCTCTTAGCCATTCGGAGAGAAATCTTTAGCTCCCGGGCATCTCAGGGCAACTCCTCATGATAGTTGCCTTGAGTTTTTGGCTCTTGTCCGGAATGGTTGGCTATAACCTAGCACTGGCTATTGCAGATGTTTGTGCCAAAAAATAAGAAAAAAGAGAAAAAAGGGAATAAAAAAAGAAAAAAAAATAATAGAGAGTAAGGATGTAAATGGCATTAAAGCTTCCATATTTATTCCAAGATAAGATACATTAGGGTTTGAGCATCTCAGGCCTCAATTTTCCCAACTCGATTACATAAGCTTTCAGCAGTTCTTCGTCCTCACTCACAGACTCTGTTGCCCTCAGTGCAATGCTGGCCTTCCATGACGCTTTGATTGTCTTTACATTTCTTGCGTCACCCCCTGTGCCCAGCTCCCTTTTCCTGATTAAAGGAAGCTCGGATAGCAGTGGGAATGAATGGCGAGGGAGGCCTATCTGAGTATGACACCGGTGCGTGTTGTAAAGGATGAATTCAGACGCGCCAACAAGATGGAGCTCCATGTTAAGAGAAGACATCGTGAGAAGCTCATATGGGAGTAAGCATGTCGGTGCACGAGTGAACATATACTCTTCAAAGGTACTGAAGTGAGCCCGCCAGTCTTCACGTTTCTTCAGCCAGGGGACGCGATTTGCTATACTACCACTAGAGCCTAACACATTGACCATATGGTGAAGCGGGCTTTGTTGGAAGAGTCTTGAAGTAGACGACATTCCCTCACAATGGTTAAATTTGAAATGCAAGTCAGTCCAGCAATTCAAAAGGAGTGCGCAACCAAAAGGAGGCTTACCCATACTGGAAGCCGTAAGTCCGCTATAGAGATAAGCAAGGATGGCAGGTCCCACTCTCTTTCCTTCCCAAATTCCACAGATGGCGCTTAGTTGATCTTCCTCCACTATGTTGTCAGTATAAGGGAATAGGAGAGCACCTGCTAAGCAGATGGTGAATCCCTTCATGAGCCCTTCAATGCGATCATCATCACTTGTCAACCTTTCAAGAGCATTTATGACCCAATCTGCAAGTTTTTGCAGATGGATTCCCTTCTGAGTCTGGACGCCCTTGATGGCTTCGGACGGCATGAAGTTTCTGAGCACCTCCTCGGAAGTCACCCTTCTTAGCATGCGCATAACCTTTACCTTGCCATTTCTCTGGAATTTCTTCACGCCCAGCAGAAGTTCTGCTTCTTCGAGAAGAATAGTTGCCTCGAAAGTGGGGAAAATGAATGTATGGGTTTGAGGGTGCCAAAGCTCTACCAGTGCACCCATAGCCGCCCAATCCATGTGAATCTCGTTGTAACGTTTGGCATGAGTTACGAGCTTTTGGAGATGCCACTTTCTGATGACGGCCCTCATACTGATCGAGATGTTCGAAGTGAGTCTTGACAGCCATGGCAACCTTGAAAACTTCCTCGGGCCAGGAAAGAGAGGATATGGCTGGAAATAGAAAAGTGGAGAAGGTGAAAATAAGCATAAGAAAGTCTTGCAGAAACACAAAAAAGAAATGTTAACTCACCATTCGAGACTGGATTCTCCCGCTAAGATGCCCCTCGAAGTCAGTAAGCCGCTTGCACTCGTTGTTGGTGTAACGACCCGAGAATCCGATTACCAGGAAGGCCCGATAACCCGAGACTCGCACCGCCACCCACGAGCCCGAAGACTCGGAAGGGTTAAAAGGATGGTGTGGAAACTACACAAGTATCGCAAGTAATTACAGAAATTAAACAGTTATAATATTAAGCAGGAAATAAATTAACATTTTACATGGTCCCCAATAAAATAACAACATCAACAGTAGTCCACGACTAGTACAGTGACAAGAAAGAAAGTACAGCTACACGGGGCATACCCCGGCTCTGACCTCTGGCACTACCTCTAGGCACCCGCACCACGCTGCACTCCAGACGCGCTCCCCTGGGGCGGCGCCTCACCTGAAACACGGTGAAAACACGCAGGGAATGAGTCTCGAAACAAGACTCAGTAGGGATCACTTGAACCCTACCTCGTAAAACGAGAAACCACTACACTAGCGATCGGAGAGTACCTCTGAAGGGAAAGCCTTGTACTCTACAAGACAAGAGCCTACGGCACGCAACCGACACACGTGCCACGGTAAGAAGACCAAAGCTCAAAGGTCGAACCGGTAAAACCCGAAGGTCGGAAGCACTCGACTGACAGTCTGTCACTCCGTACTCGACAGGAGTACCACCCACTAGAAGCACAGCCGGTAGCGTCCCCTGACGTCTTACACCGCACCGCAGGTGAACCGCCTGACGTGGTAGGTGCTACCAGAGGCGCGAACACCGTACAAGTAACCACAACAAGTGACTAGCTGGGGTCACGCCCGTCGACGTGCGTCCACTGTCCCCAACCACGTGTGCACACACAGACCACGCGTCCTAGGTCTGGCCCTCTGACTGATTTTCCCCTGGCACTGGACTCTGATTTGACGAGGGGCCCGACGGTAACCAGTCTAAAACCGTCCTCAGGGTAAGCCCGTACACCACTCCCTAGTGCGATCAGCACACGCGTACTGATAGGCTACGACTAGTGGAGGGTCACAAAGGAGTAGACTCTTGAGTCAACGGAAAACAACTTCGCAACCGCAGGTACGAGGAACGCTCCTTGTACCAACACCGACGCACGGTGACGCAAGCCGAAGCCACCACCTCCCGGGACCCCACGGCACCCCCACGTGTAGCCCCCACACGATGCCCCGCATCAGTCGGACTACGGGTCAGCACAGGGATCGAGACTAGCTCGTCCGGGGTTCAAATCAGTAAAGAAGGGGAGTCGCGGTCACCGGAGGACCGCCTCCTGTGGTAGCGGTCGACCCAGGACCGCTATCACCTGGTCGCGGTCGGCCTGGAACCGCAACCACCCTGGTGCACGAAAACGTGAAAGCGGTCGCGTGAAGACCGCCTTCACCTGGTAGCGGTCTCCTGGAGACCGCGACCAGACTCCAACGGTCAAAAACCAGTCTCGAAGACCGTGCCAGACCCCAGGCTGAAAGAGGTCGCCCCCCGACCGCCACCAGCAGTCGCGGTCAGTCGCAAGACCGCGACCGCCTGCCGACAGCACAAGCCCCAACGCTTGAAACCTTGATGAAGGCGGTCCCCACCTGACCGCTACCTGATGAAGGCGGTTACTGGTGGACCGCTATCATCCCGGAAAATCGAGAACGGCCGGGAACGGCTAAAAACACCATTCCACGCCCCCATACCTCCACCGGAGAGGGGGAAATCAAAGGGGAAGACCCCTGGGACCCCTAGCATGCTTCTAAGCCATCAAAACGCGAATCCATGCATCAAATCCATAGATCGGGCGACTCTCCCCAAAACATGGAAAAACCCCAAGCATGCTCAAATAAGCCCCTCTCGGCCTCCCCTCGGCCTATAAATCACGGAAAAGATCGGCTAGAGGCTAAGGAACGTCACCCTACCTCAATGGAGCGAATGCTCCGCCTAATCGCCCACAAACCATGAAGAACGCTTTAAGCTTCACGAACTCCCCACGCTTGCCGCACGCCCGCACGATCGTCTCGCCGTCGCCCACGCGTCCGCGCCGTCGCCCCGCCGCCGTCAACAGCCGGGGAGGGGTCCGCCGCGCCCGAATGGGAGAGAGGGAGAGAGGAGAGGGCGGCCACGGTTGGGGAAGGAAGGAGGAAGAAGAAAGAGAAAGGAGAAGAAAAAGAAAAGAAAAGGGGTTATATAGGAAAATCCGATTTTTCGGAAAAATACCGAAAAATAGAAAAATACATTTCTGGAATCTTCGGAACGCACCGATCGCAACGGTACCACTCGTGCCCGGGTGAAGCGCCCAGTTCGCCCGCAGCGAGCTTCCGAAGAAAAAGTCGAAACACACACCGGGAATCGGAAAACACGCGCGAAAAAGCCGCGGAACGCTTCCGGGCCTCCGAAACAACTCCGGATTGTGCCGATCCGAACACGAAAGATGCCCGAAACGAAATTTCGAACACAACGGAGCCGGACACTCCGAAAACCAGATCCGAGACCCACGAAGAAGGATCCGAAAGGTCCGGGATATTACAGTTGGGCTTGCTTTTCTTCACGGGATTGGAAGACTGGCCTTCCATCTCGAACTTTGATCTCCTCCTAAGCTTCAACTTTCTTAGCTCGCCCTGGAATGCATTTTCTTAAGGCCAAGGGGGCGATACTTATAGTGAGGAAAGGAATCTAGGAACAGTGTTAGCAGTTTCATTTTGTTGTATGTGATAATGTGCTTGCATAGTTGTGATCTTGTTTTGTTATGTTAATTATCGAGTGGGGTACCACTGTCCCACCGATGCCCCACCTTGTCCCGCCTTGTCCCCTAATCATTCAATCATTGTGGTCACCCATTATCATGCATTGTGTTGTATGATATTTACGCTATTAGAGCATGCCAAGGACCTTACGCCTTGGACAAATCCGGGATTTGAGTTCCCCTTCAACAAAAACAGTGATGATCCCGGAGGAGTTCAGGACGTACGGATAGGCCGTTAAGTTGTGATAGAATGGGGACGACGGTTCCGTTCGATGAGTCGGTACGTGGATAAACGGGCCCCGGCTCAGTATCAGCTCATTGGATCGGTATCCTGACCCACTCTCCACAGCTTAGCAATATTATCCTTGGATAGTTTCTATTTTAGTTTGTTTTATTTGTCTTTTTAAACCCAGCATGCATTCATGTAGGACTTTGAGTACAGTGTGGAAAATCATTCACTTACTTTGATTGTGTGTGCCACTGTGCTTAAATGTTTAAATATGGGATATTCCATTCTGAGTCGAGTACTGAGTTTCCCCGAGGTTGCCCTGGGACGTTTCTCTGGATGAAACAATTGTTTGGATTTGTCTCCATTTCATTTCTTAAATTCCCTCGGACCCACCTTGGTTGTAGCACGTCCGCAATGGCTGGTAACCGCTCCCCAATGGTGAAACCTGAGGTTTACGACCCAGGTACTTCCACACCGTGAAGTTGGTCCTTTTAGTTTGTTCGTGCCCCAGCGCACACAATGTCCTTCCCTGTTTGTTTACCATCCAAACAATCGTGGATTTCGGAGAACCTTCCTCAAGGTTGCTTCGTGACACTCGGGAAAGATTCCCATCGCGTGATGTTAGAAGCGTGTCTCATCACACCTTGCCATCGACTTTTCAGTCCATTCCATTTCATTCCAATACACTTCGTTTCATTCCATTACACGTCATTCCCTTACAAAGTGGATGCCAAGGCGGGGCAGCTGTAGACACGCCATTTTTGACGTTACGACGAGTAAATCCCATATTGCACCGTAATGCCCTGAAGTGGCTTACATTTTCTTTTATTTGAGTGATTTTCATATTTGTGATTAAATTACATTATTTTGTGAAAGGGAGAAAATTAAAATATGTGTCCATATAAAATAAATAAAAAAATAAAAATAAATTCAAAAAATGTGTGTAGTTGTGTTTACGTAAAAATAATATAATTGATTTTCTTTACTACATAAAATATAAATATATATATAAGTGGTTAGTATATATTTATTAAAAAGCAAAAAAATATAATAACCATAAATAATATATATATATATATATAAAGCATTAAAAAAGTAAACAAAATAAACAAACATAAAATATAATAAATAATAAGATAATATTCCCTTCCCCGTCCTATTCTCTCCACGTCGCTTTCTATTTTCTATTTTCTTCTCTATCTCTCACGTAATCCTCTCTCGTTTCTCTGCTCACTTCCCCCTCCCTTATGGCATACACACACACCCACACACATTCTTCCTCACGTCCCTTTCTTTCCTCTCACTCTCACTGTTCTTACCCTCCTCCTCACGTCACACACATGCACACCCACCCTTACTCACGCGAAGCCACCCATTCCCCCTCTGATTCGGTCTCTCTTCCCAGCACATTCCTTAGATCTCTCGCCACCCATCTCCTCTCCATGCAACGCCCTCCCCTCCATCTCCGGTCACCCATCACCTAGCCACCGTGAGCCACTCCTCTCCCCTCCCTTTTCTTCACTCTGGTAAACATCCACTGCCTCTCCGCGTTAACTTCGCCCACGCCCGCATCGCCCGACCGCCGCCCTCGTCACCCTACTCACGCCAGTGACCAAGCCGCCCACCCTCATCGACCTCACCGCCGCTGCACACCGCGACCAACTCCACGTCGCCTGCACCCTCATCGTCATCCAACCCCCCCACTGCCGCAGCCCTCTGCCTCCAGCTCCCTCTCTTCCCCAAGGCAGCAGCCCTCCGCTCTCCCTCTCTCTCTCAACCCGCCAGCCACCGCCGCTGCAGACGCCCTCCTCGACACCGTCGTCACCGGCCACGTCCGCGAGCACCCACCTCATGTCCAACGCCATGCAACCCCCGTGAAGCTCCGTCCGGCCACGTCCGAGCACCCACGGTACCACGCTGCCACTCTGTCCGCCGGTAGTCCCCGCGAGCCCCTTTGCCAGTGCAGCAGTCACCCCACGGCACCGCACCGGCCGCTCGCCCCCTGTACTCCGGCACCGCCTCCGACGCCGCCCTGCCGTGGCCACCTCCGACCCCTCCCGCCTGCACGCCCGACACCGCCAGCGCCCCCGTCGACCTCGCCGTGCTACCCCGGCCATCTCCCCCGCGGGCTCTCCCTCTCGTCCTCCCGTCTCTCTCTCGTTCTCTCTCTGCTCACTCCCCCCTCCGCCGCTCTCTCTCTCTCTTTCCCTTTCTCTCGTCCCCCCTGTCTCTCCCTCCCTCTCTTCTCCCCGCCGCGACCGCCGCGGCGGCCGTCTTCTTCCTTCCTCCCCCCTCCACGGTCGTCCCCCTCTCTCTCCTTCTCTCCGTTTTTCTTCCCCCTCCCTCACAGCTCTCTCTCTCCCTCTCATCTCTCTCTATTCTTCTCTCTCTCCTCCCCCCTCCCCATTCCTCTCTCTTTCCCTCTCTGCATCTCCCTCTCCCATCTCTCTTTTTCTCTCTTCTCACCTCATCTCCCCCACCCTCTTTCTCTCTCTTTCGTCCTCTCTCCCTCTCTCCCGCCGTGTCTCTCTCTCACCCTCTCTCCTTTTTCATTTTTTATTTATTTTATCCCTCTCTCTCTTATTCTCTCTCTCTCTCTCGCTCTCACATGCCCCCCCTCCGTCCCTCTCTCTTTCTCATCCCCTCTCTTGCCCTCTCTCTTTCTTTTTTTCCCCTATACATATATATTATACACGTATATATATACTATACATATACATAATACATATAAATATATAGATATCATATATATATATATCACATATGTATATATATCTCATCCCTTTTCTTCTAAAAACAAAGTCTTAAAAATAAATAAATAAAAGGAGTTTTCTCTCTCCCTTTCTCACCTTCTTCCTCAAATTTTCGTTCTTTTATTTCGACCAGTTTACATATATGTTTATATATGTTTGTATTTACGTATATGTTAAATATTTTTAATTTGTCTAAGTATATGTTTATGTAAATATATTTATCGTTCATATGTATATGTTAGTGTGTGTGTTCTTATGTCCGGCTTAACCAGTTTATGAAGTTCGCTCTGAAGCTCTTTGGTCGCGCTGTGCTCGTGATATTGAAGTCGTTCTCAAAGCTCGTCGTTGGCCTCCACCGATAAGCTTTTCTCCCCTCTCTTATTTTTATTTAGTCAGTTAATTACATTGCATGCATCATTTAACATATGTGCCATGCCTTTCTCTCCGAGAGGGCCTAGCTGGTGAGTGTCTTTGTGTTTGTGCATTTCATCATGTCATTCTCCCACCCTTTTAGTTCTAAAGGGGTTTTAAACACACCAACCAGGTACGTGTTCGTTTATGTTATTTACCGTTTTATTATCTAAGGATTGGTATTACACCCCCGTCATTCTCATTTAGTTGTTTTCTTCTCTGTTTGTTTCTTGTGTAGGGGTAACCAGTTAAAAAGCCCTCTTCTTCGGCCTGTCGAAAGAAGAGGAAGTTGGAGCCCGCATAACCCCGTGTCAAAGGCGAAAGCGATCAATCCACTCGGGACCCTCGGTCCCTGGCGATCACAACACTCTTAACGCGCGCTCCATTTTGATCATCTTTGTTTTAATAACACCCGCGGAGAGTTACTTCCCGCAGCGGTTATCTTCTTCCGTCTTTGGCCTCACCCGCGCCGAGGATTATTCCCCGCGGCGGTTTCTGTGATTTACTTTATGTATATCTAATTCCTAATTGGTGCGGTGGGTCACCTCCCGCGACCGTTTCCATTTCAGCATTTTATTTTCTGCACTTTACTTTCTAATTCCTAATTATTTAATTTCAGTATTCCCCTATCATCGCTTAAAAACCCCGTGGAGATCAACATCTCGCGGCGGTTTATTTGATCCCTTTTCCTTTCCTGTCACATATACTTATATTATAGTAAAGACCCCTCAGAGGCCACAGTCTCGTGGTGGTTTATATATATATATATATATATTTATTATTTATATTATTTATGTCACACTAAAGACCCCTCAGAGGCCAAAGCCTCGTGGTGGTTTCTATATATACATATACATATATATATATATATATATATATATATATATATATATATATATATATATATATATATATATATTATTTATATTATTTATGTCATAGTAAAAACCCCGCAGAGGCCACAGTCTCGTGGTGGTTTATATATATATATATACTTATACTTATTATTTATGTCGTATTAAAAACCCCGCAGAGGCCACAGTCTCGTGGTGGTTTATATATTTATATACTTATATTTATTATCTATGTTATAGTAAAAACCCCGCAGAGGCCAATGTCTCGTGGTGGTGTGTATATATATTTATATTTATTATTTATAATGTATTAAAAACCCCGCAGAGGCCAATGTCTCGTGGTGGTATATATATACTTTTATTTATTATTTATATTGCATTAAAAATCCCGTAAGGCCAATGTCTCGCGGTGGTTTCTATATATACATATATTAATTACTGCTCATATTACAATATTGTTGTTAAAACACCGCAAAGACCAATGTCCTGCGGTGGTGTGTTTTTATTCATATTGTTCTTGTAACTGTTCGAGGAGTGATATATCGTTACAATTTCCGAGTCTACGTGTCTTCCCGTCTGTCAACTCCTATTACGTAGAGTCCCAGGGCTCGAATTCGGTATCTGAAAAGCTGCTCTCGGAACGGTGGGTTACGCCTACCGGGAAGGGGTTCAGTTTGCGTGAGAGGGTCTTCGGACCCCTATCTCCGCCATGTACCGGAGTTCGGTCAGTCTAAATTTTTTCTGTCTCCATTAGAGTGTCATCTGTAGGTGTACTTGTCCACCGTTCTTTCATATCCCATATAGCGCGCGTTTCATTGTTTTATCTTCATTTCTTTCACCCTTTATTACTCAGAGAGGGAGAAACCCCATCTCTCTCTCTCTCAGTCCACCACGTGACGCGTTCACAGGCACGAGTGGTACCGTTGCGATCGGTGCGTTCCGAGGATTCCGGAAACGTAATTTTCTATTTTTCGATATTTTTCAGATTTTCTGGATTTTCTATAAATACCCCCCTATTTTCTCTCTTCCCCTCACCCTTCTTCTTCTTCTTCTTCCTCCTTTCTCCCCCACCGTGAGGCGCCCCCCTCTTCCTCTCTTCTTCGTCCGGCGAGACCGCGGCTAGCTCCCTTCCGGCTGCAGACGGCGGCGGGGCGACGGCGTGGCGACGTGGGCGGCGATGAGGCGATCGTGGGGACGTGCGGTGCTCGTGGGAAGCTTGAAGAACGAGGGTTTTCAAAGCGATTTCTTGCGTTCGCGGACGATCCGGCGGAGCATTCGCTCCATTGAGGTAGGGTGACGTTCCCTAGCTCCCCGCCGTTCCTTTCCGCGATTTATAGGCCGAGGGGAGGCCGAGAGGGGCGTGATTGAGCGGGTTTTGGGGTTTTCCATGATTTGGGGAGAGCTCGCCCGATCTATGGATTTGATGCATGATCTCGCGTTTTGATGGCCTAGAATCATGCTAGGTGTAATATCCCGGACCTTTCGGATCCTTCTTCATGGGTCCCGGATCTAGTTTTCGGAGCGTCCGGCTCCGTTGTGTCCGAAATTTCGTTTCGGACATCTTTCGTGTTCGGATCGACGCGATCCGGAGTCGTTTCGGAGGCCCGGAGGCGTTCCGCGGCTTTTTCCGCGCGTGTTTTCCGATTTCCGGTGTGTGTTTCGGCTTTTTCTTCGGACGCTCGCTGCGGGCGAACCGGGCAGTTCCCCGAGGCACGAGTGGTACCGTTGCGATCGGTGCGTTCCGAGGATTCCGGAAATGTATTTTTCTAATTTTCGGTATTTTTCCGAAAAATCGGATTTTCTATATATTCCCATTTTCTTTTCTTTTCTTTTTCTTCTTTTCTCTTTTCTTCTTCTTCCTTCCTCTCTCTCCCTCACGCGACCGTGGCCGGCTCTCTCCCTCCTTCTCTCCCGTTCGACCGTGCCGACCCCCGTTCCGGCTGCAGACGGCGGCGGTGCGACGGCGCGAGGACGTGGGTGACGTGGTGGCGATCGTGCGGGCATACGGCGAGCGTGGGAGGCGTGGAGAGGCGAGATTCTAGCGGCGTTCTTCGCGACTTCGAGCTCGGATCGGAGCGTTTCGTCGCGGACCGGAGGTAGGGTGACGTTCCTTAGCCTCATGTCTTCCGTCCCCGTGAGTTTCAGCTCGAGACGAGGTCGAGAGGGGTTTATTTTGAGCCGGGAAGGGTCGATCATGCCGCGGGGTGAGTTCGTCCGATCCATCGTTTTGAGCCCCGATTTCACGGTTTAAGGGCGTAGGAGCATGCTAGGGGGCTTGGGGGTTCTTCTCTCGCCATTTCCCCCTCCGTGGGGTTTGTTTTGAGGCCGATTGGGCGATTCCGGTGAGGTTCGCCATTTTCTCGCCGGTGAGCGATGTGCGGTCGAACCAGTGGCCGCACAACCCCTATGCGGTTCCGTTCGGACCGTTCATCGGCTCGGCGCGCTTTGGGTGAGGCTTGGCGCGCAGTGGGCTTGAGCGGTCTATCGTGGGACCGCATATCCTAATGTGCGGCCCCACAGCTACCGCCCAACCCCAAGGGTTTTGACCGTTGGTTGTGACCGTTGTGCAGTGCTCTGGGATGTGCGGCCAGGAGCTGACCGCATAACCCCTTGCACGGCCAGGTGCTGGCCGTACATCCCCTAGCGCTATGGTTGGATGTGCGGTCTGGCCCTGACCGCACAACACCTGAACGGCTAAGCCGTAGCCGCCCTTCCCCAAGTGCGGCTAAGGACTAACCGTCCAGTCTTTTTACCGTTGGGAGACGAGCGGCCAGGAGGTGACCGTTCTTCACCCACGTGCGGTCAAGAGTTGGCCGCACATCTGTTTGAACGGTCCTGTGTTGGCCGTTTATCCGTCGTTTGGACCCTGAGTGGAACGGCCCTGATATGACCGTTCTAATCCTTGTGCGGTCCCTGTGTGACCGCACATCCCTGAGCGGCCCAGTGTGGACCGTTCAAGGGTACGGGTTGCGTCGGTGTGTCTCTCGTCGTACAGAGTGTACCGGGAGATGTTGTTGGCAGCTGGTCACCGTGCGTCGGTGTTGGTACAAGGAGCGTTCCTCGTACCTGCAGTTGCACCGTTGTTTTCCGAGACTTGAGAGTCTACTCCTTCTGTGACCCTCCACTAGTCGTAGCCTACTAGTACGCGTGTGCTAGTCGCACCAGGGAGTGGTGTACGGGCTGACCTTTAGAGACGGTTTGTGGACCGGTTACCGTTGGGCCCCACGTCTTGCAGCCAGAGTCCGGCTGAGGGGAAAACCGGTCAGAGGGCCAGACCAGGGACGCGCGGTCTGTGTGTGCACACGTGGTTGGGGGCGGTTGGACCCACGTCGACGGGCGTGACCCCAGCTAGTCACTTGTTGTAGTTACTTGTACGGTGTATGCGCCTCGGGTAGGACCTACCATGTCAGGCGGTTCACCTGCGGTGCGGTGTAAGACGTCAGGGGACGCTACCGGCTGTGCTTCTAGTGGGTGGTACTCCTGTTGAGTACGGAGTGTCAGACTGTCAGTCGTGTGTTTCCGACCTTCGGGTTTTGACGGTTCGACCGTTGAGTTTCGGTCTTCTCGTACCGTGGCACGTGTGTCGGTTTGCGTGCCGTTAGGGTCTAGTTCTGTAGAGTACAGGGCTTTCCTTTCCGAGGTACCTTTCTACCGCTAGAGTAGTGGTTTCTCGTTTTTCGAGGTAGGGTTCGAGTGATCCCTACTGAGTCTTGTTCCGAGACTCATTCCCTGCGTGTTTTCACCGTGTTTCAGGTGAGGCGCCACCTTCGGGGAGCGTGTCTGGAGCGCAGCGGAAGCGTGGTGCGGGTGCCCAGAGGTAGTGCCAGAGGTCAGAGCCGGGGGATGCCCCGTGTAGCTGTACTTTTCTTTCTTGTCACTGTACTAGTCGTGGACTACTGTTGCTGTTGTTGTTATTTTATTGTGGACCATGTAAAATGTTAATTCATTTCCTGCTTAATATCATAACTGTTTAATTTCTGCAATTATTTGTGATGCTTGTGTAGTTTCCACACCATCCTTTTAACCCTTCCGAGTCTTCGGGCTCGTGGGTGGCGGTGCGAGTCTCGGGTTATCGGGCCTTCCCGGTAATCGGATTCTCGGGTCGTTACAGCTGGTATCAGAGCGCGGTTGTGGAATTACATGAGAATCATAGGTAATTGTAGTGGTCCACTAGTCCATGACGATGATGTGCAGGTGACGCTGGCATTGGGCACCGCGTGTTTTATTCTGACCTTCCGTTTCTGAGTTTTCTGTCTTGTGCTTAAGGAGCGAGGATGGCGCCGAGGAGGAGTTCTCGCTCTCAGCAGGGGCAGTCGGCTGGAGGCCAGGAGATCCAGCAGGGGGTCCAGAGGGACCAGGAGGAGCATAGCAGAGTTCCGGGAGCTACCGAGGCCGCGGATGCTGCGAGGGCTCCGGGGGCCGAGGGTTTTCTCCGTGGCATGTACCATCTCATGGCTCAGCAGTTCGGCGGAGAGGCCGGTGAGGGCTCGTCAGTCAGGGGTGGGCCAGGCCGAGCAGTGAGGGATTTCATGCAGTTTCATCCACCTTACTTTAGCGGCCAGGCAGACCCTGATGCGGCTCGTGATTGGCTTGATGAGATGGAGCGGGTGTTCAGTTCTGCGAAGAGTACTGTCGAGGACAGAGTGGTGTTGGCCTACAACCAGTTGCAGGGTACGGCTCGGAGGTGGTGGTCTTCCGAGTGGAAGACGTCCTTTCAGCTTCGTCCGCTTGAGCAGATCGAGTGGGATGACTTTGTCAGTGCTTTCGAGCGTACGTACTGTCCAGATATTGTTGCTACGCAGCGGATGCGGGAGTTTCTGGAGCTGGTGCAGGGTGACATGTCCGTGTTGCAGTACAGGGCCCGATTTGTCGAGCTGGGTCGGTACGCACCTCATATCATGGAGCATGAGAGGGTGAGGACGACGCAGTTTGTGCAGGGCTTGAGGTTGGAGCTGAGGCACCATCTGATCGCGAATGGGGCCACTGATCTCGAGACGGCGTCTCGTGTTGCGATTTCCTTGGAGATGGATATGCAGAGGACTCGAGGACCGATCAGCCAGGGGCAGTCTGTGTCAGGTCGCAGCCAGCAGTCGGCTACTCAGCAGCAGGGTTTCTTTCAGTCTGCGTCGGGTGGTTCAGGAGTACCGGCATCGGCAGCTTCGGTGACAGGATCTGCGTCCTTTGGCACGAAGGTCAAAAAGTTCTTCAAGAGAGGGTTCGGCAAGAAGAAGTCCAAGGATCAGGGGCAGGCTTCATCGGGCAGTGTGCAGCAGCCGTTTCCTTTGCAGCGACAGGGATCGGTGGGTGGATCGCGAGGATCTTGTCCACGGTGTAGTGAGACCCACCCAGGCAGGCAGTGCACGGCGCCGATCATCTGTTTTCGGTGTGACCAGCCAGGGCATATGGCGCGCGACTGTCCTCAGAGGCCGCCGCAGCAGCAGGTTTCCCAGCAGCAGCAGCAGCAGGGACAGTATCCGCCGCTACCCAGGTCAGCTAGTGTGGGAGGCAGGCAGAGAGCTCGTGGCCAGATCACGCACTTGACCAGGGCAGAGGCAATGGCGTCGCAGCTCGTGGAAGGTACCGTTCAGATTTTGGGTTGTGCGGCTCGGGTTTTATTTGATTCTGGCGCGTCTCATTCGTTCATTTCGGAGGATTTCGCGTCGAACGTCGAGGAGCCGGTGACCCAGTTGTCCTGTGATTTGGCTGTGGAGTTGCCTTCGGGTGACTTTATGGTCACTCCGTATTGCTTCGACCAGGTTCCGGTGTGGATCGATGGGCGGAGTATGCCAGGCAGGTTGTATGCGTTGCAGCTTTGGGATTACGACGTGATTCTAGGCATGGATTGGCTCGAGACTCATGGAGCGGTGGTGGATTGTGGGATGAAGAGGGTCTACTTCCAACATCCGAGCAAGAGGACCTTCTATTTCCAAGGTATCCGTTCCGCCTCTTCTCGATTTCTTATCTCTGCTATTCGAGCCCGTCGATTGCTTGATTCAGGTTGTCAGGGTTTTCTCGCGTCTGTGGTTGTGTCTGACCGGATGGAGCCGAATGTCGAGGACATTGCGGTGGTGTGCGAGTTTCCCGATGTTTTTCCTGAGGAGTTGCCTGGATTACCTCCCCAGCGGGAGATCGATTTCGTGATCGAGGTTGTACCTGGTACGGGACCTTTGGCGAAGGCTCCCTACCGTATGGCCCCCGCGGAGTTGAGGGAGTTGAGGGCGCAGTTGCAGGAACTGTTGGCCAAGGGGTACATTCGTCCGAGCTTTTCCCCTTGGGGTGCGCCCGTGTTGTTCGTGAAGAAGAATGACGGTAGTCTGCGGCTATGCATTGACTATCGGCAGCTGAATGACGTGACCATTAAGAACAAGTATCCGTTGCCGCGGATTGATGACTTGTTCGACCAGCTTCAGTCTGCGCGAGTGTTCTCGCGGATTGATTTGCGGTCCGGTTACTATCAGCTGAGAATTCGCGAGTCCGATGTGGAGAAGACTGCGTTCAGTACGAGGTACGGGCATTATGAGTTTCTGGTGATGCCGTTTGGGCTCACCAATGCCCCAGCAGCCTTCATGGACTTGATGCAGAGGGTGTTCCACCCGTATTTGGACCAGTTCGTGGTCATTTTCGTGGATGACATCCTTGTTTATTCGCGGTCTGCTGAGGAGCATGCGTACCATTTGGGTGTGGTGCTGCAGACGTTGCGAGATCACCAGTTGTATGCGAAGCTCAGCAAGTGCGAATTTTGGCTCAGTGAGGTGCACTTTCTGGGGCACGTGATTTCTGGTGATGGTATTTCCGTGGATCCCGCCAAGGTCGAGGCTGTGATGCAATGGCCGAGGCCGAGGTCGGTGACGGAGATCCGGAGTTTCTTGGGGCTTGCGGGTTATTATCGCCGGTTTATCCAGGATTTTTCCCGCATTGCGACCCCGATGACGAGGCTCACGCGGAAGGATGTGCCTTTCGTCTGGTCCGAGGAGTGTGAGCAGAGCTTTAGGGAACTGAAGAGATTGCTCACCTCGGCTCCGGTGTTGGTTTTGCCTTCTGGATCGGGAAGTTTTGTGGTGTGTACAGATGCTTCCGGCGTCGGATTGGGTGCTGTTCTGATGCAGCATGGTAGAGTGGTGGCTTATGCATCTCGGCAGCTAAAGCCCCATGAGGAGAACTACCCTACCCATGACCTTGAGTTGGCGGCAGTGATCTTCGCGCTGAAGATCTGGAGGCATTATCTGTACGGTGAGAAGTTCGAGGTGTTCACTGACCATCAGAGTTTGAGGTATGTGTTCTCGCAGAGAGATCTGAACCTCAGACAAAGGCGTTGGATGGAGTTCATAAAGGACTATGACTTCACCCTGTCTTATCAGCCGGGCAGGATGAATGTCGTCGCCGATGCCTTGAGTAGGAAGGTCGTGATCAGTACCTTGATGCTGAGGAAGTGGAGGCTCTGGGAACAGGTGCCCGAAGTATCTTTCAGGCTCAAGATTCCCCAGGAGCCAGGGTTGGCAGTGCTTGCGAGTCTGACTGTCACTCCTGCTATTCGTCGTCAGGTGACAGAGGCTCAGCATGCGGACCCTGAGTTGCCCCGGATTCTTGCGATGGCTGATGTGGAGCTTGGCGAGGACGGTGCTGCGAGGTTTCGTGGCAGGCTGTACGTCCCAGCGGAGGAGCAGGTTCGTCGTGCGGTGTTACGCGAGGCTCATGGGAGCAGGTACACTGTGCACCCGGGTGCGACGAAGATGTATCGGAACTTGCGGAGGCAGTTCTGGTGGCCTGGCATGAAGAGAGATGTTGCCGAATTTGTGGCCAGGTGCCTGATCTGTCAGCAAGTGAAGGCGGAGCATCAGCGACCAGGCGGTACTCTCCAGCCCTTGGATGTTCCTGCTTGGAAGTGGGACCATGTGACCACGGATTTTGTGGTGGGGTTGCCCAGAACCCCGACTGGGCAGGACAGTATTTGGTTGCTGGTGGATCGGCTGACGAAGGTGACGCGGTTGCTACCGGTCAAAGTCAGCTGGAGCGTGCCTAAGTTGGCTCGTCTTTATGTGGAGCGGATCGTGCCGTTGCATGGGGTTCCCATTTCGATCGTGTCGGATCGGGATCCGCGCTTCACTTCTGGATTCTGGAGGAGTTTCCAGCGAGCTCTTGGCACGGAGTTGGCATTTAGCTCGGCGTATCATCCGCAGTCAGATGGTCAGTCTGAGAGGACCATTCAGACTTTGGAGGACATGCTGAGATCCTGCTGCCTGGAGTGGCAGGGGAGTTGGATTCATCACCTACCGTTAGTGGAGTTTGCCTATAACAACAGCTTTCATTCGAGCATAGGCATGGCTCCTTATGAGGCATTGTATGGGCGTCCTTGTCGGACTCCACTTGATTGGTTTGAGGTGGGTGAGCGTGTTTTGACGGGACCGGAATTGGTGCAGCAATGTGTGGATGTTGTGCACCTGGTTCGTCAGAACATGTTGGCGGCCCAGAGTCGGCAGAAGAGCTATGCTGATCGTAGGCGGCAGCCCCTCGAGTTCGCCGTGGGCGATCATGTGTTCTTGAGAGTTTCTCCGATGAAGGGGGTGATGCGTTTTGGACGGCGTGGGAAGCTGAGTCCCCGCTATATTGGTCCTTTCGCGATTGTGGAGCGCATCGGTGAGGTTGCTTACCGGTTGCAGTTACCCTCTGAGTTGGCGTCGGTGCATGACGTGTTCCACGTCTCTATGTTGCGGAAATATATGCCCGATGACTCTCATGTGCTCGAGTTTTCCGTTTGGCCTGAGGTGACTCCAGATCTTTCTCTCCCAGAGTTTCCGATCCGCGTGGAGGATAGGCGAGAGCAGCGCCTGCGGAACAAGGTTATTCCCTTGGTCAAGGTCGTGTGGCAACGACACTCTGGTGGTGAGGCTTCGTGGGAACGTGAGGACGAGATGCGTCAGCAGTTCCCGTACCTGTTTGAGTGAGTCTTCCTCTTCTTTCCCCTTGGGTTGTTCTCAATTTCGAGGACGAAATTCCTTAAGGGGGGAGGGCTGTAATATCCCGGACCTTTCGGATCCTTCTTCATGGGTCCCGGATCTAGTTTTCGGAGCGTCCGGCTCCGTTGTGTCCGAAATTTCGTTTCGGACATCTTTCGTGTTCGGATCGGCGCGATCCGGAGTCGTTTCGGAGGCCCGGAGGCGTTCCGCGGCTTTTTCCGCGCGTGTTTTCCGATTTCCGGTGTGTGTTTCGGCTTTTTCTTCGGACGCTCGCTGCGGGCGAACCGGGCAGTTCCCCGAGGCACGAGTGGTACCGTTGCGATCGGTGCGTTCCGAGGATTCCGGAAATGTATTTTTCTAATTTTCGGTATTTTTCCGAAAAATCGGATTTTCTATATATTCCCATTTTCTTTTCTTTTCTTTTTCTTCTTTTCTCTTTTCTTCTTCTTCCTTCCTCTCTCTCCCTCACGCGACCGTGGCCGGCTCTCTCCCTCCTTCTCTCCCGTTCGACCGTGCCGACCCCCGTTCCGGCTGCAGACGGCGGCGGTGCGACGGCGCGAGGACGTGGGTGACGTGGTGGCGATCGTGCGGGCATACGGCGAGCGTGGGAGGCGTGGAGAGGCGAGATTCTAGCGGCGTTCTTCGCGACTTCGAGCTCGGATCGGAGCGTTTCGTCGCGGACCGGAGGTAGGGTGACGTTCCTTAGCCTCATGTCTTCCGTCCCCGTGAGTTTCAGCTCGAGACGAGGTCGAGAGGGGTTTATTTTGAGCCGGGAAGGGTCGATCATGCCGCGGGGTGAGTTCGTCCGATCCATCGTTTTGAGCCCCGATTTCACGGTTTAAGGGCGTAGGAGCATGCTAGGGGGCTTGGGGGTTCTTCTCTCGCCATTTCCCCCTCCGTGGGGTTTGTTTTGAGGCCGATTGGGCGATTCCGGTGAGGTTCGCCATTTTCTCGCCGGTGAGCGATGTGCGGTCGAACCAGTGGCCGCACAACCCCTATGCGGTTCCGTTCGGACCGTTCATCGGCTCGGCGCGCTTTGGGTGAGGCTTGGCGCGCAGTGGGCTTGAGCGGTCTATCGTGGGACCGCATATCCTAATGTGCGGCCCCACAGCTACCGCCCAACCCCAAGGGTTTTGACCGTTGGTTGTGACCGTTGTGCAGTGCTCTGGGATGTGCGGCCAGGAGCTGACCGCATAACCCCCTTGCACGGCCAGGTGCTGGCCGTACATCCCCTAGCGCTATGGTTGGATGTGCGGTCTGGCCCTGACCGCACAACACCTGAACGGCTAAGCCGTAGCCGCCCTTCCCCAAGTGCGGCTAAGGACTAACCGTCCAGTCTTTTTACCGTTGGGAGACGAGCGGCCAGGAGGTGACCGTTCTTCACCCACGTGCGGTCAAGAGTTGGCCGCACATCTGTTTGAACGGTCCTGTGTTGGCCGTTTATCCGTCGTTTGGACCCTGAGTGGAACGGCCCTGATATGACCGTTCTAATCCTTGTGCGGTCCCTGTGTGACCGCACATCCCTGAGCGGCCCAGTGTGGACCGTTCAAGGGTACGGGTTGCGTCGGTGTGTCTCTCGTCGTACAGAGTGTACCGGGAGATGTTGTTGGCAGCTGGTCACCGTGCGTCGGTGTTGGTACAAGGAGCGTTCCTCGTACCTGCAGTTGCACCGTTGTTTTCCGAGACTTGAGAGTCTACTCCTTCTGTGACCCTCCACTAGTCGTAGCCTACTAGTACGCGTGTGCTAGTCGCACCAGGGAGTGGTGTACGGGCTGACCTTTAGAGACGGTTTGTGGACCGGTTACCGTTGGGCCCCACGTCTTGCAGCCAGAGTCCGGCTGAGGGGAAAACCGGTCAGAGGGCCAGACCAGGGACGCGCGGTCTGTGTGTGCACACGTGGTTGGGGGCGGTTGGACCCACGTCGACGGGCGTGACCCCAGCTAGTCACTTGTTGTAGTTACTTGTACGGTGTTTGCGCCTCGGGTAGGACCTACCATGTCAGGCGGTTCACCTGCGGTGCGGTGTAAGACGTCAGGGGACGCTACCGGCTGTGCTTCTAGTGGGTGGTACTCCTGTTGAGTACGGAGTGTCAGACTGTCAGTCGTGTGTTTCCGACCTTCGGGTTTTGACGGTTCGACCGTTGAGTTTCGGTCTTCTCGTACCGTGGCACGTGTGTCGGTTTGCGTGCCGTTAGGGTCTAGTTCTGTAGAGTACAGGGCTTTCCTTTCCGAGGTACCTTTCTACCGCTAGAGTAGTGGTTTCTCGTTTTTCGAGGTAGGGTTCGAGTGATCCCTACTGAGTCTTGTTCCGAGACTCATTCCCTGCGTGTTTTCACCGTGTTTCAGGTGAGGCGCCACCTTCGGGGAGCGTGTCTGGAGCGCAGCGGAAGCGTGGTGCGGGTGCCCAGAGGTAGTGCCAGAGGTCAGAGCCGGGGGATGCCCCGTGTAGCTGTACTTTTCTTTCTTGTCACTGTACTAGTCGTGGACTACTGTTGCTGTTGTTGTTATTTTATTGTGGACCATGTAAAATGTTAATTCATTTCCTGCTTAATATCATAACTGTTTAATTTCTGCAATTATTTGTGATGCTTGTGTAGTTTCCACACCATCCTTTTAACCCTTCCGAGTCTTCGGGCTCGTGGGTGGCGGTGCGAGTCTCGGGTTATCGGGCCTTCCCGGTAATCGGATTCTCGGGTCGTTACACTAGGGGTCCCCAGGGGTCTTCCCCTTTGATTTTCCCCTCTCCGGTGGAGGCATGGGGGCGTGGTTGAAGTTTTTGGGCTTTCCCGCCGTTTTCACCGTCGGGTGCGTGTGACGGTCCTTCCAGGGACCGTAACACGATGTGACGCGCATGGGAGAGGCCGTCACCTGCCCTTTGTTAGCCTTCGGGGTCAGGGACTGTGACGGTCCCACGATAGACTGTAGACACGCCATTCTTGACGTCTCCTGAGAAAGTCTCATATTACTATACAACGTCCCGCGACGGCTTACGCATTTCGAATCTCTTAAATACTTCCTTTTCTTGGGTCTTCTTCTGCCTTTTCCGGCATCCGGAATCCTCTCGTCACGGCATTCGGACGGCATCAACACAAGTCAGACGCATCAGGAGGTTCCGGAATCAAGAAGGGTGTCTGCCAGGCGGCCGCCAACGCCTGAACTGAGGACCCGGGTGGGTCTTAATGGGGGCGTCCAGGCCCCTGGACGCCCCCATTCTTTTAATTTTTTTATTTGTTTTTCAGAGCCCCAAAATAAATAAAAAATATATATTAATGGAGGCGTCCAGGACCCTGGACGCCTCCATAAAAACTAATATAAAAAAATATGTAAAATGCTAGTTGGCATAAAAGACAAAACATAAATAAAAAAATATATATTAATGGAGGCGTCCAGGCCCCTGGACGCCTCCATAAAAACAAGTATAAAAATTAAAATGTCAGCTTTGGCATAAAAACAAAACAAAATAATAAAAAATAATATATTTATGGAGGCGTCCAGGCCCCTAGACGCCTCCATCAACTTCCTCACGGGCGCCGCCCACCGAACGACGGTTTGTCGTGTGTGAAAAAATCCAAATTATGGAGACGTCCAGCCCGCTGGACGCGCCCATTTCAAAATCACGAGGCGCCGCTCACAAAACCACGCGTTGTGTCAAACCGTGTGCGGCCGTCGGTGGTGTTCGGTGGACCTGTTAGGGGCGTCCGGGCCCCTGGACGCCTCCACAAAAATATTTCAAAAAAATTAATAAAAAATAGAATAAAATATTATTTCGGCCCTGATGGAGGTGTCCAGGGTCCTGGACGCCTCCACCCTCCGGAGCCCTATAAATAGAGGCCCACCCCCTCAGTTCTGGGAGAGCTTCGAAGAGATCCGATAGGCTGCCGGAGCCCAGAGGCTACCGGAGTCATTTTCTAACCCGTGGGGTCTTTTGTAGGTGGAGGTTCTGCCGGCTTCTCGGGTGCCCACGCTCGCGAGAGGAAGGTCATCTTCATCCACCGCGCTTCCACGCCATCCCTACGCTGCCGGAGCTCCGCCGGATTTTACCATCGGCACATCCAATAAGTCAATCCTTTCCTTTTCTTCTTAGTTCTTTTGTATTCATCATCTCGCATCATCCATCCCCCTTCATAAGGGCGCCTCTTCTTATATACTTCTTGCATCCATCATCTCATTTTCCTCCTACTCGAGTCCGAGAGGGGTTTAAAAGACAACACCAATCAGGTGTGTGTCTTGCCATCATTTCGTTATTTTTATCGCAAGGATTTGAATACTACACCTTCATCTTTCTAATCCACTCGTTACTTGTTTGTCGTTGTTTTGCAAGGGTACCCAAGGAAAGCCCTCTCCGTCGGCCGGCCGAAGGGGGAGGAAGAAGCAACCCGCCATCTCCCGCTCTTGAGGTAGGCGCGATCACTTTCTTTATTTTGGGGTCTTTCGGCCCCTGGCGATCACATCTTGTTCTCGAGGCCGCGGCGAGTCACTTCCCCAATGGCCATTTAAATTCCCGTTCTTATACTCTCTTTATATTCTGTTGTATTCTGCTCATATTCTCGAGGCCGCGGCGAGTCACTTCCCCAATGGCCGTTTAAATTCCCGTTCTTATATGTTATATTCTTATCTATTCATATTCTCGAGGCCGCGGCGAGTCACTTCCCCAATGGCCGTTTAAATTCCCGTTCTTATATATTATATTCTTATCTATTCATGTTCTCGAGGCCGCGACGAGTCACTTCCCCAATGGCCGTTTAAATTCCCGCTCTTTATATTCTCCTTATATTCTGTTATATTCTTATCTGCTCATATTCTCGAGGCCGCGGCGAGTCACTTCCCCAATGACCGTTTCAATTCTTGCTATTTAATTTCTGCACCATTCCCGTCCCCCTGAGGTCGCGGCGAGTCACTTCCCGCTATGGCCGTTTAACCCCCATATCTTGCTATATAACATTTGTCCCGCTCGCCCCACTGGAGCAATTTCCCGTGGTGGCCCCTTCTCTTTTCTCTTATTTCTGTGTTGCAGCAAACAAAAAGAAGGAGCCCGCGCGCTCCGCGTCCTCTTCGCACCCCGAACCGCGTGACGTCGCTCACAGATTGGCGATCACAGTGGGACCTCTACTGCTTCCTTTCGGCTACCCTTGCAAGTTCGGCACCATCCGTGCCTCTCCACCTTGGCGCCCGCGCGCGCCCCCGTTGTGCTCACGGCAGCACTGTCAGTTTTGATTGGTTGTTTGTTTATTATATGTCTGTTATTTCTGTTGTTTTCTTACTCCATATCTCTGTCAGCATTTCATTGCATGCATCCATCCCTCTTTTCTATCCTTTTTCCGTTTTTTTGAGGATCACCCTTTCCCGGTGAAGGAAGGACTCTCCGTTTGAGAATTCCTCTCAACGGACTAGAATCTCCTCCATTGGGACCTCCGTAAGTCCCCGACATCGAAGAATCTCCTCTTCGTTCACTGGGCTGGTTGTACCATTGAAGTTCCCCGGAGTTAGTCATTTCATTCGTGGTGAGACGAGAGACCCTAGCTGACACGGCGGTGAAACAAAAATAAACTAGGGTCCCTATTTTGTGTGAACTTCGGATCTCGCTAAAAACACAAAAAAATCATCAAAATCAAAACACAAAAAAGGCGTAAAGGCATCCACTTGTTTGATAATCTCTGCTACCTGCTTGCTAGTGTATGTTTTTGCGTTCTGGGAAAACTGTGAGCATGGCTCACGAGTCTTTTGAGGAAAACCACCCTAGTCGTGGGGTACTCCATTAAGGCTGCCTGGTGGGATGTGGATCTTTGAAGAAGCTCAAGGATGGAGATCCGAGCATGCGTCTTGTCCAAATGTTTTAATAGATCATACTGTGTTCCAGGGATAGCTCTTTCTGGTTGTTCTCCATCATCCTTCTCTGGCTGAGATTGCTCAGGATTCTGACTGTTGTGGGGGAAAACCCTGTGGAAAATCCTTCCACTCTGGAGCACCATTGCCTGCGGCTTTTGTACCTCTGTGGGGGTAGCAGTGAGTTTTAACAGAGGTTTGAGGGGTAGTGGTGGAGGAATGGTCGATGAAGCAGGGGTGATGACGGGAGCAGGGATTCTGATGAGGGGTTTGTTAGGTGGAGGCATGGTGGAGGTAGAGGGGATATCGCGCGGATTATGAAGGATAAGGGGTCTGGAAGGTGGAGGTGGAGACGAAGTAGAAGTGGGTAGGGCTTGAAGTGGGCAATGATTTTGAGGTGGGCGATGAGTAATGAGTGGTTTTGAAGGCATTAGTGGTGATACGGTGGAGAAAGACGGGGTTATGTACGGTTGACGGATGATAAGGGGTTCAGGAGGCGTAGGGGTAAATGTGGTAGAGGTGGATGGTAAAGTGGGGGAGTGGGAGAAGATGAGAGGGTGTGAAGGCGTAGTGGAGAGTGTCGGTTGATAGGAGATCAGGGTACGGATGAGAGGGCGTAATGGTAGTGGAAATGGTGAAGGCGATACTAACGCAGGTTGATGAGAGAGAGGTGCTACCCGGGCAAAGCAAGGGTGTTGCGTGATGATAGGATTGGCGGTAGAAAGAATGGAGGTACTTTCCTGGTGCCACACCTGCTCTCTCCCGACTTCCGGGAAGGAGGAGATGGGGTTAACCTGATGATTGGGCTGTTGGTGCTCCGGTAATGGATTCTGGATTATGCCCATGTCGGGTTGTTGTTGTGGGGCCTGCTGAGGCTGTTGTTGTTGTTGTGGTTGCTGCTGCTACTGCTGTTGTAACTACTGCTGTGGCCTATGAGGAGGTCTCCTAACCTTGAGAGCCGTGACGTATCGTCTCATTTCATCCCAATCTATTTGATGTTCATCATTCATATCGTGGATGTAATCTTTGAAATGGAAGTAGTAATCTACTGTGTGTCTTGGCTGTCTGTGGTAGACGCAATATTTGGAGGTATCAACATTTGGGGGCCACACGGGCCTTTCTCTGGGTAGGGCGAGTTGGTTTGATGCCATGAGGGCATTAAAAATGTCTGCTAAGGTTTCTGGCAATGGTGGATAGTAGGCTCTCTTGGGACCGAGCGGCCTCCTTTGTTACTGTTGGGGACCATAGTTCCCCGGGGGTGGAACTTGGTTGTACTGAAGCGGTGGTTGTTGTTGCTGAGGTTGTGGTTGTTGTTGCTGGGGTTGACGTAATGGAGGCATATTATCCTGGGGTGAATTATTTTGGGGTGGAGGACGAAGAGGGAAAGGACTTGGTTGGAGGGGAAGTCGGGGCATTTGTGGAGGCCTTGGGTTGACTGCATAGTTGGCATTGTTGACCGCACCCACTTGCTCATTTGTCACGACCCCTTCTGTGGCTCCGCCCGGGACACCAGCGCCTGTCTTTCTGACTACTTTGGGCTTCGGCGACTCAAACATGTTCATAATGGGGGAGTCTTTTAACTGGGTTTGGATGTATCGGGCCCTTTCATATAGAGTTCCTCCATTGTAATAAGTTTATTCATAGCCAGGACGTGTCTGAACTGTGGGGTTGCATTAGACACAATCATCTTCACTTGTTCGGGCTCGGAGAGGGTATCCCTTATTCTTTCCGCCAGAGACCTCCATCTATCAGCATAGCGGACAAAATCTTCATCGGGCTTCATCTTTTCGGCCACTAGGTCGGTAATGGAGAGTGAGGGACCGACCCTATCCCTATATTTCTGCAAGAACCTTCTCTGGACTATTTCAAAATTCTTGGCGAAAAAAGAATGAGAAAAGGGCAGAAAACTTGGCTTACGAGTTGTGATTGGGCCCTTTCGCTGAAGTGCGCTTCGAGGTCCGAAAGCCTCCTGGAACTACTACCACTGGATCTGCTTCTCTTCGAGGAGTAGGAAGATTCACCCTCCATCCAACTCTCGGAATTTTGAACTCCTCCTCTCCCGTGAGAACTTGTGCTCCTCGAGTTAGCTCTCGATATACCTGGGAGGATAAAAGGGACACGAATTTATAGAAACGGAAGGAGTGCAGGCCAAGATTGCCTCCATCACCTGTTAATGATAGCCCTCGCGATAAGGCACCTGCCATGCGGTCCCGTGTGTCACTTCACCAATCGCACAGGGTGATTGATTGGACGAAGAATATGACGACTAGCACTCTATGTTGTCTAGGGATACCCTATCATGTTTTGGAGGACGTCCGCAAAATTTGACGCAACATCCGGGAGAAGGAACTAGGGCCGTCATTATTGACTTCGACGGCAGATTCCCGTGGAAAATGGTCACAACAAGACGCGATTCTCTGTTTAGGGTGGAGTATCGGCAGACCCATCACATGGGAACAGTGCGAAGGAGAAGAAGTGTAGGGAAGAAGGAACGCACAAGAGAACAAACGAGCAGCAGAAAATCAAATCACTCCCTTCATAATTCTACATGAGCTGTCAAAAACATCATAAACATAAGGAGGAGGCAAGTCCACCAGCTCGCCGATGGAGACGCGCTACGAGAGAGCGCGAGAGTTCGGGGAGCGACTGCGTCAGTCTGGTCGCTTTGCCGCTAGTGGCTTCTTTGCCACACCAGGGGAGGAGCAGCGGGTCACTGCTGCGGAGCAGGCGCCAAGAGGCGAGGCGGGTGCTGCTGTACGAGGATCCCAGAGGCTTCTGAGGGACCCGCACTTCAGGGGTGAGGAGGGGAGCGCCCAGAGAGATGAGTGATGGTGAGGATCGGCGAGCTGGTGGACTTGCCTCCTCCTTATGTTTACGATATTTTTGACAGCTCATGTAGAATTATGAAGGGAGTGATTTGATTTTCTGCTGCTCGTTTGTTCTCTTGTGCGTTCCTTCTTCCCAGCCTCCAAGGTGCGGCGACGCTGCTCGACCGAAGAAACTAGAAAGCTGCCCACAGAAAAGGAACCGGACTGACGAAGTCGCGTCCCGCGCTCCTTTGCCCTCTGATACCGCTCCTCACTCTCCCGAAGTTTCCCCTCCGCCGTGCCAAGACTCAGTCGGAGCTCCGACACCTGGGCCACCAGAGCTCTCCTCTCATCCCAATCTCGATATCGCTCTGCCATCCTGTACTCCCTTTGTAACTGCTGCTGTGGCCTATGAGGAGGTCTCCTAGCCTTGAGAGCCGCGACGTATCGTCTCATTTCATCCCAATCTATTTGATGTTCATCATTCATATCGTGGATGTAATCTTTGAAATGGAAGCAGTAATCTACTGTGCGTCCTGGCTGCCTGTGGTAGACGCAGTATTTGGAGGTATCAACATTTGGGGGCCACACGGGCCTTTCTCTGGGTAGGGCGAGTTGGTTTGATGCCATGAGGGCATTAAAAATGTCTGCTAAGGTTTCTGGCAATAGTGGATAGTAGGCTCTCTTGGGACCGAGCGGCCTCCTTTGTTGCTGTTGGGGACCATAGTTCCCCGGGGGTGGAACTTGGTTGTACTGAAGCGGTGGTTAGTGATCGCGCCTACCTCAAGAGCGGGAGATGGCGGGTTGTTTCTTCCTCCCCCTTCGGCCGGCCGACGGAGAGGGCTTTCCTTGGGTACCCTTGCAAAATAACGACAAACAAGTAACGGGTGGATTAGAAAGATGAAGGTGTAGTATTCAAATCCTTGCGATAAAAATAACGAAATGATGGCAAGACACACACCTGGTTGGTGTTATCTTTTAAACCCCTCTCGGACTCGAGTAGGAGGAAAATGAGATGATAGATACAAGAAGTATATAAGAAGAGGCGCCCTTATGAAGGGGGATGGATGATGCGAGATGATGAATGCAAAAGAACTAAGAAGAAAAGGAAAGGATTGGCTTATTGGATGTGCCGATGATGAAATCCGGCGGAGCTCCGGCAGCATAGGGATGGCGTGGATGCGCGGTGGATGAAGACGACCTTCCTCTCGCGAGCGTGGGCACCCGAGAAGCCGACAGAACCTCCACCTACAAAAGACCCCACGGGTTAGAAAATGACTCCGGTAGCCTCTGGGCTCCGGCAGCCTATCGGATCTCTTCGAAGGGCGGTCTGGACCACGGCGAAGGTGCCCAAGGAGGGACGCGCCAGAGCACGGAACGGCGTCTATGGAGGGGGCAGGGCCGCTTCGGGCCGCCGAGGGACCCGAGGGGCCCGATGTCACGGAGGGAGGTGAACACGGTCTGGTAGGTGCTTGGTTTTCTCCCTCTTTGATCCATTTTGAGTTTTGAAGCAAGCCGTGCTAGGGGGGAAAGGGTTCGGCGAGTGTTGCACTTAAATGATGGACGCGTCCTAGACAGGGGACGCGTTCTTTTTGACTGATGTGGGACCCCTTTCTTGGTGCAGGACATGGCGAGGACCCCGGGCCTGGCCGATGAGTGGGCGAGTGCGGACGAGCCGAGCCCCGTCAGGAGGGAGAGTCGCGGCAAGGCGAGGCTCGAGGACTGGCACGTACGTCTCCCTGGACAGCAAGGGAGTGTATTGGTGCAGGACATCGCCGACTTCCTGCGGCGGCAGAGAGAGAGTTATGCGGGGCTTCCCCAAGCTGGGGGCACGCGTGGCATCGGCGGCTCGCGCGCCCAACTGTCAGAGGCTAGGCGGCAGCTGGCCGTCGCTCAACATGAGCTGTCGCTCCTGGTAAGTTACGTGCCGCACTTTTATCTTCAGATTTTGGAGTTTCACTGACGGCCGTTGTTTATTTTATTCCAGCGTGCCCAGCAGACAGCGACGGCGGGGATGATTGGTGGCGGCCCTCTCCGTCGGCCGGCCGAAGGGGGAGGAAGAAGCAACCCGCCATCTCCCGCTCTTGAGGTAGGCGCGATCACTTTCTTTATTTTGGGGTTTTTCGGCCCCTGGCGATCACATCTTGTTCTCGAGGCCGCGGCGAGTCACTTCCCCAATGGCCGTTTAAATTTCCGTTCTTATACTCTCTTTATATTCTGTTGTATTCTGCTCATATTCTCGAGGCCGCGGCGAGTCACTTCCCCAATGGCCGTTTAAATTCCCGTTCTTATATGTTATATTCTTATCTATTCATATTCTCGAGGCCGCGGCGAGTCACTTCCCCAATAGCCGTTTAAATTCCCGTTCTTATATATTATATTCTTATCTATTCATGTTCTCGAGGCCGCGGCGAGTCACTTCCCCAATGGCCGTTTAAATTTCGCTCTTTATATTCTCCTTATATTCTGTTATAGTCTTATCTGCTCATATTCTCGAGGCCGCGGCGAGTCACTTCCCCAATGGCCGTTTCAATTCTTGCTATTTAATTTCTGCACCATTCCCGTCCCCCCGAGGTCGCGGCGAGTCACTTCCCGCTATGGCCGTTTAACCCCCATATCTTGCTATATTACATTTGTCCCGCTCGCCCCACCGGAGCAATCTCCCGTGGTGGCCCCTTCTCTTTTCTCTTATTTCTGTGTTGCAGCAAACAAAAAGAAGGAGCCCGCGCGCTCCGCGTCCTCTTCGCACCCCGAACCGCGTGACGTCGCTCACATAGACCGCCACTTGTAAGTGACGCGCCTGGGAAGGGCCGTCAGGGACGTTCCGACCGTTGGCTAGTGACCGTTGCTTTTGACCGTTGGGGGTCTGCGTGTGTAACGCGCATGGGCAGGCGCGTTACATTCGCGTAACGCGCCAGGGCAGGCGCGTTACTTCCTGAGTCACCCCCAGGTTTGAGGGGCGCGTAACGCGCTGGGCCAGGCGCGTTACGTTCGCGTAACGCGCTGGGGCAAGCGCGTTACATCCCGTTTTCACGCTGGGAGCGTGAGGCGCGTGTAACGCGCCAGGGCAGGCGCGTTACGTTTGTGTAACGCGCTGGGCCAGGCCGTTACTCCCTGCGTCCCTTAGGCAGTGTAACGGCCTGCGTTAGGCCGCCGGGTGAGTGTGACAGTCTCGCCTAGACCATCACAGCGCTGTGACGGTCCTGGGGTGGACCGTCAGGCGCCTGGTTGCCCCGAGACGGTTGCAACCCCATTTTTAGTCCGACTGTGGCCACCGTGCGACGGGACCGGTGCGTGGGGTGGTCCCCGTGCATCGTCGGATGCGGGCATCATTTTCCGTGACTTGAGAGTCTACTCCTTCAGTGACCCTCTAGTAGTCGTAGCCTACCAGTACGCGGTACCAGTCGCACCAGGGAGTGGTGTACAGGCTTACCCTGAGGACGGTTTTAGATTGGTTTCCGTCGGGCCCCTCGTCGTTAGCCAGAGTCCGGCTACGGGGGAAAATCGGTCAGAGGACCAGACCTAGGACTCATGGTCTGTGTGTGCACACGTGGTTGGGGGCGGTTGGACCCACGTCGACGGACGTGACCCCAGCTAGTCACTTGTTTGTGGTTACTTGTACGGTGTTCGTGCCTTTGGTAGGAGCTACCACGTCAGGCAGTCCACCTGCGGTGCGGTGTAAGTCGTCAGGGGATGCTACCGACTGTGCTTCTAGTGGGAGGTACTCATGTCGAGTGCGGAGTGTCAGACTGTCAGTTTCGTGGTTTTGACCTTCGGGTTTGCCGGGTCGACCGTTGAGTTTCGGTTGTCTCACCGTGGCACGTGTGTCGGTTTGCGTGCCGTATGACCTTTAGTTTGTAGAGTACAGGGCTTTCCTTTCCGAGGTACTCTCCTACCGCTAGCGTAGTGATTTCTCGTTTTACGAGGTAGGGTTCGAGTGATCCCTACTGAGTCTTGTTCCGAGACTCATTCCCTGCGTGTTTTCACCGTGTTTCAGGTGAGGCGCCGCCCCAGGGGAGTGCGTCTGGGGTTCAGCGTGGTGCGGGTGCCCAGAGGTAGTGCCAGAGGTCAGGGCCGGGGTATGTCCCGTGTAGCTGTACTTTCTTTTCTTGTCCCTGTACTAGTTGTGGACTACTGTTATTTTGTTATTGTTATTTTGTGGACCATGTAAAATATTAATTTATTTCCTGCTTAATATTATAACTGTAACGACCCGAGAATCCGATTACCGGGAAGGCCCGATAACCCGAGACTCGTACCGCCACCCACGAGCCCGAAGACTCGGAAGGGTTAAAAGGATGGTGTGGAAACTACACAAGCATCACAGATAATTGTAGAAATTAAACAGTTATAATATTAAGCAGGAAATAAAATAACATTTTACATGGTCCACAATAAAATAACAACAACAGCTACAGTAGTCCACGACTAGTACAGTGACAAGAAAGAAAGTACAGCTACACGGGGCATACCCCGGCTCTGACCTCCGGCACTCTCTCTGGGCACCCGCACCACGCTGCGCTCCTGACGCGCTCCCCGAAGGTGGCGCCTCACCTGAAACGCGGTGAAAACACGCAGGGAATGAGTCTCGGAACAAGACTCAGTAGGGATCATTCGAACCCTACCTCGTAAAATGAGAAACCACTACTCTAGCGGTAAGAAGGTACCTCGGAAAGGAAAGCCCTGTACTCTACAGAACTAGACCCTACGGCACGCAAATCGACACACGTGCCACGGTACGAGAAGACCGAAACTCAACGGTCGAACTGCCAAAACCCGAAGGTCGGAAACACTCGACTGACAGTCTGACACTCCGTACTCGACAGGAGTACCACCCACTAGAAGCACAGCCGGTAGCGTCCCCTGACGTCTTATACCGCACCGCAGGTGAACCGCCTGACGTGGTAGGTCCTACCCGAGGCGCAGACACCGTACAAGTAACCACAAACAAGTAACTAGCTGGGGTCACGCCCGTCGACGTGGGTCCAACCGCCCCCAACCACGTGTGCACACACAGACCTTGCGTCACTAGGTCTGGTCCTCTGACCGGTTTTCCCCCGTAGCCGGACTCTGGCTACCGACGAGGGGCCTACGGTAACCGGTCCACAAACCGTCTCGAAAGGTGGGTGCCCGTACACCACTCCCAGGTGAGACCAGCACCTCGTACTGGTGGGCTACGACTAGTGGAGGGTCACTGAAGGAGTAGACTCTCGAGTCACGGAAAACAACGATGCAACCACAGGTACGAGGAACGCTCCTTGTACCAACACCGACGCACGGTGACACAAGCCGGAGCCACCACCTCCCGGGACCCCACGGCACCCCCACGTGTAGCCCCCACATGATGCCCCGCATCAGTCGGACTACGGGTCAGCACAGAGATCGAGACTAGCTCGTCCGGGATTCAAATCGGTAAAGAAGGGGAGTCGCGGTCACCGGAGGACCGCCTCCTGTGGTAGCGGTCGACCCAGGACCGCTATCACCTGGTTGCTGTCGTCCTGGAACCGCGACCACCCTGGTGCGCGAAACGTGAAAGCGGTCGCGTGAAGACCGCCTTCACCTGGTAGCGGTCTCCTGGAGACCGCGACCAGACTCCAACGGTCAAAAACCCGTCTCGAAGACCGTGCCGGACCCCAGGCTGAAAGCGATCGCCCCCTGACCGCCACCAGCAGTCGCGAGACCGCGACCGCCTGCCAACAGCACAAGCCCCAACGCTCGAAACCTTGATGAAGGCGGTCCCCACCTGACCGCTACCTGATGAAGGCGGTTACTGGTGGACCGCTGTCATCCCGAAAAACCGAGAACTGCCGGGAACGGCTAAAAACACCATTCCACGCCCCCATACCTCCACCGGAGAGGGGGAAATCAAAGGGGAAGACCCCTGGGGACCCCTAGCATGATTCTAGGCCATCAAAACACGAATCCATGCATCGAATCCATAGATCGGGCGACTCTCCCCAAAACATGGAAAAACCCCAAACATGCTCAAACAAGCCCCTCTCGGCCTCCCCTCGGCCTATAAAACACGGGAATGATCGACAAGAGGCTAAGGAACGTCACCCTACCTCAATGGAGCGAATGCTCCGCCGAATCACCCACGAATCACGAAGAACGCTTTTAGAACCCTCGCCTCCCCACGCTTCCCACGCTTGCCGCACGCCCGCACGATCGTCTCGATGTCACCCACGTCCTCGCCGCGTCGCACCGCCGCCGTCTGCAGCCGAAACGGTGGTCGCCGCGCTCGAACGGGAGAGAGGGAGAGAGAAGAGGGCGGCCACGGTTGGGGAAGGAAGGAGGAAGAAGAAGAAGAAAGAGAAAGGAGAAAAGAAAAAGAAAAAGAAATGGGTTATATAAGAAAATCCGATTTTTCGGAAAAATACCAAAAATTAGAAAAATACATTTCCGGAATCCTCGGAACGCACCGATCGCAACGGTACCACTCGTGCCCGGGTGAACCGCCCGGTTCGCCCGCAGCGAGCTTCCGAAGAAAAGCCGAAACACACACCGGGAATCGGAAAACACACGCGGAAAAGCCGCGGAACGCCTCCGGGCCTCCGAAACAACTCCAGATCGCGCCGATCCGAACACGAAAGATGTCCGAAATGAAATTTCGGACACAACGGAGCTGGACGCTCCAAAAACCAGATCCGAGACCCACGAAGAAGGATCCGAAAGGTCCGGGATATTATAATAACTGTTTAATTTCTGCAATTACTTGTGATACTTGTGTAGTTTCCACACCGTCCTTCTAACCCTTCCGAGTCTTCGGACTCGTGGGTGGCGGTGCGAGTCTCAGGTTATCGGGCCTTCCCGGTAATCGGATTCTCGGGTCTTTACAGGAGCACTTCTATTGGCCTGGCATGAAGAGAGATGTGGCCAAGATTGTAGCCCAGTGTAGGACATGCACGATGGCCAAACATGTCAAACAGAACACTGGTCTCTACACTCCTCTCCCCGTTCCTGATCGACCATGGGTTGATGTGAGTATGGATTTTATCCTTGATTTACCTCGCACTACTCACAAGCATGATTCCATCTTGGTTGTCGTTGATAGGTTCTCTAAGATGGCCCACTTCATTGCATGTTCCAAAACATCTGATGCATCTAGAGTAGCCCATTTATTCTTTGATGAAGTCGTGCGTCTGCATGGTCTCCCTCAAACCATCGTGTCTGACCGAGATGTCCGGTTCACTAGTTACTTCTGAAAAATACTTTGGCACCTAGTTGGCACCAAACTCAAATTCTCCACTGCCTATCACCCACAAATCGATGGACAAACAGAGGTCGTCAATAGGAGTTTAGGGAATCTCTTGAGGTGTCTCGTAGGGGATCATTCGGGCACTTGGGATCTTCTTTTGCCCAGAGCCGAATTTGCATACAACAGTTCGGTCAATCGGTCCATCGGTATGAGTCCATTTGAAGTCGTGCATGGCTACAAACCTAAGAAACCTGTGGATCTCATTCCCCTTCCCCTCGAGTCTCGGATGTCCAAGTCAGCTGAGGAGTTTGCAAAACATGTCAAGAGTCTGCATGAGTCAATTAGCAGGCAAATCAACCTCAGTAATGAGACTTATAAAAAATTGGCTGATTCGCATAGGCGTCACCATGACTTCCAAGAAGGTGACATGGTTATGGTACGGGTTCGACCCGAACGACTCCCCTCGGGAGCCGTTAAAAGTTGCAAGCCCGTAGTGATGGACCCTTCCCAATTCTGCGGAAGATTGGCTCCAATGCTTATGTTGTGGACTTACCTCCCGAATATGGGATTAGTTCGACTTTTAATGTGACAGACCTGGTGGCCTACAAGGAACCCATAGCGATTCCTAGTGACCTGTGAACGCACTTTTCATTAAGATCTTGCTTTTATTTGTTTGTTGGGTTTTATTAAGTACGTGGGCGTGCCAGTCACCGAAGTGACAATTTATTCGGGCTCCGGAGAGCCGCGGGTGCGCTCGATCTGACTCGGTCAGACGATTGTGTGGTTCGTGTCGGGACCAAAACCCGCCGCGCCATAAAGGTCACGGCATCATTTACATCCCCCATACGAGGGAACACCCTTGATTAATCGCCGGGATTCAGGGCCTCATGGCCAAGAAATCAATTGCATGGACGGTCTGTTACGAGGTATTGAAATCCTCACGCAAGGGCGAGAAGAAAACCATTCGCAGTCATGTCAGTCGTGTACTGACCATTTAATGTTCGGACGAATGTCCGGCTCGAGAAAATCACAGTTGTCGCGGGAAAACCGGAACGCATGTATGCCGAGGTACGGCAAATTTATTGTTCGGAAGAGCGGAAAACGTTCGGCTGAGCCTCGGTTGGAGCGGTCAAAAACCAGTAAATCTGTTGGCCCGGTGCAAGAGCAAGCTGCGACCATACTGCGGTGGCCCCCCGCGGTCGAAACAAGACTTGCATGAGCGTCATTAATATTTTCGGTGCCAAGGGGCAACGAGGGAATATCCCTTGAATCGGCTGAAAAGCCCTGTGCCTAGGGAAGCGGACGTTCGAAACGTGTCGGTCATTCGGGAGACCGTTTAATATTTGGACGGGTGTCCGGCTTGAGAATATCATAATCGTCACAGGAGGACCTGGAACACATGTATGCTGTGATACAGCAAATAAATTATTCCGAGACACTGAAAACATTCAGTCAAATCTCGGTTAGTGTAGCAGGAAACTAGCGAATTTATTGGCCCGGTGCGAGATCGAGTCGGGACCATACCGGGGGCGCCTCCCGCGGTCCAAACGGGGCTTGCGTGGGCATCATTAATGTTCCCGGTGCCGGAGGGCAACGGGGAAGAGTCCCGAGACTAGATTCCAAAACCAAAACATGTTCGAAGGAAGCGAGCTATAGGCCGAGGGTGTGGGTCAGACAATGACCATAATCGGGACGGACCCGAGATCCAAGCACAGCCCACAAAGGCCTTATTGATATTCCCATGTATAGGGTCCGGGGATGACATGAGCCATCTCGTTCTATTCAGATTTCTGTCGGTCACTTGCGGACCACTTGATATTCGGACAAGGGTCCATACTGAAGGTGCGACGTGGATAGGAACAACCCCGTACAAATGTATGCCGAGTTTGCGGCAATTTCAATGAAAGGGCAGGAACGAATCCTGATAGGGTGAATCCGATTTGACGAGCTATCGACCCGGAGCAATACTGGGTCACGACCACGTCGGGGTAGGAGCCGTCGGCCATGTTGGTTGCTCACGGGTTTTTTCATGTTCAGACACAGGTCCGTAATAGAAACGCGGCGAAAACCGAGGTGAACTCGTTCAAATGTCTGCCGAACGTGCGGTAATTTTAGTAGTGGCTCGGAAGGGATCCGGCCTGAGAAACGAGTCCAGTTTAATCGGAATGTCAGCCTGAGGTGAGGTCGGGCCATGGCCATTTCAGGATAATTCCCAAGACTCAGGCCCAACCTGGAAGGGCGGCATTGTTGTTCCTTCAGCATCGGGTCACGGGAGAGACGGGGCTGCAACATAGATTTTACCATTTTCTTTATCTGGGCTTTAAATTATGTGCATATATATTTTATTACTTATTTCCCTTTTGTGTATTTTTCTTGAATGATTTATCCATGCTGTTTATTATTATTATTATTAGAAATTTTTCTCACCATTATTATTACTATTTCACAATTTTTGTTTGTTTTATACATATATATATACAAATTTATTTAGTCATCGTATTTTTTATTGATTTATTACTATTATTATTACTATTATATACTATATATTACACACATACTTCTGGGGGGAATGGACCACTGAAGGGCCAAAAGGGGACTGAAGGAGCGTGCCGGTGAAGGTCGTAGGCAGCGTGCCGGCGAAGGCGGCATAGAGAGTGCGCCGGGCAAGGGCGACTGAAGGCATGCCGGCGAGGGTATCAAAGAGTGCGCCGGATAGAGATTGGGCGGGGTCGGTGCAGGGTGTGCCAAGGCTGAAGGTAGGTCGGTGCAAGTCTGGGCCGTCAGCAGGTCGGTGCAGCCTGCGGGCTGAAGTCGGTGCAGCTTTGGGCTGTAGAGGGGCAAAGTCCGTACGGCATGCAGGACAAAGTCTGTACGGCATGCGAAGCAAAGTCTGTACGGCCTGCGGGGCAAAGTCTGTACGGTCTGCGGGGCGAAGTCTGTACGGCCCGCGGGGCGAAATCTGCACGGCCCGTGGGGCGAAGTCTGTACGGCCCGCGGGGCGAAGTCTATACGGCCTGCGGGCAAAGTCTGTACGGCCTGCGGGCTGTAGAGGGGCAAGGTCTATACGGACGCGGGCAAGGCTTGGACAAGGTTCGTGTAAGTAAGGGCTGGGTCTGTGCAAGGCCTAGGCAAGGTCTGTGCAATGCCAATGCATGCAAGGGATCAAGTCGGTGCAATGCTGACTAAAGTATGTGCAGTGTTTGGCTGAGGTCGGTACAACTAGGAGCAAGGTCCGGGCAATCCGGGGTTGAGTCCGTGTAGAGTCAGGCTAGACTGTGAGGAGGTTGGTGCACGCCGAAAGGATGCAGGACGAAGCCTAAGGAGGGTAAGAGGCTGTATCGGATAAGATCGGGGCTAGTGTACCACCGGAAACGCCAAAGGAGGGTGTACCGCTGGAGGTCGGCTGGGGTGTGCCGCTGAGAGGGTGGTAGAGAGTGTGCCGCTGAGGGGAGGAAGGAGTGTGCCGCTGGAGGATGGAAGAAGTGTGCCACTGGAGGATGGTCAGCGGTGTACCGCTGGAGGTGGAGTCCAGGGGGTATACCGCTGGGCTGAAAGGGAATGTGTTGCTGAAGCCAAGGAAGAGTGTGCCGCTGAGAGGCCAAGGGAGTGTGTCGTTGAAGGCCAAGGGAGTGGATAGGTTCTTGTTGGCCTATGAAGTTCAGATGGGGGAGGTTCGGATGGCCGTGTTCTGAATTCTTCAGTGAGTGGCTAAGTCCGGGGCTATGTTTTAGCAGTCCAATCCTTCGAGCCATACATTGTTCCGTTTGTCCCGATTGGGATGTTTCATTTATTACCTGATCGTTTATTAATTACTTCTCTTTGTCTTTTAACATAGTATTACTTTTAATAAAAAATTCGATAGCATCTCCCCTTGATCCGGGGCATAAGGGAGATAAAGGGAACGCGCCCACATGGAGTGGCGGAACCCTACAATGGGAGGTGCGTGCCAATGGCGACAACACCTTTTATAAAACTTCGGAAAGCCCGGAAGAAACGCTGAGTGGGAGACGCCTCTGAGACTGGATAGGGTCTACTGGGGGTTTAGTCAGGGCGTGCCGGCCAGGGATGAGCACAAGGCGTTTGGGAGGTGTACAGGGCTAGAGAGATTGGGTGTGCCGCTGAAGGCACCGAGGAAGGGCATACCGCTGGAGGCTGCTGGGGGTGTGCCGGCCAGGGTTAAGCGGCAGGTGTGCCGCTGAGGGGAGGCTAGGGGTGTGCTGCTGAAACCCCAAATGGGTGTGCCGCTGAGGGAGGGTGCAAGTGCACCGGGGCTACTAGGTTGATCAAACCCATAGAAAACCTCGGAAGGAGGGGGAAATGGCCCAAGGGGGGGGGGCTAGCACGGATTAAGGCATTGGGCCTTGCAGGGAGAGATTCGTGGCCCCAGACCACTCAAGCTGGTGTGGCATCCGGGAGAAACCATCGACACGAAGACTCAAAGTAAACGCCGGAGAAGGGAAAAGAAATGGACAGTCAAGAACACGGTGGCACAAACCAACGGAAGCAATAGAGAGCCCAAGGAGGGCGACTTTCATTCATAAAAGAAAGGGAACGACCGTGGCCGGTCGAATACATTGCAAAGCATGCTCGAGCTAAGACTGTGAGCAAGAGAGAAACAAAAGAACCAAAGAAAAGGGGGGAGGGGAGAAGAACAAAAGAGGAAGAAGTGTTGGGGATTGAAGCAGGGACGACCGTCCACTGCTCTTTCCCCCACTCCCCCCCCTTACATCAAGCTCTCTCTCTCTCTTCCTCTCTCTTTTGCCCGGTGGCCGTCGGAGAACCCCCCCCGCGCCGGAGCCCTCCTCCTTCTCTTCTTCTCTTCTTTTCTTGCGTGTGTATGTCTCTGCCTCCCTTCGTCTCTTCTCTCTGTGTCCTCCCCCTCTCTCTCTGTCTGTGTAGGCCTCTGTTTATCCTCCGTCTCCTCCTGTGTCTCTTTCGTCGGAGCGAGGGGTTCTTATACCCCTGGTCAGGCTGACGACTGTCAAGGACGGGAGTAGGTGGGGCGAGGACAGCCCAGCAAGGTCCAGGCATGGGCCTGCCATGCTTTCGCTGCGCGCCGAGGGCTACGAGCGTTGACCGACGTGGATGGGCCGAACGCTGTACCGCTGGGGGTTGAGGAAGGCGTGCCGCTGGGGAGCCTCGCAGGTGTGCCGTTGAAGGCCATTGCAAGTGTGCCGCTGAAGGCCATCGCAAGTGTGCCGTTGAAGACCCAGGAAGGTGTGCTGCTGAAGGCTTGAAATAGTGTGCCGCTGAAGGCTAGCAGGGGCGTGCCGCTGAAGGGCCCAGGAAGGCGTGCCGCTGGGGGCTGAAAGGCGTGCCGTTGAAGGGCACGGGATAGTGTGCCGTGGAAGGCCAAAGAGGGTGTGCCGCTGGGGCCAAAAAGGCGTGCCGTTGAAGAGCCAAAGGGGCATGCCGCTGAAGGCCGCTAAGGGGCGTGCCGCTGAAGGCCACTGAGGCCGTGCTGCTGAAGGCCACCAAGGGGCTTGCCGCTGAAGGCCACTGAGGACGTGCTGCTGAAGGCCACCAAGGGGCTTGCCGCTGAAGGCCACTAAGGCCGTGCCGCTGAAGCCCTCAGGGTGTGCCGCTGAAGGGTTCAGGGGTGTGCCGCTGAAGACCACTGAGGCCGTGCCGCTGAAGGCCTAAATAGGCAGTTCTGAGCTCGTCGTGAGCGCGAGTTGTGGCCCACCCGATTTTCTTCGAGACCTATGGATTGGGTGGGGGGGGGCTCGGTGGTTGATTTCTCTTCACTGTCGTGACTCCGGAGACGGCTTCACGGTAGTTTGTGCGTGTTCGGGAAGTCCGGATGGCCCTCTTCCACGTCGTTTCTTTAGTTGAAGCTATCGTTAATGTTGGACTAGTCGGGGCGTACGGGAGTGCAATTTTGCGTGTCCACATGACCCTTTCGAGCCTTCTCCTCCCATTGAGAGTGAGCCCACCCCTGTGCGTCCCACAGCCTCGAGAGTACCGCGCGAGCACATTGAGAGGATACTGGATGAGCAGGTGACCAATACACGGAGCGGATATTGGATGAGCAGGTGACCACTACACGGAGCAGGATGTACCAGCGCTACCTTGTTCGCTGGCGGGACCGTCCACCTTCTGATGATTCCTGGATCAGTCGGGAAGATCTCCAACGCCTCGATCCAGATCTGCTAGAGCACTACCACAGCAGTGTCCCCCCTTACTCGACGGAGTCGAGTTCCAGCCACCCCGGGAGGGTTGGTGGGGACACCGGGTCCACTACCGGGTCCACTACTCGGAGCCGACGCCGCACCGCCCCGACTGCACCGAGCTTATGGCTCGGATATTCGATTGAAGACTCGGCATACTGAGTAGATATACTTGTGTGTATTTATATGTCTTTGAGTATTGAGTATTTGTACGTGTGTAAAATACATATTTTACTACATGTATTTACTTTTTATTTTATTAGGCAAGGCTGGTCAAAAGTTATTTGTATTTTAATTTTGTTAAACCCACTAGTCAAAGTTAGGTGGGTGGGTTTTGTTTTGTTAGGCTAGGGTATAAACACAATTAGTGGAAGTTAGATGGTATCTATGTTATGGCTTTCTTTCCTATATAAGGAGGCCAAGGGATGTGTTACGAGACATGAATGAAGTGAATGAAAACTTTGAAACCCAAGGTGCTTTGCCTTTGTGTTTCCCCCCTTCCCTCTTTCTCATTTTGTGAGTTTGAGTGTCGCCCGGTGTGAGACCGTCCGGCGTGAGGCCGAGCTGCGCGAGGTAGCAACCTATCCGTTCCCGTCCGTGCCGTCAGGAGTTACAGTCGATCCATTTCCACGTCGCCGCCGCATCAGGAACCTTCCATGATCGAAACGAGCTCCGAAGCTTACCTAGATAAGGATCAAAAATCGAAAGAGAGAGTTTTGGTCGGACATGGTTTCCTACTGAGAATGCGCTCAGAAAGAGCACCGTGATCTTCAAGAACGCGTTGCCACGATATGCCGCGATATGGATTGACCGGTCAAAGCCAGAAGGTCAAACCGTCAAAGCTCTTAAGAACGCGCCATACGAGTTGAGCGCGATAACGCCACCAAAAGAATAAGTGTCCTTGTGAGAGGTCGTTGAATCGATGGTTTAAAGAAATATCGCCCTTGCAAAAGGTCACTCAATTAATTTAAAAGGAATTGCGCCTTTGCAAGAGGTCGCTTAATCAATATTTGAATTGGAACGCGCTATTACTCTATAGCACGATAACAGATAACGTGTCGTCAATGGTGAGCGTGTTAATGATGGATTGACCAAAGTCTCAGTTTGATATCCAGGACTCAAAAGTTGAATCCAAGGGCTAAAAAGGGAGAGAGATGTCTCACAAATAGACCAGAAAATCAACCAATTAAGGACCAGTTGGGGCGTTAACAAAGAGAACAAGAAAATGACTCAACTTACAGGCCGAAAACGGGCGTCTACAATGGGGTCTCTAGTGGTACTTTGTGTGAGCACTTTCAACATTCTTCTCAAACAATCAGTAAGTATGTAAATCAAGCCATCCTTGCCATCAATCATTTGAAGGAAGAATATATTCAACTACCCACACCTACATAAGTTCACGAGTGTCATCCCTACATTCATGGCAAAGAACGCTTCTACCCTTATTTTAAGGTGAGTTCTTTTGATTTAGTTATTCCACCCCACTCCATTGGTACCTTAAACTTACCAATGCCACTTTGTGGTAGGATGCCATCGGTGCCATAGACAGCACACACATTCCTACAAACGTACCAATTTCAGAGCATGACCGATTCTGCAACCGTAAGCAATACATTACACAAAATGTAATGGCTGCTGTATCATTTGATATACTTTTCCAGTATGTGTGTGTTGGATGGGAAGGATCGGCTGCTGATATGCGGGTGCTAAAGTGAGCCTTAGATGAAGGAGGGTTCTGTGTACCATCGGGGAAGTATTATTTGGTTGATTCTGGATACGGAAATTCTTCATCTTTCTTGGCTCTGTATAGGGGAGTGAAGTATCATCTTGCTCAATTCTGTGGTCGTGTCAATGTGCCTTATGAAAATAAAAAGGAAAAATTCAATCATCGACATGCACAATTGAGAAACGTTGTGGAGCGCACATTTGGGGTCTTGAAGATGCGATTTCATACTTTGCGTGAGGGCAACATGTACCCTTGGCCCACATAGCGCAAGATAGTCCTTGCATGTTGTGTGGTGCAGAACATCATTCGTCGAGAACAGGGGTATGATTGGTACTTCAATCGGGTTAGTGATGAAGATGTGCAAGGAGATGATGTTGATGATGAGGATGTTCCCACTGTATCATTCATCGGCCACCTACATGTTGCTGCAGGAGAGCGCCTAAGGAATGAGATTGATAATAGTATTTGGGAGTCAGCATGAGACTTTGATATTTACTAGGATATTCCTTTCCTTACCATTAAATAGTGTGGGTTATGTAAGATTGTGAGATTGTAATATTTCTGCCCCTTCCTTTCCTTAGTAGCTTTAACATGGTGCAAACCTGAACGGAGGTTGTAACAGTTAAGGGTGGGACATTTAGCTAATCATCTATGTGTTACCTTTTAATTTGCAGGACAGCCACAACCCTCCCATCCCTAGGTTGTCATGTTGTTGGATAGTTGGATGGCAAGATTGCAACCCTTTCCAGCAAGCAACATTATCACTACGGGCTGGTTAGAGGGCTTAGAGGGTAATGATGAAAAATCTTATATTGACAATAACATTGTGAAGGTGATTGATTGTTTGTCACAGCAACACAGTCAATATCTTTACATAGTTGTGGAGGTTTCTCAGAGCACATACGCTGCGATGGGTATCACTTGTGAGGGCTGACATGTCACTCAACACCTTGCAATGCTATGACTGTTCATATTAGTCTAAGCCCCATACTTGCCAAAGCAAGTACATGTCTGAAATTTCAATGAACTGCTGATCATCCTCTCTTACAAGGTTATAATGCCATCACCTATTTTCTCTGTGATACCCTTTTATGTCTTGCGACTAGGACTGTGGGACACATGACCGATTGGTTTTGTCACTGTCTTCATGCAATGTCGAGGTATGTGGTTTTTTTGACTAACTTCAGGTGTTATAGTTGTACATATGCCAAGTGGGTTTAACTTTTTGTTGTGATAATCATTCATGAAGTTTAGTTTATTAGGATTGACATGTTCAATTATCATAAGCGCATGAATATGAGAACAGCCAAGGTGTGTACATGTCTTCCTATGTAAGTGCTGATTTGGATTCAAATGTGCATCGACCTGTTCATTATGCTCAACTTTCAGAAATCATCATGTGCATCGACCTATTAATAGGTTGCTTCTTCATGTGCATCGACCTGTTAATAGGTTATTTCATAATGTGCATCGACCTGTCCACAGGTTGCTTCATCATGTGCATCGACCTGTTCATTATGCTCAACCTTCAGAAATCATCATGTGCATCGACATGTTAATAGGTTGCTTCTTCATGTGCATCGACCTGTTAATAGGTTGTTTCATAATGTGCATCGACATGTCCACAAGTTGCTTCTTCATGTGCATCGACCTATACATGGTGCATGATATTTGTGGATATTTGGGTTACCTTTTATTATGCAGGCAAACCACACCCTCCCATCCCTAACGTGCTCATGCTGTTGGATCATTGGAATGTTATCTTTCCCCCTTTCCAGCAGCATGATCACTATATACGAGCTGGTTAGAGGGCTTAAAGGGCAACGATGAATAGTCTTATACTGACAATGACTAAATGAAGGTGGTTGATTGATTGTCAAAGCAACATAGTGAATATCTTTACACAGCTGTGGAGGTTCTTCGGAGCATATATGCTGTGATGGATTTCAATTGTGAGGGCTGACAATTGGGTTCACACCTGTTCAATGCAATGACTGTCCAAATTTTTTTCTGAGCCCGACATTTGCAAAAGCAACTGCCATTAACTTGTTGAGACGTGCATAACACCTTATTTAGGGTTACTATTACTTGACTTTTATGGATCTTTTCATCTTGCTGGAGTTACTATCTACAGATTGGGTGGATCTAACTTGTTGTTGTTGTGATAATCATTGACCAAGTGTACTTCATTACGTCTCACAGGTTCAATTGTTGGAAGTGCATCCATATGATATTTGTGAAGGTTTGTACATGTCTTTTTGTCATTCTGTCTCCACATGCCATGTGACCAGGTATCTGCCTTAGTCTGAGCCCCTTACTTGCCAAAGCAAGTAGATGTCTGAAATTTAAAGAACTGCTGATCATATTTGTTTACAAGGTTATAATGCCACCACCTATTTTTTCTGCGATGCCTTCACATGGCCTGTGACTAGGATTGTGATCCGTCTGAAAAATGAGTTAAGGTGATTTGGTGTGTTTATACTTGTCTGTGGGTTTGACAGATGCGGCACTCCTATTTTCTGTCAGAGTAAAGTTTCTCTTATGCCATTTAGAGACATGACATGTGTTTTTGTCATTCTCTCATATTTGCAATGCCCTGAAAAACTTTTTTTCGATACGTGCATAACACCTTATTTAGGGTTACTATTACTTGGCTTTTATGGATCTTTTCATCTTGCTGGAGTTCTATCTACAGGTTGGGTGGATCTAACTTGTTGTTGGTGTGATAATCATTGAACAAGTGTACTTCATTAGGTCTCACAGGTTCAATTGTTGGAAGTGAATCCATATGATATTTGTGAAGGTTTGTACATGTCTTTTTGTCATTCTGTCTCCACATGCCATGTGACCAGGTATCTGTCTCCACATGTCATTTTGTCATTCTTTTTGTACATGGCTTTTTATATGTTTATTTTTTTGTCATATTGTTGCCCTCATGATTTTTAGTTAATTTTATGCATGCATGTTTGTAATGTCATTGCAACCGGCGGTTCATCGACCAACCTATTTGCAGTATGCTTTTGATATATGCTTGATTTTAGTTGTAGAGTTTGGGTTATTGCTTGACCTTTTATATGTTTATTTCTTTATGTCATATTCTTGCCCTCATGATTTTTACTTGATTTTCTGCAAATCTGTTTGCAGTATCATTGCAGCCAACAGTATCATTGCAGCATCTTCTCTAGTCAGAGCACTGCTGCTATGCTTGTAAATCTTTACTCGATTGCTGCTTTGGTTACTTCGCGATTGCTTGAATGCTCGATTGTTGTTGGTGGTCTGAGAGATGACGAGGATTATGCCATTTTAATTTTGACTTCAGTGTAATAGTTGTACATCGGAAAAATGTGCATTGTATAGTATGCGAGAAATGAATAAGTGTACAATTAAGAGACAACTCTACATTTTGATCGGCTTTATTGTAACAATTGTAAACTCTACATTGTGAATAAGGTGTGCTGTATAAACACTGTAAACTTTACATTTTGATTGGCTTTATTGTAACCGTCCATAAACAGTGTGCTGTATGCATTGTAAGGTGATAAACAATGTCTTTGACCAACTTTTTTAATTTTCAATTTCAATGTGACTATTTGATGGTGAATATGGAGATGTACAATTCAATCCCATTTGAAACGATCGATCTCATTCATGTGCAAACCATGGTACTATATCTTCTCATATTTTTCTGCTCACTTGAGTATACACTAGTGTATGTGTTAATCGTTTGTGCGGTACACAACGGTGGGAGATAGCCATATGCAGGTCGTTCATCCATGCAACAGATAAAAGCCTGGTAGTTTCTTTTTGACATTTGGGTAACCGGTGGGGGATAGTTTGGATAATTTATTTGCCATTGTCGTCTCGATTTTTGAAGTTCTTATCAAAGTAGTCAGAATAGGGGGTCTTATTCTCCAATCCAGAGAACCACCTGAAATCTATCAATCTAGAGAACCACCGACAGACAGACACCACCCTAAGCACATACCTAAGGCAGACGGACTCGAGAGGATGGGCGGTCACAAGAAGGCCGCACAAGCCCCTGAAACCAGCGAGGATAAACGGTCCTGGCCTGGCCGTTCATAGGATGAACGGGCCCTGGTTCGACCGTCCAACCGTGACGGCGAGCAAACCAAGGGGTTGGCCCAATCTTGGCCTTCCCAGGCTCCATTCGTACCGAAACGAAGGGGATACGTACAGCCATGGACACACATACAATCACAAGGACTCTAACTGGAGTCAAAACGATGCACGGATCGCAAGAAACGAGCGATTCTAACGAAATCACCCAAATAGGATCACCAGACTTCCCGAGCTCCCCACGGTCAAACGGGACCGTCAAACGAGACGAAATTAGCGACTATGGAATGCTGACGTTCCAGGGAGTCCATTGACAGTAACTGATCCAGAAACCGTCAACATTTTTCGGCGAAGCCTACGAAACCCACGAAACCCCAACGAGCCCGATCTCGCTCGTTCGAGCATCAAACGACGTGCAGGGACCGGGAAAACGTAGAGGACGAGTGGGTGATCCATCTCCCTACCTCCACCGAAGAAATCGCGCGCCGAAGCGACTAAATCACGCCAAAAACCGCCAGGAACACGGACGGTGCCTTTCTTGGAATCCACCGAGGTATCGTGCCCGCCACGCTCAAACCGTCGCCTCATCCCGTGTCCCGATCACTCCATCGCGTCCTCGTCTCGGCCAGCTCCGCAACGGTGTGCACCCCGCGCCGAGAGACCCTGAAACGAGAGAGAACGAAGAGAGATGGTGAACGGTTGAAAATGAGGCATCCGAAAGACCTAACAAAGAGCCAATAGAGATCAAGGCATTACACTTCCATTGCTAATCCACCTAAGCTCATTTGATTAAGACTTTACCCAAGCATTCAAATTTTACCTTGTTCAAAATAGTGGCACTTAATATTAATTGTATCATGATTTTGGATAAGATGGCATGACCTACGAACAGGTTGAGCATAAGTATTTCTGTTGATGGGTGACCACTATGTTGGTGTTGATAATTCTACCGAGTCTCGTACTCAGCCTGTCACGTAACTTTTTTTAGGTGTTGAGCTATGAGGACCACCAATGGTTGTGTACTGCTGGCCATGAATTTGGGAAGCAAAGTAGGAGAGTGGAGTCTTTAGGTGCGGAGCTTATGTCTGGTGGTTGACTATGCGTGGCAGTATTGACCGATTTTTGTTGTCTTTACGGACCTGTGTATGCAGACTCTCTTGTAATTAATTATAGACTATAAATGGGAAATAGTCATTGTTTATCTTCTATTTCATAACGTGTGATTAATGATGGATAGTTTTATGTTGCGAAATACTCATGGTGTTACTCTCAGGTACATATACATTCGTTGGCACACTCCGTGTTTCCGCTTTAACATAGCGTGACACATTCACGTACACTAAAATAAATATTCTGGAGTACACTTAGTCCCCCGCTTCGCTTCACTACATGCTTTTTTTTGCTTGATTATTTTTGAAATATGTTGACTCACCGATCATGATTGGGAATATATTTTATCCCATATATAGATAAAAACTGTATTATCCAAAGGTCGGCCAACCTGCATAATGGTACAAGATAGAGTGACGTAGACAATGGCGAATCAAAAAATAACTTTGTGTTGGACAACATTTTATGATAGGATAAGATTTCACGTCGCAATGTATCCTCATATCAAAAAGCAGTGTATAAAGACACACTTATCATTTTAGTAACGGGTTAAACTGAGTTAGAGTGAGTTAATTGGGGTCAGGTGAATCACTCCGGGTAGGTCATTCACCCTTAACCTAACTCGTTATCAAAGTGGTCTTGAGAGAAGGAGTATAAAAACACAGAGAGACAAAGAAACCCCTCCACATTCAAGAGAGTTGAGAGCCATCCAATTAGCAGAAAAAAAAGAGTGTACCGCTAAGTGAAGAACCTATAATATAGGATCATATCGTGTATCACTGAGTGAAGAACCCACGATGTAGGATTGTATATATCTTGTTGTTCATTTATCTGTTTTTTTCTTATGTTGTACTCTTTTCATAACTCCTATTAGAATTTCAAATCGTCAAATTTCAATATAGGTGGAGAATTGTTTTTAACCCGCACACACCACTCTAGATAATAGTAGAGATTTTGTGTTTAAATCTTCTTTTCTCACTTCAATGAGCTATCATTATTCTCAACGGTGCATGTACCGGTGAGTTGAAATTGGATCAACAGTGAACTATTTTGGTGAGTCGACACCGTATTAACGGTCGCATGTGATGAATTGACACCTAAATAGCGAATGATGGTGAGCTAGCACCAATATTACTACCTATAACTTGGATTTCCTTAAGTTAGTGAAACCCATGGAAACGTAGGAGTGCGCGTGCACATTGGGTTCAAGATCTAACTGTTGGAAATCAAAGATCACAGATGCACTATTGAGAGATTTCTCTATCAGACGGATCAGCAGAAAAATGTGAAATTGAAGTTTAAGAAGATCAAACTCGGGTCGAAGCGCGATGTCGCTTTCTTTAGAGTCGTTTCGCCCTACACGGTGCAATAGGCTCCACGGCGAGACTTCTCCCAAGATACGACGACCTAAACGATGGCGGCGTAAAGGTGCACTCCAAGTTGCGACGCCGGGGCGAATACCACAGTGACCACTTCGAGATCTTGCAGAGGAAGATGACCGAGAGAGTAAAAATCGGAGGAAGATGAGTTCCTTCGTATGTGAACCCTCGGAAAAACTGCTAGCCTAAATAGACTCCCAATCAGAGTCTACAACGGTCAAGCACACGAATCGACACCCCCGTTCCCAAAGGGACGCGAGAGAGAGAATCTGAGGAGACGCGGAGGATACCCAAAAGACGCTCGGTCAAAAAATAAAATAAAATAAAGGTCGAATATTACTTACACACACGCACGACACGGCATCGGCAATGCAATACACGCGCGTGTGTGATATAGAATAAAACCCAAGGAGCCCACGAGCTCAAATGGCCCAACTACCATAGTATTCCCGAAGGAGAACACAAGGTAGTAAAGAGTCCCAACTATAAGAAGATAACTTTTCCCATCTTTCAACGTGGGACAAAACTACACAGTAAACAAAACTTTTATATTTTTAAAATATTAAATTCAACACTAACCACTATAAAATTATGAAATCACGAGATATGAACAGTTTTTCCCGTTTCTGATCCTGCTTTCGCCTAAAACCCAGACCATTACACCCCTCCCACCATGTTCTGTTCTTCATCTTCTTCCCTGTTGACCTCGCTGTCTTCAGTTCCCACAAACTTGTACCACGTCGCACACACCAGGTAGACGAAGAAATCCACAGCGGTTAGGGCTGCCAGGAGGAAGTAGAACCTGTCAAGGTGCCCCAGTTCAGATTCCTGGGAATCCACCCAGGTTTCCTCTCCCCTGCTGTGACCTTCACCACCGTGGTCACCACCATGCTGCTGAAGTAGTTCCCGAAGGAGATGGAGGCCATGCACAGGGAGCTCCCCAGGCTCTTGAGCCCGTCCGGCGCCTGCCCATTGAAGAACTCCAGCTGCCCCACGTACATGAGGACCTCCGAGACCCCTATCAGCGCGTACTGCGGGATCTGCCACAGGATGCTCAGCCTGCTCGGCTCCTGCGGCGCCCCCACCCTCCGCAACCTCGCCAGCTCCACCGCGCCCGCGGCCACCATGGCGAGCATGGCCACCACTAGCCCCGCCCCCATGCGCTGCAGTTCGCTAAGGCCCCTCGGGTCCCCGGTGAGCCTCCTCGCCGTCGGCACCAGGGCGCGCCGGTAGAGGATGATGAAGCCCAGGACGCTGAGGATGTCGAACGTCGACATGCTCGCCGCGGGGATGTGGAAGCCGCCGCCGAGGGCGGTGTCCATGTCGATCCCCTGCTCGACGAAGAGGGAGGCCATCTGGGTGAAGACGACGGAGTAGGTGATGGTGCAGAGCCATATGGGGAGGAGCTTGAGCACGCGTTTCACCTCCTCCACCTGGGTCACGGTGCAGAGGCGCCATGGGTTGATGGTTCCCGCGTCCACGTAGCAATACTCCTCGGCCGTCAAGGTCGCCGCATTGTCCAAGAACCTGAAACAGGAGATGGAACAGGGGACATGGGTGATGGGTCTTCTTCCCGCCACGGCCTGATGCTTCCCATGCGTTCAGACACTTACCTGAACTCCTGGGTGTGTGGGATCTTCCTGCTACCAGCAATGGCAGACTGTTTCCCTTCTACCTCGTAGAGCTCCTGCCCATCGCTGGGAACCGCGACCCCCCACTTCCTCGCGGCGGCAATAAACACCTGGGCGATGCGCCTCAGGGGGTTGCCGGAGGGCCTGAAGTGCCTGTATCTGGGTGTCCCTGCGTAGAATAGCAGCAGGGCGACAATGGCAGACGCCGCGGACGCCCAGAACCCCGCCGCCCACTTGCCGGAGTCCTCGTAGTAGACCAGGATAGTATTGGAGAAGAGGGATCCCGCGTTGAGGGCGAAGTAGAAGTAGCTGAAGAAGGTGACCTTGGAGCGGCCCTCCCCGGGGTCGTTCTCGTCGAACTGGTCGGAGCCGAAGGTGGCGACGGAGGGCTGGTAGCCGCCATTGCCGAAGGCGATCAGGTATATCGATATGTAGAAGACGGAGATGCCCATTGCAGACGGAGGTTCGCACTCTACCTTGCCATTTCTACAGCCCGTGGGCTTGACCAGAAGAAGCCATGAGGACAGTGATAAGAGCACCAAGCCCTGTTCATGGGTAGACCACAAAGGCCATGAAAAAAAAACATGAAAATCCAATTTGTTTTGTATATAATTCATAATTCAGACTTTGTGCGAACACAGTACCAGAACGAAGATGATCTGAAAGACTGCACAGGTTAGATACCGCCCCCAGTAGGAATCACTCATGAATGCACCAATGAGGGAGAAGATGTAGACAGTTCCTGTCCATTTGCTGACATTGTTAGCTGCATCAGCGTTGTCTTGCTGCAAGACCCGGGTCAGGAACAGCACCAGGTTCACTCCCACGCCGAAGAATGCAAGCGTGGCCAGGCCTTGGTTCACTGCGAAAGAATAACCATATGAATACATCAAACACGGGTTATATGCTTGTCTCTGAGAAATATGTTCAGGATATCACCAGGCACCATATCTCGTACGTCTACACGTCAAAAAATCCCAGCATTGTTCAAAACTTTGATGCACAAGTTGATCTCTCTCTCTCTCTCTCTAACTTGTTAAAACTACAAGCAGGGGTTCTGTTAATTTATAATACATCAAAAGTTGATGAGAAGGTCTTCATTCTATTCTTGTACACTGCATTGAGTCTGAGCTACCAAGTGAATTAGAGGGAGAAAAGCGAGTTTCCTTTGGCATGTAACACGGGTAAGGGACAAAGCATCTGGACATCATACGTTAAGTGATGTGAAGACGAGAAAAAAACAAAAATAGGTCAGAGGAATCTGAATTATGGGAACTTTCCATGCTATACGATTCCTGAGAGTTCTTTCTGTGTCTCTTAATTTCCTTGTCCAGTTAGGATATGGAGATTCTCTTGACACCTTGTGAGTGAGCTTCCAACGCCAGGTGCTGGTGTTCTCATGATATCAGGGTAGAGAGCCTTAGAAGGAAACTCTGGAGATTGGACATGATATATATCAATCTATTATTGAAGTATCGGTCATCCAATTTAAAACAACTGGCTACAAGTAAAATATGCTTTACTATTGCTTAAGCATGTACTAGGTCTTTAAACCGATCTGAGAATATTCTAATATGTTTCTTAATTCATACAACCCAACTTAATTAGGCTCAACTAGATGGACAAACAAATATGGGAATGCAAGACTTGTAAATATAACCAAGTCAACTGTGATTTGCGAGTGGAATAGACTCTGATTATCTCTTGCTAGGCATATTTTTATCTTCTTTGACTGGTGCAAGGCTTTTCTCCTAAATTAATACACCTAATTCCATGCTAGGAAATATAGAAATTCTCAATTGTAGCTGATGATTACCCAACAAGAGGACTGCTGAGTTCCACCCTCCAGACTTTCCTTTGATTGCACTGTTCCCTTTTCGATCCATGGATCCATCCTCCGTGATAGAAACCACACCCTTCTCTTCCTTCTCCATGGACAAGCTTCCTAAGTTTGCCTCTTCTGCCTGCTCCACACAAAAAAGAAAACCAAATTTGCTTAGAAGAGAAGGTGCAAAACTAATTAATCTACCATCACTTAACTATAGTGGCCTCTGTGGATACTTTCAGCATTCTATAAAAGTGGTCCTGGTCAGTTTGGGGAGGTGGAGGCTGACCTGAGCAGAAGCAACCTTCAACCCTGAAGCATCCATTGTCTGACAAAAGAAAAGAAGAAAGGGTTGCAGACAAGAAAAGCCCAGTTAGACTGGTGATCGACCTCAGCAAGCAAGAGTGTGAGGAAGACAAGTTACGAAGTATGGAAGAAGATGATTCATATTATGAAGTTGCAACGATTCGAGAGGACACAAACTATCAGAAAAAGCTACCAGCCTACCGCTGAAGGATATATTTCTTGGATTATTGTTTTGTGATCTCACTTAGAATATGCTACCCTAGGCATCTCTTTTCTGCCACAACTTTCTCGAACCTAAGCTTCTCAATCCAAGTGAATTCTATCATATCAAGTACAGCATGAGCAAACAAATGAATTGCAGCGTGAAGTAAGAACTGTAGCAAAAACAGCACAGTAGGCATCCTCAACAATATTTCCACTTGAAGAAAATCATATTAGATGGTACATATATACTACATAGTGTTGTGAACCATAGGATACAAAACAGCATGCTTACAAAACAGCATGAGAAAGGACAAACCATCAGAACAGCAAGATACAAACATTTAAACCATCAGCACAAAAGAATTGCAAAAGAACAAGCTAACCCACATGATCGAAGGAGGGAGCTGGGAGGATTTGAGAAGGAAACGAGGAGCTGGTGGTGCATATATAGGAGGGAACGGGTGGGTCATTTTCCAAGAATAAATGCAATGCAATGCAATAGGAGAATTCTGGGGGGGAAAGGCAAATGCTTGGAATTTTTTGTGGCTGGAAAAGGAGGATGATGTGTTCTCGGAGGGCTCTCCGCCACCACTAACATCATTTGCTGCGAGCTCCATCACTGGGCTTAAATACTCCTGGACAGCGATATCTTTCTGATACTAATTAAGTGTTTTCATAATTAAATTTCGTGTGCCCTTTATGACTACTCCCCATGCAGTTGGGAGAGAGCAGGTGAACAGCAAGAGCAGACCTTGCTTGCGTGTGCCGCACTGCGCCAACCATACATAAGAAGACATGTCACAAGGCGATCCTCCACGGCTAAGCCGTCTGGGCATCTAACTTAAGCCTCGAGTTGTCAGTTAAAAAAAAAAATACAAGTAGTCTCTCTTTGTCAATCTTCTTTTGCAGTTCTGCATGAAGTTTTTCCTACACTTTCTCCAACATCTTCATGTAAAGTGAGAGGCGTGACAGTTCTGAAAGCCGTGTTGCATCTGCCTCTCATCCCAACCTTAGTTATAGAGAACCTGTTTACTAACAGAGTTATGGCACATCACTGTTGGATGCCATTTGGAAAATAAACTCTACTTTTAAAGATATAGGAGAGATAACGGCGATAAACACTCTTTTCTTCTCGGAAAGCAGCTCTTGCGAGTTTCTCCCTCGATGTAACCTTATTTGTCTATGTTAAGAGCCCACCTTTGCATTCAAGTTCACAAAAGAACTATAATTTCAAAATCTTATTCTCATTTTAACTCTCATATAACTTTTAAAAACTGATGCAATTATGAGTTTTTTACACACACCATATAATCTAGTGTGTTATGCAAATGTATCAATGACGTTCATAAGTTGTCAAAAATTTCCCTGAATACTTTCGAATGGTTGTAATTGTGCACTTACGATTTTTATGTCGTCAACTTCAAAGAAATATTCCTAAAAGATACTGTAAAGGGAACTTCCCCCACTCCAAATACATCCCACTGGCACAGGCAAGGGTCCAGGCCCATTAGGGCAGAGGAGCCCCAATAAGGTCGCCCGGCTCTTTTAAGAACATTTCAGGCCCAATAAAACATTGTCAAAGTCATGCACAAACGGATGCAATGTTGGCCCCTAGGTCGACGTGACACGCACCCTGAGATTCAACTCGAGAGAATCAGATGGTAACTCGTTCCCAAGTTCGCCCAAGAGGCTTAAGAGAGCCGATTTGATCCTGAGTAGGAGGCTCATGGTATTAACTCAACCCCAACACTAATATAGGGAAAGAGTACTAGCTCGAATCCCGCAAGGGACATAGTCCACTCACAGGTGGAAGAGCCTTAACTCGACTGCAAGAGTCTTAACCCGCTCACCGGTGAAAAAGTCTTAGCTCGACTGCAAGGGCCTTAGCGGAAGAGCCTTAGCTCAACAAAAAGGGCCTTAGCCTGCCAATGGAAGAGTCTTGGCTCGATCAAAAGGGGTCTTATCCCGATCGTTGGTAGAAGAGCTTTAGCTTAATAAAAGCTGATGCGAAAAATATCTCGGAAGAACAAAACATATAAAGAACAACTAGGGGCTTGGGTGGCTACCCTGGAGTTTTATGTCAAGTTCCATTTCCTCCTAACAATTCTGCATTAAAGGTACATAAGGGAATCGATGTGTAACTCTTGAGACACACGTCCACCCCCCTTCCCAACAATAAGCACACCTTGAGAAGCAAGTGTTATCCCCAGATACTTCGCAATGATGCCACCATCTCAAGAGGAATGCCACCAGGTGGATGAAGGAAGTGTCGTCAATTTTCAAGGGGTCAAAGTGTCAGGTCTAGCAGATATTCACGCCTTTACAATGTCGCAATACATGTGATTTTATCAAAGCAAAGACCCATAAAAGATTTCTTCATATCTACTGTCATCACCACTAAGAAGGCCTATATAAGGAGATATCAGTGATCTCCTCCAAGTATGAAAAAATAAGGAGAGTAAAAAAGAACAATCTTATCATTTTCCATTTAGAGTTCAAAAAATGGAAGGAAGCACAAACGCAATCTTAATTTTCATTTCTCCTTCTTCCCCGTGAATCTACTTGCCAGTGATGACAGTATGGGGGCAATCCCCTTATTCTCTAGCTCCTTATCTTTTGTCACTATAATAGACATGCCTAGCCCCACTTGTCATAGAATCCATCCCTCTTCCCATACAAAGTTTGATGACTTGAGCGTCGGAGTGTTCTCCTAGGGAACATCTATCCCGGTGAGAACTTCACTTATAAGAAATGAGTTCGATGAGATCTTCTCAAGATAATAGTCATCCCCGGTGGTCCAATGGGAGAAGCTCGATGAGGCCTTCTCACAACCTTATCAACTGGAGTCGGTACTTGAAGCATCTCTGCCTCTGGTCACTACTTCAATCCCCGAACTGCCAGAGAAGGCCCACCTCCTCCCTCCATATGGGATGCCAGTAGGAGAGCGTTGCACTCAATCGATAATTGTGGGGTTGTAACTGCATGTCCTTGAAGCACATCATGTTCTTGCATCCCCTCTCATCCTCCCCTGCCATCCCGTCTCCCTCCAAGTCTACTTCAAGAAGACTCGAGCATATTGAAACCCTGAAATCCTTAGCTTGGGGATGAGAGAGAGAGCTTCCTCTGTAGACAATAAAAGGTAGTCCCCCTCCTGCCTCATATCTATATCCCTGAGAGTAAGTGGCTGATGCCTTCAACATAGCCGGATGATCGACTCCTGTAGAGTGCATTCTCCTTTAGGGAGATTTGCCCACCATCCCGCCACTTTGTACCCTGACTCCCTGAAAGCTCACCTTCATGACATCAAGGGAAGATCGTGGTGGTCAATCTGCTTCGTTGGACTATCTACTTGTGCGCCAACCGAAACGCCTCCGTAGGGATTTCCACTCAAACTTCGATCTAACGTAGGACTTTCCTCCATCTTCTGTTCCCTTCGACCATGACTCAACGACGCCCACCACTCTAGGAAGACCTGGGTGATGAGAAGTATAACCCAACGCAAGATCATCATCACAAGTTCCAAGTCATTGGGCCAACTCAGATTAGACTATTTTTTTTTCTAAAATCTACGTGTAAGACCCCAAATTCTTTAAAAATTTATTTAGTAAGTTATTTGTAATTATTCAGAATTTATTTGAAGTTATTCGAATTAATGAGAATTATCCAAATTAATTAGATTAATTAATTAATTAATAGAATAAGTCAATTTTCAACTATTTTCTAAAAATCCCCAAAAATCACATCTTGTAGAATTAATTTTGTTTAGCAACTTTGTCTTCTACATTTAAGCCTAAGAAAATCATTTATTATGCCGAATTAGTGAACTTAGTTTGCCGAACTTAACATTTAACTATTTACGGAATAGTATAAGTAAAAATCGACTACCTTAGAAAAATCTGTAAAAATAGTAAACATATTAACGTTGAGGTAGATAACAACTTTTCCTTCAGGCATTAAGCCATTGTAAATCCGTGGTAAGATCTATTTAGAGTTTAAACCCAAAAGTGCACACTTTTGACCCTTATCGAGCTCTATCCATTGGTGGCAAAAGCTCCAATTTTCATTAGGTATCCGTGGAGAAATCGAGCTTTTTGTGAGGTGCTGTCCAAGTGTTCTTCATCCTAGGGTTTGAGTTTTCTCTCTCCGATTTGAGGTAAGATCTAACAACCAAACTCTAATTAACTTATATGAAGTAATCAACATGTTATTATCTTTCATTTAACGTAGAAAGCCCCAAATTTCATTGAGCATGCATCGTGAATTTCGATTTTTGTAGAAGCATGTCTAGAACATGATTCATATAGTGTTCCTAACGTCAGAGCTTGATTACGGGCTCATTTTGAGTCATGTAACTTGATCTTCATGTAGCATATTATATATGATTGGATTCATGATCGTGTTAGCTTTCTTTTGACACCAAAATCCCCAAATTTGGTTTTGTATATCGAGAGAATTCGACGATTTAGTGGAAGTATGTCCTGAACTAGGTCTCCTTGTGTTCTTCATAGAATAGGTTGTGATTCTTGTGAATTCTGATGAAATTCGTGTTCCCCAAATTGTAGTTTTATGACCCTAATATGTCTAGCAAGATTCCTATGGCATGTGGTTTTGATTTCAACTCATTTGGACCCCATTTGGGCGAGTTCATGCGTTTTCCGGAAGCCCCGGCCGGTTCTGGGCTTGCAGTGGTCGACCCCAGGGGTCGACCCATCACCTGGCAGCCCAGGCCAGCCCGAGGGTCGACCCCAAGGGTCGACCCATGCGGCCCAGCCCGAGGGTCGGGGTCGACCCATCCTGCTCCCAGACCCCAGTTTTTCAGGGGTCGACCCCAAGGGTCGACCCGTACACCAGAAACCCGATTTTCTTCGTTTTTCGACCCGAAGATGGATCCGAATCAATGGAGAATCAACCCATTTAACTTAGACCCATTGAAATTATATTTTTGAAGAACTTTTGACCTATTCATGTACCCCCCTTGATTTCAATTTGCATTGGTCCTTTCTCGCAAACATAGTACAAAACACGATGTTTACTATCTCCATTACAACACTTACATTGGTTAAATAGAAACTCACTTAATTAATGATTAATGGTGTAATTAAAGCCCCTGATAATGCATTCTATTTCACCACTGTGAGAGCTTGTTCTTTACCTTGACAACTTGTTCTAGCTTGTTGGCTCTTTGACTAATACAAATGATAATGGTTAATCATGATATCTTAACTTGGTGATTAGGATTAATATGTTGATTAGCTTGTTTGATTGCTGCTGTTTTACAGCAGCGCAGCATGATTTACTCTTGTTGTGACTTGGTTTCGATCTCCTTGATGATTATACTTACCTTGAAATTCTGGAAATGAATCTCTTTCCTACTTGAAGTTGTTATGGCTACTTAGTTTAAACCTTGGAATTCTGGCCATAAACTGTGGAAGTCTAGATTCGTGGGATCTTTGATCCAAAGAAATCAATGCCTGTCAAACAATTAAGGACTCGGTCTAGTCCTGGGATGAGCGCCCGGACACTACGTGTACCCCCGGGGAGGTGAATGACTAGGTGTGGCATTTGGCACCAGTACTTGACATGTGTTAAATCTAGGACTGTCCACTACTCTCTACACTACTCTCTACATTACCTTCTACTACTTTCACTTTCCACTCTTCATTGTTCTATACTCTACTTGTTGTTACTTTACTTGTTGATTACTTGGACTTGGAAATGAAATTACATACGTGCTTGACATGACTTGAATTGTCTTGATATGGCCAACTACTTTTTATCGTTATCTCCTGTAGTAAATTCTTGTCTTACCATTCTATTCATTATATTTCTTGACCTTGCAAGATCTTTGAATTCTGTTTCGTGATATCACCGTTATCTTTTTATTGTTTTTATCATTTGTAGCATGACATTTTAAAATATAATTAAACTGTTAATCACTTATACATGTCTGTTATTTCCTACTGAGCGTCAGCTCATAGTTGCGTTTTCCCCCCTTTCCAGGCTTTTCAGGTGACGCACTTACCGATGGGGAAGGGCAGGAGTGATGTCTTGAGTGTATCAGTTCTAGTGTGTTAGTAGTGTGATATCTTACTTTTAGTTGTGTTTTGGAGAGCTTTTAGTCTCAGTCATGTTATTGAGTTTTAGTGGTTGTTATTCCAGTTGTAGTAAGTTGAACATGAGGTTATTGTATCAGTGGTGGTTTGTTAATGATCATTTAGTATTTCCATCTTGTAGCACTTGTGTATTATTTTAGATTAGTTTTTCCTCTCTCTCTTGCCAGCGTGTCTCTAACTGTACGTCCCGATATTTCCGCCTTGTTCGGGGCGTGACAGTTTAGTTGGTATCAGAGCCTAGGTTTCACATTCCTAGGTTTCCTAAGTTTTAGGTTTTCTTGCATTGCATCCCAATAATCGGTATATCAAAAGGTGTTGTCCGAACGTTAGGCTACGCCTATCGGGAAGGTCGCACACTTGCGTGAGTGGTCTTCGGACCGATTACCTCCGCCAGGTACCGAGTTTTTGGTCGTGTCTAGGTGCATTAGATCCCTAACCTTGTAAAAGTCTAGGACCTGACCTGGTGAGAATGGGTAGAAACTTGGGTTAAGATCGTTTCTTAATCGTGTAATTATTTATCTTGATTAAACCTAAGTAATCTATTTCTCGTGTAGATGGCAGCTGATCGTGCTGAATGGAGGAACCTACAGCGTACGGTGCAAGGCCTTACTCAGGCCCTTCAGCAAGTAACTCAGGCAGGAGCGGCACCGCATGGCACCGGTGATCTATACCGTAACTTCCGCGGAATGAATCCGCCTAGATTCGCTGGTTCGACTGACCCCGACCAAGCCGAGCACTGGCTAGATGAGATGGGGAGGATCTTTGAAGTTATGCAATGCACCAACCAGGAGCGTGTCCTTTTGTCCACATTTCAACTGGAACATGTTGCACGTACTTGGTGGGATTCTATCAAGGCAACTCTCGGTGATCGGCAAGTTATGTGGGAAGAGTTCGAAGAACTCTTCAACAGCAAGTATTTTTCTGATAGAGTGCAAGAGAAGAAAGCGGCAGAGTTCGCGGCCTTGAAACAGCGAGGTTTGTCCGTGGCAGAGTATGAGGCTCAATTTGCACGGCTTTCTCGATATGCTACACATCTCATTTCCACCGAGAAGATGAAGGCGAAGCGCTTTCTCAATGGATTGAAGCTTCATTATATCAACCAATTGGCACCGATGGAGATTTCCACGTATTCTGAGGTGGTAAGGAAAGCGCAAGTTCTAGAGGATACTCTTGAGATGACGGAGAGAATCCGTGGTAAAGGCACCAAGAAAGAATTACCTACGGGTTCCGGGAGTGTCAAACCCGGGTATACCAAGAAGAGGCCTGTTAGTGGACCTGGTTCATGGAGCGGGTCCGGATCGTGGAAGGGCAAGATGCCGAGGCATGAAGATAAGAAGCCTGGCCCTATTGTTCCATTCAAGGGCGTGTGCAACTATTGTGATCGTCCGGGTCACAAGATAGAGGAGTGCTGGCGCGAGCTAGGCGCCTGTTTGCGATGTGGAAGCAAGGAGCACCGTATCCCCAATTGTCCTCTCATATCGGAGCAAGCTACACCGGCAAAATCTCTAGTCTTCAAGAAACCACAAGGCAAGCTTCAAGCTTACATGCAGATGAAACTGGGATTTCTGATGATGGCGGACTCGTCGAAGGTGCCCTTACTATAATCGATAAGCCCGCATTTGCTCTCTTTGATACTGGTGCAACACATTCATTTATTTCTCGGAGATTTGCTAAGTCATTAGTTGTGGAACCTGTTCTGATGAATACTCCGTTAGAGATTTCAACCCCTATTGGCACTAGATCAACAATCTAGTATTTCTATCCTTCTAGTAAGGTTATGATTGGTGAACAGAACTTTCCAGCAGATTTGGTCTGCATGGATATGAAGGATTATGATGTAATCCTAGGAGCAGATTGGTTGGCCAAGTATGAGGCCAATGTTCACTGTAGTTCTAGCTCAGTGACTTTTACTGGACATTCTGGTTTATCTTTTACGGGAGTCAAGCACCATAACTCCGTACCGCTCATTTCGACTCTCCGAGCTGATAAGCTTTTGAGGCATGGGTGTGAGGCTTTTCTAGCCTTTGTCTGTACAACTCCTGAGCAGCAGATGGAGATTAAGGACATTCCTGTTGTCCGAGATTTTCCTGATGTCTTTCCAGAGGAACTACCAGGACTTCCGCCTGAGCGGGAAGTTATCTTTTCTATTGATCTTATTCCTGGCACATCTCCTATTTCCAAGGCTCCTTATCGTATGTCTCCTGCGGAACTGCGGGAATTGAAGCAGCAACTGATGGAATTACTTGAGAAGGGTTTTATTCGTCCTAGTACTTCTCCGTGGGGAGCCCCTGTACAATTTGTCAGGAAGAAAGATGGTTCGATGAGGTTGTGCATTGATTATCGGCAATTGAACCAGCAGACTGTCAAGAACAAATATCCCGTGTAATGCCCCGGATTTTTCAGATTTTTTTTCGGATCATTTTAGTGGGTCTCGGAGTGTATTTTGTGCTTTACACGTGTTTTCCCCTGATGTGCCTTCCGAACTCTTTGCAGGGCAAACCGTGGTGTTCTCCGACTCCGGGACGTTACCACTGCGTTGTGCTCTTCCCGAGGATCGCGGAGGTAATTTTTCATAATTTTCTGAATTTCTGTAAAATTCGGATTTTCCTATATATACTAACCCTTTTCTCTCTCCCCCTCTCATTTCTCTCTTCCCTCCCTCTCTCTTCTCTCACGCTCTCTTTCTCCCCTCTCTTCTCCGGCGGCCGACGGAGCGAGGCGGGGGCGAGGTGGAGGTGGCGCGGGCGAGGATGCGGGCGAGGACAGGCGAGGATCGAGGCGGTGGAGGCGCGTGGAAGCTCGGCCGTGAGTTCGTGGAACGGCGAGGCTTCAACGGCGTTTTCTTCGTGGATCGGCGTCCACGGTGCGTGAAATCTTCGGTGGAGGTAGGGTGATGGACCCTCAGCCCGTGTACTTCCTTTCCCGCGAGTTTCGTAGGCCGTGGTGAGCCGAGCGGGCTAAACGGGGCGTTTTGGGCAAAATGCATGTTTTTGGGGTGTGAGCCGGATCTCCCGTTTTATGGTGTTTTTGGGCGATCCAGGGGTTTAGATGCATGCCTAGGGGCTTGGGGAAGGTTTCCCCTTTTGTTTCCCCTTCACCTGGGGGTGAACGGGGCGTGGCATGGCTTTTCCCGCGGTTTCCACCGTTTTCGGGCACGGACTGAGAACGCGCTAGCCTTGGGTAGCGCGTTCTTGAAGGTCGCGATGTCCCGATAGGGCGCGTTCATCGGAGAAGATGAACAGTAAGGCGGTTCGGGTTGCGCCTTACGGCCCCCAGCGCGTTCTGGTTGTCGCGCTATAGGATCATAGCGCGACCTGGCCTGGTCATGCTATGGTCATGTAGCGCGTTCGTGTTGAACGCGCTAGGCACGTATAGCGCGTTCTGGCTGAACGCGCTATGCACGTGTAGCGCGTTCTTGGAGGGACCAGCCGGGCTGCCCGGGGCGGGCGGTCTGCGGCTGATCATGCTCCCCTTGGGCCGTGTGTGCCTTGGACACCCAGTGGAGTTCCGTGACCGTGTTTTGGGATATCTGGAGGTTCCGTTTACCTCGTTTTACGTGCCCGTGCGCTTAAGGGTCCGGGTTACCTCTTAGCGTCCGTTCGCATTGTGTTGGTCTCCGGTCGACCCGGTTGGGACCCAGTGGTCGACCTCCGGCCTTGTGAGTATCCCGGACACCCCATGTGTTACCTCGATTAGCGTGCCCGTAGGTGTGGCGGATCCGGGTGACCCCACGTGTTCCGGGCTCTTGTGTTACGCTTGATCGAGTCACCGTGTGTCGGTGTGTGTGCGGTGGGGTCTCCCCCGCATATCGTGGGTTCCTTTGGAAGGCGATTCCCGTGTGGGCCATGTGTTTGGCCTTGGACTGTGAGTCCAGTTGTCCGGCCTGGGGCTGGAGGTTTCCCGCTTGCTTCAAGATGGGAAATCATCGTGGCGGCTTGTGTGCTGCCTTGGGAATCGTGCTTCTGTGTTTTCCGTGTGGTCCGTGTGAGTGGCCTTTGTCCCTTGCATTCCCTTCCCAAGGGAATGGTCTTGGCAACTCGTGTGTTATCTCGGTATTCGTGATATCGTGGTTTTGGACCTAGAGATTGGGCTAGAGCGACGGCCTTGTGCTGTTGCGTGCAACGGTCTTGACCCCGAGTCTTGTGACTCAAGGACCGTTGGCTGTAGTGTGTCTAGAGGACTGTCCAGATTCCAGTGGCTTAGCGCCACTTGAGTTTTCTCGACTCTAGTGCACGGTGCGTGCGTGGCCGTGGACTGTGAGTCCTGTTTCTTCTCCGACTGTGGTCACCGTGCGACGGGGCCGGTACGCGGGGTTGTCCCCGTACGTCGTCGGATTCGGACGTTATTTTCCGTTGAGTTGAGAGTCTACTCCTTCAGTGACCCTCCACTAGTCGTAGCCCACCAGTACGAGGTGCTGGTCTCACCTGGGAGTGGTATACGGGCACCCACCTTTCGAGACGGTTTGTGGACCGGTTACTGTAGGCCCCTCGTCGGTAGCCAGAGTCCGACTACGGAGGAAAATCGGTCAGAGGACCAGACCTAGTGACGCAAGGTCTGTGTGTGCACACGTGGTTGGGGGCGGTTGGACCCACGTCGACGGGCGTGACCCCAGCTAGTTACTTGTTTGTGGTTACTTGTGCGGTGTTCGCGCCTCGGGTAGGACCTACCACGTCAGGCGGTTCACCTGCGGTGCGGTGTAAGACGTCAGGGGACGCTACCGGCTGTGCTTCTAGTGGGTGGTACTCCTGTCGAGTACGGAGTGACAGACTGTCAGTCTCTGTGTCTTTGACCTTCGGGTTTTTGGTCGTGTTGACCGGTGAGTTCGGTTGTTTCATCTTGGCGCATGTGTCGGTTCTTGCGCCGTGAGATTAGTGCTAGTGGCTTTACCGAGGTCGGGTCTTGTTGTGCGGTACCCGCGATCGGATGGTCGGGGTTGCACCTTGGACAGCGTGTCCAGGTCGGCTGTGTCCGGGGGACAGGCCTCTACGGCGTGGTTGCCGTGTGTTCTTACTTCGGTAGGTGGTACTAGCGTGGTTCGGTAGCTTTGACTGCGTGGTCGAGGTCTGCCTTCTGGCAGTAGGAGTAGCTATAGTGCCGAGTTTTGACCGGCCACCGGTTTGCTGTTCATGCTGTAGTTGTAGCTTCCTTTCCGCTACCGCCGTTGTTTCCGGTTGGGGTTCCGCGGGATCCCTGCTGAGTCTCTGTTTTGGAGACTCATTCCCTACTTTTCAGGTGTGGCGGTTCTTCCTCGAGGTTCGAGGGTGCAGAGCGGAGGTTCTCAGTTGCCAGCTTGTCGGGCCGAGTGTTCACTTGGCATGTGGTACGTTTTACTGCTTTAGACTGTACTTTCTGTTGGACTGGACTCTGTTGTAGTTGTTTATTTATTTCTGTTATTTGTTGAGTTGTCCTGTTTTATTTCCTATTTCTTTGTGCCTCCACACTCCTTTTAGCCCTTCCGAGCCCTCCCGGCTCGTGGGCGGCGGTGCGAGTCTCAGGTTATCGGGCCTTCCCGGTAATCGGATTCTCGGGTCGTTACAGCTGGTATCAGAGCGGTGGTTGTGGACGTACATAGGAATTCGGGATATTGCAGTGATCAGAGTCCATAAGGTCCAGTACAGTCGGCAGCTGGCTTAGGGTTTTGTGTTCGTTTTCCGCCTAGTTTCTCGCTTGAGAGCTTGAGTGCGCTGTGCGGCGCTGAGAAGGTGGTTGCTGTCCGCGGCTTTCATGCCAGCATGGGGTCTAAGGATCGAGGTTGAGAGCCTTCTCCCTCATCGGTGGTGGCCCTGGTTGTGCTGCGTTGGGCAGAGGTTGCTGGCAGGCGTGAGCTCACGGTGCTGCGTTCGAGGAACCTGCAGCGTGGTCAGGTGGCTGGTGCGGACTGTTCTTGGTTAAGTGGCCGTGAGCGTGCTCTGAGTGAGCTGCTGTCGGTTTTGGCCACTCCAGCTTGAGGTTTGTCCAGCCCCTGAGGTGTTCTGATCGAGAAGTGTGCTCCGGTGAGCGGAATGTCTTCTCGGTGAGCTGCTGATTTGTCGAGCCTGATGTCCTTATCGTGCTCTGTGGTGTCAGAAGTGACGTGTCGGTCCCGATTGTTTTACGGATTTCGAGGCAGGATTGGGCTGTGGTGTCCCAGTAAGTCTTGCTCCTGCGCTCTTGTGTGCGAAGGGGTGTGTTCGCCTTGGATTTGGTCTGAGGTGTGAAGGTTCCGCGGTGAGTTTCGGGACTTGAGGATGAGCGTCGACGGTTGTCAGTTATGGCTCGTGTTGCGGCTCTTGGCGTGGTGTGTTGCAGTTCGAGGAATTGCAGCAGTGGTGCATCGAGAGATGCTGTGATGGTGGTCCGACGTGACACTCGTCGAGTGTGTCGGAGGCGCTGACCTGATGGAAGCGATGGTTTTCCTTGGTGCTGTTTCCAGCGTGCGCGAGGTTCGAGGTCAGGTCGAGCATGGAGTTCTTCCGTTGGTCGAAGTGTGCTGGTTTCTCCTTTGGTTGGAGAGATTGTGTTGGGCTAAGGTTCGTCGTCTTGCGTTGTGTGTTCGGATTGGTTGGCCTTGTGTGCCATGAAGTCCGTGCGAGACGTGCTCCTTGTCTTGGTAGGGTGGTTGCCTGAGAGAAGTTGTGCCCATTCCCTTGTTGTGTGAGGGTGCTGGTGCTGTTCCAGAAGGACGAGTGCTGGTTGGGTGATGTTTGCTTTCTCGGCTGTGCGCGCGGATTTGAGTGCGCAGCGGAAGCGTGGTGGGCCCATAACCCACTGGTTCAGGATCGTAGCGTTGGTTGCTACGGGTGGATTCCTGAGTTTGCGTTGAGCATCGGAGGATTGGTTCCTCGGTGTGAAACATGTTGTTACCGTGCCGTTGCCCAAGAAGTCATGGTTGTTGGCACTGGTAGGATGGAGTGTTGGGGAATGTGCTGGCTAGTGTGCCGCATGAGTACCCTGTTCCTGTCTTAGAACCGTGTCAGGCGTCGGTGTTGGACCTGGATGAGGTTGTTGAGGATGTCGCCTGACGATGGTTGAGGACGTGTTGGTCAGAGTCGGTGGCTTGGTGCCCGACTTGTGTTCCCAGTCGTGTCCTCAGATGAGATCGTCTTTCGAGGAAGTGATCTCGGGCAGGCTGTGGGTTCCCGTTGGTTCTACGGTCTTGTCGGATTGTGACGGTGGAATGTTCGTTGCTTAGGGACCCGTGAGCACTGTTCAGGTGGTGTCCCGTGGCTCTGTGGTAAGGGCGGAATCGGGATTGGCAGGTGTCCACTTGCATTGATCGAAGGATTTGATGAGACCAGATGGAAGAGTGACGCCTTAGGGCGGAGGCCTCCTGTGAGATTGGCGTCGGATTGGTGGTCCTTGATGGGACGTTGGTGTCGCAATGGTTATCCCTGGTTTGGTGACCAGCATGGGGTGATTCCCCTGTGAGTCTGAGTCCAGTGAGGTGATGACTGAAGACACCAGGATCCGTCATTTGGTTTCGTTGTGCTCCCCGAGAGGGTCGAGTTGGAGCGATGTTCGAGCTCGGATGCGGTGTCCGAGAGGAGTGCTGCTCGAGATGCGGCTTCAGTCTATGTGTGTGAGTCGACGGATGGCTTGCTGAGGTTTGGAATGTTTCCTTTGGACCCGGTCGAGGACCAGGAAAGAAGGAAGAAGCTGAGCAAGCGAAGGTTTCCCGTTGATGAACAGTTGGTGACCGGTGGATGGTCTTTTCAGAGACAGAAGGTGCTGGTTGTCGGGCTCGAGCGTGGTGAGAGCCGTGTGCCAGCGAGACCTTTGGTGGTCGTTTCTGTAATGTGCCTTTCCGGATGGGATCTGGGCTTTGTCGAAGGTTGTCTTCTGACAAGAGTTGACGCAGTGTTATGTCCGACTTTCGGCTTGCCATGTGTGAGGTGTTCCTTGGTGTGGAGCCGATGAGCTGGTTGCGGTCTGCTGGGATGACTGCTTGAGCTGGTGGAGGCTCTGTTTTGGTTGCTCCCTTGAGGAGGGTGTGCGACCTGTCAGCTGGCTGCGAAGCTGATGTGCGATTTGTCTGCCGACCTTTGGATGGATCGGTAGCTGTTTCTCATGCGAGGGTTGTGATTCCTCGGTGAGCGAGATTGTGGCTGCGGTGCCATGTTGGTTATCGCGTTGTCTGAGGTGATGCCGGACTGTGTCCTTTGGTATATGCCTGCTCTGTTGGCCAGTGTGCTCGACGCGAGGAGCGAGGTGTTGCTTGTGATTGTAAGTCTGGCTGTGTCCCTCAGGACTGGTGTTTTCATGAGAACCGAGATTTTCTGTGCTGGGGCTCTGACAGCGTTGTCAGTTCGTTTTGTGTTCTTCCCCTGTGACTTCGTGCTTGGTCCTGAATTTCGAGGACGAAATTCCTTTAAGGGGAGAGGGCTGTAATGCCCCGGATTTTTTGGATTTTTTTCGGATCATTTTAGTGGGTCTCGGAGTGTATTTTGTGCTTTACACGTGTTTTCCCTTGATGTGCCTTCGGAACTCTTTGCAGGGCAAACCGTGGCGTTCTCCGACTCCGGGACGTTACCACTGCGTTGTGCTCTTCCCGAGGATCGCGGAGGTAATTTTTCATAATTTTCTGAATTTCTGTAAAATTCGGGTTTTCCTATATATACTAACCCTTTTCTCTCTCCCCCTCTCATTTCTCTCTTCCCTCCCTCTCTCTTCTCTCACGCTCTCTTTCTCCCCTCTCTTCTCCGGCGGCCGACGGAGCGAGGCGGGGGCTAGGTGGAGGTGGCGCGGGCGAGGATGCGGGCGAGGACAGGCGAGGATCGAGGCGGTGGAGGCGCGTGGAAGCTCGGCCGTGAGTTCGTGGAACGGCGAGGCTTCAACGACGTTTTCTTCGTGGATCGGCGTCCACGGTGCGTGAAATCTTCGGTGGAGGTAGGGTGATGGACCCTCAGCCCGTGTACTTCCTTTCCCGCGAGTTTCGTAGGCCGTGGTGAGCCGAGCGGGCTAAACGGGGCGTTTTGGGCAAAATGCATGTTTTTGGGGTGTGAGCCGAATCTCCCGTTTTATGGTGTTTTTGGGCGATCCAGGGGTTTAGATGCATGCCTAGGGGCTTGGGGAAGGTTTCCCCTTTTGTTTCCCCTTCACCTGGGGGTGAACGGGGCGTGGCATGCCTTTTCCCGCGGTTTCCACCGTTTTCGGGCACGGACTGAGAACGCGCTAGCCTTGGGTAGCGCGTTCTTGAAGGTCGCGCTGCCCCGATAGGGCGCGTTCATCGGAGAAGATGAACAGTAAGGCGGTTCGGGTCACGCCTTACGGCCCCAGCGCGTTCTGGTTGTCGCGCTATAGGATCATAGCGCGACCTGGCCTGGTCGCGCTATGGTCATGTAGCGCGTTCGTGTTGAACGCGCTAGGCACGTATAGCGCGTTCTGGCTGAACGCGCTATGCACGTGTAGCGCGTTCTTGGAGGGACCAGCCGGGCTGCCCGGGGCGGGCGGTCTGCGGCTGATCATGCTCCCCTTGGGCCGTGTGTGCCTTGGACACCCAGTGGAGTTCCGTGACCGTGTTTTGGGGTGTCTGGAGGTTCCATTTACCTCGTTTTACGTGCCCGTGCGCTTAAGGGTCCGGGTGACCTCTTAGCGTCCGTTCGCATTGTGTTGGTCTCCGGTCGACCCGGTTAGGACCCAGTGGTCGACCTCCGGCCTTGTGAGTATCCCGAACACCCCATGTGTTACCTCGATTAGCGTGCCCGTAGGTGTGGTGGATCCGGGTGACCCCACGTGTTCCGGGCTCTTGTGTTACGCTTGATCGAGTCACCGTGTGTCGGTGTGTGTGCGGTGGGGTCTCCCCCGCATATCGTGGGTTCCTTTGGAAGGCGATTCCCGTGTGGGCCATGTGTTTGGCCTTGGACTGTGAGTCCAGTTGTCCGGCCTGGGGCTGGAGGTTTCCCGCTTGCTTCAAGATGGGAAATCATCGTGGCGGCTTGTGTGCTGCCTTGGGAATCGTGCTTCTGTGTTTTCCGTGTGGTCCGTGTGAGTGGCCTTTGTCCCTTGCATTCCCTTCCCAAGGGAATGGTCTTGGCAACTCGTGTGTTATCTCGATATTCGTGATATCGTGGTTTTGGACCTAGAGATTGGGCTAGAGCGACGGCCTTGTGCTGTTGCGTGCAACGGTCTTGACCCCGAGTCTTGTGACTCAAGGACCGTTGGCTGTAGTGTGTCTAGAGGACTGTCCAGAGTCCAGTGGCTTAGCGCCACTTGAGTTTTCTCGACTCTAGTGCACGGTGCGTGCGTGGCCGTGGACTGTGAGTCCTGTTTCTTCTCCGACTGTGGTCACCGTGCGACGGGGCCGGTACGCGGGGTTGTCCCCGTACGTCGTCGGATTCGGACGTTGTTTTCCGTTGAGTTGAGAGTCTACTCCTTCAGTGACCCTCCACTAGTCGTAGCCCACCAGTACGAGGTGCTGGTCTCACCTGGGAGTGGTGTACGGGCACCCACCTTTCGAGACGGTTTGTGGACAGGTTACCGTAGGCCCCTCGTCGGTAGCCAGAGTCCGGCTACGGGGGAAAATCGGTCAGAGGACCAGACCTAGTGATGTAAGGTCTGTGTGTGCACACGTGGTTGGGGGCGGTTGGACCCACGTCGACGGGCGTGACCCCAGCTAGTTACTTGTTTGTGGTTACTTGTGCGGTGTTCGCGCCTCGGGTAGGACCTACCACGTCAGGCGGTTCACCTGCGGTGCGGTGTAAGACGTCAGGGGACGCTACCGGCTGTGCTTCTAGTGGGTGGTACTCCTGTCGAGTACGGAGTGACAGACTGTCAGTCACTGTGTCTTTGACCTTCGGGTTTTTGGTCGTGTTGACCGGTGAGTTCGATTGTTTCATCTTGGCGCGTGTGTCGGTTCTTGCGCCGTGAGATTAGTGCTAGTGGCTTTACCGAGGTTGGGTCTTGTTGTGCGGTACCCGCGATCGGATGGTCGGGGTTGCACCTTGGACAGCGTGTCCAGGTCGGCTGTGTCCGGGGGACAGGCCTCTACGGCGTGGTTGCCGTGTGTTCTTACTTCGGTAGGTGGTACTAGCGTGGTTCGGTAGCTTTGACTGCGTGGTCGAGGTCTGCCTTCTGGCAGTAGGAGTAGCTGTAGTGCCGAGTTTTGACCGGCCACCGGTTTGCTGTTCCTGCTGTAGTTGTAGCTTCCTTTCCACTACCGCCGTTGTTTCCGGTTGGGGTTCCGCGGGATCCCTGCTGAGTCTCTGTTTTGGAGACTCATTCCCTGCTTTTCAGGTGTGGCGATTCTTCCTCGAGGTTCGAGGGTGCAGAGCGGAGGTTCTCAGTTGCCAGCTTGCCGGGCCGAGTGTTCACTTGGCATGTGGTACGTTTTACTGCTTTAGACTGTACTTTCTGTTAGACTGGACTCTGTTGTAGTTGTTTATTTATTTCTGTTATTTGTTGAGTTGTCCTGCTTTATTTCATATTTCTTTGTGCCTTCACACTCCTTTTAGCCCTTCCGAGCCCTCCCGGCTCGTGGGCGGCGGTGCGAGTCTCGAGTTATCGGGCCTTCCCGGTAATCGGATTCTCGGGTCGTTACATCCCTTGCCGAGGATTGACGAACTATTTGACTAGATAGCGGGAGCTCAATATTTCTCTAAGATCGATCTTCGATCTGGATATCACCAGTTGCGGATTAAGGAAGAGGATATTTATAAAACGGCTTTCCGCAGCAGGTATGGTCATTTTGAGTTTATCGTTATGCCTTTTGGTCTAACGAATGCACCAGCGGCTTTCATGCAGTTGATGAACGATGTATTTCGGCCCTATCTTGATCAGTGGGTCGTGGTATTTATTGATGACATCTTGATCTATTCCAAGAGTGAACAGGAACATGCTGAACATCTGAGAATGGCATTACAATTGTTGAGAGATCATCAACTATATGCTAAGTTCAGTAAGTGTGAATTCTGGCTGCAAGAGGTGTCCTTTCTAGGACATATCATTACGAAGAACGGTATTTCTGTTGATCCTTCGAAGGTTGAGGCAGTGAAGAATTGGGAACAGCCTACCAGTGTGACAGAAGTTAGAAGTTTTCTAGGCCTGGCAGGTTATTACCGAAGATTTATTCAAGATTTCTCCAAGATTGCAGTACCTATGACAAGATTAACCCGCAAGGAGAATAAGTTTGATTGGTCAGATGATTGTCAGCGAAGCTTTCAGACTCTGAAGGAGTGTTTGACTACTGCACCTGTTTTGGCTTTACCTTCTGGTGAAGGAGGATTTGTTGTTTATACTGATGCATCAGGTATTGGCTTAGGCTGTGTACTCATGCAGCATGGGAAGGTGATTGCCTATTCCTCTAGGCAGTTGAGGAAGCACGAAGATAATTATCCTGTTCATGATTTGGAACTTGCTGCAGTCGTGTTTGCTTTGAAGATATGGAGGCATTACTTGTATGGAGAAACCTTCACAGTGTTTTCAGATCATAAGAGTTTGAAGTATTTATTTTCTCAAAAGGAACTCAACATGAGGCAGCGGAGATGGTTGGAGTACTTGAAAGACTTCGACTTCTCGATTGAGTATCATCCTGGCAAAGGTAATGTTGTGGCAGATGCTTTAAGCCGGAAGTCGGTAGCTAGATTGTCAAGTCTCATGTTACAAGAATGGAGGTTGTTGGAACAATTATCTAGTCTGGATCTTAATATCGACAATGATCGGATCTTGATTGCTCAGATTCAACTTAAACCTGAATTATTGATAGAGATCAAGTCCTTGCAAGATAATGACCCCGAGTTGGTAGAGATCAAGAGAAGCTTGAGCAGCAGACCTGACTTCATGTTGGCCGATGATGGTAGATTATTATTTAAAGGCAGAACTTGTGTTCCGGATGAGGCTACAATAAAGAACAAAATTCTTGAGGAAGCTCATAGATCTAGATATACCATTCATCCTGGAGGCACTAAGATGTACCGAGATTTGAAAAGGGCCTTTTGGTGGCCGAATATGAAAAGAGAAGTTGCAGATTTTGTGAGCAGATGTTTGGTATGTCAGCAAGTTAAGGCCGAACATTTCAGACCGGCAGGGAAATTGAAACCACTCGACATACCCCAATGGAAGTGGGAAAGCATTGGCGTGGATTTCATTATGGGTCTACCTAGGACTCGTGGTGGATTTGATGCGATATGGGTGATTGTCGATCGATTGACAAAGTCGGCTCATTTCTTATCAATTAAGTCCAAGTGGACGATTGATGTATTGGCTGCTTTGTATATAAAGGAAGTGGTGAGATTGCATGGTATTCCAGAGAATATAGTATCTGATCGAGACCCCAGATTTACTTCACATTTCTGGAAGGGACTGCAAGAGTCTTTGGGTACTCGTCTGAATTTCAGTACTGCTTTTCATCCACAGACAGATGGACAGACTGAAAGAACCAATCAGATAGTGGAAGATATGCTGCGAGCTTGCATGATTGATTTTGGTGGAAATTGGAGTGAGCATTTGGCATTAATTGAATTTGCCTACAATAACAGCTATCAGTCTAGCATTCAGATGGCTCCTTTTGAAGCACTATATGGTAGAAGTTGTCGTTCCCCGTTGTGTTGGGACGAGGTAGGTGAGAAATAGTGGCTTGGACCAGATCTTGTTACGGAATCATCACAGAACATCCGTGTTATCCGAGACCGGTTACAAGTAGCCCAGTCAAGACAGAAGAGTTATGCCGACAACAGAAGGAGAGCATTGGAATTTCAGGTTGGCGAGCATGTGCTCTTAAAGGTCTCTCCGACGAGAGGGATCCGAAGATTTGGCATTCATGGTAAGTTGAGTCCGAGGTACATTGGTCCATTCGAGATTCTAGATAGAGTGAGAGAGGTGGCATACAGACTGGCTTTACCACCGCAATTGTCTGGCGTACACAACGTTTTCCATGTGTCTATGTTGCGGAAATATGTGTACGATCCCACTCATATCATTCAGCAGGTGGATTTTGAACTGAAGGAAGATTTGACCTATGAGGAAAGACCTGTCAAGATTCTAGACCGGAAGCAACAGCAACTCTGGAATCGTTCGATACCGATGGTTAAGATTCAGTGGAGTCGGCGTGAGACCGAAGAAACTACATGGGAGTCTGAAGAGACTATGCGAAAGCGGTATCCCGATCTATTCTAGGTGAGCGATCTTTTTCTACTCTCAGTTTTAGTGCAGTGAATTTGGAGGACCAAATTCCTTTAAGTAGGGGAGGGTGTAAGACCCCAAATTCTTTAGAAATTTATTTAGTAAGTTATTTGTAATTATTCAGAATTTATTTGAAGTTATTGGAATTAATGAGAATTATCCAAATTAATTAGATTAATTAATTAATTAATAGAATAAGTCATTTTTCAACTATTTTCTAAAAATCCCCAAAAATCACATCTTGTAGAATTAATTTTATTTAGCAACTTTGTCTTCTACATTTAAGCCTAAGAAAATCATTTATTATGCCGAATTAGTGAACTTAGTTTGCCGAACTTAACATTTAACTATTTACGGAATAGTATAAGTAAAAATCCGACTACCTTAGAAAAATCTGTAAAAATAGTAAACATATTAAGGTCGAGGTAGATAACAACTTTTCCTACTGGCATTAAGCCATTGTAAATCCGTGGTAAGATCTATTTAGAGTTTAAACCCAAAAGTGCACACTTTTGACCCTTACCTAACCCTTAGATTAAAACACGAAATTCGACCTCAATTCTCAACCAAATGATCTGAAATCAGTGGCAAATGGAAGGCCACAATGTAAGGAACATTTACCCTCAATCAATTTGAGGTAAACTTAGCCCCAAAACGTGCTGCCTGACATAGTTTGGTCAAGTCAAAGATTTCGGTGCTGTTTCTAAACACGTAGCTTGCAGCAGCGAATACTCCCAACTCAGAAGGCTCAGAAGCTCTATGAGCTATCAAAATGAAGCCCTACGAGTCTTCTTTCATTTGGCTGCTGTGGAGTTCGCTGAAGTTTCAGATCTGGAGAGATCTAGCTCGATTTGTGGAGGTGGGTCAGCAGGCCATTGGCTTTCCTTCATCCTTCTTTGATCCATCGATTGAGGTAGGAATTCTCAACCAAATGTTGATCATGAGTACAGCAAGTTGTTCCTCTCATCGAGCTCTATCCATTGGTGGCAAAAGCCCCAATTTTCATTAGGTATCCGTGGAGAAATCGAGCTTTTTGTGAGGTGCTGTCCAAGTGTTCTTCATCCTAGGGTTTGAGTTTTCTCTCTCCGATTTGAGGTAGGATCTAACAACCAAACTCTAATTAACTTACATGAAGTAATCAGCATGTTATTATCTTTCATTTAATGTAGAAAGCCCCAAATTCCATTGAGCATGCATCGTGAATTTCGATTTTTATAGAAGCATGTCTAGAACATGATTCATATAGTGTTCCTTAAGTCAGAGCTTGATTACGGGCTCATTTTGAGTCATGTAACTTGATCTTCATGTAGCATATTATATATGATTGGATTCATGATCGTGTTAGCTTTCGTTTGACACCAAAATCCCCAAATTTGATTTTGTATATCGAGAGAATTCGACGATTTAGTGGAAGTATGTCCTGAACTAGGTCTCCTTGTGTTCTTCATAGAATAGGTTGTGATTCTTGTGAATTCTGATGAAATTCGTGTTTCCAAATTGTAGTTTTATGACCCTAATATGTCTAGCAAGATTCCTATGGCATGTGCTTTTGATTTCAACTCATTTGGACCCCATTTGGGCGAGTTCATGCGTTTTCCGGAAGCCCCGGCCGGTTCTGGGCTTGCAGGGGTCGACCCATCACCTGGCAGCCCAGGCCAGCCCGAGGGTCGACCCCAAGGGTCGACCCATGCGGCCCAGCCCGAGGGTCGACCCCAGGGGTCGACCCATCCTGCTCCCAGACCCCAGTTTTTCAGGGGTCGACCCGTACACCAGAAACCCTATTTTCTTCGTTTTTCGACCCGAAGATGGATCCGAATCAATGGGGAATCAACCCATTTAACTTAGACCCATTGAAATTATATTTTTGAAGAACTTTTGACCTATTCATGTACCCCCCTTGATTTCAATTTGCATTGGTCCTTTCTCGCAAACATAGTACAAAACACGATGTTTACTATCTCCATTACAACACTTACATTGGTTAAATAGAAACTCACTTAATTAATGATTAATGGTGTAATTAAAGCCCCTGATAATGCATTCTATTTCACCGCTGTGAGAGCTTGTTCTTTACCTTGACAACTTGTTCTAGCTTGTTAGCTCTTTGGCTAATACAAATGATAATGGTTAATCATGATATCTTAACTTGGTGATTAGGATTAATATGTTGATTAGCTTGTTTGATTGCTGCTGTTTTACAGCAGCGCAGCACGATTTACTCTTGTTGTGACTTGGTTTCGATCTCCTTGATGATTATACTTACCTTGAAATTCTGGAAATGAATCTCTTTCCTACTTGAAGTTGTTATTGCTACTTAGTTTAAACCTTGGAATTCTGGCCATAAACTGTGGAAGTCTAGATTCATGGGATCTTTGATCCAAAGAAATCAATGCCTGGCAAACAATTAAGGACTCGGTCTAGTCCTGGGAAGAGCGCCCGAACACTACGTGTACCCCCGGGGAGGTGAATGACTAGGTGTGAGATTTGGCACCAGTACTTGACATGTGTTAAATCTAGGACTGTCCACTACTCTCTACACTACTCTCTACATTACCTTCTACTACTTTCACTTTCCACTCTTCACTGTTCTATACTCTACTTGTTGTTACTTTACTTGTTGATTACTTGGACGTGGAAATGAAACTACATACGTGCTTGACATGACTTGAATTATCTTGATATGTCCAACTACTTTTTATCGTTATCTCCTGTAGTAAATTCTTGTCTTACCATTCTATTCATTATATTTCTTGACCTTGCAAGATCTTTGAATTCTGTTTCGTGATATCACCGTTATCTTTTTATTATTTTTATCATTTGTAGCATGACATTTTAAAATATAATTAAACTGTTAATCACTTATACATGTCTGTTATTTCCTACTGAGCGCCAGCTCATAGTTGTGTTTTCCCCCCTTTCCAGGCTTTTCAGGTGACGTACTTACCGATGGGGAAGGGCAGGAGTGATGTCTTGAGTGTATCAGTTCTAGTGTGTTAGTAGTGTGATATCTTACTTTTAGTTGTGTTTTGGAGAGCTTTTAGTCTCAGTCATGTTATTGAGTTTTAGTGGTTGTTATTCCAGTTGTAGTAAGTTGAACATGAGGTTATTGTATCAGTGGTGGTTTGTTAATGATCATTTAGTATTTCCATCTTGTAGCACTTGTGTATTATTTTAGATTAGTTTTTCCTCTCTCTCTTGCCAGCGTATCTCTAACTGTACGTCCCGATATTTCCGCCTTGTTCGGGGCGTGACACAACGTGTACACCATCTCCTGCGCACCTCGGTCATAGATCCCTCTTTTCTATCAGACTATATACATGAGCCCTCCCTCTTTTTCTTTAGGCTCTGTGTGTCAGTCAACTTGATTTTGTATCTTTCATTTTATAAAAACAATAACATTCATGATCCCAAGGCCTTATCCAATTTTCCCTTTTACTTTCTCTATTTTTAACATATGCTTCGTCCATCTTCTACTGTGTTGAGACTTGATCGTTTCCGTCAACAAAATTTTTGAATCATCCAACAATCTAAAAAAATTGTGAGATTTATACCTTCACATATGCTACATAAACCATTCCTAAATACAAACGATCAAAAAAATCATTAAGCGGTACACAGACCCACTTGAATAAGTGGGTGTGCGTCTCTCGATTACCAGCCATCTCTCCTACACTCCCCGTTGGTTTTTCTTTGCTTTTGCGCTTGAAATTCTGAGACTGGCGTAAAAGATACATGTTAGATAACATTGGTTTATCCTTATGCTCATCAATATTTGTATTTATATTGAGATGTGACAAGACTCCATTAGTCAAACTAGCGTACTACCCCTTCTTGTTTGTTAATTATGAGATGTATGTAAGGTACATCCACCATCCATCTCAAGTATTGGACACTTTCTCACTGATCAAAACATGATAAACATTGAAATATTAACATTTTGCTGATCATTTGATTTATCATAATGTCATCACATGTAAATATGAATGCTTAATATATAAAGAAGTGTCTCTTTTCATTGCCCACCAATTTATTTTCTGAAGGCTTTTTGAATAATAGAGCCATCTCTTTACTGAAGTGTCAAGTCTTTTACCACAGTACTCTTATCCTAAATGGCACAATTATTAAGTAAGAAATATATTTGCACATATGCAATTTTGCACGACAACATGTGAATCGTACCCGGCCAGTTTATTTGTTACCCTTAATTAGTATGTCTTAAACAATTTCTTACCGTAATCATCGAGTACTCTTTAAAGGAAAATCTCGCAAGATCAATAAATCTCAAGTTCACGTCCCTCGAGAATTAGACGTGAGTCTGATAAACATAATCATCAACTTTATTGAGTAACAAAAATAATCTTTATAATAGCTTAGTATATCAATCCCCTTGCATTTGGGCAGACGTCTTTATCTTTAGTTTGATATTGTTAGCCAAGGTATGATCAAATTAAGAAGTCACAATCGCAGGATGTAAAATTACTACATTGGAAGAGACATGCAGGCACATTCTTACAGTGTGTGTGTGTGAACAACGTGATTGTTTACCCTTAATGGGAGCAAATAAACCCACCATTTGTACATGGTGGTTTCACATATATATATAAACTTTGGAAAGGATCCTATCCCACCGAGAGTGGATCCTCTTAACAAACAATAATTAAGAGACTTAACAACTGAAATAATTATTTGTCTTGTTCACCCAATTGAGTTTCTCCAAAGAGGACAAACTAATGTTATCTCACATGTACCATCTCAAATCGCAGTCCACAGCTGTTCCAATGGTCCCGAGAAAAGGCATGCACGTTAGAGAGCTGACATTACACGCTACGCACTTTTGGGAGTGACGTTGACATTTTAAAAAGGGCTATTCTTCTTAGGGTTTTTTACATATTAGTCCTTACAAATATGACGAATTATATTTTAGTCCTTACAATCTCTCTATTGTTTAAAAAGTCATTATAATCTTAATCGTTACACGTTTAAGTCCCTACCGTTCATTCAGTTAACTAAACTATAGTTACCTTATACCCAGGGAAAGGAAAATTCTAACTTACCCCTAGTTAAGTGTGAGTGTGTGAGAGAGAGACATAGAGAGGGAGCAACTGATTCACCTACCCCTCATTGTCTCCCTCCGGCCTCCCTCCCCCTCCCCGGCCCTCCGGCCTCCCCTGTAACCTCCTCCCTCCTCCTCCCCGTCCGGCCTCCCTCCCCCTCCCCGGCCCTTCTGCCTCCTTCTCCCCCTTCGGCCTCCCCTGCGACCTCCCCCCTCCCCAGCCCTCCGGCCTCCCCTGCAACCTCCCCCCTCCCCCTCCCCCTCCCCCTTCCCCTTCGGCCTCCCCCTCCCCGGATGTCTGGACGAACTCCCCGTAGCGTACGATCTCCCGGCGGAGGTCCTCCTCCAGCGGGTCGAGCAGGCCCGACCAGTCCCTTGCACCGTGGAGCTCCCGCCACCGGCCGCCGATGCCGTTGCACGGGGAGGAGGAGGGGGGAGGTCACAGGGGAGGCCGGAGGGCCGGGGAGGGGGAGGGAGGCCGGAGGGAGACAAGGAGGGGTAGGTGGACCTCGGCCAACTTGGGGGTGAACCTCCGGCAGGGGCCACACCAGTGTGCTGAGAAGTAGATGCCCACGGTCTTGCCCTCCAGGTCGCCCACCTTCACCTGCGCCAGGGGCAGGGCAATCAGCGGTCTCGTGTTGGCCAGAGGGAGAACAAAGATAGCATCTTTTCATCTGGATGCCATGTCAGTTAACAGTCGGAAGCGAGGAAGAGGTTGTAACCGGCGCTCTTACCTGGTCTCCGTTGTTCCGGACGAGGAAATCCCTGCCGTCGCCGGAGAGGACAGTCCTCAGGATCTTCTCCATACTGTATACAGTTGTCAATATACGAGAGTACGTATTGTATACTGCTGCCCTTCCTCAAGTCTAGCGACACAAAGTTCACCATGCTGAACTCATCAACCAATTATGCCAAAGATTTATTTAGCTTTGCATATTGAGGCACCATGTGCTGGTTCAATTCTGAGAGTAAGACCCGTACCTCTGGATTTAAATAGTTCTCAATATCCTTTTTATTTGTCACTAGATCCATCTTGGATAGAATATTGACGTGAGGCAATTCAAGCTGAACCATTGCAGAAAGAGATGCCATGCAACCACTTATATACTTGGTTACGTCAGTCATGAACTGTGAATCAAGCAAGTATACTGCACAGACATTGAAATTTTTTCTCTTTAGATGCTCCACGAAGTTCCGCAGAACAGGAACGTGTGTAAAGAGTGCAAGTATACTGCACAGACATTGAAATTTTTTCTCTTTAGATGCTCCACGAAGTTCCGCAGAATAGGAACGTGTGTAAAGAGTTCTATCTGGCCTGGACAGTCGAAAACAAGATAGTCATCATCCAAATAGTTTTCCAGTTCCTCTGCTAGCCAATCATCTAAATTGTCCTCAAGGTGCTCCATGTAGTAAATGAGGCCGCCATTGGGGCCCAAACCAAGTTCTTCCATTACATCATCCAGCGAGATAAGCTCCCTGATATCCATGGCTACGGGGTAGTTAAAACTCTCAGCGGCGGGATCCAAGTTGACGATGTGGATGGTCCTTCCCGTGGTCTCGCAGTGCTGGTGCAGAGTGGAGCAGTAGGTTGACTTGCCGCTGCCGGCCGGGCCGATGACGAGCTGCGCGAAACCAATGATTCATGAAGAAAGTGAAATATATAAGTTGGAGTCGGCCCCTCTATTCTCCCGAGTGATGGGTGCGGATTGCGGAGGAGAAGAAGAGGAAACGAGAGGCGGGGCTGGACTGCGGCAACAACCGTGGAGGGGTCGATCAGAACAGAGAGAGGACGGCGGTGGCGGCGTAGGCGACGCACCAGACGGATATGGTGAGCAGCAACCTCAACACGACCTCAGCAGGGGCATGTGTTATAACTTTTAGTGAACGTGTCGACCTCACTATATATATTTCAGGGGATGGGGGGAGGGCGCAGGGGATGGGGGGAGGGCAGCCGGAGGGGCCGGAGGACTGGGGAGGGGGAGGGCGGCCGGCGGGGGAGGTCACAGGGGACGGGGGAGGGCGGACAGAGGGGGCCGGAGGACTGGGGAGGGGGGAGATAGTAGGGGAGGGGGAGGGGGGACGGAGGTCGGATGGGGAGGGGGAGGGGGGAGGGCGGCCGGAGGGGGAGGTGGAGGGGGCAGGTTGCGTCGGCAAGAGGGGGAGGGGGGAGGGCGGCCGGAGGAGGGCGGCCGGAGGGGGAGGTGGAGGGGGCAGGTTGCGTCGGCAAGAGGGGGAGGGGGGAGGGCGGCCGGAGGGGGAGGCACCCCGGAGGACTGGGGAGGGGGGAGATAGCAGGGGAGGGGGAGGGGGGACGGAGGTCTGATGGGGAGCGGGAGGGGGGAGAGGTCGACGCTCCTTGATGGAGAGGTCGACCTCTCCCCACACCCCTGCAGGGGATGGGGGGTGGGCGGCCGGAGGGGGAGGCCTCCGCGAGCTCCGCCAGCTTCTCAGCCGAGAAAGGGTATGCCGCGGCGCCGTGCTCCTCCACGAGGTCCGCAGCGTTGTCATGCAGAGTCTTCCCGTCGGGTCCGATCACGACGAGCGTCGGGAGGGCGCTGAGATCGAAGTACCGGGGGAGCTTCTGAAGGCTCTTATCCTTGAGGGGTATCGCTATCCATGGCATCCCCCCGAACTCTTCCTCGAAGGCAGCCTCGTCGTCCTCGAGGGGGACGTGCACCACTTCAAAAGGCTCTCCCCGATTCTTCAGCTCCTCGTACGTCTTCGCGAGCAAGGGGGTGAATTCGGAGCAATCGGTGGCCGGTGGGGGCAGTCCGCAGATTGCAACGACGGTGGGGCGTCTGCGGCTGCGTATGGGGGCAGTGGGGTGTGCGGTGGCAGGCGGTGGGGTGAAGGGTTTCACTGGGAAAGGGTCATGAGTAAGGGTAGTTTATGATTTTCAACTTTTTTTAACGGAAGGATGGAATATTCCATCGAATATCCAATTGGTTTAACGTCGATGAACTACACGGGCCTTTCTGTAAGAGTTACAAGATTTTAAGGACTTTTTAAACAATAGAGAGATTGTAGGGACTAAAAAGTAATTCGTCATATTTGTAGGGACTAATATGCAAAAAACCCTTCTTATTACTCGCCCCGGGCCGACCGTCCGGGATGAATACCTAACACTTCTCTCTCGAAAAAAGGGCAGCATCCCATGTCAATTTATACATATAATTATAGAAATATAAAATTGTTTTATTCCTTTGATTGATATCGGAGCACGATGATGTATCAAGCACTAGCCCCCAACTAGGGTTTGCCGGTGAGTGCATACGTCTATCACTTGTGTCATATCGTACCAGTACAAAATTGGCAGGTTGACATGTTGACACGCACGTGAGATGTTACCGGGTGAGGGAAAAGGAGAGAGGGTCGGCATCGTACGTGAGGAGGGCGATGAGATGTAGGGGGACATGGAGGAGAAGGCAATGGCCGTGATTGTCTGATCTTCTTGTTGGGATCCCACCCCGCCCCTATGCTACGGCATGGTTGTTTGAAAATTGATATGTCCGAGACCGATGGCACTACAAATTTTACTCACAATCAGGGTTTGTCGATCCAATCGTACTGGTCATATCGATTTTCTGTCAGTACAGTACGGTACCGCTCCGCATCGTAAGATGTCAAGATAAAAAAGAAACCTTTATATATATAGTATATGTAAAATAATACAAAAAAACTCTTACCTCAATTTGTTAGGCGGGTCATGTGTTTCGTTTAAGACGTCTTGGGATCAAAAAAAGAAACAAAAAAACAAATGCAACCAATGTATTTAGAACTCAAATCACTCGTAAATCAACGAAGTCACTTAACCAACTTATCTATAAAATATTTTATATTTAAAATAAAATATCAAATATATGAAGTGTATCAATTACGTATCACTGATCGATCGTACCGATATGTGACTAGTACGATTCGATACGGATAATTCACTTATTTCGGATCGATATTACAAACTTTACTCGCAACAAGACGTCTATGGAACATTAGTCATCCACGTCCACCCCCACCAGGTCACCACCAGATTGCCTGCCCACATACGATGTCTCCATAATAGTGCAGGGCGAAGTTTTCTGCCCTCACATTCAAGCAAGTTGGGCTCGGCCGCGCCAACCAGTCGAGCCCGTTTTGCGCGTCCCCGTCGGCACCCACGCCACCGCGTGTGTGGCCTGCGTCCGCAGCCACCCAGCGGCGCGTGGCGGCTCGGAGTCTCGACAGCGGCCTGCAATTATGCTGGTGGCCACTGATGAGGGTTTGGATCTTCCATCCGAAAACAACGTTACATGGACCTCGATTATTGGATGTTGGGTGTGACGTCACGAGTTGGAATGGGGATGAGCGGACACGGCAGTGGGTTGCGGTTCGATTTGGGCACGGCGGCACGGGGTTCCTTCTTCGTCTCGTCGACTCGTCCGGCATTAATGGCACTCGTGGAGGCCAGATCGGCGTGACGCACGGCGGGTTTTGCGATGTGACCTGGGTTTTAGTCGTGACGCAACGTGTTTGGACTGATGAGAGAGGATATCATAATTCCCTTTGATGAAGCTGTGTGATGAAATTATTTGAGTGAGAGTCATATGAGGTGTCAATGAATAGTGTTAGGATATGACTATGACCGCACGAGTGCACTCTATTAGGGCGTGTTTAACAATCGGGTGATCGGCCGATTAACTGACACCGGTTAACCGATGGACCTCGCCTCTCATGACCCTTCCCCTCACACAAATTTCCTACCTGACCCCGAGTGCCATAATCAACCCTTATGAGTCGATTACGGCATCCCTTTATCCGGTTGTCAAGCACGCCCTCGATGTCCAAGAGCCAGGTTGACCCATAAATGATATCGAGAATTCATAAATACTCTCAAGTGGGTTTAGGTTTGTAAAATGTAGAGCCGCATGTGTGTTAATGCCTCCACGTGCACCGCCCGGATGGCACGATGAGATCGAGGGAGGCAATCCACGTGATCTTCTTTGTCTACGCAAAACAAATAAAGCTCCCTTTCTGAAGAGTCAAGATCGAACCTAGTTCAAACCCGACATTACTCTGGACCCATTCTCGAATTTGGATCCGATCTCAATGTCCACCTTGTTAGGGTCAGGGGTTCTGGTTTATAGGAACAAAAGAACCACATATATGTTAACTCCCTTACGTCTTAAACTGCTCTATAGATTCACATCTCTTGAGAGAGACCTGATGCATATATCAGTCGATTATTAATTTTACCGTAGTAGCTCAAAATAGTTATTTGTGTATAGGATAACAGTTGAGCACCGCTTTGATTGGGGTTATCTCCCACTTATCTCGGGGATACCTTCGAATTAGCATAAAATGTGCTCTGATAGAGAGAGTTAGTTAATCCAGGATAAATGAAAGTTAACTTCGGATTGACCCCTCCCATTTTAGGTCACCTCTCAAGGTGGAATATAGTTAACCTCTCTTTTGTCCCGTTGCCCACTAAACATAAAGGCCGCTCTATCCGAGACAGAGTATCCAATAAGGGATAACTCAGGTTAATTAACTCTATCTCTCTATCAAAGAGGTGCTAGGGGTTTATTCAGATATAAGAATTTTATAAGATAGTTTGCAGATATACTACGTACATGCAAGGAGCAATAAGTTCATTTATTTAGAGACTATTAGATTCGATTTTCCATCTAATTAATCGTCACGACTTACGTTTACCATTGTTTAAGCCCAGCCCGTCAAGAGAAATAGGCCAAAATCTTATCCCAAATCCAGCCCCAAGATATTATAGGCTTGATTTCTATTATCCAAGTATGTTTACTGAGTAATACTTACCGCATGGTCGAATGGTAGACGACTACTGTTAAAGAAATAAGAGATCTCAAGTTTGATTTATCTTGGGGAAAGTTTTATCTGATCACGTGCTCAATTCTCGAGGGATACGTGACCCGAGATTTTTTGATTCGTAAGATTTCTGGTCACCAACAAAAAAATACAGATTTGTTGCAAACCTGCCAATCCTGCTTTGCGGTGAGTATTACTCATATTTAATTAAGGGTCAGACCAACCTAACCTACCGGGCTTTGGATACCCGTTGACAGCCCAATACTGAAGTCTCTTCTTCAATAATCAGATGCATTACCCTGGTTTTTCAAATAACATCTTAGTGCCACGTACACCCTTATTTTCTTTAAGTTACTCGTCCCTCAAGCTTCGAAGTACACGTATCTCTATGAACTAGCTAGTGTCTGCCACAATGATCTCTGCCATGAGAATGATCAGAAGAGAGAATTCAACGGAAGGTGAGGGTTTGAGAAAGAAGTTGTTCTACTCTTTTGGGATTGCACAAGAGATGAGATGTAGGATGTGTTCATACTATCTCTCATATGGATGTCATGTATGCTCACCCATGCCCTAATACAAGTGGTAAGTGCACGAGGAATGCGCCCGTTGCACACTTCAGCTTTCGCAGGAAGTCATGCAAGTTCTTGTGCTGCATGCACGGCAATGTTCTTGCTTAAGTGTGAAGAGTTTAATAATATATTTGTAAATGGATCGGATACGGAGCGGATAATGTGATTTCTGAATTTGTATCCGATTAATAATCAAATTATCTGATATTTGATTACATTATTCGTCGATATTTTATTCAGATAATTATCCGATCAATAATTCGAATTCGATTCGAATTTTAAGCGGATAATTATCAGACCTACTTATAAGTAAGTTGTGTGAGTTGTGCGGGAGCATCGTGAGTTATTTTCTCAAAAAAATGATAAAAGTTATTTTTATTTTGAGAGAGATTATCAAAAGATTGAACTTCACTTAAAAAATAATAGAAGACTTATGACATGGGTGTAAGTGGAGTTCTCATTTCTAAATTATATTTTGAGACAAAAAATAGCAATCAAACAACATATTAAGGTTTGAGTTAATTATATATAAAATATGAGGATCCTTAGGTATTCATCTAAGGGTTCATATTCGATCGGATAATATCCAACATGGATATCTCAATATCTGAATTTGTATCCGATTAATAATCAGATTATCTGATATTCAATTAAATTATTCATCGGATACTTTATTCGGATAATTATCCGATTAAACGATTACAAATTTAAATTTGACTCAAATTTTAAATGGATAATTATCGGACCTAATTTGTTAAGTCTCACATCTTCTAATTTGTGGGCTTCTCCACGCATTCAATTGCACTATTTATATCATTGAGGAGGGAGGTGTTGAGGTTTAGTTTTGGGTCAGATGATCTGTCGAAGCTATGTCCCTTTTTATCGGTAGAAGATTATCTGAGCTCAATGTCTATATTTTGGGTTCAAATTCCAGCCTCTTAACACGGTATCAAAGGTGGGCATTCTCGTTCATATCACCATTCCCATTTATATCTTAACAATTCGAGTTTGTATCGTATTTATTCAGATTCGGTGCCAAATGGGTGTTGAGTTTTAATCCCACGTCAGATAATCTGTGGGCACTTACATTGATTCCATCAACTCAAAGTCTAAATTAGAATTCAGGACTTCAACAAGGTTGAAATGCTTTCAAATTTGTCAACAGCTTTATCTCATTCAAGGGTATGAAATATGATGGTTTCATAAAGTCTGATGTATCAAAAGAACTTTAGGAGAATCAGATCAGTCGAGATACAACTTGTAATCTTGAAGAGAGAGCTCCATTGTTTTTCCTTGTGTATCACTTTTTTCGTCTTACACTTCACTTATTGGGGGTCTCACTTGCTTATCTGCCCTTGCAATATATTGTTATTTTGTTTCTTTTGCATCTCTTCATTGTGCAAAATTCCGACACCTTCTTTTACCCAGGTGCTCTTAAACTCGGGCTCGCCACCGGCTCTTCCTATTGTTGTTCACTGTCCGGTCTTCACAGATTTGGGCGAGCCAACCGTTTTTTTCTCGGTGGAGGAAATCAACCTGTCGTGCCAACCGCTGAAGCATGCTATAGTTGCCAAGACTCCCTTGGAAAGATCCCCTTTCCAAGAGATCAGATCGCATCTTCTTCAGCGTTTTCAGTTTAATCAAGATTTTTTCATGAGTGCCTTGGACAGCCGTCATCTCCTGTTGCGATTCCAGAACCAGGATGATTATCTTAAAGTTTTGCTTAAGGAATCCTTGTATGTTAAGGGCAAGCCCTTTTGGTTCTCCAAGTGGTCTATGGACTTCTCTCCTTTTGCAGATTCTCCCATCGTCCCGGTGTGGATTGAGTTGCCTGGGTTGCCTGCCAACTTCTACTGTGTCTCTATGCTTCAATCTATTGCCGGTAGCATTGGTCCCGTCCTCAAAGTTGACAGTGACACCTTGTGCTTGGCACGCACACAAGGTGCTCGTGTTTGTGTCCAGTTGGATATTTCTAAGAATTTGCACAATAAGTTTGGATTGGCACGGGTTCGGATGGTCTGTGGCAGCCCATTGTTTATCCTGCCCCTCCGTTATTTTGCTCTTCGTGTAAACGGCTCGGCCACGAACATCCCAAATGCAAGAAAAGAGTTTTTGGATCTGTAGCCCCCCCCTTTTGGCTTATACTGCTGCTGCCATTCCTGGCGCTCGGGCTGATGCTCTAACTGCTCCCAAGTGTGTTTGGCGCCGAGCCAAGGCACCTCCAGCTGCTCTAGGGATTACCCTAACGTCTGGCTGTGCTGCGGGTGCTGATGTCTCTCAGGGGATTGACCCCCCTATTGTTGCTGCTACTGGTTGCATTGTCTCCTCTTCAGCTAACGTTGACCCTTCTCTTGATAACGTCCACCCTAGTGCTACTTGTGCAGCCCCTTGTGCTGCTAGCGTCGACCCCAGGCCGCCTGGTCCTCCTGCGCTCGTCGGCCCGTTTGCTTCTGCCTGCTTTACAGCTACCGTGGACCCTCCCGCGGTAAACTTCGTCTCTTGCGCTTCTAGCATCGTCCCTACCAGCGTCGACCCTAGCGCCGCTAGCGTCGACCACAACGCCGCTACCGTCGTCCCTGTGGTGGCTATTGCTTCTGATGGCAGTGACAAGGAGAGGGCAGAGTGCGCCTCTAGCCAACCAGCAGTCTCCCCTGACAGTTTTTCTCCGGCCTCCCCGGCTACCCTACTGGGCGCGACTGCTGTCGTCCTTCCTAAGGAAGCGGACCGATTAGCCTGTATGGCTGCTCTTCGCGCGATGAGGGATGAAATCAGCGCTCTTCCAGCTTTTTCTCAGCCTGGGGCTTCTGGCCTTCCTCGATTCTGTAGTGTTGCAGCGCCCTTGGCGCCTCCTCCGCCGGCCTTGCAGGCCCCTCACGACATGCCCTGCAATGACTTTCCTCCACTTCCTGCTATCTCCGCTCAGGCTTCCCCGACTGCTTTGCTTGAAGCTCCCCGGGGTCCCCCTGCAATACCACTGCAACATGATCTCCTTCCTCCGGTTCATGACGTTGCCCCCGACGAGTTTGATGGTCCGGATGATGAGCAGGGTCTGGAGTTTGAAATTCCTTTTCAGCCAGTCCGCAGAAGCAAAAGAAAGAATCGACGTAAGTCTAATCATCTCGAGTGCTACAATGTCAGGCTGTAGCTGACAAGGGTGCTGGTAGGTTAGACAAGCTAGGTATACCTAGCATCCGATTATTATAAATGTGTTCTCTTCTTCTGTTATCAATAATACACCCCCTTGATGTTAGGTGGGGAAGTGTATCCCGATTTGGGGAGCACTCTCCAACTAATCACTAGGTAGGGCTTTCGAATTAAAAAAAAAAGTCTGAGGAAAGCTCTTAGATGAGCATTTGCGGGGCAAGCAGGAGGTGGGTGGGCTAACATGACATTGGATGATTGGGTTCGTGAGTTATTACTGAATCAATTAGCCGCTGCACTAGTTTGTGTTTGTTAGTGTAAGAAATTCTCTAAGAAGGAGACTGTGGGGGTAGATCAGATGCAGGTGTTGAATTTATCCAAACGGACGTCTTATGTAGTGCTTAGTTTGCTATCTTTTGCTTTTGATTTTGCGAGAACTCAAACTCAATTTCTCTTTAAGTTCTGACATAGATTGGGTCAAGAACCAGTACTGGAGTTTTGATCTCTAGATGATGAATATTTAACAAATCAAGAGAGATCTTTAAGACGACCTAGTCGTGGAGGCTAGGAATTGCCCAATGGTATGTGGATGGGCGCCCATTTAGATGTTCTTTTTGAGTTTTTTTTAAATATATTATTATTACATATAAAATTATAGATATATCACTCCCGCAAACGTATTAGTATATATATATATCCTCACTATCTTGAAAAACTTTTAAAAATGTCACTGCGATTAAACGGAGTCTCAAATATTCCTCAAAATTTTTAATATCCCCATTAATTGATTATCAAATGATCAAAATGCCCCTCTTCTTCACACCAGAGAGAGAGAGAGTTTTCAGGCCGACCGTGAAGAGAGGGGGAAGGGGCCGATAGGGGGAGGGGGGCACCATGATGGCGGTGGGCTCATGATGGTAGAGGGAGGGGCAGGAGAGGGGGTTAATTTTCAGGCTGATTGTGGGGGAGGGGGAAGGGGGCGATAAGGGGCGGTGGGACTAGGCCGACGGAAGACCAGGGGAGAAGGGGCGTCAGGGTGAGGGGGGGCATGCACCAGGTTGATGACGGGCTTGTGGTGACGAAAGGAAGGGCAAGGGAGGGGGTTTCTAAGCCGATCGTGGGGGAGGGGGAAGGGGGTGACAGGGGGAGGGGGCACCAAGCCCAATGTGGAGGGAGGGGGGCACCATGTCGGTGGTGGGCTCGAGGTGGCAAAGGGTGGGGCTGGGGGAGGGGGTTTTTAGGCCGACCGTGGCGGAGGGGGAAAGGGGCAGCAGGAGAAGGGGGGACCAGGCCAGTGGCAGACCAGGAAAGGGAAGGGGACAGCAGGGGGAGGGGGCACTAGGTCGGTCGTGAGTTGAGGGGGAAGGGGGAGGCAGAGGGAGGGCCGAGGGGGGCGCCAGGGTGTCTGCCGGGGGAGCGGGGAAGGTGTCTAGTGTCGCCTTATCCTCTTCTTCCCCTCCTCATGCCACCACCTAAATCTTGTCCCCCTTTCTCTCCTCTTGTCGCCATCACGAGCCCGTCGCCACTCTCCCTCCCTGCGTCGGCCAGCAACTCACCGCCGTCATGAGATTTAGGGTTTGAGAAATTGAGGAAGAAGATGACATTTTAATCTTAAACTATTAGCTATTTATTTATATATCCCTAATAGATGTGTTATTTCTTCTTTAAGATTCTTTTTAAATTTTTTATAAATAAAGTAAACCGTAAGAGAGATAAACGTGATTACTTTCATTTTTTCATATATGATTATGTCTAACTAACAAATTTATAAGAGTGATATATCTATAATTTTACTTATAATAATGATTTATTTGTCAAAAACCAAATTTATAAGAGTGATTATGTCACCCATGGAGTCGCCACAACGGAGGAGCTGACCAGCCACCCTCCATGGCCCCATGCCCAACTCCAAACGCCAACTCCAGACCAACAGCGGGGTTCCACAAAGGCACGAACGGAAGCACCGGCAATTTTCCGGAAGCTGGTGCGACGGCGTCGCCTCGATCTCATCCCGTGTCCCCACTTTGACTTCAGCCATGTCGGACTTCCTCTCGCTTTCCATGTCGGCGGCGGCTCTTCTCTTCTGTTCGCCCACTTTTAAAAGGTCTCGCAATGCCGCCCACATGGGGGGCATAGCTATAGGTACTCTTGTGATCTTGCCTATTTCTGCCGGAGTGTATTGGCGAGGAGAATCCCGTCCGGGAGCGGCTCTGGTTGCGGAAAAGGTGATTTTTTTTATTCGGTTTCTTTGTAATTTGGAGCGAGGGTTGTTACTGATGGGTCATTTGCTTGTTTTGAGGATCTTCTGATGTTATAGTGGCATGTTCATGTTTCCTTCTTTATAGTGACTTCGCAAATATTGTGCTATATGCATCATGGATCTGACAACACTGGTCTGATGAGCAGATTTCCTTTTGTCAGTGCAACGTTGTTCGGTTAAGAAGATGGCAGCCACAACAGTTTCACTGCCGCGTGTTATGTCTGCAAGACGTTGCACTTCTTCTTCTCAAAGATTGCTAATGCCTAATGCCTCAGCCCGGGTTTCCACTTCAGAAATATCAATGAAGAATGTTCTCTCCAGCTCCTACCGCATTTCCTCTAAGCAATCTTTTTCCCTTCAAGCCGCATCTGCTTCACCAAGATCCAGTAAAGTCATCACTAGAGCCCTGTATGCCGAAACTGAGAAAGGGGTTGTTGCCGGATTGCCCATTGATCTAAGAGGTTTTCATCTTAACTTCAATTATTTTCTCTTTTCTAGTACTTATATTGTGCACTTGTTGAACTGTTAAAGACATTTTACACTTACTGGAGCTCGATTTCACCTTGTATGTGCTCAGGTTCGCCGACTTGGTGATCCGTATCGGATCGGATCTTCTCTGATCCGGTACGATACGCCCGAGTTGCAATCAAGTCGGCCCGACTCGGCGTGTATTATCTCCTCCCTCTCCCTCTCTCCCTCTCCCTCTCTCACTCTCACTGTGACTCGGCCCGACTCGGCCGATCTTGGGGGTGATCCGCAGTGTATCGAGTTTTTCCAGATACGGTACGGCATGCCCGAGTCGACCCGAGTCAGACCGAGTCGGCGAACCATGGTCTGTGCTATAATATCCAGTTTAGATGTCTTGGGTTAGGGACATGGGGTTGGACATTAGAGGCACAAAGCGGGAATGGGGGCAGTGACTAGAACAAGATGTGAAAAGGGGAGTTATGAATGTTATTGAGTTTATGGTTCAATTTTGTTGAGAAAAGGTGTGGGAACGGGCACAGGGGTTCTTCTGCAGGTAGGTTGGATGACCAAATGAGTGAATTCTGCTTTAGTGAGTTGGAACAGGGAGCTGAGATCATTTGGCAAATATGGCGGTTGGAAAAATTGTCTACTCTTTTTCTTACAAAATTGAATATTAGTCTAGGAATTTCTAGAAAATATTTTAGGAGAAGGAGATAGTTTAGTAACACTTCGTGGGTAGTTGTTGCCTGCACAAATTCCCGAATGCATGGGGGTTGTCTTGATCTGGAGAGCATGCATCCTTCATCCCATAAACTTTGGGAACATACACTTACCAAAGACTTTACCCTTTCTTGCAGGTGGTCAACAATTCAAAATTGCTTCACACACACCCCACCCCACCAACACCCCCCCCCCCGGGCTACCCTTGATCTGCCCTCTATATCCTTGTTGGCCTTTTCTAGATGTTCAAAATGTTTGAGACAACCACATTGCACATTGCATGCAGTAACCCATAATTTTTTTTTAAAAAAACCCACAACTTGTCATCCCATGAATGTGAAGCAGTGAAGCACATACCCAATAAGTCATGGTTGAGAACAATTTACATAGTTTCTTTTAAAATGTCACACGCCAAACATCATATTTGTTGTCTTTTGGAGGACATTTGGTAACTGCTTTGTACAGCAATTTTAATTTTCTAAGTTGCACGATAGAGTAGTTAGTTGAAGACTTGTCACACTGAACAGAATGTGATTGACTGAATCTTTTCAAACTGCCTAGTGTGTTGATCGTGTCTCATTATGTCCTGTCAGGATTGAAGGTTACTAAGCCTTATAAAACTCTTCAGCTATATTTCCTCTTTCGGGAGTGTTGAAAATCTTCACTGACAATCATGGAAATGCAAAACTAATTTCTGCGGTCATTTAAACTTCCAAGATGCATAGGGACTCCTTGTACTCTTATAAATTGGTGTTGTTTTGTTGATGTTGGCATACATGTCAGATTGTCATAAGTATATTCTGAAATGACCTTTAATCTGGTTGCCTAATTTCTTCAATAGGTAAAAGGGCATTTATTGCTGGAGTAGCTGATGATAATGGCTATGGTTGGGCAATTGCAAAAGCACTTGCTGCTGCAGGTGCTGAAATTCTTGTTGGGACATGGGTGCCTGTATGTGAATTCACATTCCTTACACCCCTATTTTTCTGCTTCATATGATTTACATCTGATAGAACTCTATCTCTTCTGAAGGTACTAAACATTTTTGAGACAAGCTTGAATCGTGGAAAATTTGATGAGTCACGTTTGTATGTACCCTAGACAGAACACCTTTTCCCCTCCATCTTTTGAAAATTTTATTTCGTCAATATGGATTACTGGAAATGTAGTGATGTAATTTATTTATGCTGTTCATCATCAGGAAGCATTTTTTTTGTCACTGTGGGCTTAACTTGCTATTGGCTATTCTTATGCAGGTTGCCAAATGGTTCTCTCTTGGAAATTGCAAAGATATATCCTCTAGATGCAGTTTATGATTCTCCAGAGGATGTTCCTGAAGACGTAAGATAGATTACTTGTCAAAATTATCTGCTCCTTTTTGATTGCCTTTCCCTGAAAAATATTATTATAGGTGGAGCATGAATCTGATTGAGTTTGGCATTTCAACTTTTTAGGTTAGAACAAGTAAGCGTTATGCTGGAGCCTCAAATTGGACTGTTAAGGTACTGAGGCCATGAATTTTCGAACTTCTTTTGTTGATCAGCATGGATTTCACCCATAAGAAAGTAAAAGGAAACTGCACAGAGATTTAAGCACTTTGAAGCATGAAATTCATGGTGCTATAGCACTCATTGGAAGTTTTTTCCTCCCTGCAAATTGCAGGAAGTTGTTGAATCTGTGAAGAGTGATTTTGGGAGCATTGACATTCTTATACACTCACTTGCTAATGGACCCGAGGTGCTTTTTCCTTCTGTTCTACATAAAGTGGTTATATTTCCTGATTACAGATCTCTGGCCTCTGTTTTGCATTTCTCATGTATGTTACTTTCTATCCACTATTTATAAATCTTGTAGTTCCCCATTAACAGGTTACCAAACCACTCTTGGAGACATCCAGGAAAGGATACCTTGCAGCACTATCTGCTTCAACATATTCCTTTGTTTCACTACTCCAGCACTTCCTGCCGATCATGAATTCAGGTACTCTTCACTACAGTGTTTCGTGTCCATACAATGGATGAATACTTCTCTGCATCTCTCACGGCATATATTTGATCTTTTCTTGTATTTGGGAGCAGCATTTTCTTACTAAACTGTTACTTGGGAGAACCAATAGATTGCAAAACTGTGTAGCCTGGGGCCAAATCCCTCTGACATCCAACATCTGCTCTCAACACCCTGAGCGTTTGTGAACTTATACATATGGTCATTTGGTCTTTAGCCTAAGTGGCCATGATTAAGCATATATGCATAAATTAAGAGTTGCATGCATTCTCGTCCTTAAAAGCATTGTCAGGATTTGAGTAAGACAATTTTGACCTAACCATCCTCTATCCTGCAGGTGGTGCTACAATCTCCCTGACGCATCATGCTTCTGAAAGAACCATTCCTGGGTAATGTTCACTCTGCTTGAGCTGAATTATTTGTTTCCTCCTATTAGAGCCCTTTGCCCATTGCTTGTTGTGACTCTGCAGTTATGGAGGAGGGATGAATTCAGCTAAAGCAGCTCTGGAGAGTGATACCCGAGTAAACTCCTGTCCACATTCTCATGCTGATGTTTAGTTTTTTGATGTTTTGGGCTGCACATCTTATCCTGTTCTTTTCATGCAGGTACTTGCTTTTGAAGCAGGAAGGAAGGGGAAGATCAGAGTTAACACAATATCTGCTGGTACATCCATCTATCCTTCTGTTGGTTCTTGAAACAAAATCCACAAAATGGTTATCCTAATCATACTCTTCCCCGGGGAATGTGATTACTTTTTCTGGATGAAACTCCATCACTTGGTTTTGGCATCCACTAGGGCCAATGTTACTATTATATCTCTGCACTTTGAAGGGTTTGGGTTAGGGGATATGTCTATTTCCTTTAGTTTGTGATTTGTACCATCTGCAATAGAACCCAAGCATGCTTAAGTTCCAGAAATTTTCTCAGGTCCATTACGGAGTCGTGCTGCAAAAGCCATTGGATTTGTAGAACGGATGATGGAATACTCGTATACAAATTCACCACTGCAGAAAGAACTGCTGGCAGGTAATGACAGAGGAAACATGTCTCCCCTCCTTCTCTGTTCTTTCATGAAATTGGGATTTTCCATTGATATTTCACATGTCTCATGCTGAACAAGTTCGATACCTGTTGAGCAGATGAAGTTGGCTACACAGCAGCATTTTTGGTGTCTCCATTGGCCTCGGCGATCACAGGTTCAGTTGTGTATGTGGACAATGGACTGAACACAATGGGGCTTGCCACTGATAGCCCCACACTTTCTCTATGAACCTATTTTTGAAATTTGCTTGGAAGATTTCTTTCTTGCTGTGATTAGCATCAGCGTTTGCTTTCACATGTAAAACTTGCTATTAGCTGTCCAGGAGTGAGTTTAGCCTTGTAATCTTACTCAGAGAGGATTTCGAGGTACCTTTAAACTGTAGTTTAAACGCTTAAATAAGCTTTTCCTGAAAGTAAAATTCGGCAGGGCACATGCCATTGAGATGTCATCTTCAGTAAAATCTTCTTGATCTTGCTACTAGATCTTCTAGCGAAAGTTATTGACTGATTCTTAGTGCATAAATTCACCAGAAACCAGTGTTTCTTGAAAGAAAGGCTAATCTAAATATGGCAGCGTCTTTGTTCAAGTGAGTCCAAGATGTTAGTGGAGAGAGAGAGAGAGAGAGATATATATATATATATTTAAAAATAGGTTTTGACTTCCAAATTAATAGCTAATGAGTAAATATTTTCATTATATCTTCACTCTGCCAAAATTTTCCGGCACAATTTGACACGGTCAACTGGCCAACCCAAATTCACCAAACACTTTGTCTAAATTCCACAAATTTAGTTGAATAAAATTGATTTATTTATTATATTGTAAGTGGGGAGGGACAGATTCTAATGGATCCTAAATGACTTGTGGATCAATCACTTATCAATTTGGTGAAGAATATTTTAAGTAATTAGTTAGATTCTCTGATGTTTTCAGATTCTCACATGATGATTAATCAAAAATTGGGTCACAAATCTCTCACATTATGTTCTTGCTTCTGGACCATCATGTGCTTCTACGTCCCGATGTGTTAGTAGGTCATGGTGGAGATATAGGCGAACAAACCGACAGGGAAAGAGATGGTAGTGAGCAGGGTGAGCTCCCTGAGCGAGACATTGTGGAAGAGGAAGAGGAGGAAGATGAGAGACTAGAGGAGTCTAACTGTAGGGCGTCGAGCTCGTGGCGGAGTACAGGGGGTGTTATCGATTGTGGCGGTCACCACTGACCACCTAAGCAACCTCCCATACAAGGTGCAGCTCACCATCATCCGCTGTCTCCCGATGGGGGAAGTCGTGAGAATAAGTATCCTTTCCCGCCAACAGAGGCACCTCCCTTCTTTCCTACTCGTCGTTGACTTCCTAAACCTTTCCCCTTTGCGCCCAGAGGTGGAGGGAAGGTTTGGAATAGCATGAGGTCGACAATGCCATGTTGGCCCGCTAAGGATTGATTCAGAGTTGTCGGTTCTCGTTGCATAAAAGCGAGAAAGAATCGGTGTTAAAACGGTGGGCGGAGCCCATCGCCGCCAAGGACATTCGTAAACTCGACTTCTATGGCGGGAAGGGAGAATATTTGACCGCGGCCTTATTTCTTCGCCACTGCAAGTCTTTGTTCAGGTTAGTCCTACATGACGTCCACTTGGACAACAACTCTCTCTCTCTCTCTCTCTCTCTCTCTCTCTCTCTCTCTCTCTCTATATATATATATATATATATATATATATATATATATATGAACCATGCGCAATAGTCTTATTAGACAGATCTATAAATTTAGTGCATTATTTTTCGAAATGAACCAGAACAAGGCTGCATTAGAATCACACATACATCATCTAGAAAATGAGACTAGAACTCCCATCCATCATTTTAGACATTTAAAGGAATTGCATGACCAGCAAGTAGAAACTAAAAGACTATTGCATATTAGTCTACATGATTTTACCCCCAAGAATCTTGCATTCAATAAATTCTTTAGAGAAAATTACCATGTATACATCTCCTCTCTACTGCCTATAGACGTGAAGGATCATATAGAAGATCTAGTTAAAAGTTCAGAGGCAGTCTCCTTCTTGTCCATTCAGCATTAATTACATGAAGCATTAATTTGATAGTCACCCAGAGATCGTTGAGATCGATGGGATGTATAAAATAGACATAGATCTTACTAATGAAAATAATATAATATATGAAAAGCATTGGATTGTTTCAAAACTCATCCAAGATGACTTGATCCATACGTTCTTCATTATAGCTGGCGAGATGCATCAGCTGTGGAATATACCTGAAAAGCTTGATATACTGATCCGACAACACATCAATAGAACTCTTGGTGGTATTATTTTGTAATTTATCTCTACACCACCGGAATGGAGTGAAAATGAAAATGACAAAGAGTTAGCGCCACATTATCTAGCACCATACTCAATGATATTTTTCTTAATGATATTTTTCTACTTGGGAAAGCGTACGAATTGAATTGGCACTAGATGCAAGCATTCAACTGAAGTCACTCAGTCTAGCCTGATCCGAATCAAGGTGTTAGTAATTGGGCAAATTGAAGACATGTACATCAACGAAATGAAGATGCTATGCCAAACAACTTCATATGAGGTTTACGGACCGATATATTATAGCTCAGTCACACCTATCCGACGGATTTCCATGTCTTATGAAGTTGAAGCCGAATTAAGTTGGGTAAATGCAGCAATAATATCTGCCGAAAACAACTTAGGCGAAGCTAGTGACAGTGACTATACAAGTACAGACTAGATAACTTCTTCATCAAGCCTGCACGATACCTTCTTCTACACGATAGCTTCTTCTGCATGATAGTTTCTTCAATAAGATTGGCATTTCTTCTTTAGCCACTCTTTTTTCAGTCTTTCTGTAGAGGGAACCCTACATGGCAACCCTATAAAGATGAGTCTAGGTTATAAGATGTCAAGTCGTGACGGACCTTCTAATAAAGTTGCTGAGTCTTGGGGAGCCGCAATATTTGTCGAGAGACTGAGTGTCTTTTTGTTATGTCCATTCTCTCTCCTAGTCATTCGTCATTCGTCTTCAAGTGCTTTATTTAGTGGCCTCATAGTTACCTTTCTAGCTTCACTTAGTGGCTAAATTATAGACTATCTTTTAGCTTACTTTTCTTAGTGACTAAATTGTAGATTAATTTTTAACTTTCGTTTAGGTTTGTTCGCTTATGAACTTGCTTTATCTAAAAGCCTCTTTCTTGGCTTATAAATACAACCCAAAGGGTTCATTCTTGCAACGACATCGGAAGCAAGAGAGCTCAAGAGCTTCAAGGCATTCAGAAGCCCTCTGACCTCCTTCTCTTCTCCCTCTTCCAATTTTTAGCGAGAGACATTCTCGTTCTTGGCGAAAGTTTTTCTCGTTCCTCCTCTTCCACCTACAAGTCACCCTGCCTTCCGTGTCCCCACCAGAATCTCTGACACTCTCTCTGTAAGTACCTTCCTTCTTAGTGTGCTTATGTTCTAGTGTCTTCATATTCTTGTAATCGAGTCTTATAATCGAAACTTTATAACTGTGTTTTTGTAATCTTTCCTTGTAATCTTGTAAATGAAATCTTGTTATAATTTTGTAAACATGTGCGAGTAAACGCTCCATTATAAGTTAAGAGCATATATGTAACGACCCGAGAATCTGATTACCGGGAAGGCCTGATAATCTGAGACTCGTGTAGACACGCCATTTCTGACGTTATGATGAGTACATCCCATATTGTACCGTAATGCCCTGAAGTGGCTTACATTTTATTTTATTTGAGTGATTTCCGTAATTGTGGTTAAATTGCATTATTTTGTGAAAGGGAGAAAATTAAAATATGTGTACATATAAAATAAATAAAAAGAGAAAAAAATAAAATTCCCAAAAAATGTGTGTAGTTGTGTTTACGTAAAAATAATATAATTGATTTTCTTTACTACATAAAATATAAATATATATATAAGTGGTTAGTATATACATAATATATTTATTAAAAGGTAAAAAAAATATAATAACCATAAATAATATATATATATATATAACCATTAAAAAAGTAAACAAAAATAAACAAAACAAACAAAAATATAATATAATAAATAATGAGATAATATTCCCTACCCCATTTTATTCTCTTTAAGTCTCTTTCTATTTTCTATTTTCTTCCCTCTCTCTCACGTAATCCCCTCCTCTCCGTCTCTTTCTTTCCCTCTCACCTCACTGCACACACCCCCTCCTCTACGGCACACACATACTCACACACTCACCTCATTGCACTACACAACACACACTCACGTGAACTTACGCCCACTCTCGAACTCACTCACTCCCCCATTCTCTCCTCTCCCTCACGGCTGCACAAAAACCACCTCCACCGTTCCCCACTTCTCCCTCTGGCCATCTCTTCCCATGCATGTCCACCCCACGACACCCTACCCGGACTCCTCCAGCAAACCACCGCCCACCTTCTTTCTCTCCCTCTCTAATAACACCGCCAACCAACGTCGTTCTCCCCTGCTCACAGCCGGACGAACACCCACGACAGCACCACCGGCAACCCCTTGCGTCACCGACGTCCACACCTTCACCAGCCGTCATCGCCGCGAAGTCACTGTCAGAGCTCCACCTTGCCGACCGTCGCCACCGGCACCACCTCCGGCTAGCCACCACGACCGTCGAGCTCCCCGCTCCAGCCACCATCCTCCACGTCGACCGCCCTGCCGCACCGACGCCCACGTCTGCTCCCGCCTCCGGCCAGACCCCCTGCGCATGCACCACTGCGCCTGCACCACCAGACGACCGTCGCGACCGTCTGCGCACGCCCCCACCACCGCTCCCGTCTGCCGTGAAGCCAACCGGCCACCTCCGCCTCTCCACGTTGCCACTCCGTCCGCCGGCAGTCCCCACGAGCCCGCCTGCACGGCGCCACCACCGTTGCTGCCGTCGTAGTCCGGTCACCCGCGTCCGCCGCTGCACCAACCCCCGTTGCACCCTCCAACTGCGGCCATCTTCCTCGCGAGACCGCCGCCACGTCCGTGACCTCCACGTCGCCTCACGCTGATCGCCGCAGACGCCACAGCCGCGGCCTCCCCTGTCGGAGCACCCCGTCGTCACGGACGCCGCCCACGAGCCACCTCTCCTTCTCCCCGTCTCCTCTTCCCCCCGCCGTCTCTCTCCCTTCTCTTCTCTCTCTCCCACTCTCTCCCGTGCGATCTCTCTCTCTCCCTCTCCCCGTCTCCTCTTCCCCCCGTCGTCTCTCTCCCTTCTCTTCTCTCTCTCCCACTCTCTCCCGTGCGATCTCTCTCTCTCCTCTCCCGTTTCCTCTCTCTCCCTCTCCCTCTCCCCGTCTTCTTTCCTCCCCCCGTCGTGACCGCCGCGGTCGCGGCTCTCACCTCTCTCTCCCTCCCTCTCTCTGCTCTCTTCTCTCTCCCTCTCTCTCTTCCTCTCACCGCGACTCCCTCTCTCTATCTCTCTGCTCTCTGCATCCCCCTCTCCCATCTCTCTCTTCTCACCGCGCCCCCCTCTCTCTCTCTTCTCCCTCTCGATCTCTCCCTCCTCTCTCCGTCTCACTCACTCTCACTCTCTCTCTTTTTTGATTTTTTTATTCTATTCTCTTCTCTCTTCTCGCCCCCCCTCTCTCTCTTCTCTCTCTCGATCTCTCCCTCCTCTCTCCGTCTCACTCACTCTCTCTCTCTCTCTTTTTTAATTTTTTATTCTCTCTTCTCTTCTCTCTCTCTCGCCTTCTCACTCCCTCCCTTTCTCTCTCTCTTCTCTCTCCATCTCGTTCTCCCCCCCTCATTTGCCCTCTCTCTTTTTTTTTTCTTTTCTCCCATATATATATATATATATATATATATATATATATATATATATATATATATATATATATATATATATATATATATATTATATACATAATATATATATGTCACATATGTATCATATATATATATATATCTTATCCTTTTCCTTCTAAAACAAAGTCTTAGAAATAAATAAAAAAAAGAGTTTTCTCTCTCCTTTTCTCGTCTTCTTTCTCAAATTCTTGTTCTTTTATTTCGACCAATTTACGAATATGTTTATATATATGTGTGTTTATGTATATGTTAAATATATTTAATATGTTTAAGTATATGGTTACATAAGTATATTTATCATTCATATGTATATGCTTGTGTGTGTGTTTTTATGTCCGGCTTAACTAGTTTCTGAAGTCCGCTCTGAAGTCCTTCGGTCATGCTGTGCTCGTGATATTGAAGCCCTTTTCAAAGCTCGTTGCCGGCCTCCCTCGATAAGCTTTTCTCCCCTCTCTTATTTTTATTTAGTCAATCAATCATGTTCCATGCATCATTTAACATATGTGTCATGCCTTTCTCCCCGAGAGGACCTAGCTTGTGAGTGTCTTTGTGTTTGTGCATTTCATCATGTCATTCTCCCATCCTTCTAGATCTAAAGGGGTTTTAAACACACCAACCAGGTACGTGTTTGTTCGTGTTATTTACAGTTTTATTATCTAAGGATTGGTACTACACCACCGTCGTTCTCACCAACTAGTTCTGCTCTGTTTGTTGTTTGTGTAAGGGGTAACCAGTTAAAGACCCTCTTCTTCGACCTGTCGAAAGAAGAGGAAGTTGGAGCCCGCATAACCTCGTGTCAAAGGCGAAAGCGATCAATCACTCGGGACCCTCGGTCCCTGGCGATCACAAACTTCTAACGCGCGCTTCATTGTGACTATCTTTTGTTTTAATAACACCTGCGGAGAGTTACTTCCTGTAGCGGTTATCTTCTTCTGTCTCTGACCTCACCCGCGCGGAGGATTATTCCCCGCGGCGGTTTCTGTGATTTACTTTCTGTATATCTAACTCCTAATTGGTGCGGTGGGTCACCTCCCGCGACCGTTTCCATTTCAGCATTTTATTTTCTGCACTTTACTTTCTAACTCCTAACTATTTAATTTCAGCATTCCCCTATCATCGCTTTAAAATCTCGTGGAGATCAACATCTCGCGGCGGTTTATTTGATCCCTTTTCCTTTCCTGTCACATATACTTATCTTCTGGTAAAGACCCCTCAGAGGCCACAGTCTCGTGGTGATTTATATATATTCATATATATATATATATATATATATTATTTATATTATTTATGTCGCATTAAAGACCCCTCAGAGGCCACAGTCTCGTGGTGGTTTATATATATATATATATATTATTTATGTCACATTAAGACCCCTCAGAGGTCACAGTCTCGTGGTGGTTTTTATATATATATATATATTTATTATTTATATTATTTATGTCACATTAAAGACCCCGCAGAGGCCACAGTCTCGTGGTGGTTTATACTTATATATATATATATACTTATACTTATTATTTATGTCACAGTAAAAACCCCGCAGAGGCCACAGTCTCGTGGTGGTTCATATATTTATATACTTATATTTATTACTTATGTTATAGTAAAAACCCTGTAGAGGCCAATGTCTCGTGGTGGTTTATATATATACTTATATATATTATTTATATTGCTTTAAAAATCCCGTAAGGCCAATGTCTCGCGGTGGTTTCTATATATACATATATTAATTACTGCTCATATTACAATATTATTGTTAAAACCCCGCAAAGACCAATGTCCTGCGGCGGTGTGCTTTTATTTATATTGTTCTTGTAACTGTTCGGGGAATGATATATCGTTACAATTTCCGAGTCTACGTGTCTTCCCGTCTGTCAAATTCTATTACGTAGAGTCCTAGGACTCGAATTCGGTATCTGAAAAGCTGCTCTCGGAACGGTGGGTTACGCCTACCGGGAAGGGGTTCAGTTTGCGTGAGAGGGTCTTCGGACCCCTATCTCCGCCATGTACCGGAGTTCGGTCAGTCTAAATTCTTTCTGTCTCCATTAGAGTGTCATCTGTAGGTGTACTTGTCCACCGTTCTTTCATATCCCCCATAGCGCGCTTTTCATTGTTTGTCCTCATTTCTTTCACCCTTTATTACTCAGAGAGGGAGAAACCCCATCTCTCTCTCTCAGTCCACCACGTGACGTGTTCACATCTCTGGCGATCACAGTGGGACCTGCTTTTTGCTTTTTCTGGTTACCCACAAACTTTCGGCACCCACGTGTGCCCCTCCTTTTGGCACCCACGTGTGCCCTCCTTTTGACACCCACGTGTGTCCCTCCTTTCGGCACCCCCGTGTGCCCTTCCTACTGCGCCCAAGTGCGCTCACTCCCCTCGTGCACCTCGTGCACTCCCCCGGTCCTTTGTGGTTACTTGAGAGGTTAACGTTGTCTCGTGCACCACGTGCGTTTCCCCTCCGCTATTCGGCACCCACGTGTGCCCTCCCTCCACTCGGCACCCACGTGTGCCCCTACCATTCGGCACCCACGTGTGCCTCTCCATTAGCACCCACGTGTGCTCCTCTATTTGGCACCCACGTGTGCCCTCCCTATCATTCGGCACCCACGTGTGCCCTCCCTACCATTCGGCACCCACGTGTGCCCCTTCTCCTTCATTCGGCACCCTCGTGTGCCCCGCCTCCTTGTTCCCCTCTATTTGACATCCTCGTGCCCCGCCTCTTTATTGCGCCCACGTGCGCTACGTCATTCCCCTCGTGCACTACGTGCACCCTTAGAGCCCCTTTCTCTTTTTTCAAGTGATCTACGTGTCTCGGAAAGAGGAACGGTTGTATCCTACTCCATCTGTTTATTACTTTTATATCCTTGTTATATTATTGTGATTATCTCTGTTCTATTTGTGTGTTTATCTCTGATATTTGTGCGTTATACATCTTTTATTCAGCACTGCATTTCATGCATTTACCCCTTTTCTTTTCTTTCTTTTACTTATTTAAGGATTAACCCCTCTCGGTGAAGGAAGGACTCTCCGTCGGGAATTCCTCTTGACGGACTAGGATCTCCTTCATTGGGACCTCCGTAAGTCCCCGACAGCGAAGGATTCCCTCTTCGTTCACTGGGCTGGTTGTACCATTGAAGTACCCCGGAGTTAGTTACCTATTCGTGGTGAGACGAGTGCCCCTAGCTGACACGGCGGTAAAACAAAGTGCAATTAGGGTCCCTCCTACTAAGTGTGAATTTTATATTTGTTAAAATCAAAAAAAAGAAAAAGAAAAATCAAAAAAATTAAGTAAATCAAAACACAAAAAAAGGTTAAACCAAAACAAAAAAAATGGCGTAAGATCATCCACTTGTCTGTTAATCTCTGATACTTGTTTGCTAGTGTATGCATTTACGCTCTGGTAAAATTACAGGAATGGCTCACGACTCTTCCGAAGAGAATCAATTAGGTCGTGGTCAGTCAGCTGACCCACGGGTCCACGCAATGGACTCAGGCCCCTCCCGCGACACCTCACAAGAGGTCCCCGTTGTTCCACGGGAGGTAGCTCCACCCCAGGATATCTTTTCCCTTTTGGGTGTCCTCGCTAGTACACAGCTCAGCCCTGAGCAACTTCTGGCCTTTCAGGCCATTTTAAAGGGGAAGTCTGTTTCTCCCCCTCCTCAGGAGTCAACTCCGGCTCCCACGTCCTACCAACAGCCGCTCCAGGCTACTACATCTCCATCACATGTATATGTCGCTCCTTCTTCTTCATTTCAAGGACAGGCGAGCCAACAGCCCGCCTCTCACCAATTCCCCCCTCTACAGTCTCAAACCCCTGCCATCCCTCATACGGTACCCCAAGCGGGTCCGTCCACTGGTGGGCCACCATACCCATCTGGTTCAGGGTTCCCTTCTCAGGTCCCTATAAGGCCTTCTCAGCCTCAATGGCAGGCCCCACTTTCACCTGCCGAGGAGCTCACTCAGTCCCTCCTCAACAAATACACTGAAATGAACGAGGAGTTCCGAAATTTCAAGAAAGAGGCACATGGGAAGTCTGTCCCTGACATTTCCCTGCCAAATCTCCCCATATTTCATCTTCCTCCCTCCGAAATGCCTACATACCGTAGGTATAACGGCACGGGAAATCCTTATATTCACATCAAGGATTTTCTGTATGAATCTTCCTCATGGCAGAACGATCCAAAATCCCTGGCTTACCTTTTTCGGAAATCATTGGATGGTCCCGCCCTAGAATGGTTCTATTCCCTAGAGCCGAGTGAGGCTGGAGATTTTGAAATTGTCAAAGCCAAATTCATACAGAAGTACCGGGATAGGGTCGGTCCCTCCCTTTCTATCACCGACCTAGTTGCTGAGAAAATGAGGTCAGATGAGGATTTTGTCCAGTATGCTGATAGGTGGAGGTCTCTGGCCGATAAAATAAAGGATACCCTTTCAGAACCCGAGCAAGTCAAGATGATTGTGTCTAATGCAACCCCGCAGTTTAGACACATTTTAGCCATGAATAAGCTTACCACGATGGAGGAACTTTATGAGAGGGCTCGGTATATCCAGACCCAATTAAAAGATTCCCCCATCATGCATATGTTTGAACCCCCAAAGCCAAGGGTGTTTAAGAAGACGGGCACTGGTGTCCAAGGAGGAACAACTGAGGGAGTCGTCATAAATGAGCAAGTGAGTGTGCTTGGCAGCCCCAACCAACCAGTTAACCCAAGGCCTCCTCAGGTTTCACGACCTCCCTTTCAACAAGGTCCACCTCTTTATCGTCCTCCACCCCAAAATAACCCCCTTCAAAACAACATGCCTCAACCCTTTCATCCCCAACAACAACAACAACCACAACCTCAGTATCACCAAGTTCCACCCCCGGGAAATTACGGCCCACCACAACAACGGATGAGGCCCATTGGACCCAAAAGAGCCCATTATCCACCATTGCCCGAGGCATTGCCGGACATTTTTAATGCCCTCATGGCTGCCAACCTACTTACTTTGCCCAAAGAAAAGTTTGCATGGCCCCCAAATGCTGATACCTCCAGGTACTGTGTCTATCACAGACAGCCGGGTCATACGGTGGAGAATTGTTTCAACTTCAAAGATTACATTTACGACATGAATGATCTGGGTGAAATCGATTGGGATGAAATGAGGCGATGCATCGCCACCCTAAAGGCCAGGAGACCTCCGCCTAGGCCACAGTTACCACAACAACCACATCAACAACAACAGCCTCAGCAGGCCCCACAACAGCAGCCTAATATGGGCATCATCCATAACCCGCTTCCGGAGCACCAACAGCCCAACTACCAGGTTAATCCGATTTCCTCCTTCTCGGAAGTTGGAAGAGAGCAAACATGTCATTTAGAAAGCACCTCTGTCCTTGCTACCAGTCATACCACCAATCAGCCTCCTCGTCTCCTTCGAACATCATCTTCTTACCATTCAACCCCCTCACAACCCCTATTTGGTCATTCTCCCGTTCCACAGCCATCACGCCCTCTTATTCGTACCCCTATCGCCAATTCACCGTTAGTCCATCACCAAAGACCATCTCACACTCCTTTTTCACCCCGAAGTCCCCTGATCACTTCTTATTCCTCTAATTTACCATCTACCTCTATCGCGCCTTTACCCCCGCCTTCTAATCTTTTTACCGCCCATTATCCGTATGACACACCATCCACCTCTATCCCCACTGAACCTCCTCCTCCACCGTTTAAACCTCTTATCAGTCACCATTCATTTGAGGTCCCCTCTACTTCCACTATACCCCCTCCATCATATAAACCCCTTATCGTCTATCATCCACCCCAAGTCACCTCCGTTTCTAATCTACCTCAACCATCTAAACCCTTTATCATCCGTGATTCACCCGAGACTCCTTCTACCTCTACTATACCTCCACCAAGCAAACCCCTAATCAAAACCCCTACACCCATCATAACCCCTATCCCACCAACCATTCCTCCATTATTACCCCTTAAACCTTGTTAAAATCCACACCCAATACCATAGAGGTGCAACAAGACCCACAAGCAATGGTGCTCCGGAGTGGAAGGATGTTCCACCGGGTGTTTCCCCAGAATAGTCAGGCCCCTGAACAATCTCGGCCCGAGAAAGATAAGGAAGAGCAGTCAGAAGAGTCCATCCCTGGGACCCAGTATGACTTGTTGAAACATCTGGATAAGACGCCTGCCCGTATCTCCATCCTCGAGTTGATCAAAAGATCCCCATCTCACCAAGAAGCTTTAAGGGAATATCTCAAAAAGTCATGGTGAACGAGGATCTCCCTGTGGAGAAAATCTCGACAGTCCTGACGCCCACCGATACACAACCGCCCATCATGTTCCATAATCACGAGCTTGCCCCCAAGGAAGCTCGAAAATATGCGTTGTGTATTGCGGTGAAAATCAATGGCGTATCAGTGGATCCGTGCCTGGTAGACACGGGCGCGTCTATAAATGTGATTTCCCCGAGTACTCTTCAAGCATGTGGGGTTGATGAAGAACAACTCATGCCCTCCTCAATCACAGTCACGGCCTATGACAATAGTAAAGAGCCGCCAATGGGGATGATTACCCTCAATGTAGAACTAGGCCCTGTATCAGTCTTCACGGAATTCCATATCCTTGATATGGATCCCACTTTCAAGGCTATACTAGGCCGTACCTACATTGAAGCTATGAATGCTGTACCATCCACCAATCATCAGTGCTTGAAATTTCCATACAAAGGATGGGTTATTAAGGTAATGAGCATGCCTCTCTGTTCTACGGTGGATGCCATCAACACCTCTTTGCCTTCGGTCTGGCCGACTCATCGGCCCATACTATCCTTGTTGGATGTGTATGACCCTTGTCGTGCTCCCTTCACACAACAAAAGCCATTCCCTATGTTAAACTCACGTCTCCCCTTCCGCTCCAAAGGATGGGAGATTATGAGAAATATTGGCTACCAAGATGGCAAAGGTTTAGGGGCACAACTGCAAGGAAGGCTGAGACCACTCCAAAAGATAAAGCCAATCCATAGAGCTGGCTTGGGTTTTAAGGGGCCATTCGAATCAGACGGCAAACCCCTCACTTGGACTTTGTCCTCACATTTCAAAAAGGGGCCCATCGTCCAGATGGGAGATCCTCCACTGGAATCACCTGGGGGGTCACGGGATGTGTTTTTAGCTCAAGGATGTTCAAGGATCCCTAAAAGAGGAAGATTGTCCACCTGGATTGTGAATGGTATAAATGGTTTGACATACCAGATATATCCATTGCACTGGAAAGAATGTTCTCGCCTCCACATCTAGAAGGGTCGTCTTTGATCTCCGAAATGCCAGGGGACACCACCACACTTGCCAGAATGACAAACCCTCCTCGCCAAGAGGATGTTGTCATCGACGGGTCATCACCCGCCACCAATATTGTCACCGACGGCTCGCTGGCCGTCATTTTCTCTACCCATCTATCACAGCCTCTGTTGCTGTCTCCTTCCTGGGCCAGACAGTTGTCTGATGATCTTCCCAGGTCCCCTTCTTTACTCATATACCTACGTGGGTTTCTTAACTCACGCCAGGTTTTCAATCACGATCTGCTCTACGAGCTACACAACCCTCTAGCTTTAGTTCCATTTTCACCTCCTCCAATTTCTTTTCACTGTTTTGTTATTAAAAATGAAAATGAAAAAAAAAACGCCAATTCCACAACTCCTCAACAGCGCATTGTCTTTGAGGAAACCTCCTATATCTCCCACGAGTGTGCCCCGACTCACGGGCCACTCATTCAAGGTCCCCTGAGCGACCTTCTCGACCCCTCATCTGAGGGGTCCTTCCCTGTACATTCTTCACCATCCTCTTCAGTTTCTTCTTCTTCTGTAAATGTCAGTCTAGCTAGCAATAATAAGTCAAGGGTAGTGCCTAAGAAGAAATCCAAGGGTAAGCAGATCCCCGTCGATTCCTTTTGGATCTAGCCGACAGGTGTCAAGCCCTTCTAGCCATCCCCAATTGCTAGAAAATCCCGTCCAACTGCCAGAAATAGAATGTGAGAATGATTGCATGATTGATGAAGGGTATGGGGTCTATGAACTCACTGACGAGGAATACCCCATTGAAGAAGAGGATGAAGAATATGAGGACGCGGCTGACACCTATGCTAGTGGAATGAGCAGATTTGACGAGCCGTCAGCCGCTGTAGAAGAGTCTACCAAAGAGATCAATCTGGGAACTGAGGAAGACCCTAGGATTGTCCTCATAAGTGATAATTTACCATCATCTGAAGAAGAGGCACTAGTTAAGGTTCTTAAGGATTACAAGGACACGTTTGCATGGAGCTATGAGGATATGCCAGGATTGGATTCTACTCTGGTTGAGCATCGTCTCACCCTCAAACCAGGGTCCATCTCGGTAAAGCAACGGTTAAGACGTTTCCGCCCACAAATGGCTTTAAAAATGAAGGAAGAGGTCGACAAGCTCCACAAAGCTAGGTTCATAAGAGTCGTCCTTTATCCTCAGTGGGTCGCAAACATCGTCCCGGTCATGAAGAAAGATGGAAAGGTGAGAATTTGTATTGACTTCCGGGACCTTAACCGTGCGTGTCCGAAGGATGATTTCCCTTTGCCTCATATTGATGTGTTGATTGATAACACGGCAGGATATGAAACCCTTTCATTCATGGATGGATTTTCTGGATACAATCAAATCCGTTTGGCAGAAGAAGACCAGGAGAAAACCTCATTCACTACTCCCTGGGGAACTTATTGTTATGTGGTCATGCCATTTGGACTGAAGAACGCTGGAGCCACTTACCAAAGGGCTATGATGGCAATATTCCATGACATGATGCACATATATTTGGAGGTATATGTGGATGATTTGTTGGTAAAATCTAAAACTAGGGCGGAACATCCCGAGGTCCTTGCAAAGGTGTTGCAAAGATCACGTGAATTCAATTTGAAAATGAATCCAAAAAAGTGCGTGTTTGGTGTATCATCTGGCAAATTACTTGGCTTCATTGTGAGCAAAAGGGGTATTGAGATAGATCCCAACAAGGCTAAGGCAATTAGGGATATGCCACCCCCGAAGAATTTGAGAGAAGTTCGAGGATTAATCGGGAGGTTGCAATTTATCCGTCGCTTTGTGTCTCAACACTCGCAAAGGTGCCGGCCCTTCTACGAGTTGACCAAAGCAGGGACCAAATTCTGTTGGGATTCTAAGTGCCAGAATGCTTTCGACGGATTAAAGGAATATCTGGCCAACCCGCCTGTTCTCACTCCACCTATTCCAGATAAGCCTTTGATCCTATATGTCTCGGTCCTAGACGACTCTGTGGGAGCCGTCCTGGCACAAATCAATGAGGAAGGCAAGGAACGGGCAACCTATTACTTGTCCAAACTCCTCAACCCCTGTGAGCGAAAGTATACTACCATGGAAAAGACCTGTGCCGCCCTCGTGTGGGTGGTACAGAAATTGAAACATTACTTTCTTGCTCATGAAGTCCACTTAATTGCTCGGATGAATCCTATCAAATTTCTCTTGGAAAAGTTTGTCCTTACTGATAGGCTAGCACGTTGGCAAAGTTTTCTATCTCAGTTTGACATCACCTATATTCAACAAAAGGCAATCAAAGGCTATGCTATAGCCGAGCATCTCGCTCATCACCCTCTCCCCAAGTTTGACCCTGTTCAATCAGAGTTTCCAGATGAGGAACTAATGTCCATTACCCAGTCTGATGATCCATGTGGACATTATATTTTGATGGAGCTTTGAATTCCCAGGGGAGAGGTATTGGTATTGTTCTTTTGTCACCTGAAGGTGTCGCTATCCCAGATGCATTCCAGCTCTCATTTCCAGTCACCAACAACGTGGCTGAATACGAGGCTCTTCTGGCAGGTCTGAACCTTGCCTATTCCTTCTGGGTCACTGAATTACGAGTCATAGGTGATAGTCAACTTATCCTTCGCCAAGTGCTCACCAAATATCGCACTCGCGATCCCAAGCTCAAGCCATATCAAGAGCTTACTGTTGCTTTCGCTAAACTGTTCACTAAGTTGGTCTTTGTCCACGTTCCTCGCAATCAGAACATTCTCGCCGACGCCCTTGCTTCGTTGGCATCATCATTAAGGTTTCCTCTGGGCAGAAGGGCTCTGTCCGTTTCTATCCACAAGCTTCTCTTCCCTGCTATTCACAACCCTTCCTATTTAAGGGTTCAGGAGGAAATGTCAAAGATGGCTCAGGATAGAGAAGTCGCTGAAAAGAGGGAAATTATGTTGGTCGAATTGGAAGAAGAATTGGCTGATGAGGAGAAGCCATGGTTCTATGAGATTGTTAAATATTGCAAAGACCAGTCTTACCCTACAGAAGCAACAGCAGAAGATAAGAGGGCCATAAGGAGAGTAGCCCAGAGGTACACATTGGTTGGAGGATTGCTATACAAGAGAAGCCTCACTGGTGTTCTTCTAAGGTGTCTTGGTGATGATGAGTCCTGGAAGTGTGTAGAGGAAGCACACTCAGGTGTGTGTGGTGGCCATGTGAACAGCCAAATGCTTGCTAAGAAGATCCTTCGGCAAGGCTTTTACTGGCCCACCATGGAGGAAGATTGTGCTGTCTATGTCCGTAGGTGTGTCAAGTGTCAACTTCACGCTGATAAGATCATTCCCCATCTTCCTCTCTCCATCCAGTATCCTCCCCATGGCCTTTCTCCATGTGGGCATTCGACATCATTGGTCCTCTCGGTGATCCTAACTCCCTTACTAAGCAAAAATCCTTCATCCTCACTGCAACGGAGTACTTCACCAAATGGGCTGAAGCCGAAGCCTATGCAGAAGTCAAGGCATCCACAGTCTGCAAGTTCATCATGAAGAACATCATCGCCAGGTTCGGCATTCCAAGAACTATCATCACCGACAATGGGCCACAATTCATCTCTCAGGATCTTCAGGACCTCTGCCAAAGGTATAAGATTGCATTGCATCATTCATCACCATATTATCCACAAGGCAATGGCCAAGCAGAGGCCACTAATAAAACATTGATTAAAATCATAAAGAAAACTTGTGAGTCTAGCAGATTCTCGGATTGGCCAGAGAAGCTTATCGAAGCTCTATGGGCCTATCGCACTTCAATCCGAACTCCTACTGGGCAAACTCCGTTCGCCCTCACTTACGGGATGGAGGCGGTAGTTCCATATGAGATTCTGATTCCCTCTCTGAGGGTACAATTGGATAAGGAACTTCCCTCGACGAACGTCGTGACTCACTCCTTGCCCAATTGGAACTCTTAGACGAGAAACGTCTGGTTGCTGCCGGTCATGCTCGCGTCTACCAAAATAGACTCGCACGTTTTTACCAGAAGAAGGTTATTGAGAGAAAGTTCAAAGTTGGTGAAATGGTAGTAAAAAGAATTTTTGTAAAACCTGGCGGGCCGCGTTCTAAGCTCCAACCCAATTGGGAAGGACCATACGTGGTTCAGGCTGTGCATCCTGGCAACGCCTACAGGCTAGTCAATGCTGAAGGAGTTGAGTTATCCCACCCTTGGAATGGGCTTTACCTTAAGAAGTATTACCCTTAGATAGGTGTACATACTGTCAAAGATAAAAAAATTGAAAAGAAAAACAACAAAAAATGAAAAAAAAATGAAAATAACAAAAACATGTGTATAAAACAAAAGAAAAGACAAAAAAATAGAAAATTCAAAATGCTGATGCTTGGAGATCACCATGTAGTTAAGTCATTGCATTCAACCTCCATGTTAGGAAAGGGCCCATTAAGACTTGGTAGGTCTCAGGTCTTGGTTTGCCAGAACCGTGGAGACCCCTGTCTGGCCAGTTCGGCCTATGCCCCCTCAAAAGAAGACAACATGAATACACATCTGTGTTATAAAAATTGATAGCATCGCTTATGGTAGGGCATCACTCAAAAGGTCTCCAAGAAAGCTAAATCTTTATTCTCTTCTTCTCGACCGAGTGAGATAGTCGGCGCCCTTAAAACGCTGAGCATGGGAAACATGAACACGACCCCTAGGGTGAGAGTAGGATCCAATTCTTCGAGCATGAATCAGAGCACGAGAAGAGGGCAGTGTCCCCGCAGGCATCCAAGAGGGATTCCATAATGTCAAAATACTATGTCCCTCGCAAAAAATCCATCAAAAGAATCAGAAAAAGAAAAGCAAAAAAATCAAAGTCAAAAGAAAGGCCTGGTCGTAACCGTGCCTGATTCCACTAAATGAAACCCCTTTGACTGAAAGTCAAATTACACAAAAGGGGGTCACGAGATGTAAATGCTCGAGAGTTAGTCCGAAGTTGCCCGAAAGGGGAAGTTAAGTGTGCCTCTATTGGCTCGCCGGGTTAACGGTTTTGCCGGTCCTCTCAGGAGGTTTACCCCCAATACTCTTCCTTCTTCCCCTGAAGATAAAGGCTCAATGGAGTTCCTGAAGGGTGAAACTCGCCAAGCCTGCAACATCCTTTTAACACAAACATATGGTTGTCCATTTTGAAAGCAGAAGTCATTGTCGTGAAGGAGTCTCCGTGTTTCTGGCTGGTCAAGACCTTTATCTACCACCTTAATGTCTTCTTAGTTTAACCTCGGGCTTAGACCAATGCAAGCGCGTCACCTATAGGTGCGACGGCGTCTGATTCCGGGTCAGCGTCGCGCGGTTGGTCATTTGGGTTCCAGGGTGTTCCATTACATACCATCTAGAGTTGTGAGGAAATAGACCCGGGTCGGGCAAATCATTTACCTCGAACATTTTTTGGGTGAATCCCTGTGGTCGGAAGCAACTGGGAGCCTAAGCATGGCATGACGGTATTGTCATCAGGATAAGTCTTAGCCGGCGGGATTATCATTCGAGGAGTCTAGAGGCCCAAATCAACCTAGATGTGCACTTAGGATACCTGGGAGGTTAGCAAGAAACCCTCGTTCTCGTGCAACTTACATGTTATATGGGTTGGTCATCATGCATTAGTAAAAAACAAAAAAATAATAAATAAGCCAAAAATAAACAAAAAAATGACAAAATCAAAAAAAATCCAAAAAAAAGGGGGAGAAAAATGTATATGCACAAAAAAAATGGAAATGTAAAAGACCAAAAATAATAATAAACAAACAACAAAACACAAAAAAAATTAATATACACCTACAAAAAAATAAAGATCACATCTTTGCATGATCGCATTTGTATGCAGCATTCATTTTAAATTATCGTTTGCATCCGTGTGCTTGTCTGTCGCATTCATCATCATCTTTATCAGTGCCTTTGTTAATAAGGGCTTGCCCCTTGACTCGTTATCAAGGATAGTTCAAAACTTCGTTTGCTTGTTGAGCAAGGGGCAAGTCAGAGCAGAAATACTGACTTGTTTGCTTAGGTGTGTGCAGGAATTCGAGAGCTCAGGAAGAAGCAGAGAATCAAACACAAAACACTTTATTTCACTTCTATTCAAAATAAAAATAAACAACAAAGAGATTACATCAGGTTTCACCTTCTCTCTCCACATTACTTGTCCCGCCACCCTCCGGACGAGACACTCTTGAGGGGGCTATCCAATCATGGAATGCGGTCCTTCCACCGCTTTGTGCTCCTCTTCCGATCTCTACTCCCCGGCGCCGATCTGCGGGGGCACCAAAGGAGCTGCTGACACGAAAGCCACGCTCTCGTGCTCTTCGGTAGCGTTCCTCACCGTCCTTTAGCCACTGCTCGGCGAGGCCGAGACTGGTCTTCAATTCAAATAATTGGGCCTCCAGGGCCCTCTTCTCCTCTTTCTCGGCCGACCTCTTGGCCTTCTCTCTTTCCTTGGCCTTTTCCCTCTCAGCACGTTCTCTCGCTCTGTCTTCCCTCTCCAGCTGAAGGGTGATCCTCAGCTCTATAGCGTCCCTAGAAAAGTCATCACCTGGACGACGCTGCAGTTCCTCTTCTAGCTCGGCTATTCTAGCTTCCTTCTGGGCGGCATGTGCGAGTGCCTCCTCCGTTTCTTTCTCCTGCCAGACGTTTCATCTCAGGCTTCTGGTAACGCTTGAACAAGGGATTTTAAATGGTGAGGCTCTCACCTGTACAGAAAGCATCCCTTCTGCTTCCGCAGCCCGCTGTGTGGCATGAGCAAGTTGCTCGTGTAGTGAATCTAACTCTGAAGTGGGAATCCATAGACTGGAAGAAACGCCGTCTGCCCCCATTGCCGATGAAACTACATCGAGCTGGGCACGCTGCGTACACATACGAGAGGTGACAGTTAAATGGTTAACGCCATGAATTTCAAATCATGCCAGGAGTATGTATATATACACTTACTGATGAACCCAGAGCCGCTCGGGTATCAGTTAACTCTTGCTCCGTGTCCGCCAAACGAGCTCGTAAGTTCGTTATTATGGTGTCACGGGCATCCTACAGCCATGGCTCTTGAGTTCACAAATAAAAATAAAAAAAATGGAAATTATAAAAGACAAAAAAATGGTGTTTTACTTTACCTCTATAAGCCCTCCAAGCTGGAGCCTCTCCGCATACATTGCCCTATAGAGCCGTAGGTAATCTTCACTGTCTTGCGCTTGTGATTCCAGGAGCGTGCCACCCCGCTGCCAGTCTTCATACTGTTCGGGGAAGCGCACCCTCCAATCAACGCAGGTTGCCGGCCCACGCGTCTTCTTCCCGACGCTGGGTGAGGAGGTTATATCCACCCATTCCTGGGCAAGCCCGAGGGTCCTCATGGCTAATCGCAGCCTTAGTGGCTCAATTTCATTCAAGCAATGAAGCCAGAGGTCCCGTCCGAATCGGGCACGGCTTCCAATTACCCATGGCTGGTCGACATCGACCATATTCAAGTAAGGCCTCCAGTTCACCTATGTTGGGTTGTACATATCTTCTTAGTTACTCAAAAATACAAAAAAAATAAAAAATGAACAAAACATATAAAAAGAGAAAAAGTATCCTACCATCGCTGCAGGGAACTCTTGCAGCTCCCGTCTCGATACCATCAGCTGGTAGGATAATGGTGCTGTACTCATGATGGGTTGCCACCGCCTAGCCAACGGGATCGTCACTGGCCGACAGTGTCGAGCTCTCCCCATTGGAATATAATAGTAGCTCCACAGCTACACCATCATGTGTCATTGGCACCAACAAATACAAGAAAAAAGCATAAAACAAAACCACAAAAAATAATTTTTTACCTGGATGAAGGGCGTAAACCCATTTATTGTCACCTCTCGGCCTGTCCTTTGCGACAGACCTGTAAATAGATGTGCCAGCACGGCAGCTCCCCAGGCGTACTGTCCTACTCTCTCCAAATCTACGAGCAGCTCCAGGAAGCGGCAGTGTATGTTGTCTCCCTTGGAGCCCAGTAGCAGCCTACCCAGCAGAAAGAGGAGGAACCTCCTCAGGTCCATGTTGGTCCTTTCCCAGTTGCTGGCATCTGCACAGTATACAGCACGGGCACCTCTCTCTGCCCTTTCCATAAATTCCTCCAAGGACTCGTCATCCCGTGGACGGATGTCAGTAAGCCCTAACACCTCCATGATCGATGTCTTGGCTACTGACCTGTTCTTCCGTCCATCGAGTTCCAGTCCTAACAGTTTCTGGGCACCTTCTCGGTAATCCGCATAAGTGACGCCGGTCACTGCCTCTCCATCCACTTTGAGGCCCGTAATGCGGACCATATCTTCCAAACTGGGCACCATGTGCCCCCAAGGCATCAGGAATGCCCGACTCGCCGGATCCCATCTTTCATGTAATGCTTGGATCAGGGCAAGGTCGAGCTTTATCGGCTCGATTCGGAGGAAGGCACCGAACCCCATCACGTCTAGCCTGGCCTTTTGGAAGTCCGGGAGACCTCGATATGCTGCCACTACGAGCTCCCAAGAGATGTGCGAGCGCATCATGCTCTGCACATATACAAGAAGTGAAAAGGGGAGCATTGCTAAGCAAGAAAGGAGAAGAAAAGGATGAAGGAAGGAAACCAAAGAAGCCACTTACAAGCTGTGATCGGGTCCTCTCACTCAGTTGTCCTTCGACTTCTGAGAGTCTCCTGGAACTGCTACCTGATCTGCTCCTCTTCGAGGAGCGGGAAGACTCACCTTCTGCTCTAAAGCTGGATTCACCCTCCATCCTGAAAAAGTGAGCAACACTCGCAACCTCCCTTCCTTACAAATTTGCACTCCTCAAGTCTGCTCTCAGGACTTCGGTGTTTCCAAGTCGAGCGAAAGGGGAGGTATTTATAGGATTGGAAAGAAGGTGATCTGGATCTATCACCATCACCCCAGCAACATCCTTCACGACAAGTCACCCTCTCTTTACTCTCGCATGTCACTCTGCCATCTGGAGTGATCAATTCGGAGGCGTGATTTGTTGACTTGTCCTCCCCATGCGGTCTAAAGATTCTCCGTGTTTATTGTCCCGTTGCGACTACTACTAGCGCAAAGAAGAAAGTGGGAGACATTTATACGGGAAAACGGGACCAGGGACCCACGTTGTTGAAATTGGTGGTAGATTCCTTTGAAAGTCATGGCCACGGTACACTCGCGTGCCACTTTGCCATGTGAAGTAAATGGAGCAGAGCTGTGATTTGTTGACCCGCCACTCCTATTCGGTCCAAAGATTCCGCGTGTCCCTTGTCCTATTGCGACTACTTTTAGCGCAAACAAGGAAATAAGGGACATTCACGTGGGAAAAGAGCACCACAGGCCGATATTGTTGAAATCCGTGGCTGATCCCCTTTGAAAATCATGGCTATGGTGAGTCACCGCCCCGTGTTTTAAGGAGACATCTCGTCGAGTACGTCTCGCGGGAACCCATGTGGTAGAGAAGAGCTGTAGAGCAGAAGAACATATCCAGGGCGAACCAGCCGTGTTCAAACCAACCTATTTCACTCGCACATATATATAAGGGTTTGTGCCCGTCATGAGAAGGGAGTGAGTGAACAAGCCACTCACTAACCCTCATCACCCTCCTGGTCGCTTCTATTCTCTCTCTCAAGGCAAGAAGTCCCTTGGAGGCCTTTTATAGTTCCGTGACGCAGCAATCGCTTTGTCGCGCCATGCGTTCCCACCTGCTCTTCGGCAGTGCTCCTCGCCGTCCTCCTGTCTCTCTCGCGACCCTGATGGCCGCGAAGCTCTTGAAGTCGAGGCCGCTAGATGAGCTGCCCTATGCTCTGCCGATGAAGATGCTACCAACTCCAGGAGCTCCTCTGTTGCGAGCTCTAATCCCCTTCCATCTGCAGAGCGAGCCATGTCTGGATGCTCTTCCTCTCAGAGCTCCATCTCCTGCGTCTCTTGTGCTGCTCTATTTTTGCCTTTTCTCTCTCTCTTATCTCTTGCCTTATCTCTCTCAGCCATTCGGAGAGAAATCTTCAGCTCCCGGGCATCACAGGGCAACTCCTCATGCTAGTTGCCTTGATTTTTTGGCTCTTGTCCGGGATGGTTGGCTATCACCTAGCACTGGCTATTGCAGATGTTTGTGCCAAAAACAAGAAAAAAGAGAAAAAAGGGAATAAAAAGAAAAAAATAGTAGAGAGTAAGGATGTAAATGGCATTAAAGCTTCCATATTTATTCCAAGATAAGATACATTAGGGTTTGGGCATCTCAGGCCTCAATTTCCCCAACTCAATTACATAAGCTTTCAGCAGTTCTTCGTCCTCACTCACAGACTCTGTTGCCCTCAGTGTAATGCTGGCCTTCCATGACGCTTTGATTGTCTTCACATTTCTTGCGTCACCTCCTGTGCCCAGCTCCCTTTTCCTGATTAAAGGAAGCTTGGATAGCAGTGGGAATGAATGGCGAGGGAGGCCCATCTGAGTATGACACCGGTGCGTGTTGTAAAGGATGAATTCAGACGCGCCAACAAGCTGGAGCTCCATGTTAAGAGAAGACCTCGTGAGAAGCTCATATGGGAGTAAGCATGTCGGTGCACGAGTGAACATATACTCTTCAATGGTACTGAAGTGAGCCCGCCAGTCTTCTCGTTTCTTCAGCCAGGGAACGCGATTTGCTATACTACCACTAGAGCCTAACACATTGACCATATGGTGAAGCGGGCTTTGTTGGAAGAGTCTTGAAGTAGACGACATTCCCTCACGATGGTTAAATTTGAAATGCAAGTCAGTCCAGCAATTCAAAAGGAGTGCGCAACCAAAAGGAGGCTTACCCATACTGGAAGCCGTGAGTCCGCTATAGAGATAAGCAAGGATAGCAGGTCCCACTCTCTTTCCTTCCCAAATTCCACAGATGGCACTTAGCTGATCTTCCTCCACTATGTTGTCAGTATAAGGGAATAGGAGAGCACCCGCTAAGCAGATGGTGAATCCCTTCATGAGCCCTTCAATGCGATCATCATCACTTGTCAACCTTTCAAGAGCATTTATGACCCAATCTGCAAGTTTTTGCAGATGGATTCCCTTCTGAGTCTGGACGCCCTTGATGGCTTCGGACGGCATGAAGCTTCTGAGCACCTCCTCGGAAGTCACCCTTCTTAGCATGCGCATAACCTTTACCTTGCCATTTCTCTGGAATTTCTTCACGCCAAGCAGAAGTTCTGCTTCTTCGAGAAGAATAGTTGCCTCGAAAGTGGGGAAAATGAACGTATGGGTTTGAGGGTGCCAAAGCTCTACCAGTGCACCCATAGCCGCCCAATCCATGTGAATCTCGTTGTAATGTTTGGCATGAGTTACGAGCTTTTGGAGATGCCACTTTCTGATGATGGCCCTCATACTGATCGAGATGTTCGAAGTGAGTTTCGACAGCCATGGCAACCTTGAAAACTTCCTCGGGCCAGGAAAGAGAGGATACGGCTGGAAATAGAAAAGTGGAGAAGGCGAAAATGAGCGTAAGAAGGTCTTGCAGAAACACAAAAAGAGAAATGGTAACTCACCATTCGAGACTGGATTCTCCCGCTAAGATGCCCTCGAAGTCAGTAAGCCGCTTGCACTCGTTGTTGGGCTTGCTTTTCTTCACGGGATTGGAAGACTGGCCTTCCATCTCGAACTTTGATCTCCTCCTAAGCTTCAACTTTCTTAGCTCGCCCTGGAATGCATTTTCTTAAGGCCAAAGGGGCGATACTTATAGTGAGGAAAGGAATCTAGGAACAGTGTTGCAGTTTCGTTTTGTTGTGTGTGATAATTTGCTTGCATAGTTGTGATCTTGTTTTGTTATGTTAATTATCGAGTGGGGTACCACTGTCCCACCGATGCCCCACCTTGTCCCGCCTTGTCCCCTAATCATTCAATCATTGTGGTCCCCCCTTATCATGCATTGTATTGTATGATATTTACGCTACTAGAGCATGCCAAGGACCTTACGCCTTGGACGAATCCGGGATTTGAGTTCCCCTTCAACAAAAACAGTGATGATCCCGGAGGAGTTCAGGACGTACGGATAGGCCGTTAAGTTGTGATAGAATGGGGACGATGGTTCCGTTCGATGAGTCGGTACGTGGATAAACGGGCCCCGGCTCAGTATCAGCTCATTGGATCGGTATCCTGACCCACTCTCCACAGCTTAGCAATATTATCCTTGGCTAGTTTCTATTTTAGTTTGTTTTATTTTTCTTTTAAACCCAGCATGCATTCATGTAGGACTTTGAGTTCATTGTGGAAAATCATTCACTTACTTTGATTGTGTGAGCTACTGTGCTTAATTGCTTAAATATGGGATATTCCATTCCGAGTCGAGTACTGAGTTTCCCGAGGTTGCCTTGGGATGTTTCTCTGGATGAAACCATTGTTTGGATCTGTCTCCAATCATCTGTTTATTTCCCTCGGACCCACCTTGGCTGCAGCACGTCCACAATGGCTGGTAACCGCTCCCCAATGGTGAAACCTGAGGTTTACGACCCAGGTACTTCCGCACCGTGAAGTTGGTCCTTTTAGTTTGTTCGTGCCCCAGCGCACACAATGTCCTTCCAGTTTGTTTACCATCCAAACAATCGTTGATTTCGGAGAACCTTCCTCAAGGTTGCTTCGTGAAACTCGGGAAAGATTCCCGTCCTGTGACGTTAGAAGCGTGTCTCATCACACCTTGGCATCGACTTTTCAGTCCACTCCATTTCACTCCAATACACTTCTTTTCATTCCATTACACGCCCTTCCCCTACAAAGTGGATGCCAAGGCGGGGCAGCTGTAGACACGCCATTTCTGACGTTACGATGAGTAAATCCCATATTGTACCGTAATGCCCTGAAGTGGCTTACATTTTCTTTTATTTGAGTGATTTCCGTAATTGTGGTTAAATTGCATTATTTTGTGAAAGGGAGAAAATTAAAATATGTGTACATATAAAATAAATAAAAAGAGAAAAAAATAAAATTCCCAAAAAAATGTGTGTAGTTGTGTTTACGTAAAAATAATATAATTGATTTTCTTTACTACATAAAATATAAATATATATATAAGTGGTTAGTATATACATAATATATTTATTAAAAGGTAAAAAAATATAATAACCATAAATAATATATATATATATAAACCATTAAAAAAGTAAACAAAAATAAACAAAACAAACAAAAATAAAATATAATAAATAATGAGATAATATTCCCTACCCCATTTTATTCTCTCTAAGTCTCTTTCTATTTTCTATTTCCTTCCCTCTCTCTCACGTAATCCCCTCCTCTCCGTCTCTTTCTTTCCCTCTCACCTCACTGCACACACCCCCTCCCCTACGGCACACACATACTCACACACTCACCTCATTGCACTACACAACACACACTCACGTGAACTCACGCCCACTCTCGAACTCACTCACTCCCCCATTCTCTCCTCTCCCTCACGGCTGCACGTAAACCACCTCCACCGTTCCCCACTTCTCCCTCTGGCCATCTCTTCCCATGCATGTCCACCCCACGGCACCCTACCCGGACTCCTCCAGCAAACCACCGCCCACCTTCTTTCTCTCCCTCTCTAATAACACCGCCAACCAACGTCGTTCTCCCCTGCTCACAGCCGGACGAACACCCACGACAGCACCACCGGCAACCCCTTGCGTCACCGACGTCCACACCTTCACCAGCCGTCATCGCCGCGAAGTCACTGTCAGAGCTCCACCTTGCCGACCGTCGCCACCGGCACCACCTCCGGCTAGCCACCACGACCGTCGAGCTCCCCGCTCCAGCCACCATCCTCCACGTCGACCGCCCTGCCGCACCGACGCCCACGTCTGCTCCCGCCTCCGGCCAGACCCCCTGACGCATGCACCACTGCGCCTGCACCACCAGACGACCGCCGCGACCGTCTGCGCACGCCCCCACCACCGCTCCCGTCTGCCGTGAAGCCAACCGGCCACCTCCGCCTCTCCACGCTGCCACTCCGTCGCCGGCAGTCCCCACGAGCCCGCCTGCACGGCGCCCACCACGTTGCTGCCGTCGTAGTCCGGTCACCCGCGTCGCCGCTGCACCAACCCCCGTTGCACCTCCAACTGCGGCCATCTTCCTGCGAGACCGCCGCCACGTTCGTGGACCTCCACGTCGCCTCACGCTGACCGCCGCGGACGCCACAGCCACGGCCTCCTGCCGGAGCACCCCGTCGTCACGGACGCCGCCCACGAGCCACTCTCCTTCTCCCCGTCTCCTCTTCCCCCCGCGTCTCTCTCCCTTCTCTTCTCTCTCTCCCACTCTCTCCGTGCGATCTCTCTCTCTCCCTCCCCGTCTACTCTTCCCCCCGCCGTCTCTCTCTCCCTTCTTTCTCTCTCTCCCACTCTCTCCCGTGCGATCTCTCTCTCTCCTCTCCCGTTTCCTCTCTCTCCCTCTCCCTCTCCCCGTCTTCTTTCCTCCCCCGTCGTGACGCCGCGGTCGCGGCTCTCACTCTCTCTCTCCCTCTCTCTCTGCTCTCTTCTCTCTCCCTCTCTCTCTTCCTCTCACCGCGGCTCCCTCTCTCTATCTCTCTGCTCTCGGCATCCCCCTCTCCCATCTCTCTCTTCTCACCGCGCCCCCCTCTCTCTCTCTTCTCCCTCTCGATCTCTCCCTCCTCTCTCCGTCTCACTCACTCTCTCTCTCTCTTTTTTTTGATTTTTTTATTCTATTCTCTTCTCTCTTCTCACCACGCCCCCCCTCTCTCTCTTCTCTCTCTCTCGATCTCTCCCTCCTCTCTCCGTCTCACTCACTCTCTCTCTCTCTCTTTTTTAATTTTTTATTCTCTCTTCTCTTCTCTCTCTCTCGCCTTCTCACTCCCTCCCTTTCTCTCTCTCTTCTCTCTCCATCTCGTTCTCCCCCCCTCATTCGCCCTCTCTTTTTTTTTCTTTTCTCCCATATATATATTATATATATATATATATATATATATATATATATATATATATATATATATCTTATCCTTTTCCTTCTAAAACAAAGTCTTAGAAATAAATAAAAAAAAGAGTTTTCTCTCTCCCTTTCTCGTCTTCTTTCTCAAATTCTTGTTCTTTTATTTCGACCAATTTACGAATATGTTTATATATGTGTGTGTGTTTATGTATATGTTAAATATATTTAATATGTTTAAGTATATGGTTACATAAGTATATTTATCATTCATATGTATATGCTTGTGTGTGTGTTTTTATGTCCGGCTTAACTAGTTTCTGAAGTCCGCTCTGAAGTCCTTCGGTCATGCTGTGCTCGTGATATTGAAGCCCTTTTCAAAGCTCGTTGCCGGTCTCCCTCGATAAGCTTTTCTCCCCTCTCTTATTTTTATTTAGTCAATCAATCATGTTCCATGCATCATTTAACATATGTGTCATGCCTTTCTCCCCGAGAGGACCTAGCTTGTGAGTGTCTTTGTGTTTGTGCATTTCATCATGTCATTCTCCCACCCTTTTAGTTCTAAAGGGGTTTTAAACACACCAACCAGGTACGTGTTCGTTTATGTTATTTACAGTTTATTATCTAAGGATTGGTACTACACCACCGTCGTTCTCACCAACTAGTTCTGCTCTGTTTGTTGTTTGTGTAGGGGTAACCAGTTAAAGGCCCTCTTCTTCGGCCTGTCGAAAGAAGAGGAAGTTGGAGCCCGCATAACCTCGTGTCAAGGCGAAAGCGATCAATCACTCGGGACCCTCGGTCCCTGGCGATCACAAACTTCCTAACGCGCGCTTCATTGTGACTATCTTTTGTTTTAATAACACCCGCGGAGAGTTACTTCCCGCAGCGGTTATCTTCTTCTGTCTCTGACCTCACCCGCGCGGAGGATTATTCCCCGCGGCGGTTTCTGTGATTTACTTTCTGTATATCTAACTCCTAATTGGTGCGGTGGGTCACCTCCCGCGACCGTTTCCATTTCAGCATTTTATTTTCTGCACTTTACTTTCTAACTCCTAACTATTTAATTTCAGCATTCCCCTATCATCGCTTTAAAATCCCGTGGAGATCAACATCTCGCGGCGGTTTATTTGATCCCTTTTCCTTTCCTGTCACATATACTTATCTTATAGTAAAGACCCCTCAGAGGCCACAGTCTCGTGGTGGTTTATATATATTTATATATATATATATATTATTTATATTATTTATGTCGCATTAAAGACCCCTCAGAGGCCACAGTCTCGTGGTGGTTTATATATATATATATATTATTTATATTATTTATGTCACATTAAGACCCCTCAGAGGCCACAGTCTCGTGGTGGTTTATATATATATATATATATTATTTATATTGTTTATGTCACATTAAAGACCCCGCAGAGGACACAGTCTCGTGGTGGTTTATACTTATATATATATATATATATATACTTATACTTATTATTTATGTCACAGTAAAAATCCCGCAGAGGCCACAGTCTCGTGGTGGTTCATATATTTATATACTTATATTTATTATCTATGTTATAGTAAAAATCCCGTAGAGGCCAATGTCTCGTGGTGGTTTATATATATACTTATATATATTATTTATATTACATTAAAAATCCCGTAAGGCCAATGTCTCGCGGTGGTTTCTATATGTACATATATTAATTACTGCTCATATTGCAATATTGTTGTTAAAACCCCGCAAAGACCAATGTCCTGCGGTGGTGTGCTTTATTCATATTGTTCTTGTAACTGTTCGGGGAGTGATATATCGTTACAATTTCCGAGTCTACGTGTCTTCCCGTCTGTCAAATTCTATCACGTAGAGTCCAAGACTCGAATTCGGTATCTGAAAAGCTGCTCTCGGAACGGTGGGTTACGCCTACCGGGAAGGGGTTCAGTTTACGTGAGAGGGTCTTCGGACCCCTATCTCCGCCATGTACCGGAGTTCGGTCAGTCTAAATTCTTTCTGTCTCCATTAGAGTGTCATCTGTAGGTGTACTTGTCCACCGTTCTTTCATATCCCCATAGCGCGCGTTTCATTGTTTGTCCTCATTTCTTTCACCCTTTATTACTCAGAGAGGGAGAAACCCCATCTCTCTCTCTCAGTCCACCACGTGACGCGTTCACAACTCGAACCGCCGCCCACGAGCCGGGAGGGCTCGGAAGGGCTAAAAGGAGTGTGGAGGCACAAAGAAATAGGAAATAAAGCAGGACAATCTAACAATTAACAGAAATAAATAAACAACTACAGCTACAACAGAGTCCAGTCCAACAGAAAGTACAGTCTAAAGCAGTAAAACGTACCACATGCCAAGTGAACACTCGGCCCGGCAAGCTGGCAACTGAGAACCTCCGCTCCGCACCCTCGAACCTCGAGGAAGAACCGCCACACCTGAAAAGTAGGGAATGAGTCTCCAAAACAGAGACTCAGCAGGGATCCCGCGGAACCCCAACCGGAAACAACGGCGGTAGCGGAAAGGAGAGCTACAACTACAGCAGGAACAGCAAACCGGTGGCCGGTCAAAAACTCGGCACTACAGCTACTCCTACTGCCAGAAGGCAGACCTCGATCACGCAGTCGAATCTACCGAACCACGCTAGTACCACCTACCGAAGTAAAAACTCACAGCAACCACGCCGTAGAGGCTGTCCCCCGGACACGGCCAACCTGGACACGCTGTCCAAGGTGCAACCTCGGTAAAGCCACTAGCACTAATCTCACGGCGCAAGAACCGATACACGCGTCAAGGTGAAACAACCGAACTCAACGGTCAACCCGACCGAAAACCTGAAGGTCAAAGACACAGAAACTGACAGTCTGTCACTCCGTACTCGACATGAGTACCACCCACTAGAAGCACAGCCGGTAGCGTCCCCTAACGTCTTACACCGCACCGCAGGTGAACCGCCTGACGTGGTAGGTCCTACCCGAGGCGCGAACACCGTACAAGTAACCACAAACAAGTAACTAGCTGGGGTCACGCCCGTCGACGTGGGTCCAACCGCCCCCAACCACGTGTGCACACACAGACCTTGCGTCACTAGGTCTGGTCCTCTGACCGGTTTTCCCCCGTAGCCGGACTCTAGCTACCGACGAGGGGCCTACGGTAACCGGTCCACAAACCGTCTCAAAGGTGAATGCCTGCACACCACTCCCAGGTGAGACCAGCACCTCGTACAGGTGGGCTACGACTAGTGGAGGGTCACTGAAGGAGTAGACTCTCAAGTCAACGGAAAATAACGTCCGAATCCGACGACGTACGGGGACCACCCCACGTACCGGCCCCGTCGCACGGTGACCATAGTCGGAGAAGAAACGGGACTCACAGTCCACGGCCACGCACGCACCGTGCGCTAGAGTCGAGAAAACTCAAGTGGCGCTAAGCCACTGGACTCTGGACAGTCCTCCAGACACACTACACCCAACGGTCCTTGAGTCACAAGACTCGGGGTCAAGACCGTTGTACGCAACAGCACAAGGCCGTCAATCTAGTCCAATCTCTAGGTCTAAAACCACGGTAGCACAAGTACCGAGACAACTCACGAGTCGCCAAGACCACTCCCTCGGGAAGGGAACGCAAGGGACTAAGGCCACCCACACGGGCCACACGGAAAACACAGAAGCACGATTCCCAGGGCAGCACACAAGCCGCCACGACGATTTCCCATCTTGTAGCAAGCGGGAAACCTCCAGCCCCAGGCCGGATAACTGGACTCGCAGTCCAAGGCCAAGCACACGGCCCACATGGGAATCGCCTTCCAAAGAAAACCCACGACATGCGGGGGAGACCCCACCGCACGCACACCGGTACACGGTGACTCGATCGAGCGTAACATGAAAGCTCGGAACACATGAGGTCACCCGGACCTACCACACCTACGGGCATGCTAATCGAGGTAACACGGTCCCTCCCGACACCCCAAAAATATGGACACAGAACCCATGGGGTGTCCGGGATACTCACAAGGCCGTAGGTCGACCACTGGGTCCCAACCGGGTCGACCGGAGACCAACACAACACAATCGGAACGCTAAAAGGTCACCTGGACCCTTAAGCGCACGGGCACATAAAACAAGGTAAGTGGGACCTCTGGACACCCAAAGACACGGTCACGGAAGTCCACGGGGTGTCCGAGACACTCACGAGACCTAAAGTCAACCACTGGGTCGCAACCGGGTCGACCGGAGGTCAAAACAGCGCAAACAGGAACCAGAACGTGGTAGTGGTCACCTGGTGACCGCGAGCAGATAGTGGTCGACCGGGGACCGCGACCAGATGGTAGCGGTCGACCGGAGACCGCGACCATGCTGTCACGGTCACCTCACGACCGCAACTAGCCACGCGCAACCCCGCTGGTAGCGGTCGCCCGAGGACCGCGACCAGATAGTAGCGGTCATCTCATGACCGCGACCAGACAAAAGCGGTCTATCGCACGACCGCGACGCCTGAAACCCTTCTCGACCAAAACACAAAGGATGAACACGGTTCTCCCAAGACCGCGACCAATGAACGCGGTTTCTGGTGGACCGCGACCATTTCGGAAAACCGAGAACGGCGGGAAAACCCCAAAAATCCACGCCACGCCCCCAAACATCCACGGATGAGGGGGAAAACAAAGGGGAAGCTCCCCAGACAACCCCTAGCATGCATCTACGGCCTCGGATCGGCCAGAAACGCAATCAAACGGGAGATCGGCCCACAAGCCCTAAAACATGGATTTTGCCCAAATCACCCCATTTGGCCCGCTCGGCTCACTGTAGCCTACGAAACTTGCGGGAAAGGAAGTGCACGAGCTGGGGGTCCATCACCCTACCTCCACCGAAGATTTCGTGCACCGTGGACGCCGATCCACGAAGAAAACGCCGTTGAAGCCTCGCCGCTCCACGAACTCACGGCCGAGCTTCACCGCGCCCTCGAGCCACGATCCTCGACCCATCCTCGCCGTCCTCCTCGCCCGCATCGCCCCGCCTCGCCCCCGCCTCGGTCCGTCGGCCGCTGGAGAGGAGAGAGTGAGAGGAGAGAGTGGGAGAAGAGAGAGAGGGTGAGAGTGAGAAATGAGAGGAAGAGAGAGGGTGGGGGATATATATAGGAAAATCTGGAAAATCGGAAAAATCCCGAAAAATAGAAAATCACGCCCTCGCGATCCTCGGAACGCACCGATCGCAACGGTACCACACTCGCCTAGGTGAACGGCCCGGTTCACCCGCAACGAGGTTCCGAAGGGAAAGCCGAAACCCACGCCGGGAATCAGAAAGCATACGCGGAAAAAGCCGCGGAACGCCTCCGGGCCTCCGAAACGATTCCGGATCGCGTCGATCCGAACACGAAAGATGTCCGAAACGAAATTTCGGACACAACGGAGTCAGACGCTCCGAGAAACCAGATCTGGGACCCACGAACGAGGATCCGAAAAAAACCCGGGGCATTACAATATATATGGGTTAGAATAGATTTTTGTCATTTCATCATATCAAGTTTAACCATAGTTAGACTAAATAATATAGAGAAAATCGACGACATAGACTTGTTCATGTAACAACGAAGATTTTAGAGACTTTTAGCTAAATAAGTGGATCAGGGAAGCTTTTTCTTAATATCAACTTTTTTAAGGATTAAAAACTAAAAAACATTAAAAACACCAAATGAGAAATGCAAACTAAGTAAACAATGTCATGAGAAAATAAAATACTATAAATAATTAATAATGGAGATCCTCTTCCAACCAGAGTGTGGTCAAGTCTAGGTCTTGACGGTGTCGGTTCACCCATATCTGGTTAAATTTTGAGATTTAAATAGTATGTCCACCAATAAATCAAAATAATTATTAAAAATTGTTTCAAATAAACTGAAGATTGAAAGAATAAAATTTGGCTTAGGAACCTCCATACTATATATATGTATTTGATAGTTAATTGGGGACAAAGAACAAAAGTTTTGCTAATCCTCTTGATTTCCCATAAGTTGTTATGGGGTCTCACTTTCCTCTAATTCAAAACAAGCATAAATATAATTAGAACTTAAATAGATTGAATTTCAAGTCAAACTTAGTTAGGATTTAAACAAAATTAGAACTTAGACTAAAAAGGGAAATCAATTCAAAATTCAAATTTAGTCTAACTCAAAGTATTTGGATCAACTTAACATTTAATTGAATAGTAAATTAATTTAACCAAATTTGTATTCTTAATAAAGTAGTTTTCTATAATATATTCTTCATATTTGTTTCAATAATATGATAAATTTTGAATTATTGTGAAAACATCATTTTTTAGTCACTAGATGAAAATGACTTTAACTAAGTTTGTTGTCAATAGTCTATATTTCTCTTACCATTTAATTTATTTAATTTTTAAATATATATTATTTTATTTAAAAATAGTTGATAAGGTAACAAACTTGAGTCTTATCCTACCACTTAGTACTATGTAGACATTAAGTGATATAGCTCTATTTTTTTAAAAAAGAAACCATCAAAATAATATCTTTTCAAGTGGTCAAGACAATAATTTTACTAAAATTCAAATATATATTTGGAAGCAACTCTTAATCTTTTAATAGTTTTTATTTAACAAACTTTCACTAAATTATTTATTGCATGATAACTCTCTTAAGAGGATAAATTGACACTTATGAATCATTATTCAACAAATAATTTTATTTTTTGATAAAATATGTCATCTATTATACAAATGATAATCAACGTGCAAATAAAAATTAAATTTTATTTTGATAAATGAACCTAAGATGATATACTTAGTGCTTTACCCTCTCCCCTATTGAGTGAGAGGTCGCGGGATCACCAGCCCGACACCTCCATCTTCCACACAACTCCTCTTGTACGCAAAAACGTACAGTCTTTTATTTTTTACAAGTATCGTCACTCGGCTCAATCCCGATCACTCCCTCTTGAATAGGAGACAATAATAGAGCGAATATGTCATAGAGTACTCTACCAAGCATCTTGATCCCCTCCTGTTATCTCCTGGTCCCAGACCACTAGGCCATATGAATAAAAAAATTATAAAGAAGAACTTTTAGAAAAAAAAGCTCATTAATTTATTCAACTAAAAATGTATTATTTACGATCTAAATTAGACAAACTTGAATGATTAGAATCTCAAGACAATGTCACATATGTCACAGTTTTTCAAAAATGTCCTTTAAAATTAACTCGACGTATATAAGATATCTTTTTTTAAAACTAACACCTCTACGTAGAACACGATAAGTCTAATCTAGACTCTAGTCAATATATTTATATCTAGAATCTTATTAGAGATAAAATTAGAATTAAGTTACTTTTATATAGTCTCAAATTTCTTAATAACCAATCACAATATGACATCTAAAAAACACATGACATAGAAAAATTTTATCAAAGCAAATGATTTCGCCTAAAAATACTAAGAGAATGCAATATGCAAGGATATGATATGGTGCACGTTACTAAAAGTTTATCACTTTTTTGTATTTTATATTATTATATTTATATTATGTCACTATAGATGCGATACAATGAATACGGATATGCTATAATGCTAGACAAATGAAAAAAATTGTTAAAAAAGATAAAACAATATTAAAAATATATGCGTCACTCCCCAAATTATGAAATTGAGAGGATGTAGACCCCATCACATTAGGACATACTCACTACCATGTTTACTAGCATGAGATTCTATTCTCTAACATGCCCTAGATGTATAGGCTGCCACCAAAGTCTTATCACACGGAGAGAGAATTAGAAAGTATGGGCCCTACTATCAAGAGCAGTACTTGCTTTGATACTATGTTAAAGACCTAAACTCAATCCAACATTTAAACATTGAGTTGAGAAAATCATTTCACATGTATGGAGGGAAGACATCCATTAATGTTCGATATGAGACTAAATCTCAACATATTCCCTGACGTCGAACCTCGTTGGCCACGGTGTGGGTGGCGTAATTGAATAGATAGGGTGGAGACTCTAAACTGACTATCCAATGGATAGACTAGATTCTGATAACATGTGCATGTCACTCTAAAAACTGTGACATTGAGAAGACAGATGTCTCATCATATAAGAACATGATCGCTATTGTGTTTACTAATATGAGATTATATTCTCCAAAAATATAAAATATAATTGATGCCTATTTAAATGATATATTATGGGTGTTATACATTGTATATTATGCTTGTATAATTTTAATTATTGTTTCACATTTGTTTGGTAAAAAATTAAAAATTTTCTTTTGAGGTGCCAAATTGTTGAGATTTCTCCAACTTCGCGCAGACAAATCTGACAGTAAACTTGGCAATCACATAAGCACAAAGAAAGTCTAAAACAAATAATAAAAATCACATCACAAGGAAGACACAAGATTTACGTGGGAAGTCTCAAAATCAGAGAAAAATCATGAAACTAATCTGATCCACAATGCAATAAAAAAGAGGAGAAGAGTACACCGAATATACACCTTCTATCACCCTCTCTCTCTGAATCTATAGTTCTATACATCCCTCACACTTCTCTTGTAGAATAGAAAGAAAAAAAATATTCCTTAGACAAAAACATCTGGGAGAAATGTGCTATAGAAGTCTCCACAATGGCAACACTTGTGCTTTCTTGTATTATCAAGAATTATCTCCTCAAGTAGTGTGTTATCTTATCCAACATCCTCTCACCTTTTTCTTACACTCATGAGACTGTCTCATCCCATGTTCAGAGCATGTTAGAGAAAATTTCAACTCTTGAACCTTGTCCATCTTATGTCGAGCTACACATATTTTCAAGCGAACATTCAAAGCTATACTTGTTCTATTGAGCTATATGTCAAACGAGGTGCTTCTACTGAGACATGAGCCATCTTCTTGAGGATCGAGTCATGGAAAGCTCGATCCTGTCAGGTCACTTTTTCACGTGTTGGTGTAGCTTCTTAAGGGATGTACTTAATCATGCTCAGAATTGAGTGAAAAATACTCAAGTTCACTCATAATCAACCGAAAACGCCAACATGGCCCGAACCGAGTGATAAACACGCTCGTTTGCTCGGAATCGACCAAAACATCTTTTTGTTGAGTTATGTTATTGGTACTTCACACGATAAGACCCAACCAAGCTCGATCCAAACTTCAATACTTTTTAGCCATGCTCAGAATCGAGCATATTCGCCTTCTGGCAAGCTCGAAATTGACCTAAATATCTTACTGAGTCATACACGGTCCTACAAAAGAAAACATGGGAAAAAAAGAGATAAAAATAAGGCTACGTGTGAAGTCCCATTAATGAGGCTGACCGACCTCACTAGGAACTTCCCAACACAAATTGTGATGAATTACAATGTTATCAAATCATGATTAGATAGGGAGGTGAATTGTATATGCCCGTAGTTGATTCCAACTTGATTAATAACCAACTATAAAGAGTTCTACGGTCATTAGTCAAAAATGACTTTTTCAAGAAGAATCAAATCGCATAATCTTTCTCATCATTAACTGACTTGATTGACTTCAAGTGGGTGGGGTCCATCAAATTTTTTGTTAAGAGTAACAATCAATCAGATTATATGATAAATGGATATCAAGAAGTGGCTCACTGGTGAAGCACTCTATGTACACTAAGGTCCTCTTTGATTTAAGAGTACGATAAATGGAAATATTTGACTGATGTGAGAGAAGTGTGAGCCTCACTGTGTGCTTCTCACAAAAGAAAGATGCTAACCGGAGTGAGGTGGCGTATTTGCGCCCACCCCTTGGAATATGTCACCCCACTCCATCTTCAAAGAGGGCCGAAGTGACTAAGGTTTAATTCTCAATGGACTTACGTTTAAAAGTAATTGTAAGAATTTATAAAAAATTAATAGATTAGTAAGACTTCCAATCAAAAAGATTAAATGGTCGATGACAATTTCATCATGTAATCTTCATATAATACATAGACATGTGATATAGTATGTAACTAAATATTGTACATCATATGATTATGTTTGTGTCGCTTTATATATATATATAATAACAAATATTAACGTCCACTTGGTCAAAACAAGAAAAAAATTGAGAATTACCTTTTTAAGGTGTTATATTATGATTGGTTATAAGTTATGAGAATTTTTAGATTATTTAAACTAGGAATGTGAATTATCTACATTTTAGTTAGTTAATAATAAATTAAAATTATGAAAAAATGGTGTGCAAATAGTATAAATTTGTGAAGAAATTTTTTGTATATAATTTTGATCGAAATTTATATAGAAAATATCAACATGTCTCCCTGGTTGATTACTTAATGAGTCAAGACCAATAGATCATTAACCCCTCTCAATGACATGGATGATTTACTTTGATAAATATAAGAGAGACACACACCTCCTCTATAAATTAAATATTTATAAACATACCCTTTTTAATAATTTATTAATGAACTTATTAATTTTCATTTTTATATTATTTTAATAACATCTTGAAAGTACACAAGTATTAAAGTATCTGTACGTTCAATCTCTTTTTAATATACAGTAACATTTTGTTCTCATCTATAAGATTGAGTTTTTTAATAAAAAATTGTTGAGTTTACACCCTACTTAATATGGCCTTCACTTGGCCCAAAAATATTTGAGTCGATCTATCAACAATAATATAAGATATGATCTTGAAAAGATACTTGCTCTCTACTAAAATAATTATCAAAATGTGAGGTTCTTTTGAAAAATGTGAGATCCCGTTTATTTCCTCGTGAGAGTTCTTTTAAATGAGAGAGGAATTTATAAGAAATTAAAATAGTGATTTAGTCCTTTCCTCTAGAGTATTTATACTATATCAACGGGAACTCGATGAGAGAGAAAAATTAATGATGATATTCTTGTAGAAGAGGAGGTTGCATCTTTGACATGTTATCGTAACGATGTTTGCTCCCACGTACTATGGAGGATGGAGATTAGGTTTTCTAAATCAACAATCTTAACTCATTGAAATATCTTATAAAAAATCTTTCTATATTGATCAAGATGTTGTGCCGATGAGAGATAAAAGATATAGGGAAATAAATAGATAGAAAGAAACATAGTTTAGGAGAGATGTACAACATTATTCACTATTTTCTTGAAATAGAAAGTTAACCTGAGTTAAATCAATATTTTAAAAGAATATTAACAAGTCATGATTGCAGGGGCAGTTTTATAAAAGTAGTGACGTAAAAGTCATTATGAAAATTATGTATAAAATAAGAGGAATATTACGCAAATAAAATTTAAAAAATGACTATATCTACAAAATCTTTACCCACACCCCCACTCCCGGCTTCCCGCGAGGATTCGAAAAGCCGGCCTTTTTGTGTTCCTCGCAGCACGGCCTTCTCCCCTTCCCCCAGGCCTCTCTCTCTCTCTCTCTCTCTGCACAGCGGGTCGCCACGCACCTCCGACGAGATCTGCCGCCCGGATCGCCGCACCTCGTGCAGGAGGGTTGTCCCCTCCCACGATCACCACGCCACCAGCACACCAGGAAGGTTTCGCCCCTCCCTTTCCACTCCGATTCTGCGGTTTTTCTTCTATACCTGCGTTGTTCCACAAGTTGATGAGGGGCGAGGTTTCCTCCATCGAAAGATCGGTGTGATCTCATCTCATAGCTACCTTTTTCCCGAAATCTTACGGCTACTCTTTCTCCTTTCCTCCTTCCGTGGATCCCAAATCGGATGAGGGATGATGATATATGGGAATCAGTTTCGTGTAATTGCAGGATATTTTAGATTCGGATCATTTTCTCTGTTTTTGAATGGTTGATGTGTGGAAAATTAAACATGGTTTTTACTAGCGTGATCCTGTGTGGGCACCCTTGTGGCGGATGCTACTAGCTTGTGTCCAAAGGATGCTTGTTCTTTGGTTCTGATGCCTTCCGTTCGCATGGTCAAGGAAATTGTTAGTAGATCGGCTAAAAAAACTGTTTAGATTGCACAATCGTGTTGCAATTCCGGCCCTCGGCACCTTTATAGAGGGAACCAGTAGAATTCGGCTTTGTGAACAGGTAGAACATAGAATGTGGTGCAGTCATATCCCAGAATGGCAGAATTATGATTTCCTTTCTTTAGAAGAGGGGAAAGTTACATGGTGCTGCTGTACGCAGTAGAGTGGAAGGAATCCATCATGATCAGAAGGAAATACTTACTGCCCAATATTTGGGCAAAGGACTGCGATGTTGAGGTCTCCACGTTGCCCCTTTGCGAGCTTCAGAAGACAGTCGAAGTGCCTTTGGCATCAAAATCCTGTTTCGCAGTCTGTGATTTTTCCTTTTTTTGTTGGATTGAAACCAATCCTGCAACAGAGACTGATCATGTCTCTGCTCATTTTATATACGTCGATTTGGTAGGTATATCTGAGTGTTCCTATGCATATTGGAGAACACCCTGGGTCTTTCAATTGCAAGTTTTCCCCAGAGGTGGGACTGAATGATGCGGTAATGAAAAAGCCTGAATGAAATGATCATGAAGAGCAGACTGGGAAGATTATCTAATGCTTTAAGCGTATAATATCCAGTTCTTTATAGTCTGGGAGAATAAACTAATAGGTAGGACTGATTCATTATCTCTGAAACAATGAATTTGGGAGCCATCGACCGAAGCCCCGGTGAACGGACGCCGTAACTGACTCTCCTAACGTCGAGCTAAGTCACTTCGTAACCTTTGCGCAGCAGGAACAGCTATCCAGAGACGTGATGGAGACCGCGGTCAACAAAAGTTATGCACGCTTTATACAAGAATGTGAACATGGTGATCCATCCATCAGTAGTAAGCACCCACATTATTTCTTCCAGACTATAGTTTCTGTGACAAAGTTTTACAGTACTGCTTAGATTTTCCAATCCTATTGGTCGCATGCTCTTTTAATATCTGAGATTTTCTGGCACAGGAGGAGAAATCTCAACAGAACTTTGCAAACTTGATCTACTACTTGGAAAAGTGAACAGCTTACACGAATTAGGTAATCTGAGGTCTTTCGTCATATTTTATGGTTTCCGTAGTAAGTAATCTGGACATTTCTTAATTACAGTTCAGAAACCTCGAGATCAAGTGGCTGATGCAGAAGCCCTTCTCAGAATTGCGAGGACTTTCTCTTCTTCCCTCAAATCTCTTCAGAACTCTGGGAGGATTCTTCCTTCAGAGTTCATCTCCCGTTTGCTAGAAGGATACACAGAAAATGGTGCACCTGAAAAATGCGATAGCGAGAGGATGATCGCCTGGACAGGCTGGACTAAACTAGGACTTGATACGTCATACATCTTCGGTAAAGCTCCAGGACTGCAAACTATGTAAGCATCCCTGAGCATTGTTTGATCACAATCTTCTTTCAAACATTACATCTTGCAGCTTCTTCCGTTTACTAATGCCTCCCTTTCCAGGATTGGACCAATGGAAGCCAGTTTGACCCGCAAGAAGGCTTTCACCACCAGGAAACGCCCAAGACCTAGGGAGACCTGCCATCCTAAAGAGGTGACCGCCCTTCCGGTTTCTTGGAGATATTATACTCTAGGCTAGCTCCTTCCATCATTTGGTATACATCTATGGCTGTGTTTGTTAATATTCAAAGTAATGCCTAATGATCACCTTGGTGTGCCGACCCAGATATCACGAGGTAGCATGGCCATTCTATTGAACCTATTTTGGCACAGTTAGTTCATATATGTCCTTAAAAGTATAAAACTGAGGTGCACCTAAAGATGCATTGCCCTTAAAGGTGGAAGATGCCGCACACAACGACAAGACTGGGACTCGCATGAAAGTTTCAATTATGTTTGACATTCTGAAGAGGCTGAAGCGTGTTCAGCTGGAGAACCTCGTGCTCAACAGAGACTCGTTCTCGGAGACTGTAGAGAACATATTTGCTCTTTCGTTTCTTGTCAAGGATGGAAGGACTGAAATACATGTGAATGATAACGGAGTACATCTTGTCTGTAAGACTCTCTGGAATTCTTTGAAATAACTGCACATCATAATTACCTGATTTGTTTTTTACTTTCTTCATGGGAAAATTTTAATGGTGCGATTGTCGTTTCAGCTCCTCGAAATGCTCCTAAAGCAGCGGCGGTGGCAAATGGGGAAGTTAGACAGCATCAATTTGTTTTGAGATTCGATTTCCGAGATTGGAAGGTATCCAAAGAAAATACTGAGACATCCCTTCTTGTTCCACGGTTGACGAACTCATGCTGCCACAGGAACCTCTTTTGTCCCGGTTAATGTCTGTTCAATTGTTCATAGCAGTTTTTTTTCTAGTCAAGGACGACGCAGTTGAATGTACAGTGGAACGTCTATTCGTTCCTCTGTATACCCACAAACTTCGCTACTTTTTTGTTCTACATCGAAGAAAGCCTCTCTACCTCACCTTAGAAGCTCTCTCTACCTTACCTTAATTGATGGGTTCGTTGATAAAAGCTGGTTTTCAGATCCTACATCACTTCTCATTTAAACTGTTGTTGAATGATGCAGCCATCTTGGACGTCCATTTCATGTTAATTGCTTATCTTTGGATAAATTGAATCATCAACAACACGCTACATCTGAGAAGAAATTTCATGTTGGGAATCATTTTTTTTTGCAGTTAATGAAGGATTATGTGAAGAAAGGAGACGAGTTGATGCCGCAGACGGGTGGTGGAGGATGAACCGTGATGGCTGAACCAGACGTGCTTGCTAATGACCTCTCTACTGCCTCTTGGTAAGGAATTGAGCTGGAGGTGAGAGTAAATAACTAATGATCTCTCCATCACGAAACCGATGATATTACACCAGTGTATAAACGAATGTCCCCGTTAATCTTGTGGCCATTTTCAACGCTTGTGTGATCGTTGGGTGGAAGGGGAACTCCCTATTCTGACACTGGTACAGCCTGTACAGAACTAAAGAAAGAGAAAGTTGCTTATCTTCAGATTTCTTAGAAGCTTCATCTGAATCATTGCAGTTTTATGTACAGCATTTCAAAAGCTGTACAGGGTTTTTGAGAAAAGGGGAGGCTGCCCGCGACATACTTGCTCAATGCCATGTCTAACAGATCTCATCAGATTATGCGAAACAAGATCTGGCGATTGCGGGAAAAGAAAAAGAAAAAAATTATTCTGTGCGGTGCCTGGGATTTGGGTTGCTTAATGTCACAAATCCGCATTATCAGACGGCCCAATTATGGGGTGTCTCAACCAAATCCGTGTGTGTGTGTGTGTGTGTGTGTGTGTGTGTGTGTGTGTGCGGCGTACGTGTGTGAACGGTTTGTAAAAGGACAATGATTCTTGGCTTCATCTTATAGATTTAGGAATTTTAAAACGTTCCTTCTATATAGAGGAAGAGTAGATCCTCCCTCAATAACTTGGGCCGATATACCAACTTATCTTGGAAAAGATTGAGAATTCCAACCTTCCCCCCACCCCACCAATGGAAAAGCAAATTAGCACAAGCGGTTCGTTGTTGTTTAGTAGGTTAGATTACGTGAAACGAATCTAATGCAATCGAGAGTTTTTAGTGAGAATATACGCATACAAATGGATGGGCACACGCACATAATACTTTTTAAAATGAACCCACAAGATTTTAACCTGCCAATATGAGTTTCACCACTCAATAGCGTACAGAGCAAGACAAAACTAACAGAAGATGAGCAATAAGAATAAATTTACTTCGATAGGGCATGATGGGTCTTCTGTAAACACTGGGAGGGAAACAAACAGCCAAATATTTTGCACTCAGATGCTCAGAGTACAAAATTGACACTAGATAAAAACATAATGCCCATGTTTAAAGAATTAAAAGCAAAAACTTGCACCATAACTCAGAAAATATCCATCACTACCAAAGTTCGCGTTGTGTAATCCAATTAGAATATCAAATACGTTGGTTACTTTGATGATGTACTTACTAACAGTAATATTTTAGATGGGTCACCCAAGATGAGGAGATAATTGCCCGAGGAGTAGGTTAACACCTCATGCAGAGGGTCCAAATTTACTCTTTTATTTAACGTACAAAGGGTCGAGAGACGCGGCGGCCTTCCCGGCCCAGCCAAAAAAAGGCCCGCACCCACGCCGACGTTTGGCTTACAGCCGTCAACCGCGCGGTGAGCGTAAGGGATGACTTATCCACCCATCCGGGACGGTAATCGCACCTGATAACGCCGACCACATCACATAAATTGATCACAAAATTTATCATTCTGATATATTTTTATTTTAATGATTGAATTATACACATCACAACATTTAAAGATTATATGTGTCCTTCAAATTTTACTAATCTATTCATTTCAAACATATTATCGATGTTCATTGCAGTAGGGTGTATGATCGGTATCTTCTCCAATATAAGTATTTGCTTAAGAATGCCATTCGCGACAACACCCCATTAAATCTTCGGTTCTAATTGCTGCATTTGATGATTCACTAGCATTTAGATTTTTTTGGAAGCAAGATAGATCATTTCATTTCATACTAGAAACATAATACATGACGAATAAGGAAGATAACCCGACCGACAGAGCGACATACAGAGCGGCATACATGAGGAAGCATAAAACCCAAACCACATAAAGCCCATATAAGATCCATCGTCAACATATGAGAAAGGTTTGTGTATATATATATATAAACTCCAATAATTTTCATGTTTTGCATATAAGCTCTCGATTTACCTGAATTATCAAACATATCCTTGAATACATCAAGTAGTTGCATTACGTACACTTCTAATCTTTATGCCGTTAATTTTCAGAGAATATTTTTATACAAATATTATAAAAACTGTTAATATATACAGAAACTCAAAAATATCCTTAACAGAGTTAACAATATGTAGTCTCATCAAATTCATGTACAAATTCACTTAAAGATAGATTCGTCACTTTAACATTTAAACTACACTCCAATCACAGTGAGAGCATCACTCTAATTATTTAGATTATTTAAATATATTATTGACAATTTATACAAATCAAGGGTACTTATAAAAATAAAAATTATAAAAACATATATGTAAAAAAAACTATTCTTAGCACACTCACGCACCCAAATTATCCAACATCTAGATATGTACCAATTGAGGATATCTGAGCGAGTAGATTGTTAAGGGCCGCTTTGTTATCGGAATCCTGAGGGCGGATATTAAATCGATGAGAGAGCATTGTGGGGGGGCTCACACTCTCCCCTCACACACATGCGGCTTAACCGATCTCGGGCACCGTATTTGACCTTCTGAGGTCAAACACGATATCTGACCCGAAAATCAAAGAAGCCCTAAAAGTTTTGTCCCATGATATTGAGATCTTAAGCTTGACTCTCTCTCTCTCTCTCTCGAGGAGATTTATTTGACTCGTATTTTAATTATCGAGGAAGGTGAACTCGAGATTTATTATATTTTAAAAAAATAAATTGATTTAAATGAAAGTCTCTCGCACGCAGAGAAATCTAAATATCACTATGTTAATTTTCACGTCGTTAATAAAAAAAAACTGTTTCAAGTGCCCGCCCATATCTGACCACGGCCCATGGGCCGTAACAGGGCGCAGTGCACCCGGACCAGAGAAACCCTGTGCCCTTAAATATAGTCGCCCAGTCGTCCGCTTCCTTCCCCTTTACACCCCCACCTTCACAATTCACATGTCGCACCCCTCAACTAACTGTTGGTCCCAATTCCTCTCTCTCTCCATCTGCCATTATCGGCACCTTCTCCCCCTCCTCAACTACCCATGGCGTCCTACGAAGGCCTCCTCCTCCTCCGACCTCCACCTTCTCATCAGGAATCCACTCGGCAAGCGCCGGACTGCGCGGTCGGCGCCGTCACCTGTGTCTGTATGGCCATCGGGAGCAGGCCGGGGTTTCTTCGGGCCACACCGATCTCCGTCTGCAACGCGCGGGCCTCCCTTGCCGTTGGAGGGGGGGGCGGGGGCGGGGATCGCCCTCTTGTCGGCTGCTGTGCAGGTCTCGCTCTTCTCGCTGCTTCCTTTTCCTCCTGTTTAGTTTTGTGGATGTTTTCGTGTACGGGGTATGGTGTTAATGTATGTTTGGTGTTCGGTTTGTTTGGATGAGGTGGTGATGGTTGTGGGTGCGTACACTTTCTTCTTTTTCCTCTCTCTCTCTCTCTCTCTCTCTCTCTCTCTCTCTCTCTCTCTCTCTCTCTCTCTCTCTCCCCTTTAAGTTTTGGTTGTTGTATGTTCAAATTTCTCTTATCTGATTCTTCTTTAAAACGGGATCTTCGGTTTTCTTTGTTTGGTCTTCTGTATCAATCTTTCGCTATCTGCCGATAGCCACGCTCAGGCGGATGAGTTGATTGGGCTTTGGCAGGTTTGGGGGATGATGGATAAACATGTAGATTTAGGATTCATGAATCGTTTCAGTCGGCTGCTTGGCATGGTTGGAGGAGGACGATCGATCTTCTGTCTTGTGGGCCTGTCAGTTTATTCTGGTTGCTCTTTGCATTCCTCAAAACTATGGGTTTCGGAAACGGATTTATGTTAGTCATACCTTCTATCAGTATTTGTCTGCGTTTGATGAATTCATAGGTTTTGGATTGGACAGTTGACAATTTTATTGGGATTTGGAGTATAGATTCTCTAATAAAGACTGAAATTTTAAGAGTTGAATGGTTAAAAACCATTTGAAAGCGGTGAATGATTGGCTTATCAAACAGTCTGTTTATGTTCATGTATTCAGATGTCATTGTTTTCGATTGTCAACCTTCCAAAACAAATCAGGTGATTGTATGTTGCAGACAAGCATAAAATAATGCTATCAAAATTTTAAAGGTAGTAGTATGTCATCATTGTCATCTCTTCCTTGCCATTGATCTTTGCCATCATCATCACATAAAGAGTTATGCATCAACTCTGTACTATCTCAGGAATTGGAAGATCACGTCCATGAACAGTTTTTGTTATTCATGAGGTTATTGGTAAGATTCACCAAGGTACCATGGTGAAGGAATTTTGTTGGATAATAAAATTGCAATCAGTAAAACTTGATTCTACTAGCATTGCCATCCTTGTTGTAAAGCTTTGTCCTAATTTCAGTTGGTTTATGTATCTGGTATTCTGATCCAAGATTGAGCTTTTTGTTGACTGTCAACCTAGCATCCTACTTCCAAGGAGTAAGATCAAATGGTAATTTTGACGAGATTCAGAACTGTTGAAGAGTAAATTTCATTTATGATGGCAAATATTGGCGTTTAACTTTTCTATGTTTCACTTAAATGCTAACAATATGAACATGTGAATGATGGGTGCCTTGTAAATAAGGGGAATGAAATGCGTGATTAAAAGTTTTGTGCTCTAAAATGTGTGTGAAACAAGCTAACCAGATATTTGCACATTAAAAGATGTTATCATAAATGATAGAATAGATCCTGCCCAAGATTAGAGGTAATTCACAACATAAATTTGCCTAAAATACGATACTCATAGGATGGAAGCCTCTGGAGTCTGGATACTCGAAGGATGGACTCATGGAAATAAAGATCGAAAAAAGATGGCTGATTTACAGTCAAGTCAGCCTGTCACCATATTGTGGATGGAGGGAACCTGCTTCTTGTTGGCCAAACAGGTGTGGTCATTGAGCCCGCCGAAGGTAAAGATCCTTATAGAGAGGATTTTACATGGAGGCTTCCCACATGTGATCGGTTAGCTCCTTTTTTTGAAGGAAAGTAGGATAAGTTGCTGTCTTTGGGGAGAGGAAGAAGGGACCCTAGACCATTTGTCTATGGGGCATTCATTTGGTCAAGAGGTATGGCAACAGGTACTTTTTCAAAAGTTCTATTCCCATTCGCCCTCAGACAGAGTGAGAGGTTGATTATGGGCTGGAATTGGAGATGGGACATTAAAGGTGATTGCATAGTGTGGTGGCTGAATTCTGCATGTGACACTTTAGTCTATTTTAGGATAGTGGAAAGGAAGAATCTTTAACAAGCAAAGCAAGATTTCAGAGAGGGGGTTTGGGGTCCTGGAGTGGACAAACTTCTATGTAATGGGGAAGGTTTCAGTCTTCCATCTTGAGTTGCTTGGATGGGTAGTGTATGGCACAGCATCTTGGTGTGGGCTATATTTCTTTTTTTTTGGTATTGAGGAATTTTGAGAGCACACGGATTTTACACTTGTATATTCACTTATTTTCATATTTAATAAATTTGATGTATTAAACTCTTCCATGGAAAAAAAGAAAGATGGATGATGGATCAAAAGCATCCATCTTGATGCAAGCTAGATTTCCAAAATAAAAAAATAAATGGGGGTTCAGCTATCTGCAGGAACTCTGTAGCTTCCCTGGTGTTTTATGATCAAAGGTTTGCATTACGTTGTGGCTTATAACATTAAGCCTACTTTTAGGAGTGTCCCTCCATAGACTTTGCCTAGTCACACAAGTCAGAGTTGGAGAAGGTGATTTATCTATTTGACCATTTTGCATGACAATTGCCAATTGGTACCAATTGTCATGGACAACCACAAGGTGCTTTACCTTTTGACTTGAAGCTCTCCTGTCATACATTATTCAACAGCCTTGGAATTTATAAAAACAGTACATGAATGTTGACAAAATGGGATAATTAGTCGGCATCAGCAACCTAAATCAAATATAAGACCTGTCTTGTCATCCTGGGATTGGCTAAAATCTTATGTAGCATGCAGAATTTCAAAAACTATGAAGTGGCCGAATTTCTACCTGGCATCAGAAATAGAAATGCATAACATCACCATCCGAGAAATGAAAGGAAAATTGTTTGGAGATACCTGTCCAAATATTTTTTTGTGCATAAACATTTGATATGTTTATCATGAGTTCATTGCTGTAGTAAACTAGTAATTCTTTCATACCCTGCAATGTCCAACACTGAAAAGCTGTAATGCTGTATAATATTTTGATGGAGAAGTCTAACACCCCCACCTCCAAAAGAGAAGCATAGATTAAGTTTTGTTACCAAAGGAGTGACTTAGCTCGTCACTAGACAGTGTGGTGATGGTTTTGTTTGGTGAACAACACTGGACGATTGCCAATAAAAATATCTTCTGTTTATGGAAATCGAACTGGTTGTACATTGCAAGGTTACAGTGTTCATTCTTATTAAGTTTTTCTTTTTTTCCATCCAAGTGATTTATTTTACTTGATCTTTTGTTTTAGGTGGATGCTCAAGTCCCTTGATGAAACTGAAACTTTGTCCCACATAGTTGATTTCCATGGGATTTAAAGAGTTGAGGCTGGATGAGAGCCATGGGCCAAATAGATTAGAGAAGGCCTGCGAAAAACACATTCTAACATTGAGATTCCTTTTCTGCAGATTGATCTCAGGTTCAATGAATATCCATGAGGTATAACTCCAGAACCTGAGAGTATGCCCGCAAAGAAGTGCAGCACTTCGAAAGGATAGATCTCTCCCATCTTTCATAACTTCATAGAAACAAGTCTGTGATTCAAGGTTTGGTGTGGTTAGGCATTATGGAAATGTTTTCTTCTGTAGTGCTTGGACAGGAAGAATGTAGGTGACCCACACAGATAATGATATATAATCAGGAAATACTTTTTGATTGGTATAAAAGGAAAACGAAATTATATTTGGCATTAATTTAACCAAAGATACACTGGAGAAATTTGATTCTACCACTGTTTCAGTAATATTAAGAGGGCTACGAAACTGCTGTAGTAGATCCTGACTCAGGTGAATCAGCCTGAATGTTGTGAATTCAACCCATATCTGGGTTGAGTCAACAAAGAGTCGGGCCTTCAGAGATTCAGGGCTGCTTCCACCCATAACACACTGGTAATGACCAATCTGGCCCAGGTCACATTAGTGGAGGAGGATGACGTATTTTGCTTTCTCCTGTTTTCATAGTTTTATGTTCTCTTCTTTTCTTCATGGTATTATCCTTTGTTTTGAATTTTTAATTAGGTGAATCTATGATTGGACTACGTGGAAAGATCTATTGCTTTTCCTGGTTTTGCTGAGTTACCAGGCCTTCTGATTGGTGATTAGATAATAGTAAGGAGAACAAGATTTTTGGGACTGTGTTTCAACTAATCTTTGGCTGATACTTGCCCTAGATAAGGTCACATTCCCACATACTGTACTTTCTCATCATGTGCTCGCCTGAGTCCTTCTCATGTCTAGGAGAATCTTCAAGAATTTCTCACTGGTTGCATGACCTTAACAAAAAATCGTTGGCTAATAGTTGCCCTAGATAAGATTGCATACCCATATACCATACTTTCTCATTCTGTGTGAGCTTGACTGTCTAATGTCTAGGGGAATCTTCAAGAATTTCTCACTGGTTGCATGATCTCAACAAAGATAGTTCTGTACATGCCAACTAACCTCACACGATTTTTTGGCAGACACTCTTCTCTAACATGACCTCAGCCAAGAATATGGCACCACATTGCTGAAGTTTCACATCAAACATCCAGTCTTGCAGCCTTGCCAAATTCTGTGCATCCTTCATTTTGTCTAGCTGACCTCAGATTGATGGATATGGCTTCTGATGATGATGAGGATGTTTTTTTTTATTACATAGAAGTTTCTTATTTTCTCCATTTTTTGTATTTTTTATCTGTCACTAATTTTTATTTTTTCCCTTTTCTTCTTGCCTATTTTTATTAGGCTGATCTGGAAGAGGTGTTTATTCCCGATTGTGTGACTGGGCCCATTCGGTCAGCTTGAATCTGCATCAGGTTGGTAAGTCATGGTGTATTATTAGGCTTTGTAGTTTGTGATAGTCATCTAGTAAAAGAATGCCACATTTTGCGCTACATGGATAATGCACCTGGATTGTAGTTCCTATGTTGGAAAAGAACTTGTTTATCTAACTGAGTAATGCATGGTTTGGATGAGATCATGTGCGTCTTTTAGAATGTCTAGAAAATTCTAGTTTGGAAAAATAGGGTAGGGTTGTGAAGTGCTAAACAAGATATCGAGAAGAAAATTTGAGGATAAAAACCTGCATGGGGAGGGGGGGGGGCGCGGGACAGATTGTGTTTGAATCTCATGATGAGGCTTAAATGAGCATGAGACGTTTGGAGAGCATTGTGGGTAGAATGCCCGTATCATCGAGGTCAAGACGTTTGGAAAAGCACCCGGACAACATATCGGTAACATTAGGAACTCTCTCTTTTTCACATTAATCGAACAATTGGTAGCTTCCACAGACATGATCACTCAGCATTTTTTGCTTCTACTTCAGGGTTTCATCCGTTATCCTTCATCGACATTGGCACAGTAGCGTTGCTTTTGAAGGTATCGACTTCGATTTCTGATTTGCTTTTTCAAGAGTACGGTATAATCCACTTCCACAAGACATTGACATCGCTCGGATTTTATGCATTAAACAAAATGCCTCTCTCTGGGGCATCTAAATTATTAGTGTATATATTTGTCAATTTTCTGGAACAGGGGATCTTCGGGAATGAGAAAAAAATAAGTGCTGGTGTTACAAAAATAGACAACCTACAAAAAAGATAGCTTCATTCTTCTTTACATGATCACGACTAGGTCATTGCTCAAAAATTTCTACATGGGCACTCTCTCACATCCAAGACTCTTCGTAGTCGGAATGGTAGCATGAACGATCAGCTTTCCATATCTTTGTCTCCTCACACATCATCACTGCAGGCATTGGCATCTTATGTTGCAGGATCAACTTGGTGGCCTGTCGGGGGAACAACGAGAGTGAGGTTGCTGCTGTTAGTACCCTGTTAGATTTCATCATCGCCATCTTGTCGGTAGTCCAGCGGCATCCCCCCACCGTCTGAGCCCCCCTCCCTAACCACTCCCATCAAATTGCCTTCATAGTCCGCCGCCATGTGCTTGTTCCTCCAATCCATGCGCTGGCCGTGAGAGGTCTGGTGTTCGCCATCTTCAGTGAAAGCAACGCGAGAAGTTAGCAAGCCTTCAGAACAAAATGAAAGACTATATATATATATATTTTTCTTTCATGCCTGAGTTGGATCTGTAGAATGAAAATGTAAATTTTCTGGCCTTGCATAACTACTACAAATATGTATAGACGATAACGGCTCGCGTTTACATAAAATGTATGTATAATATCAAGTTTTGTATAAACATTTCGCATCGTTGCATGGGCATCGGCTAAAATGAGTTGAGCGTACAGCCGGCAGTTGCGGAATTCATTGGATAGATCATTGGATAGATCCTTAATAACAATCCGCCCTTTGTCATATTACAGCGTCCAAAGTTAATATATTAATTCAAAGACGGTAGAAAGAACAAAGACTCGCGCAGTCACTGTTTGCGACTACTCTCTCTCCCTCTCCCTCAATGCCTTCCCTTTGGGAGCTTGCAAAACAACAATTGCTTACACTTTCTGAGAAGCCAACTTTCAGAGACTTTTCGTTTTGAAAAAAAAAATGCTTACATTTTGTTTGGTTATTTTCATTGACTACCTTGAAAGATGCACGTACACGTTGGAAACAGGACACCTTTTAAATGGAAGACAAAAAAAGTTTCATTTATAATACACATCTGCTAGCGTCCTAGTGTTAGATGCAAGATGCAGATGACATGGATGAAAGATCTAAGTATATTTACCACTTTCACCATCGGATGCATCTGCGAGTCTTGCAATCGCATCAATCAGAGACTGTTCATGTTCCTGCAAAAACCCCACAAAAAAATGCAAACATAACCAAACGTAACCCATTGTCAAATATACTCACGAGATCCATGTAATGCAGTTCTTACTTTCAACGTTTTCTTCATTTTCTCCATTTCAAATGGATCCGGGTGATTTGATCCAAAAACCCTTTCCACCTGCTTGACGGTGCAATCAACAAGACTATATATGAAGCAGATCTAGAGAATATAAGTCCATACCATAATTTAAGATTAAAAAAAAATGCGTGCACCTCCTTGATTAGACTCTCTGTGTCCAGTATTTCAATATCCTCGGATACCTTTCTCCCTATTCCATTTTGGGACGGAGGGAACTCTTTCTTCGACTGGCTCTTCAGCGACCCTCTTCCTCTGCCGGCACCTCCCCGCCCCCCAGTCTTCTTTACCCCACGTCCAGGTGGACCACCACGGCCTACACGGCGAGTTATACCGGGGTCTTCACCATCCCAATGAAGGTCCTCAGGAGAGATCTGTTATTTCCAAATTGGATTCAGTTTAAGTGCCAGTCTGTTAACAATCATTCTTTTGGAAGATAGTCTCTTAGCAATCAATTATCAAAAGTACTCGATGCAAAGAATATTGCACAGACCAAAAGCTATGCATGTCCATTTAATCGAAACCGCAGAGCCTGGGAGTGGCATGTGGGATGAATACCAGCTGCTCTTTTAGACGTTGACCCTTTTTTTGAGGCCACTGCCACGGTGGCAGAGCGCAGTTACGATCAAATAGGTGGATCCCACCCAACCCAAGTACCTGGGCGCCACCCACTAAAGCCCACACCTAACAACACCCAGTATCAACTGGACATCCAGCTGCCTTCTTGTAGATGATGTCCTTGATGCGAGAGGAGGTGGGAACCCCATTTTCAGTCCACCTCTCCGGGGCCTTGTCCTTGACCTGGTGTGTGATTAGACTAACCTGCTCCGACCAATGGGAACGCGAGACCCTTGATACCAAACGTGTATATCAGGGTCATCTAAATGATCTAATATGAATTCTAGGAAGTTGGCTTAACACCAACAACCCCTTTTTTTTAAAAAAAAGTTTCCACCCCCTTCTTGTGACAGAGCCTTGGCAAACCGAATAAGGAAATGGGATGTGCCAGACTGCCTTTTCCCCAAGATGTCCTACAAGGTTCTGCCACCAAAGTTATTTTTTGTTTCTTTTTCTCTCTTTTAGTTCAGGGTGGATTGTTTGGGTGGGTGGGGGTTCAGGGCAGGAGACCTAATGCCAGATGTGCAAATAACTAGATCTTCAAGGTAATCATTTTCCCCATCGAAAAATGGGGAAGGTGAATCCAGATAATTCAAATGGGAAAAATAATAACTTGGCCATCTGACAGGTATTTCATTAATCCAAAGGTTAAACTTTCATATGCATGCATCGACATCTCAACTTGCAAAATCAGCTTTTAGTGATTGGGAAGAATAATTGCCTTTTTGGCCAGTGGGATTCTCTCTCCAACCTTTTTTAGAGAGAGATGCTCTGGGGAATGCGGCCTTCCGGGGAAAACTGCATCCCCCTGGGAGGCGGTGGACGTCGCCGGTATCTGCTGCATTCTCCCGTCTACGGGAGAGGAGGGACCAGCCGATGGAGGTGGAGATGGCGGGAGGTTGAGATAAACAGCGAGAGGATGGGGGTTCCGGGATGTCGTGTGTTTCCGGTGCCACCAAAGAGGACACCTGCAGCATTTCTGCAAGGTGCCAGAGGAAGGAGTGGCTCCTACGCACATGTGGTAAGGCGAGGGAGGTTCCAACCTCAGCCAAACCAGGGATCGAAGGAGGGTCTCGACGTAGGGCCTATTCCACCGGAGCTCCTTCTCAGGCGGGAGGAGAAACTACGAAGGTGCCTCTGGCTGACCCCGATCCAAGGGGGCCTGCACGCGGAGGGAGTGCAACTGTTATGCAGTGGCAAATGGGGTATCGGCAGCCGGTGGACTGACCAACATCCACCTTGATGGGTTCTTGGCCATTGGAAGCGTTGCAGAGGGGGTGCAAGCGATGGCGGAGGCAGGGGTTCTGGCTGCCGGGGGAGCCATACTTCCAGCCATACTTTGGTCCTGAGAGAGGAACCTACCCAAACCCGGGGAGGACCTAGTAGGTGTGCCTCTCTGGCTCTGCGACGAGACTGGGATCGCCTTCCTCGCAGGCTGTTTTGGTAATGCAGTGCCAGACTCCATGCGGATGGTCCTGGAGGGGAGGCTCAACACTATTGAGGTGTAGGTGGAGCTCGCTAGCCCCGAAGCAGTGCGCCCGGCCCTTACTTTCACCGCCGGGGAGGTGCTGTACATGATCCGAGCCATGGTGCTGCCAGCGACTTGTTCCCTAGTCGAAGAAGGAAGTGCGCCCGGTTCAATTTTGAACCGGGGCGTTTCCCACTCTGGGCCTAGAGATGGGCCGGGGGGGGTGCAGTGGACTAGCGGCCTTCAATAGCGGGCCGGGCGCAGTTGGAAGCTTTAAGGCAGTCCAAGCCCATTTGAAGTCGGGTCGACAACCAAGTTACCCGAATGCCCAGACCTTACCCGATTGCGGGTGGTATGGCAAACAGGTTTGAACAGACCCGATTTAGGCTCTCTCTCCCACCCAATTTAGGGCTACGCACGGGGGGGCCTCCTGTGGCAAGCGGCGGTCTTCTCTGGCAATCATGTCGCAACAGTGGACTCTTCAGTGAGCAGTGTGCGGAGGTGGCAGCTATAGGGGTGGCAGGACCCAACAACCATGGCGGAGGCCATCAGACTCGGGAGTTCATGCTGCCGTCTGCGAGGATGCTGGCGCCAGCTCAGCTAGTGATGTCGCAGTCGACTTCTGCTGACCTCAGTCATAGGCTCACGTTGACGAGAGGCTGGCAGGGAATGTCCCAAGCGGCTGACAACATCGGGTTGGGCCTGGCAGAGGAGGGGTCTGGGCAGGTCCCTTGGTTGTTGCCACCCGTGAAGATAGAATTGGGAGATGCTATCCCCACCGACAGGAGGAGAAGCATGGCAATTGTATCAGTCTAGGAGGCGATCGTGCCAGTTGAGGAGACCAGAGTCTTTACAGTGTACATGTGCAAGAGGCCGGGGTGATGTCTAAAGGCGAAGAAGTGATCCCAAATACTCTGGGAGCAGACATGATGCAGGAAGGTGGGGAGTCGAAGAGGGGTGGGGGTGGGGAGGGGATGTCTGGGAAGGGAGGAGATGAAGGAAATTGGGGGGTGGTAGAGACTGACAGAGGTGCAGGTGAGGGAGTTGGGAGAAAAGGTAGGTGTCTCCTTCTCATGCCTTGATAAGGAGTTAAAAAGGGTGTTCACTAAAGTCCAGAAGAGATGGATCATGAGCACGACAAGAGAGGTTGGGGGGGGGATCTCAAAGGAGAGGAGATAGAGAGGGTGGGGGGAGGGAGAGGAGGGGAACGGGCTTTAGGAAGAGGGAAGTCGGGATGTCCCTTTTTCCTTATGAGGATAGACTCCTGGAACGTGAGCAGGATAAGGGGAAACAAGAAGAGGAGGGCAGTGAAAGAGTTGATTAAAAGACACAAGATTGATATTCTGTGTATGTAGGAAACCAAGTGTGAAGAGGACGAGGAGTTAATTATAAAGGAAATTGCAGGTGCCAGACTAACTAAAGGGGTAGCCTCCCTGATTGTGGAGAGATCCGGAGGCATTATGACCGTCTAAAATCAATTCAAGGTAGAAGAGGTGGAACAAGACAGATAGATTAGTAGAGGGACTATTTTCCTACATTTCAAGAATATTAGGGATGACTTTCCTTGGGACTTCACAAGGGTACATGGCCCTCAAGACAGGGAAGAGAAGAGGCTCCTGTGGAAAGAACTGACATAGTGCCACCACAATGCAGGCCGGCCCTGATGTCTTGGTGGAGACTTCAATGTGGTTATAGGCCCGTGGGAGGATGGGAGCTTAGACTCAGGTGGGGGAGATGGAAGACTTTATTGACTTTATTGCAAGGGCTGCTCTGCTTGATGTCGGAATGGCTAATGGTCAATTCACTTGGTCCAACCTCGGGGCTGATCTCTCATGCTCCACGTTGGACAGGTTCCCGATATCAGTGGACTAGGAGGTGCAATATCCTCATATGTAGGTGTCGCTTTTGGCCAGATTTGTGTTGGACCATAAGTCTCTACTTCTGAAGACCAGCCGTACTCATGTGATGAGGAGGGGCTTAAAACTGGAGGGATTCTGGATCAAAGATCAGGGCTTTATGGAGATTGTTAAGGGGCTTGGAATATGCAGGGGAGGGGAGGGATTGCCATGGCTAGATTGGTGGGGAAACTGAAGTAGGTGGCACAGGTTCTCAGGGTGTGGGGTGCTAACAAAACTGCAAACCCTACCAAACAGAGTTGCCAAGAATAGGATATTGCAACAGATTGAGGGTTTGGATTACTTGGAGGAGACAAGACTTAAGGATGATGTAGATAGAAGTCTCAGGGACACTCTCAAGTCAAAATTCCAAGAGATCCATACAAGAGAAGAGATCCACTGGAAGCAAAAGTCGAGAGAGAGATGGATCAAGGAGAGAGATAAAAACACTCCATACTTCCAGTGCGTTACCTCGTGGAGGAGAAGAATCAACTCTATTACCCACATCTTAATAGGAGAGAACCTCTTTTCTAGGGAGGAGAATATCATAGGACAAACGAGGACCTTCTATTCAAGGTTATTCTCAGATATGGATATCAGCAGACCGAATATCACACAAGACCTTCTTTCTCAGTCCTACCAAAGGAGAGGGATGTCCTCTCTCATAACTTCTCGGAAGAGGTGGTCCATTAGGCAGTATTCTCTCTTGCAAGAGATAGAGCTCTGGGCCCAGATGGATTCCCTTTGCTTTCTTTCAAAAGTGTTAATAGGGTGTTTGGGAGAACTTTAAAAAAAAACTCTTTCTATCTAAAATATTATGTTATGTTAATTTTTAATTTAATTTTTAAAATTGATAAAAATAGATACTATCTATTTGATAAAATTATTATAATTTTTAAGTTTTATGTTAACTTGTTTGGCATCTCCTGCATATGTGAAGTTACGGCCCTCCGGTGATGCTCTTCCCGGAGGTTCACCCCAACATAGTATCGCCGCCATCGCCATGTTCCTCCTCACGTCTCTCGTCTCCACCACCCTCCCCTCCTCCTCCGAGGTAACAACCGCCGGCCAGTTCCGGAACTGCAACAAGGTGCCCCTCCCCGCGCCCGCCACCGAGCCCGAGAGCCTCGCCTTCGACGGCACGGGAGGAGGCCCTTACACGGCCGTCTCCGACGGCCGCATCCTCAAGTGGAAGCCGGAGGCCCGTCTCTGGGAGGGGAGGGCTGTCTGCACGTGGCCACGGGGGGAGGGGGGCTGCAGGCGGAGGGGGGAACCGGAGGGGAGGGGAGGGGCTGCCGGGCGGAGGGGGGGGCAAGAGGCTGCCGTGGAGGGGAGGGGAGGGCCGCAGGGGCCGCAGAGGGGGCTGCGGGAGGAGGGGGGAACCGGAAGGGGGGAGGGGGCTGCCGGGGAGGGCCGCAGGGGGGGGGGGGGGGGGGGCGGAGGAGCCGAAGGGGGGGGAGGGGGCTGTGGGGGAGGGGAGGTCCGCCGGCGCCGATGGGGGGGACGCAGGGGGGGGAGAGAAATGCAGGGGGAAGGGGGGAGAGAGAACCGCAAGAGGGGTCGCTACCCAGCGCTCTCAAAATAAAAATTACTCCGGAGTTGTTTTTATTTGGAAAGAGATTTGAACTAGTTGATTTCTCTTTTAAAAATTAGAGAAGTACTTACCAAACACGGTTAAGTGAATTCTCTCTCTTTTTTTTAAATTTGAGAGAGAAAGAAGGGGAAAAAACGTAACCAAACACCCCATAAGATATTATCAAGGGTGATCTTATGATAACGGTGAGGGAATTTCAAGAGGGAAGGGCTCACTTGAGAGATATAAATAAAACCCTCCAAGTCTGCATCCCCAATAAATAAGATGCACAATGTTTCTAGAATTTTAAACTTATCGGTCTCTTGAATGGTACTTACAAGATTATCACCAAACTACCTACAGGTAGATTAGTCAGAGCCATTGACAAATTGATTACTGATTTTCAGAGGAGCTTCATCAGGGTAGACACATCTAGGAGAACTTTCATGTGGCTAACAAATGTCTTTTGCCATGAAGTCTCAAAGGAAGAAAGGAGTGGCTTTGAAGTTTGATTTTGAAACAGCATATGACAGAGTCAATTGATAGTGTTTACTGGATGTTTTGGGAAAAATAGACTTCGGTGATAAATGGATTGGATGGATTCATGCTTGCATCTCGTCAACCAACTTTTGTGCCTTCACTAATGAAAGGCCTACTTCATCTTTCCATAAGGGTAGAGGCCTACAGCAGGGAGACCCCTTGTCTCCCCTTCTCTTTGTGCTAATAACTCATATTATGAGAAGGATATGATTGAGAGCAAAAGTGACAGGACTAATTAGAGGTTTCTAGGCTGGCATAGATAATTTTAGCATTACACACTTGCAGTATGTAGATGATACCATCCTCTTTCTGATAGGGGAGGAATCCTAGTCCTATGTGATCATGTTGATGTTTGAATTACTGGAGGAAGTGAGTGGTCACAAGGTCAACTTTAACAAGAGCCTCAGTTTCAAAAAAAAAAACTTCAACAAGAGCCTCAGTTTCAAACAAAAAAACTTCAACAAGGGCCTCTGTTTCAAAAAAAAAAAATTTAACAAGAGCCTCATAGTAGGTGTGAACATGGGGTATAGGGGCTCTTGAGATGGTGTCATTCATTTTGGCCTATCAAATAGGAGCATTCCCCATATTTTACTTGGGCCTCCCATTCTCCCCAGGGGTCCTACATTGTAATGAGTGGCAACCTGTGGTACAGAGATACAAGTCTACACTAGCAAGATGGAAGACGAGACTACTTTTCTATGTTGGAAGACTGGTTCTTTGCAAATCAGTCCGGGATAACCTTCCCATCTATTTTCCGTACATCTTCTAGATTCCAAAGACAGTGGCTAGGAAGATCGAGTCGATCCAGACGAGATTCTTCTGGCATGACAATGGAGAGAGGAATAGAGGTAGGCATGATATGTCTTGGGGCAGAGTCGCCAGGGGTAAAGACATGGGAGGTGTAGACATCAAGAATGTTAAAGATTTCAATTCGACCCTATTGTGCAAATTGTGGAAGCTAGGTGCCAAGGAGGATAGACTTCGGGCACAAGCTATCGGGCATGAGTATTATGGCAGAGTGAGGCACTGAGATATGACTCTAGCTTCGCAGCATATTATTTCACCTATATGGAGAGGCATTTTGTCATGTAGAGACATTATCTCAACGAGTGTTAGGGTCCATCTGGGCAACGAAGAGAAATGTCTTTTCGGGAAAGATAGGTGGTGTGTAGATTTTACCTTGGAGGCATCTTTCCCGAGCCTCTTTGCAATGGCAGCAGCTCCATTGGCGTTAGTCTCTCAGTCCTTTGACTTCCAATTGTCAGGGGGGGCCTAGTCTCCGTCCTTTAGGAGGAATCTCAGGTTAGCGAAGATGGATCAACTAGAGGGACTACTTGGCTTCCTTCTTGACTATGCTCCACAGCCAAGCACAAAGGATCGGTGGGATCTAAGGTGGGAGAAAGAGGACTCCCTTCTCAAATAGGTCAACATACACCTTCACCTCAGATGGAGGTGTGCGCCGCCGCCTTACCCCATAGATCTGGAATCTTAAGACTCCATTGAAGGTGAGGATTTTGATTTGAAGGATTTTCCATGGAAGGTTGTCTGACATGTGAAAAGCTGACCCTATTTCTTCATAGCCTTCCCACCTGGTGCTGTTTATGTGGGGAGGAAGAGACTTTAAACTACCTTTTTGTATAGTGTTCATACTCACAAGAAGTATGAGGAGAGATGGCTAGCAGGACAAATGGAACTATTGTGTTGAATGGTACAATGAACCAGCTGATTGGACAATGGGGCAGAAGTTCGACCCTCAAAGGGGATAGACTCACTTGGTGGCTTATCCTTTATGTCACACTATGGGCTATATAGGGAGAGAGAAATAACATACTTTTTAGAGGGGAAGTGAGAGAGATAGTAGGTTTGGTCTTTTTTATCTAGAAGACTGGAAGAGAGTAAGAGAGTATAGGCTGAGGTCCTATGTAATGTGAACTCTCAAAACTCTTCCATTTTTATTTTGTTGGGGGATTAGAGTGGGTCACAATATCTTAGTGTGAGTTGTTTTTTGGATGTGTAGGGATTTTGAGTACACTTTGACAATACTTGTATATACCTATTTTATTTTTTATACAATTGTGGTACCAGCCACTTTCCAAAAAAAACTTTTTGGCAAGACTTATTGTCAAGGGAAGGGGGTAAGTTACCACTCTCAAACCCCCCCCCCCAAAAAAAAAAAAATCACATGATTGGTTCTGAACAAAAAGCACAAAAAATTAAACATTGCGAACATCGCCAATTCCCCATACTGAACATGGTGCATGATATTTTTTTAGGTTAGTTTTTTTCTGCTTTTCTTCTTACATGCGCACCTGCCCTTTTTAACTTAATATATGCAGTGTAATCCACTTTCAAGGGGAAAAAAGTGAGGGAAAAATAAGCATGGCCAACATATTTGCTGGGGCCGCACAGCATAATTTCCACCTTGAATTAAAAATTTTGCTAGAGAATTTTGCTAGAGCAAAGCAAGACTGAGCCTCACATACCGGTATTGCTTAAATCAATTTTGTTACCCAGCACCACTAAGGTTAGACACGAGAACTAAACCTGGTCCATACCCTGGGGGGAGAATGGTTACCTCTCGCCACTAGTAAACAATAGAAAATCTCCTGGTAATCATAGTTTAAAAGATCTTGAGGCAGTTGTGAGGCACTTTCCGTAAGCTTCATAACGAGACGTAAGTCTTAATAGACTAAAAAAATAATCTTAAAATCATCAAAAAAGCTAAAAACAATATTGATTTTCATGTATTGATGCTATATCAACTAAATGTTAGATTTAGGTCATTTTAAAAGTACTAAATTATGAACCAACTGTTTAGCGCAATTGGTTTGCCACCCTTCCCCGTGTGGGGGAGGGACCGAGTTTGAGCCGGTTATCCCTCCCCATTAAAAAAAAACCTACCAAAAAAAAGTATTGAATTATGTTTTAAGGACAACAAAAGAAATATAAATCTTGGGTCTACCCTGCAACATCTCATTACATCACCTCCTCAAGTGATGCACAATTCTCAAGTAAATGTCTTGAGATGGTGAAGGCGGTGAGACGTATCACCTCAATCAAAAAAAGGTGTAAGCCTCAAGTAAAAGACATGAGGTGCATGTCTCAAAACGTTTTTCTAGTGTCTCACCTTGAGGCTTAAGCCTTAGTGCTTTGAGACGCCACCTTTTTAAACAATGCTAGTAAGATCATAGAGAAGTGATGAAAGAAATGCTATGTTGCCACACACATGTAAAAAGCCTTTGCCATGCAAGGACAGCCATATGACTGGACAGTTGAAAAGCATTAGAATTAAAAGAACAGTTGGCTGCCCACATGTGGCAAAGGAGAGAGTGATCCTTTACAACACATTTCAGAAACAACCGTTGTCCATTTAATTCAATCTGCCATGCTGCCTGCAAATGGCAAAGTAATCTAGCCAGATGCATGATGCCAATAGCATTTTCCAATTTTATCAAACAAATTGATGACTCCGAATAACATTTGGAAAGAAAACAAAGAAAAACAAGCAAGATTATCAAATGGCCACTTCCAGAAGGATGGCAAAGGTTTTTCTGATGACTCCAATACATTCACAACAATCAACGTGACTTGAAAACTTAAAATAAAACCACTGTTATTGAATGAGATGGTAGCATTTTAAAGTTAAGATGATGCAATTCCAATGACTCCAAAAAAACAACTAGAAAAAAGAGAATAAAAATCAGCATTGTCAGATATAAAGAATTCACATGTTTCAACAGTGGGGATTTTCAGGAGAAAAACCATACAATCTTTCATATTTACAAAAGCCCCAATATCCCTCTATTTCCCTCATAGCCCCCACAATCTGTGTTGTTACATAAATAAGTCCCCGATGTTAGTTTCAAGAAGGAGACATCAACTGGTCTTAACCCAACTCTGGTTAAGACTTACCTGGAAGAGGGAAAGGACCAAAAAGTCCTTGCCCGACTCTTCCCCCTCCTATGTAAACAAAAAAAATCTTCCCCCTCCACCACTCCTCACGGGGAGCCCCCTCGCAGGCTAACTCTTACCCCTCTACCTCTCCTCTGCTGCTGCCACCACTGCCAAGAGGGAGCCCCTCCCAGGCTAACTCTTCTCCCTCTGCCTCTCCTTCGATGATGCCGACACCGCCGATGGGGAGCCCCCTCCCGAGAGCTGGGCTGTCCTCCACAAGCTCTCCATCTACTGCCTGGGCCTCCTCCACACCAACACCCTCCTCAAGAACTCACACTTTGGCCTATATGACATCAGCTCAAACCAGAACCACCTCAAGCGGCTTCTCCCTCTTCTCCTTCCTCCTCCTTTTAGAATACTCTGTTCTTCAGTTCCAATTGGGTGTCACTGCTGCTCCTATGGGTTTCATTTTGCTTTATCACAAGGGATTCCTACGATCTTAAGGTCGAGGGAGCTCTCACACTGTGGCAAAATGATACAATATGGTTCGGATAGTATTAACACAATGACTTGACGTTTAAAAGACACGCAGAAATCAGGTTCAGAAAGATCACACTGTGCATTTGGAATACATTTGCGTTTCTTGTATACCTCAGGGCATGGGCGTAGTAAATGAAGGTTTGGTAAAAGAATAGTGAAATTGGCGATGCTCCCCCACACTTCCAACAGCTCCCCAACGCCACAGTGGTGGTGGTGCTTGGCCTCGAACACAAAGCATAGGAGCTCGTCCCTCATGGACTTGCTCAGGAACTTGCCGTAGACACACATCAGGCACTTGTGCTTGCAAGGGCCCTCGGATTGGAACAATGAGACGAGGCCCGAGAGGAAGGCCTAGTTAAGGTGCCCACACAGGGGTCCAGGGCTTGCAGCTCACCATGAGGGTACCGAGCACATCATAGATGAGGTGGAGGTGCAGCCACGCAAGGGCAAAGGCCATCCCGGAGCTTTGCTTGTCGAGGAAGTGAGGCAGGGCATGGGTGGGGGGTGGCAGAGGTTGGAAGAGTGCATGGAGATGAGAAACGAGCACTCCATCAGACCGTGCTTCCTTGGAGGACGTCCACCGCATGTTGCCGTTGATCACCGGCGCTGGGTGGTCGGCATCCGTCCACATCGGGGGTCGGCGTCTATGGTGGGCATGAGGTAGATGATGCCCATCTAAAAAAAGATGGAGGGAGGGTATTTTTGGGAAGAAAGAAAATAAATAGTTTGGGAGGAAGGAATATTCTCCATAATATTCCTTTTTTAGATGTTGGTTAACAATGTGGGCATATCTATGAATTGGCATAGATAGTGAGGGCTTCGAGGGAAATAGACGGATTATGGATTTTAAAAAAATATAATTACGAAAGATTGTAGGGCCTTTTTCTAAAAATCCCATAATAGTATTTGTAACCTTCAAGTGTGGCCCCCAGGAGCGTTGGCTCGAGGCCTTCAATTGGTAACCCAAGGTCACGAGTTCGATTCTCCCTAGGGTACAGAGGTGAACTGGGATCACATAGGCCCACATGCTCCCCATGGTAAGCTCCCCTCGGAACTCCACAACTCGGTCCACACACCGTTGCGGCTGCGGGGGTCGAAGTTAGTGAGAAGTCAAGGTGAGTTTGACCTCGAAAATCCAAAAAAAAGCAGATATATCAGTTCCCTCCAGTTCTATACAGAAGATATAGTCTTCCCTGTGTGTATGGGAACTAGTGCACGAGTTTTACTCGTACCTAGCAAAAAAGGGCACATATCTTACTTGTATCTAGCCAATATAGGAGTAACATTCAGTGACCAGCAACACAAAAGAAAAGGTCCAGTCCAAGTTACATGAACCCAGATGATTGCCACAAAAGATAAATGACAGATGGAAGAAATGTCACTTTCAAATCCAACTTTGCTGCCTAACTTTCTCGGAATATCAAAATTCCAAAGCTCAAGTGGAAGGTCGAAGATCCTATGCCATACAGATTACTACGTGCAGAAACTAAAGAAGGCAGTTTCGGTTTCAGTATCGGTTTCGGCCGGGTCCGAAACCGAAACCGTTTTGGTTTCGGTTTCGGCTCGAAACCAAATAAAATATTATTTTTTGGCTAACTGCAGGGCGTCCGGTTTCGGCCGGTTAGTTTCGGATCATTTCGGTCCGAAACCGATACGTTTCGGTCGAAACGTTTCGATTTTGGCCGAAACTGCCATCCATGGCAGAAACAGGACCTTCAGACCAAGCAGTCAAGCTCATCCACTGTTGTAACCAGAAAATGAATGTATATATATATACGTTTATATATGTACGCATGTATGCATCAAAAGCCGATGCTTACGGTGTTGGCTCATTTCAACCCGTTCTATCCAGCGGAAGCGAGGAGAACCCGCGATAAACCCACGGAGACTATTATAGTCATGTGGTTCCGGGTTTTAATCAATCAACTCAAACCCTAAGGGTGTGAAGACGTGCTATGCACACTGTTTTGGTACCTCGACGGCGTGTATCACGTCTCGTAGGATCAAAAACTCCTTCCCCGACGGACGAGCGAGGCGCGGAAGACAACGAACAAGGCGAGGAGAAGGCTTTTTCCTCTTCCACGAGGAGCCAAGTGCAGAAATGTCGCTGTCGAAGCCGTACGGAGCTTTTTTGAAGAAACCAAGGGAACGGCCCGGGGAGGGGGGAACCCGCCCGGAGTATAAAGCCCCCGGGCAGGTCTCCCGGCGGCTGCGCGCTGGCGGGCAGACCCGCCCGGGGCCGCGCGCGCCCGGGCGAGTCCGCGCGGGTCCGCCCGGGGTGCCGCGCGCCCGGGCGGGTCCGCCCGGGGCCGCGCGCCCCCGGGCGGGTTCGCCCGGGGTGTCACGCCCCCGGGCGGGTCCGCCCGGGGTGCCGCGCGCCCGGGCGGGTCCGCCCGGGGCGCCGCGCCCCCCGGGCCGATCCGCCCGGGGTGCTGCGCTAGTAACTACCCATTTTCCTACAAAAAAAATTTGATTTTTTTGGAGGGAACGGGACCCGCCCGGGGTCGCCTTTACCCGCCCGGGTCCCACTTCCCCCGGGCCGATTCCCTACTTTCTATAAATAGACCCCATGGGCCCCATTGACGGGGGAGAGGAGGAAAGAGGACAGAGAAGAAAGAGGAGAGGTGGACTTGACTAGACTTCAAGTTCAAGTCGTTCGTCGTTTTTTTGGTCCGAGTGGGGTAAGTCCCCGGACTTTGTGTATATGCCCCTACGGGGTATATTTACAATTATGCCCTTCAACGGGCCGTGTTCGTAATGTGTTATGCAACGGAGTGACGGACTTATGCAATTGTGTCATTATATCTTTACGATGACAAATTGTAAAAAATGTCCTCCTCGAGGTCATGAAAGGCCTAAGTCCTGTAAATTGCAATTTTACCCTGCAACTTTTGTAATTAGGGGTATGCCCCTACTTCCCGCCATGATGCGGATGTATGTACAGTCGATCATTCGTCGACATCCTTTTTGTACTCATGCAAAACTATAAGAGCACATTATTATGCCCGACACATTTCATTAATGAAATTTTGCATATAAACCCCGACTCTCTAAGAGCTTGTATACTTACCCTTACTTCCAACCAATTGAACCCGTGAGTGTCTTCTCCAGAACCTCCCGTTGTCGACTTGGTCTGGGAGTGCTGTTGGCTCAGTCCAGCGCTCGGGGTCATCTTAAACCTAGGCCTAGGGTTTGGTAAAGTTACCGAAATACCCCTGCGACCTAAGAAGTGATCTAACGGTCTCCTAAACCTTCTGAAAAGGGCCTCAGAGTCTTGGAAGGTTAGTAACCCGGCTTTATACCTACCTCAGCCCAGAAACTCCTAAATCCCTCTGGTCTGGTTATTTACTAAAATACCCATAGGTCTGAGATGGCCACTTAAACCCCAGTGGTCCACCTCAACATACTCAGTCAGGGTCTCCGTCAGCTCCCCCGTCCTGTTTTAAGCAAACCTATTCTATTGGCTAGAGCCTCGAGGAAGAACTTTAAGCCTTCATGTTGTCATTTAATCAAGGGTGTTCGGACATTAAGCCGATGTAAATCAACGCCGACTCCGGTCGGCGGGGAGAGGTCCAGCACTCGAACCTATATCGTCTGATACGACGCGCACCCACGGGACCCTCTCTACGCTGAGGAGTGTTTCTTTTCAAAAAGAACGAAAATCTACCTTTTATAGTCGATAAAAGTCGATTTTAGATTTTTTCCGTGTCTCACAGACTGGCACGCCCGGTGGGACCTCTCCCGCCTTTCTTCTCTTTGACAACAGAAGGCTTGCACCTCTTTGAGGTTCTTATTGCTCTCCCTCTTACAGGACGAGGGAAGAACGCTTTGCTTGCTGATTTTAAGCGCTCTGTCACGTCACAGTCACGACAATGGCAGCGGTGACGTATGGACCGCAAGTGATCGCTACCCATGCCAGGTATGGCTACCTGGCGACGCCGATTGCTTTCGGCGATTTTCCCCCGGTGGTCGGTTCCCCTTTCTTCTTAGGGGTAGTTCCGATCACTGAGGATGACGCAGTGCCAACTGCTGGCCGGACTGCTCCGGCTAAGAAGACTGCTGCAGAGGGTGCTAGGCCCTCCGTTCGTACTGTAAGCCGGGTTCACCCGGCTTCGAAGGTGTTCGCCAGGGGGCGTCAGGCCCTCTGTTCCTGCTATTGGTCGGGCTGTTCCGGCTGAGGCGATTGCTATGAAGGGCGTCAGGCCCTCTGTTCCTGCCATTGGTCGGGCTGTTCCGGCTGAGGCGACTGCTATGAAGGGCGTCAGGCCCTCTCTTCCTGCCATTGGTCGGGTTGTTCCGGCCAAGGCAACTACTTTGAATGGCGTCAGGCCCTCTGTTCCTGCCACCGGCCGGGTTCGCCCGGTCCGAAAGATGCCTACCGGGGGTGTTAGGCCCTCTTTATCTGCTGTTGGCCGAGTCAGGTCGGCCGGACAATACAACATGGCCGGGGGTGTCAGGCCCTCGACGAAGCCCACACCTGGAGATGTCAGGTCTTCAGTCCTTCCAGCTAGCCGAGTGTTCTCGGTCAACCATATTACTGTTGAGACTGCTCCTTCCCGACAGGGACAACGCCGCCCTCGTCGACGCGGGAGCCGTACTGAGATGGTTGCCCCTGCTCAACGGGGGCAACGCCACGCGAGGAAACAACTTCGGCCCGTGGCCACCACTTCGCGTTCCGGCAAGACTATTCTCGTCGGCGACGTCCGTGTCAGGCTCGATGGAGGCGAGCCGATTGCACCTCGGGACCGACACGTCCCCACCATTCCAACCTCCAACCGATTCGAACTCCTTCGGAAGATCCGGGAGGAGGGAGCGAAGGCAAAGAACGTCACCACGCTCCGGCCCAAGGTGGCGGCCCCCAGAGTCAAGTCTGGGGGCAACCCAACTGAGGAGCGTCAGCTCCACCGAAAGAAGATATGGGTCACCAAGGAGGAGGCCCAGGCAATTAAACGCGTTCGGGCTGAGAAAGGCCCACGCCAGTCTGGGTCGCACTCGGGGCAGGGCCCCTCTATTCATGAGTCGACTAAGCCCTCCTCCTCTCACAAGCCAGGCGCTAGCCGGCGGCAGTGCCGCGCCCCGCCAAAGCCGGTACGTCCGACTTCCCCCTGGGCTACCTCAGACAATTCAAGAGGGGGCAATGCGCGACAGTGTCCGGCCCCTCGAGCATCTGTCTTCGACCGGCTGGGGGACATATCTCCCCCGGCGCGGTATCTGCCGAGGAGGAGGCGGGTAACTCGTGTCGCAGATAACGCTGTCAGGGTGTTCACCTGCTACACCTCCTCCACGGACAAGCACACGGAAGCGGCTCAGGAAGACCTCACCCAGCCATTGCAAGCTATGAGGAGGTCGAAGCACGTCTCTCGGGTCGTGGCTCAGCTAGACTCAGTTCCTCTAGCAGGAACTTCACAGCCTGACCCTGCACGACAGGAGGAGCGCCAGGATAATGATCATGGTGCTGTCGGGGAGGGCCTTTTCCCTCGCGAGGAAGGTACAACGGAGGGGATTCAAGCTCTCACCCTGGAAGAACTCCGGCGCGAAAATCAGGAGTTGAAAGGTCTGTTGCAAGCACTCCTGCGTGATAAGGAGCCTCCTGCCCAACCTGCTGCGGCACCGGCAAGCGTTGAGCAGCAAACATCTCCAGCTCCGGCCACTATTAATGTGTCGGCTATGGCGGCCAGATCACCTGTGGCCCTGGAAGTGGAGGTACCTCAGCAGGAGCCTAATATGAGGTTCTCTGCTACTCCTGCCGAAAGTTTGACGGCTCAGCGGCAGATGATTGAGCGGATTGTAGAAGCAAAGTTCGCTCAGCATGGTGAAGGAGTGGCCACAGTCGATCTGTACAGTGTGCCCTACCCTCTCCATCACCAATTCAAGAAGCTCCCTCCGGACTGCCCCAAGGCCCCGAAGCTGCAAAAGTTCAATGGGCAGGGTTCGCCCCATGAGCACCTGGCTTACTATGTAACCGCCATGGGCGAACTGGCTTTGGACGAGTCCTACCTCTTGCGGTATTTCGCCACTTCTTTGACGGGTTCTGCTTTTCAATGGTACTCCCGTTTGAAGCCCAATTCGGTACCCGATTGGGCAGATATGCAGAAGAAGTTTGTGGACCGGTTCCAAACCGCTGAGCGTAAGGTTTCCTTAGCGGAACTTTGCGCTTTAAAACAAAGAAGGGGTGAGACAGCCCTTGACTTCATCAAGAGGTGGAGGGATGTTAGCATGCACTGTGATAACCCTCCCACGCCGGAGGATGCTATTACCATATGTCGCCGAGGTCTGGCGGCCGAAGTTAGTGAAAAGCTCTTGGGTTCCAGTATCCGGGGCTTTGATCAGCTCAACTCGGTGGTCGCGGAGATCGAAATGTTCTTCGCAGACCATCCGACACACTCTTCGACCAAGGGCAAAGCCCCCAAAGACCGCCCAGTTGGGGGAAAAGAAATCAATGCAGTGGATTTCTCCCCGACGAATGGCGAGAAAGGAGGCGCTAAGGGGAAGGGTAATGGCAAAAAGTCGGAGGTCAAGAAGGCCGCTGAAGCCTTGGCGGAGAATATGAAGAAGCCGTACTCCTTCAGGAAAGAGCACACAAAAATGCTCTTTGATTTGTGTATGCAGGAGGAGCTGTTTTCCTTGCCAGAGCCGCGGAGGCCGGCAGAAGTAGGCAAGACGGATGATCCCAACTACTGTGTGTATCACCGGAGGTTGGGACATACTATTACAGACTGCTATGTTTTCAAAGACATAGCTGAAGATCTTATCCAGAAAGGTCTCATAAACATGTTAGGCCATGCGGTTGAGCCTCCACAGCCGCACCACTGGAGTCGATCCACTCGATCGGCCAATGTGGTTTATATGGCGGCACCGGTTTCGGCATCGCACGCCGCCGAGGCTGGATCTTCAAACCAGCAACCTCAAGCCATTCCCGAGTCGTCGTGCTGGCCGGGGGCGGAATACCTTGCTGTAAGAAGGCTCCTCTGGAAAGTCCGCCGGGAAATCCACCAGCTGAGACAAGAACAGCGAGAGTTGCTGCAGTTTCTCCATTATTTGGATGATCAGCTCGCCGCTCTTCCCCAAGCCCAGAGTGAACAGCTCACAAACCTTCATGGAGCAGAGACAAACCCACTCCCACCTGTCTCACAGAGATCAGGGTCAAATGGTTGGCTGTCCGAGGACTCATCAAGCTCGTCAGAAGAGGCGGAACCTGCAAAGCCATTTTCTTTTCACCGCGAACAAACTCTACAAATTTTCTTCGCGTGCTGCCGTGCTGAGCTGGTAACCCCGTCAGTGGCAACTAATCACCAACGACCTGAAGCCCGGTTCTATCAAGATTACTGCCCTTTTCATGAGGCATCGGGTCATATTATTTTCAACTGTCAACCATTTAAGGACCTTGCGGAAGATTTCATCAGGCGAGGGATAGTTGATATGGGTGATTCCTTAGTGCGCCCTCCCCAGCCACATGCGCGTGGGGCGATGACTTTCTCAGTTAATGTCATCCATACGCCGTTGGCATTCAACCTGCCTGACCCTTCTGCTGAAGGAAATGTTTCCCGACAGCCGGGAACCGAGGCCACACTCTGGTACCCAGGACAGCAACCTTCCCATCAGTGTTCTTTTCCCAAGGAGGACACTGAGAAGATATTTGATAAGCTTCTGGAGGATGGATGGGTGTTGGCATATGACCCTCCGTTTTATTACAACGAGACGGCCAAGAGTCATCCTCGCTATTGCAAGTATCATGCGAGGGTGTCCCACCCTACTCAACACTGTGAAGAGGTTCAAGACTTCATTGAAGCTCTCATTCAGAAAGGGGTTGTAGATACCCAGGGGAATTCTATGACGAGGCTACGCCTCGCAGAAGCCGCCAAGGAGACTCTTCAGCAGGTTCGGCGAAAGAACGAGGCCTTTGCCCGGTTGGCCCGCCCAAGCGAGCCTCAACAAAATGGGGAGTTCCCGTTGCTCGCCAGGGACAAGACTGCTCGTGAGAAGCCTAAGGCTCAGAGCCCGGGAGACTGCGCTGTGCGACGAAGCCCTGGGGCTCAACCCAAACCGAGCCAGCCAGGTGTTGTCATAAGAGGATGTCCTCGGCCAGTTGATAAAGGAAAGGCCAAGGTCCTGAATCCTCAGGGTGAGGCTCCGGCTGGATCAGCCAAGCTACAAAGCCTGGAGAAGCCTCAACCGGCGCAGCCCGTCAAAGGGCCGGCCAAAGCCCCCTTGCAGTCCGGTCGCCTTGAGAAGGTTGCCACTAGCTACCCGCAGAGCAATGATAAGGGCAAGCGCAAAGTTCTAGAGGTTGAGCCTAAGACTCAGCCTGGAGTTAAGTTAACAAATCCTCAACCTGCGGCAAAGAAAGAGTCGGCGATTCCGCAAAAATCTTTGGGGCTCCACTTCGGCCAAATGGAGTTCCAGGAGTTGCCGCCAGAAATAGTTGCTCAAGCGATCGAGGCCACTTTCCGACCCTCCCCTGAGGCAGAGGAGTGGACCCGCGTGGGCCCAAGGAAGAGCCGCGAAAGCCAAAGGGCCAGACGTCCAGTGCAACGCGGGGGTCACAGTGGTGGCATTAAGCAACCTCGTTCCGCAAAGTCATCTCCTCCGTCTTTCGAAGAGGTCGCTCACCTTAAGAAGCAAGAAAAGAACCGGAGAAAGAATCTAAAAAGGAGGCTTAAAAAGTAGGCTGAGCAGACAGTCGCCATGGAGGCCTCCAAACAACTCACTCCAGTGCAACAGTTGCAAAAGCTTATTGACCAACTGGAGGAATACGTGCCACCTTGCCCCACTGGGATGGTCACGTTAGACAAATACATCCCCTGGGAAAAGTTTGGACATAAGACCCGGCTCCTCAACTGGCTACGGGAGACTCTGCATCGTCTTGAAGACGGCGAGAGGATTCCAATTCCGGAAGAGCTCTTGCTGTTTTATAAGGACGAAGAGCTTACTATTGAGGCCCTTGAGCAGGCGATGCGGGAGTTGTCATGCAACATGGTAGCCATTCCACCTCCGGACAACATAAATGCTCCTGGCGGAGAAGGCTGTGCACCCATGGCTACATATCAACGCCGATCAGGGAGGAGTCGGCGGGCTCGTGGTCGAGGTCGCGGTCGAGGGCGAGAAAGTCTTTTGACCCCCGACCGGGTGATAATGTTCAGAGGAGAAAAATCGGGCCCTATTCCTGTGCCACGAGTACGGGGTGTTCCCTTCATCCCTACATCCTCGGAGAATGTTGATAGAACCCCGGAGAATCGAGGGACGGGCGGCGTCCCTTTTGTAATTCCCTCCTCAGAGAGAGAAGAAGCTCCCACGGATGACTCTCCGTCAACGCCGGCTCCTGAGCAGGCGGGTCCTTCGAACAGTGCCTCGGGAGAAGGTCCCTCGGGTCATGCCGAGCCAGCCGAATCCCAGTCGGCCTCAGATGTGTCTTTGGCACCACTCTTTCAAGAAGCGGCGGAGATGCAGGATGAAGATCAATGCCCGGCTAAAAAGGAGAAGCCCCATGGAGCTCCGAAGACTCTGGAGGAGCTTATCCCCCCATTTGACAAGATCCGCGCTAGGGCGGACCGTAAAATCATTCAACATATGAGCCGGTTCCCAACTAGCATTACTGTATGGGAAGCTATCGCCTGGAGCAAGGATGTTCGAGAAGCTCTAGTAAAGGTGCTCCAAGACCCCGAGGTGTATGAGGCTCATGTGGCAGAGTTGCAAGCCCAAGCATATGAGGCTCTGGCAGCCAATATTGTTTTCACAGACAAGGATATGCTACTGGCTTCCCCTTGCCACAATCGTCCCTTATATATGAAAGGGACAATCAACGGCCATGAGGTGAATCGAATCTTGGTCGATGCAGGGGCCGCAGTAAATATCATGCCATTAAAGACGTTCAAATCTCTTTATTTGGCACCTTACTTGCAAAAGGTCAATGCTGTCAAGATTTCGGGGTTTAATCAGGGCTCCGAGGAGGCCCTTGGACGTGTCGAGGTGAAGCTTGTGCTGGGCGACTTCATCACCAAGGCGATATTTTACATTATCAACTCTGACACATCCTACAAGATGTTGTTGGGAAGACCCTGGTTGCATGAAAATTGGGTCGTCCCATCAACACTGCACCAATGCCTTAAATATTCAAAAGGAGGAAAGCAGTATACGGTCTTTGCAGACCAGGCTCCTTTTCACCCTAATGAATGCCACCTGGCGGATGCCTCCCTGTACTTCGGGGAACCCACTATTTCAATCCCCGATAAAGTCCAAGACAAGGGAAAGCAGAAGGTCGAACCTGAACCAGAAGGAAGCCAACTCTTCACGGTCAATCGTGAGATGTTAAAGCTCCATCAGTTGAGTCTCAAGCCTGCGTCGAAGCCTACGCAAGCAGAAAGAAGCAAGATTGACTTCGAGGCCAACCTCATCAGTCAAGCTATCAATTGCAGTGTACCTTTGCCCCCAAATTGCATTCAACTTCCCTTTGTTAAGGAAGAGCATGGGGTGGAAGAATTGAAAACCTTTGTAGTTTCTTACATACGCAAAGGTCGAAGGAGAGACCGTCACCCGGTTCAGCCAATTGTCTTCTACAGAGGGGACCAAATACCGCCAAGTCCGCCGGAGGACGACTTTGGGTGGGCATCGCCAGCCGACAAGGTGTCAGAGCCTATCCAGGCCATGGCTCATATGCCCGCCCGGCTCAAGCACATGTGCATGAAGCAGGGGATTCCGCAGCAGCAAACTTCTGCGCAGAAAACATATTTTTCTAATCTCTGGAATCCTCCACATGTCAGGGGGCAACCTCCATTTTCTCACAAAGACACCCGAGGATTGGGCTATGAGCAGGAGCCAGAATTCCGGGTCCATTATGCTATTAATGCCATAGGGCTCTTATCATCCTCTCGTGAGGAGGCCCGAAAGGAGCCGGCGGCTGAAGAACTCTATCAGGAATCTATAGAAGCCATGGCGTCTCCTCCGTCAGCGTCCGGCAAGGATTCGCAGACAGAAGAAATCTCCCCAACTCCTACTGGCGACTTGGTGGTACCAGAGGAATTTGAGATCTGCGAGATCAGCCCTGACGAAGCTGAAGACTTCGTTGACCTCCAACCAGCTCCACCTGAGCTCGAAGACGGTGGTCAAGCAACTGTTGATGAGTTGGTCGAGGTCAACCTTGGCACTCATGGTGAACATAAGCCCACCTTTGTAAGTGCCCTCCTTAGTGGGGAAGAACGACAGGCATACCAGCAACTCTTGAATGAATTCAGAGACTGCTTTGCCTGGACGTACAAAGAGATGCCGGGCCTTGATCCATCCGTGGCAGAACATGAACTGGCGATACTCCCGACAGCCAAGCCAGTTAAGCAAGCCCAGAGACGCATGCGCCATGAACTGGAGGTGAAGGTGAATGCGGAGGTCGACAAAATGTTAGACGTGGACTTTATAGAGCCATGCAGATATCCTGTGTGGCTCGCCAATATAGTCCCCGTCAAAAAGAAGAACGGCCAAGTCCGGGTCTGCATCGACTTTCGGGATCTGAATAAAGCCTGTCCAAAGGACGACTTCCCAGTCCCGATCATCGAGACAATGGTGGATATGACTACTGGTCATGAGGCCCTGTCTTTTATGGACGGGTCATCTGGTTACAACCAAATCCGTATGGCTGTCAAAGACAAGGATCATACGGCTTTCAGAACCCCAAAAGGCATCTTCAGCTACAAGAGAATGCCATTTGGCCTGAAAAACGCCGGTGCCACATATCAAAGGGCAATGACCAAAATCTTTAATGAGATGCTGCACAATGTCGTCGAATGTTATGTCGACGACCTGGTCGTTAAGTCCAAAAGGCGAGCTAATCACTTAGCCGACCTACGTCGGGTCTTCGAGCGGCTTCGACAATATCAGCTCAAGATGAATCCGATGAAATGCGCCTTTGGAGTTTCCAGCGGCAAGTTCCTCGGTTTTATCGTCAGATACCGAGGGATAGAGATAGATCCTGACAAAATCAGGGCTATCAATGAGCTCCCTCCACCCAGGAATATAACAGAGCTCAGATCTCTACAGGGAAGGCTCGCTTATATCAGGCGATTCATCTCTAACCTCTCAGGAAGGTGCATGCCCTTTGGCAAATTGATGAAAAAGGGAGCACCCTTTATCTGGGACGAGAGCTGTCAAAAGGCTTTCGAACAACTCAAGGAGTATCTCTTGACTCCACCAGTCTTAGGGGCACCTGTCAGGGGAAAGCCTCTCATTCTTTACATCGCAGCCATGGAGGCTTCCCTTGGGGCTCTCCTGGCCCAAATTAATGAGGAGGGTAAAGAGCAACCACTGTATTATCTCAGCAGGAAGCTGATTGGCCCCGAGTGTCGGTACTCGCCTATGGAGAAAATGTGCCTTGCTTTGGTGTTCGCTGTCAAAAAGTTACGGCACTATCTGTTAGCGCATCGAGTGGAGCTCATCTCTAAATGGGACCCGCTCAAGTATCTACTCAGTCAACCTGTCCTCTCTGGAAGGTTAGGGAAATGGGCTCTTATCTTGATGGAGTTCGACATTACATTCGTCCCACGCAAGGCGATCAAGGGACAAGGGATGGCTGATTTTCTTGCTGCACACCCTGTGCCGGCGGAGTCGTTCCTCAACTTCGAACTACCAGATGAGGAACAGCTGATGCAACCACCTGAGGCTGAAGACGGTGCAGATGTCTCACTCCATCTTGAACAAGAGGTGTTGTCTCTCGGCACACCATGTTGGGAGTTGTATTTTGACGGTGCATCTAGGACCGTTAAGAAGGCAGGCTGCCTCGTAAGCTTTGTAGCCGGCGCCGGCATAGTCTTCGTATCCCCTCAAGGGGGTGTACTTCATCATTCCTGCGCTCTCATGAAGTCATTGACTAATAATGAGGCGGAATATGAAGCATTAATCATTGGGCTACAGCTAGCACTGGAAATGGAGCTCAAATGTATTAAAGTGTACGGGGATTCTCAGCTCATTGTCCGTCAAGTCCTCGGTGAGTATGATGTGCGGAAAAAGGAGTTGATCCCTTACTTTGAGGCCGTTATGAGGCTTAAAGAAAAGTTCTATCTCTTTGAGATAAGCCATGTGCCGAGGAGCAATAATTCTCAGGCAGATGCGTTGGCAAAGTTAGCAGCCGCGTTAAGCTTCCACCTGACGGTGAGTTGAATATTACAGTCAGGCACAGAAGGCTCATGCCCAGCATGCTTGATGAAGAATCAGGCCTCACCATTTATGAGGTTCACCACCTTGAAGAGGGAAATGATCCAGAGGAAGAAGATTGGCGCGAGCCATTTATACAAATCAAGAACGGGCAGTTTCCTCCGGAACGAGCTCGAAGGGTGCAGTTGCTTAGAAGGGCTGCGTCATATCGGTTGCTTGATGGTATTCTCTTCAGGCTCGCCCAGGAAAAGGACCACCCGGTGCTCTTGCGATGTCTCTCACTTAAGGAAGCCAAGACCGTCATGCGGGAGGTCCACTCTGGTTTGTGCGGGGCTCACCAGGCCGGGACGAAGATGAAGATGAATATCAAACTTAAGGGCTTCTATTGGCCTACTATGTACGAGGACTGTAACCAATATGCTCGCACCTGTCATCAGTGCCAAGCTTTTGGGCCAATCCCTCGGAGGCCTCCAAGTTCTTTACACCCAACGGCTCCTACATGGCCGTTTGCAGAATGGGGTATGGATATAGTGGGACCATTCCCTCCATCCTCTCAAGGGCATAAATTCATTCTAGCAGCCACAGATTATTTTTCTCGCTGGGCTGAGGCTATTCCTCTACGAGAGGTTACAGGTGAGGCAGTGGCTCGCTTCGTAAGATATCATATTATATACAGATTCGGAGTCCCTAGCCGAATTATTTCAGACAATGGGACCCCCTTCAGAAACAAGACAGTGTATACACTGGCGGCTAAATTCCACATTGATTGGAGAACCTCCTCGGTTTATAACCCTCAGGCTAATGGTTTAGCGGAGGCTTTCAACAAAACACTTTGCAAGTTGATGGCAAAGATTATAAATGGCCGAAAAAAGGATTGGAGCGAAAAAGTCCACGAAGCCCTCTGGGCCTATCGGACTGTTTATAAAACCCCTACGGGGTGTTCCCCATTTTCACTGGTGTACGGGGCTGAGGCAATCACCCCTGTAGAGATTGAGCTGGCTTCATATCGAGTGGCAGTTCAGGCAGGCCTACCCGGCCAGGAGCAGTCTGAAGTCGAAAGGAGGCTGGAGGAATTATCCTCTTTAGAAGGCAAAAGACTTCAAGCCTATCAGCATTTGCAGATCTACCAAGCTCGCATGGCGCGTGCTTACGACAAGTTAGTCAAGCACCGGGCATTCAAAAAAGGCGACTTGGTCATGCTTAAAGAAAAAGAAGTCATTGCCGGCAAGCCAAGCGGGAAACTCCAACCCAATTGGCGGGGGCCTTACATCATCCAGAAGGTTTTCGAAGGCGGGGCTTACACGGTGGTGGACCACAAAGGCAACAGCCCGTTCCCTCCTCTCAATGGCAAGCACATGAAGCTCTACCATGCGCCACCGCAAGAGTTTCCACAGCAGTCCTCACAGGACAGTACCTCTCGTCAGTGAAGGTTCAAAAAAAAAAAAGGGGGGGGGGGTTAAAAATACTGATACCCCGGCGGACTCAGTCAGCCTTCAACGGTTGGCTGAGGGTAAAAAGGCCACAGATCCGGTCGAGGTGAAAACCCGAAAGGGCGCCTCGGGCAAAAATGGGCAACCCCTCAGTGTGAAAACCCGCAAGGGCGCACCGGAAAAAGCTAAAGGGGGCCAACTTCGGCGAAAACCCGAAAGGGCGGTGAGGTTGGTAATGTGAAAGAAAATTTTTTCCTCTCTCTGTCTATTCTATGGGTGGCTCTAAGTCAATGATTCCACCCCCTCTCCACCAACCCATCATATTGATGTCTTTGACTCCCTTCTGTCCCATCGGATATGGCTTCAGTATGCTCTCTCGAGCTGCCAACCGATGTCGTCTTTTGACTCCTTTTTGTCCCATCGGGCATGACCTCAGTATGCTCTCTTGAGCTGCCAACCGATGTCGTCTTTTGACTCCTTTTTGTCCCATCGGGCATGGCCTCAGTATGCTCTCTTGAGTTGCCAACCGATGTCGTCTTTTGACTCCTTTCTGTCCCATCGGGCATGGCCTCAGTATGCTCTCTCGAGCTGCCAACCGATGTCGTCTTTTGACTCCTTTTTGTCCCATCGGGCATGGCCTCAGTATGCTCTCTCGAGCTGCCAACCGATGTCGTCTTTTGACTCCTTTTTGTCCCATCGGACATGGCCTCAGTATGCTCCCTCAAGCTACCAACCGATGTCGTCTTTTGACTCTTCTTTGTCTCACCGGGCTTGGTCTCAGTATGCCCTCTCGGGCTACCAACCCATTTTCGCCTTTCGGCTCGTAGATTTGACTCATTCGTCCCACCTGGGCTGTCAAATCTACCCATTTGTCCCACTGGTGTGGCATATACGTCCCTACGGGAATGCCACTTTCTTCTCGCCCCTTGGGCGTTATAGGGTCAAAAAAATATATATATATATATATATATATATATATAAAAAATGGGGTTAAAAATATTGAGGCCCCAGCGGACTTGATTGTTTCTGTTAGAAGGAACAATCAAGGGTAAAAAGGCTTTAACCCAGCTAGGGTGAAAACCCGAAAGGGCGCCCTAGGCAAAAATGGGTACCCCTCAGTGTGAAAACCCGCAAGGGCGCACTGGAAAAAGCTAAAGGGGGCCGGTCCTGGCGAAAACCCGAAAGGGCGGTAGGACCGGTAAAGTGAAAAATAAAAAAAAAAGGAGACATACACACAGAAAGATGGGAGTAAAATCAGCTATATTAAAGCTCTGTCTTTCATTTGCCAATGTCAATAATGGAGCCCGAGACAAGCCCTCGGGGAAGATGTACATGGCTGGGGTCTGAATGCAGCCCCACACAAAATAAAAGAGAGGAACAAGAAGCTATCAAAGCTCGAGATCAGTCCGCAGGCCGGCAAGAAGAGTCTCCTGCTGTGTCAACGCCTCCCTGACTCCTCCTAGCTCGTGCTGGAACTCCTCTTCCTTCACTCTCAGGAGGTCGTGTGCATCCCGGGCCTCTCGGAGCCGTCGTTGCAGAGCCGCCAACTCCTGCTCCAGCCCGTCCACGTGCGAAGAAGCCACCCGAGACTGCTCCTGAGCTGCCGTCGCCTGCACGGATAGGTGCTCTTGTCTGCTGCGAAGCTCAGATGCTGTCTCCTCTGCCTGCTGAAGCAGAGCCTGTAGCTGTAGTCGTCTCGCCTCAGTTGCGTGGCGGCGGGCAAACTCAGTCCATGCATGCTCTAGCCGGGGCATCCACGCATTTCGGGAAAATCCAAATGCGTGATATCCTCGGGTGGAGTTGGCTAAATGCTCCCTCATGACCTCAACTGAGGGAAGCGGGGTCGTCTGCAAGAGGAGCTCGAGGTTTTCAATCAGCCCCGCTTCTAAAGCACTGCCTTGGGGAGCCACCAGAAGCTGAGGTCCTTCTGGCCAGTCTATGCCCAAAGCTGGGAAATCTGCTGGCAAAGATGAGGTATCCTCCCCAGCACCTGAAAAGACAGTTAAGAGGGAACAATGCATTAGCCCCCCCCCCAAAAAAAAAAGAGGAACAATGAGTGGCCCCTCAGGAAGGCCAAGCAAATAGCTAACCTGAAGAAACCTCCGGGGCCGTGTCTGAGACGACCTCTGGTGTAGCATGATCATTAGAGGTCAGCATACTCCCTGCCCCCAGAGGCGGATCGCCGGTCACAGGCATGGATAGTCCTGCCTCCTGCGAAGGCCCAACTGAGTCCTCAGAAGCCGCCTCAAGGCTCTCCTCCCCTACTGAGGGAGTCAGTGCAGCATCACCTGTATCTGTGTGGCATAAGGGGTAGAAAGGCCATCAATAAGACACCAACATGAAAATACACAGGAAGACTCAAGCTTCAATGCTGATTATACCTGACAATAGAGGTGTCGCGTCATCTGGCCCCACTGTCTGATCACCCTCCTGGACAGTGGCCGGAGAACTCTCTTGTAAGGGAACCGTCTCCGGAACAAGCAGGGGAGTGGATGCAACCACAGAAGTGTCAGCTGCTATTTAGGCAAAAGTATGGTTAGCTCTATGACTAAGTTTAACCAAACGAAAGGCAAATACGAGGCAGACCGAAGACACACCAGCAATGTCTCTGCCTCTGTCCTCGGCCCGTCCACCAGTGGAAGATAGCAGGCTTGGAGCAAAATCAGGAACCCCAGCATGGTAAACCCCGACGGCTGAGACTGGAACGCTCGGGGCCCCAATAGAAACTTCTGGGTCAACATCATAGGCCGGAAGCTCAGGGCCAGCCCCAGAGGAGGAGATCAACTTAGCCAGCTCGGCTGTGGAGTTGGCTAACTCAGTGGCTGCACAGAAAGACTGTCAGAGGTTGCAATGGCAAAAGTAATTGTCAACCCCAAAGAGGGTCAATTGAGTTTCTTGGTATACCAGAAATAATGCCCATGTCGCCTCCCTCAGAGGAGCTCAAAGACGAAAGGGAAGGAGTTGTCTCTGTCTCAGAACCAGTGCTGGAGCTGCTATTACTCAAAGAGGTGCTGGAATCCGAAGATGGGTCAGTCCCCTCTTTCTCTCTGGGAGCATGGTGCTCCCTCGGAGGCTCTGTGTAAAAGAGAAAGCAGAGTCAGTTCAAGAAATATATAACACCTCACTTGATTCCATGAGTAAACAAGGAGGAACTACGAATTTCAAATTCACCTGGAATGGGAGAAGGTCTGCTCTCTCCAGTCTGGCCAGCCATACTAGCGGAAGGACAATCCCCTAAGGGGTGGTCCAAGTCCTCCAGCTCCAATGTCAGGTCCTCTGGGACATCTGCATCTGGTATAATTGGCAGAGTCTTATTCGCAGGCCCTGGCGAAAACTGCCCGAGTAGCCTCGTCTCTGGGGGAGCTACACACAAGACACTCCTTCAGTAAAACAGAGGCACAATTACAAAACCATACATAAAGGGGTTCATAGTTTCCAACTCACTCAAAGGAGCTCCGTCCCTGGCAGGGGTGGTATCCACCCGAAGGCGGGATGAAGGCTGAATCTCAGCTCCTAAGCCCCCACTATGCCGCCGTTTCGCCGCCGGACTATTATCCACGGGAGGGTGAGCGGGGAGAACATCCTCTGAAGGTGGAGCGTCGGCAATCTCAGCAATTCCTACAATGGAAATATGGCAATCAGCAGTTGACAGCTCCAGAACATTTATATCTTATTATAATGATAATAAATACAGACGGAGGATCAGAAGATTCATACCTACTGCCCCTGCATCAAGACTAGGGCGGGTAATCAGCTGATTCGGGTCAATCCGGAGAGCTCTAGCGGCCTGCTCCACCGCGTCTCTCAGTGCCTGAGGTGTAGAAGCCACCTCCAAAGCCGGAATATGGGCTAGCAAGCCTGCACAGCCCACGGCATTGATCACATGGGCCTTCCAGAAAGCGAAGGCCGTGCCCACCAGTGCTCCTTCCGGGATGGACTCCGACAGCTGGGAGTCGTGGGTCAGACCACAGGAGGCCCTCAAGTCTCCCCACCAGGAGTAGCGCGGAGTAGAGCCAGAAGCGCCTTTGCGGCGCGAATTCAAAGTAGAGGCCTCCTCAGATGTCGACCTCAAGGGCCGCAACGCCCCCGTATACTGACTCCTGTCAATGGGCAATGAATGCCCCTGCTCCCGCCATCGACTCTCGATGTCTCGAACCGCTGCAGCCAAGCTGGAAAAATGAGCCCTGACGAAGCCGGGATCAAGGAAAAGAGGAGGCAGGTCCTCCCTCTTCAGGCGCTTCTCCTCTGCTGCCCTGATAGTGTCTGCCCGCTCTCTGAAGATGTTGCTGGCTTTAAACCACCAGCGGGCATAGTAAATGTCAAAATGTCCCACTCGGGCCTGGGCCGGAAGAGGGATATGCTCCCTCACGCTGCGGTAAAGAAAGTCCTGCCAGCATGCGGCAACCAAATGCACGTCCTTCTGCTTGTATTGCCTCGATGTCAGAGGTAAATCAACATTGGGTGGAACCGCCTGGTCATAGCCAAAGTTGCGGGCAAATCTGTGTGGGTAGTACGGCTCTAGAACCACTGTGTAAGAGCGCCGGTAAACCAGCACACTAGGTCGTATACACACGACCCACTCCCCAAAGGCATGTGGGGAAACAATGCCCTTTGAGGACACTTTGCAGACCACTGAGTCTCCATGTCCCTCCAGATACGGGCGATAAGAACGGGAGCTGTGGTCAAACTCCAAGCTCTCTCCCCTCCTCGTATGAAGGAAAGAAAGTGCTCGCCGGGCACCTGCAAGCTGTGTCACGGCATCCTGATCCTGGTGACCAGCAAAGGCAAAGATAAGCGGAGCCTTTATATTCGGAATGGAGGACCGCTGGGACAGCTCTGGAAGAAGTAGTCCTGCCCAAGCACTCAAATAATGAGTGGGCAGCAAAAGCTTCTTATCTCGCGGGCTGGCATGCGAACTCAAGGCACCCAAACAGTGGTAGATGTTCGCCAAGGCAGCAGGGGCAAGGGCCAGCCGACGTCCACATGCAAGCAGGCACGCAGGATAGATCACCTCGACCCGGAGCAGCTCCTCTTCCCCATGTGGGAATACAAAGGTAGACAGCCAGTAAGCTAAATATGCGGCCAAGTACGTCAGTGTAGGTAGCTTCCTGGAATTCCAACCTTGTGCTGGAGCTGGCAAGTGCCGAGGGTTGGATGCAAACTTTATGATGACCTCTTTACATTGGTCCCAAGTGGCGCCGAACGAAGGGAATTCCTCGTAGAAACAGTACGGCCCGCTGTAGAAGTACATAATCCAGGCATTAAGGGTAACCCTGGGTGTCCTGGCAGTCTTCTCCTTGCCCACCAGGGCCAAATCTCTCCAAGTCTTCATCAGATAACGGAGGCAGTAAGGTAAGAGATAGTGGCCCGCCCCATCTGAACTGTAAAGGTGGGCGTCATCGAGGCACAGCTCCTCGTAAGCCTGTCCGCTGATCGGCAGGCCCGAAATGCGGTGAAAAGACCACAAATCCAGAGAGGTCTCGCCCTCAGCGGTGACCAGTGTGTTCCAGCGCCTATTCCACCTCTCCACTACAGCCTGGAGCAATCCTGCATGACAAGGGTATGAATACAAGGCTGCAGTAACTGCGTGACGAATCCCGGCTCTATCCAGAGTGTCACCGTGCACAGTCAATATCCCCCAGAGCCACTCACCTGCACCTCTGTGAAAGCAATGGGAGGGGACGACGGACCAACTCCCGTACCAACTAGGAACCCTCAGTGAAAGGATTCCTTCTAACATGCAAAGATGGTCATAGCCGTCATGGGCAAAACGGCTTTCGGAGGGAGCCAGATATAGCCCGTCAATCACTACATCGACGGCCTTATGATGCCCCGCCAAGTGCCACACTGCAGGGGAAGAAGGTGTCGACCTGACCACAGCAGCGTCCAGGTCCTGGTAGAATCCGAGCCATTTGCTGTCGGGAAACTGGGGCTGCCGCGTAAATCCCCCGGGAAAGCTGGCATATGAATATGTGCAGGTACCTCTCATGCTGTCCCTGCCAGCCAAAATAGCCCCTTCTAGTCGTCGCCGCTGCTCTGGGAGAGAAGGGTCGTCACCATCAAGCCCCGGTGGAATGTAGCTCTGCACGAAGGCAATCAGATGCCGATCCACCGGGTAGTGGGATGAGTATCCCCCAGAACGGTCGTATGCATAAAGTCCGCCCCGGTAGCTGATCCGAGAAGCTTCGACTAAGCCCTCGCCGACAGGGATATCCTCCGTTGGGCCTTCAGCGATCCAGGATGTGCCTTGATCAAGTGCGTCGGAACTGTCAGAGATGACGCGGCGAGGAGGCAAAGGTGGCATGGACTTATCAGTCCGTTGCACGTAATGCTCATTATGGCCAGCCGCCCTCGACCCCCGTGCGGCAGCGCGACTCCTGCTTGGACGAGCCATGTCTGTGGGGTTTCAAAAAAAAATGCATTAGAGATCATGCTGAAAAAATATCTCGATGCAGGAGCTATGCTCCAAGCCCAAGTCCCTCAGCGGACGTGTTACAACATTTATGTAAGTACACGGGCCATCCGCCCCTGCCTCCGGCTGTCTCGGATGTCCCGTGGGGGGCACTTGTTGTAACCAGAAAATGAATGTATATATATATACGTTTATATATGTACGCATGTATGCATCAAAAGCCGATGCTTACGGTGTTGGCTCATTCCAACCCGTTCTATCCCGCGGAAGCGAGGAGAACCCGCGATAAACCCACGGAGACTATTATAGTCATGTGGTTCCGGGTTTTAATCAATCAACTCAAACCCTAAGGGTGTGAAGACGTGCTATGCACACTGTTTTGGTACCTCGACGGCGTGTATCACGTCTCGTAGGATCAAAAACTCCTTCCCCGACGGACGAGCGAGGCGCGGAAGACAACGAACAAGGCGAGGAGAAGGCTTTTTCCTCTTCCACGTGGAGCCAAGTGCAGAAATGTCGCTGTCGAAGCCGTACGGAGCTTTTTTGAAGAAGCCAAGGGAACGGCCCGGGGAGGGGGGAACCCGCCCGGGGTATAAAGCCCCCGGGCAGGTCTCCCGGCGGCTGCGCGCTGGCGGGCAGACCCTCCCGGGGCGCTGCGCACCAGGGCAGGTCCGCCCGGGGGCCGCGCGCCCCGGGCGGGTCCGCCCGGGGTGCCGCGCCTCGGGCGGGTCCGCCCGGGGTGCCGCGCACCCGGGCGGGTCCGCCCGGGGTGCCGCGCACCCGGGCGGGTCCGCCCGGGGTGCCGCGCACCCGGGTGGGTCCGCCCGGGGCCGCGCGCGCCCGGGCGGGTCTGCCCGGGGTGTCCGCGCCCCGGGCGGGTCCGCCCGGGGGCCGCGCCCCCCGGGCAGGTCCGCCCGGGGTGCTGCGCTAGTAACTACCCATTTTCCTACAAAAAAATTTGATTTTTTTTGGAGGGAACGGGACCCGCCCGGGGTCGCCTTGACCCGCCCGGGTCCCACTTCCCCCGGGCCGGTTCCCTACTTTCTATAAATAGACCCCATGGGCCCCATTGACGGGGGGAGGAGGAAAGAGGACAGAGAAGAAAGAGGAGAGGTGGACTTGATTAGACTTCAAGTTCAAGTCGTTCGTCGTTTTTTTGGTCCGAGTGGGGTAAGTCCCCGGACTTTGTGTATATGCCCCTACGGGGTATATTTACAATTATGCCCTTCAACGGGCCGTGTTCGTAATGTGTTATGCAACGGAGTGACGGACTTATGCAATTGTGTCATTATATCTTTACGATGACAAATTGTAAAAAATGTCCTCCTCGAGGTCATGAAAGGCCTAAGTCCTGTAAATTGCAATTTTACCCTGCAACTTTTGTAATTAGGGGTATGCCCCTACTTCCCGCCATGATGCGGATGTATGTACAGTCGATCATTCGTCGACATCCTTTTTGTACTCATGCAAAACTATAAGAGCACATTATTATGCCCGACACATTTCATTAATGAAATTTTGCATATAAACCCCGACTCTCTAAGAGCTTGTATACTTACCCTTACTTCCAACCAATTGAACCCGTGAGTGTCTTCTCCAGAACCTCCCGTTGTCGACTTGGTCTGGGAGTGCTGTTGGCTCAGTCCAGCGCTCGGGGTCATCTTAAACCTAGGCCTAGGGTTTGGTAAAGTTACCGAAATACCCCTGCGACCTAAGAAGTGATCTAACGGTCTCCTAAACCTTCTGAAAAGGGCCTCAGAGTCTTGGAAGGTTAGTAACCCGGCTTTATACCTACCTCAGCCCAGAAACTCCTAAATCCCTCTGGTCTGGTTATTTACTAAAATACCCATAGGTCTGAGATGGCCACTTAAACCCCAGTGGTCCACCTCAACATACTCAGTCAGGGTCTCCGTCAGCTCCCCCGTCCTGTTTTAAGCAAACCTATTCTATTGGCTACAGCCTCGAGGAAGAACTTTAAGCCTTCATGTTGTCATTTAATCAAGGGTGTTCGGACATTAAGTCGATGTAAATCAACGCCGACTCCGGTCGGCGGGGAGAGGTCCAGCACTCGAACCTATATCGTCTGATACGACGCGCACCCACGGGACCCTCTCTACGCTGAGGAGTGTTTCTTTTCAAAAAGAACGAAAATCTACCTTTTATCCACGATAAAAGTCGATTTTAGATTTTTTCCGTGTCTCACATCCACCCATCAGCCAACTAAAAAATTTGTACTCTTGAAAGGCTTAAAAAGTCTATCCATTAAGAAATCGAAAGGTGCTTTCAGCAATTTTTACATCCAAAGCCTCTTCTTTATTTCTGCTGCCACATCTTCTTAGATCCTCCAACATTCTCAACTCTCCCATGGCACAGTTTTCTAGAATTTGTAAGTCAGATATTGTGTCTAGATGCACAAACATCTCCGTAATCAACTCATCTTCAGCACTTCCCACAATAGTGTTCTCAACAGAAGTTTCCTCAGCCTGGAGTCTTCTACAAGATTCTGAACCTGACTGGCTGACTCCCACATGCAATATATACATTGTCCTAAGCCTCTGCATCCCCCACACCATAAACGGTCTACACCATCTGTTTACCTCATGACCCACATCCAAACACCAAAAGCACTGATGGGAAGCAACAAAAGAACCTCTTTCACATACCTTCATCCCTAGCTTCCTTGGGAGATCTAGATTCTCAGCTTTTTCTTCCTCCACTAATTGTGTATTGGCTACTTGCCCTAGAACCTGGAATCTCATCATGAACTCTGTTCTCATCTAAATTCACTGCCTTGTCCACTTTTCCTTCTTATGCGTTCCAGCCTGGAGCAGAGGCGTCCATAACGCACAGAAAAAAATCACCTTCTTATGAAGATCCTCCTCCTTCCTTCACCCACTGCTGTTCCTGGACCAATCCTCCAGGAATAAGGGGAATACTCAAAATCATGATGTCATCTTCTTCCTTTTCTAACCTCTCTTATTCTCTTTCTCCCCCTTCTCATCTCTTCCTCTCCTTTTTATACGGAAAATTTTCACCCTCTTACCAAGATCATCCTTCCCCTTCACCCACTGCTGCAGGAACCAGGGAACACTCAAAATCATGATGCCATCTTCTTCCTTTTCTAACATCTCTTATTCTCTTTCTCCCCCATCTCATCTCCTCGCCCCTTCACATAGAAAATGTTCACCTTTTTACCAAGATCATCCTCCCCCTTCCGTCACCTACTGCTGCTCCTGGACCATTCTTCTGGGAACCGGGGAAATAATCAGAATCACGATGTCATCTTCTTCCTTCTCTTCCCCCTCTTATTCTCTTTCTCCCCCTTCTTGTCCCTTCCTCTCCCCTTTTTATAGAATTATAGATGGAATAATGCTCAGAAGACAGAACTAAATAAAATCATGAAGCAAGCAGGTAAAGACACATAGCAGTTGAAGAGGAGTCACTTCTACTCTAAGATTCCAAGGCTTACAGTTGATCAATTAAGCGGCACATGGAGGCAACCAGCAGAAGAATTCTTTCTTTACAGAATAGTAAAAATTATGCCCCACTCTGATTTTCTTTTCATGTTGTGATTTAAGTTAATTTTTCAGAAAACAGAGTTTTCAGATTGTTGGGGTGTGGAACAAAGGATTTCCCCATAAAAAGGCCTACCAGAATATTCCGGTTTTCGGAAGGATAAGGACACTTGGAGAATATCTCCCATGGATGAACTTAGGTGCAAATCAATTGAACAGCAAACATATCCAAATGCTGATTAAACAAC